>JAFJYI010000154.1:1200000-1829689 GCA_019022655.1 Acacia acuminata
AATTTTTATGTTTAATTTTGTTATGGACTCATATATGAGGTCCATTCGACGTATGGCCCAACAAGGGGCAATCTATGTGACACAGATATGACGGCACAACACTTGGGTTTGGAGACACAAAGACTCGTAAGTCCAAACCCTAACCCTACAGGTAACTCTATAAATAAGAGGTAAACCCTAGCGATATGATCATTCTATCTCAATTATCATTATGCCGTCACTATGCACACACACCACCCCCTTTGGTTAACGCCAATTCGTGTACGGTAATCTATCATCCTCTTAGGTATCTGATCCATAGATACTTTAGAGGGAGTTATCCGATCCTAAATCAACATACTAGCCCATCGGGCTAGACACCTCTGTCAATCTAGACAGAACATTGGCGTCGTTTGTAAGGAATCAATAAATTTTGATCCCAGTGACCAAAGATGGTTAATACCAGAAGCAGTAGTCAGATACCCTTGCACGAGCATTTGCCTAAAGATCCACCGCAGCAAAATCAGGAACAACAGGTTCAGCGTTAGTCGCAACCTGAGGATAAAGTCGTTCCAGATTATAGTAAAGTGCAAGTTGAAGACGTATCTGACACAGTTTCCTCCCCACCATTCGCGGTAACTCCTTAGAATGCGATTGTCCAACAAGTCCCTCCTCCACAAGTTCCAGTTGTAGATCCAGACGCTTGCCACATGCAAGCTACTGTAAATTCCATGCTAAGGAGAATTGATGAGTTGGAGCAGCGTAACCGTCTCTAGAGGCAAGAGGATATCTGAATAATACAGGGGGATATGGATCTTCTAATGCAATTCTATAGCAAGAAGAGATGCAGAGAATGCAGTTGTTGGAGAACCGTCTCAGACGAATTGAGAACTTGGTTCATAACAGGAACCGGAATGAGAGTAACCATAACCAGGTTACCACCTCGAGTCTTTGCTCAAGTTGACCACGGGGGTCCTTGAGTCAATAATGCTAAATAACTTGGCCAATCAAGATCGGGTTCGAATTCCTAAAGTTCAAGGCTCGGATCTTATACTCACGAAGAGCCAACATGCTGAGGACAACCGGGATTCAGAAGTTCAAAACCAGGATATGGCACCTTGGATGCAAAAAGCTCTTAGTACATACAGGAGGAAGTACAGTAGGGGCAGCACAACAATAGCCTGTTCACTGACGAGAACACAAATGCCCCTTACCTGGAAGATTTTGATTTGAATCTTTTGCCAAAGTACAATTGAAGTCAGGATCCACAAGTTAATATCGACACTTTCGATATGGACATGTATGTGAGGGGAGTTGATGAGCCCGTTATTTCCCAGATATTTGCATCGACATTGATGGGAGCTACACAAACCTGGTTTCACACATTGTCCGCCAATTCAATCAAGAAATTTGAAGATTTGTGAGACATGTTTTTGTTGAATTTTGCAACAAGCAAAAAACAGCCAAAGTCCGAGTTCGCTCTTGGCAAGATTAAGCAGTAACCAGGGGAAACGCTCCAAAAGTATCCGGATCACTTTAAAGATGCCGCTTTACAAGTGAATGGATTTCAAGAAAATGTGCATGTGCACTTAATCGTAGCTGACTTGGATTGCTCATATCGACTGGCAAAGTCAATCTATAAGGATCCTGTCAAGACTTTGGTGGAGTTTAGAACTCAGTCAAAGAAATACCTGGAGCTAGAGCAAATGGAGATAGCTAATGTTGTGAGAAAGGAGAGGAGGAGGAGTTCACCTGCTAAAGGAAAAGAACAACTAGGAAGTCAGAAGCAAGATTTATGCGAAGAAACCCGGATAATACATTTCGGTGGTGGAAAGTATGATGCCAAATATGAAAAATACATGCCTCTAAATGTTCCACGTTCTCAAATTTGGAGGGAGGTAGCGTTGACTGAGATGAAAAAAGTGGATCGACCTCAACCACTTTACAATAAAGTGGGTGTAGATCAATTCGGATTCTGTGAATTCCAGAACGGCCGAGACACACTATTGACCAATGCTGGGACCTCAGAGATGCTGTGGAAAAATTTATCAGAGAGGGTAAATTATGACAATACGTAATAAAAACCCAGGGACGAAAGAATAATAAGTGTAAGCAAGGAGGTCATAGTAAGAGCCGGCTCCTAAAAAGAAAAGGAAAGATGAAAAGTAGAAAAAATATGACGGCAATGATGATGAATTCCAAGAAGCCGAGTTTTATTGCAACGTTATCAGCGGAGCTATTGGAGGAGGAGGAGGAGATACAGTAAGCCAGAGGAGGAAGTATATAAGAGAGGTTCGTTCTATAAGGGATCAACTGAAGTTTAAAGTGGACTCTAGCAAACCAAAAGCTCCTTTATTGTACTTCACTAAAGAAGATTTGAAGGATGTAGTCCCAGGTCATCAAGATGGATTGGTGATCACGGGAACCTTGGTCAATTGCCGGGTTAAGAAGATTTTCATCGATGCTGGAAGCTGCGCTGACATTATCCTCTAGGACGCCTTTAAAAGAATGAACCTCGATCAAAAAGATTTGAAACCGTGTAAGACCACCCTCATTGGCTTTAATGGAGAACGCACTCCTCTTAAAGGGTATATTGATCTTATATTAACGCTGGAGACAAAGGAAGCGTTCAAGTCAGAACGGGTAAGGTTTATAGTTGCCAATTTCCCATCTACATATAACATAATCTTGGGGAGGCCAACTATTCACAATTGGGATATGTTGGTTTCCACCAAGCCCAACTATTCACAATTGGGATATGTTGGTTTCCACCAAGCATCAGAGTTGAAGATGGTGAGTAACAAGAATAAAGTTGTTACTATTAATGGAGATCAAAAAGAACCCCGGCAGTGTTACTTTGAAACAGTTTAAGAAGGTGAAGGCAACCCTTCCTTTCCACCCCAGATTTGCGAAGGCGATAGGAGTACGAGCAAGGGTAAAGAAAGTCAACAAAGTAAACCAGTGAATATGGTGGAGTTAGACATGCGAGAAGAAATCGAGATTCTGAGACCAGAGCCAAAGGGTGAGTTGGAGAATCTTGTGTTGGGTGATGAGCCTGGGCAAGTCACGAGAGTGGACAAAATATTGAACTTAGATGTTAGAACCGGGTTGGAAGATTTTTTGAGAAACAACCAAGATGTTTTTGCTTGGAAGTCATCGAGATACCCTGGATCGACCCAAAATTTTGCTGCCACAAATTGGCAATTCATCCGGGATCAATTCCAGTGGCACAAAAGAAAAGGAAACTCGGCCCAGAACGGAGACAGACTTTGGCAGAACATGTTAAAGAGTTGCTAGATGCTGGTTTCATACGGGAGATACAGTATACCACTTGGTTATCAAACATGGTTATGGTGAAGAAACCAAGTGGAAAATGAAGAGTATGTACGGATTACACAGATTTGAGCAAAGTGTGTCCTAAGGATTCATATCCAATGCCCAATATTGATTAGTTAGTCGACAACTTGTCCTGTTTTCAATTGCTATCCTTTATGGATGTGTATTCCGGATATAATTAAATAGCAATATACCCAGAGGATCAAGAGAAGACGGTCTTCATTATTGAGAAGGCTAACTATTGTTATGATGTGATGTCGTTTGGGCCGAAGAATGCAGGGGCTACCTATGAAAGGATGATGAACAAAGTTTTTGAAGATTAGCTTGGGAAAAATATAGAGGTCTATATTGATGATATGATTGTCAAGTCGGCTGACCTTGCGAGTCATATTCGAGATCTGGAGCAAACCTTTGTCAAGCTGAGAGTGTATCAAATCTAGTTAATCCCGACCAAGTGTGCATTCAGAGTCCCTGCTGGTAAGTTCTTAGGATTTCTGTTAACAAACAGAGGGATTGAAGCTAATCCAGACAAATGCAAAGCCGTATTGGATATGAAGGCTCCCAAAAACAAGAAAGAAGTTCAGTAATGATAGGAAGATTGGCTGCATTGACAAGATTTTTGCCGAAGTGAGCAGAAAATGCTCTTCCCTTCTTCAAATTACTAAAGATAGAGGCTCAAGGAGGTTGGAACTGGATTGTGAAGCTGCATTCGAAAAAATAAAGAAATGTCTAGCCGCCCCGTCGGTTTTGTCTAAATCAGAGCCAGGTGAAATCTTGATCCTATATCTGTTTGTTGGAGAGGAAGCTGTAAGTGCAGTTTTGGTCAAGGAAATAGAAAATGACCAAGTACTAGTTTATTTCGTAACTTGGGCTCTACAAGATTAGGAGTATCAGAAGCTTGAAAAATGACATTTGCCTTACTCACCACATCAAGGAGACTTCGTCCTTATTTCCAAGGACATCAAATTGTGGTGAGAACCAGTCAACCAATTCGGCAAGTGCTCCATAAGCCAAATTTGGCTGGAAGGATGATTAGTTGGGCCATCGAACTATCTGAGTTTGATATCAACATGCGATTAAGTCGCAAGCATTGACAGATTTTGTAATGGGGTTAACCTCGACAAATAAAGGGGAAAACGGCGAGGCGGACACTTATAAGGTGTATGTTGATGGCTCGTCAAATGTTAAAAGAAGTGGAGCTGGAATCATTGTTGAGAGCCCAGTAGGAGTTTCAATTGAGCATTCTCTTCAATTGAATTTCCCAACATCAAATAATCAAGCAAAGCATGAAGCACTGCTAGCCGGATTAATGCAAGCAAAGCAACATGGAGCTACCAAAGTTAGAGTTTCAACCAATTCTCAACTTGTTGTAGCACAAATAAAAGGGACTTACCAAGCCAAAGGTCCTTTACTGGTAAATTACTTAAGTAAAGTGAAAGAAGCTATGTCTGACTTTGAAGAGGTGACCACTACCACATTCCTAGAGGAGAAAATACTAGGGCTAATATTTTGTCAAAATTGGCAAGTAGAAAGAGCCTGGGTAACCCAGAATCGTGATTCAAGAAAGTTTGTTGGAGCCAAGTTGTGTTATGGTGATCTCAATAGCTGACAACTGGAGAAGACCGATCATAAACTACTTGGAGAAAGGAGTCGTTCCTAATGACTCAATTGAAGCAAAGAAATTGATACGAGAAGCAGCCATGCACATGCTTGTAGAAGATCAACTGTACCGTAAGGGCTTGCACTTGTTGATGCTGTAATGTTTGAACTCGAAAGAGGCCAAGTATGTTTTGGCCGAGATTCATGAAGGAATCAATGGCCAATATATGGGTGCTAAGGCTTTGGCCAGGAAAGCTCTACAGGCTGGTTACTATTGGCCAACGACGGAGGTAGGCTCAAAGGATTATGTTAAAAAATGTGGCAGCTGTCAGAAATACACCAAAATAATTTGGTCTCCGCCTGCCGAATTGAAATCTATCTCGGCTCCATGACTATTTTTCAAATGGGGCATGGATTTGCTGGGGCCATTTAAAGCGGCTCCAGAACAATCACGATGGCTGAACCAGTAACAACAATTACCTCATCCTTAGTACAAAGGTTCTTCGAAAGAAATATAGTTTTCCAGATTTGGAATCCCGACTAAGGTGGTGACGGATAATGGGACTCAGTTTATTGATAAGGGGTTCCAAGAAACATTCGACACAAGTGCAATAAAACTTTCTACTATCATCATGGGCATTTCGTATAGCAAATTCTATAAATTCCCTCACCCCATCTCATATTCAACACTCATTCGTAAAACATTTATCCAACTTTGATCCATAGTAAAATTCCTATAGGTGGAAAGATTTAATATACATTATCTGAAAAAAATTGAAAATTACATATAAACTAAGCCAACTCCAAATGCATATGCTCAATGTAGGTTATGTATTATTATTATTATTATTTGAAGGAGAAACTTGCCCATTAAATGTATCACGAAGAATCACTTTTGGTTATAAAGGTATCACAGTGAATCCAAGAAGCAAAATAAATGCATGATGAGGAAAATAAATGCATCGCATGAAGGTCTTGTGGACTCACTTGTAGCATATAAATTCAAATGTTTTTGCTGAGGATTTCTTCTCAACGTTGCTATTGCAGATAACAAAAGTAACCACAAAAACACTTGTTGGTCAGTTGGGTAGGTTCAAGTGCAAATATAATCTTGAAAATACAATATTCATTAACAACAGAGGAACCCACGAGAAAATTTCATCGATTTCGTTTAACCCATGAAAAACCCAGAACGCTAAGCAGAAAAATCAAAAAGTTATATAACTGAAACACCTCCTATAGCTTGGTGTATCGTCGTTTAGCTAAGGAACCGAGAAAGTGATAAGCCGACTAGCACTAGCTTGTCGAGAGAGCAACGAAGCAACACACAAACACCGGAGGCAAAACATGAGTTATCACTTTCCCGCGATAAGAAAAGTTTAGAGAGAGAAATTTAATTTTTTTGCTCACAAAGACATTTTTTGGTGTTTTGGGATTTTATTAAGAGCGGTTAATTATAAAGCATCAGGTCCTAAGGGTATACATTTAATGTTTTCTATTCATTTAATTTTTAAGACCGGAGGTTTATAAGAATCTGGTCCTAACTTTTTGTATTCATTTAATTTTAAGACCGGAGTTTTATACAATTTCTGGTCCTAAAGTTCCTCATTTACTTTACGAATGGAACTAAAAAAGAGAGGATTGTCTTTGGCAAGAGCAGCAACAATTGAATGAAAATAAGGGATACTTGGAGAATAAGCTTCTTTCATTCGGAGAATATGAGCAAAAAAGAAGATACAAGCTTAGTTCTTTATGCTTCTTACATTACTGGAGAATATGCACGTACAAAAGAAAAATAAGAACAACAAACTAAAAATTAACAACAACAATAATGTGACTAAAAATCTTAAAGCTTATTATCGGCTAATGCCTTAGTGGCGGCGTGAGCAAAGCATTAATTTCCCTCCAGAGATCAGCTAGTTGCTATCTTATGTGCATCAACATCAATGCATCATTAGAGGAAAGAGGGTAGGGTCAGCGGTAGCGCGCTAGGGCCAGGAGGTTGCCGAATATTAGTAGAAGGATGGAGGAGGAGCGGGAAACTCTTCAACATCTAAAGGCCGGAGAGGGGGATTGGGCATGTCTTCACCATTAGAAATAACAATGAGTTCCACGACAGGACTCTTTGTTCAGAATAGAAGGTTGTAGGGGGCAGCGAGCATCTCTTCATCCATTCTATGCAGGCCGTGAGCACCAAACATACCCATGCGGGCGGTTGTCTTGTATCTAACCATGGTTTGAACAGAGATGACGATTAGGGACATAAAGGATTATCGGGAGGTGGCGAGGAGTTAGGGCAAAGAGGTATGAAATGGATTAAATGTGCAATGAATTGGGAAACAATTGGAATTTAAGTTAAATTTTGTAAATACCTTTAAGACCGGATTTCACTAGTGTCTAGTCTAAAACATACTTTTAAGATCGGCCTTTTAAAATATCCGGTTCTAAAAATCTATCCTTAATTTTTTTTAAAGTAAGATTTTTTCTTATAAATAAATACCTTTAAGAATGGATTTCAAAAACGTCCCAGCCCCAAAATACTTTTAAGATCGGTGTTTTAAAATATCCAGTTCCAAAACTCAATCCTTAATTTTTTTTTAAAAAAAGTAAGAATTTCTTCTTATAAAAATAATATTTATAAGAACGGTTGTTTTACAATACCGGATCTTAAAAGTTCTCGTGTTTCAAATTCTTGATTCAGTCGTATCCTTACACTCTGTGTTCAATGAATGCTTCAGAGTCTCTTCAGCTTCCAAGTAAACTTCGCAACTATGCATCTCCTCGTATTCTGAGGACACTCCAACTATGGTGCTCTATTTAAGCCCCTTGTTACTTTAGTTTCTTCACATTCTTCTCCACTTCCTCCTTTTCTTCTACAACCACCTCCTAGCCTCCACCATAATGTCTGCTCCACCACCACCAGGTCCTCCTTTTCCTCCTCAAGAGAGGTAACAATAACAAGACATGAATCTACCGCTGAAAGAGTAGAACGACCCTCGCGCTCAGTTGTTTTGAACCCCCGCAAACGGTTGTCTTGAACACTAGGGCATTGTTTGAAAAGAGACGAAGATTACGTGGGGTTGCAATAGCTTAAATATATCGACTTTTAAGATTGGCTTTTAAAAATATCCAGTTCAAAAATAATCGTCATATATTTTAAAAATAAAATAAAACTTAAAAGACCGGATCCAAATTAACTCCGATCCTAAAAAATAATACTTTTAAGACCTTATTCTAAAGATTTCCAATCCTAAAAGTGTCACTATTTCTTTTCTTGACTTTTAGGACCGAACATTTAAAAATTCCGGTCCTACAAGTCTCCCATATTAGGACCAAACCTTTTAAATATATCTAGTCCCAAAAGTCTAGGACCGGACTTTTAAAATATATCCAGTCCCAAAAGTCTCCCATATTTTTTAAGGTTAAATGAAAACTTTAAGATCGGACCTTTAAAATATATCCAGTCTCGAAAAGTCTCCCATATTTTTTAAGTTAAACGAAGACTTTTAGGAATGGACCTTTAAAATATATCCGGTCCCAAAAGTCACCCATATTTTTTAAAGTTAAATGAAAACTTTTAGGAATGGACCTTTAAAAAATATCTAGTCTTAAAAGTATAGCATTTATTTTTCCTACAAAAACAACTTCATACATTTTAGTCTACTCATTTACAACATCTTGTCCTAAAGGTATAAGTACTAATAAATAGTTTTATCCACCATCCAATACATACAGCAACCAAAGATGATTGTTGCTACAGCATATAGTTACAAATGAATTCAAAACATTATTGTTATGACTTTACGAGGTCATACAGATATTCACAAAACACTCCGTGTATGCGCTCAATACCACCATCAGAAAAGGGATCAGCACAGGAAAACGTTTGTAACATTAAAGACAAAAATATATTAGTCTTTCCTTGCATCAAATGGGTCAGCACAAGCAAATGTATGTAACATCAAATAAATTTATTGTTTCAGTGAAGTTAGTCATTCCTTGCATGATAATATTATATACGTGTATCAAGACGTAATGGTCACATAAGTTGGACTGTTGTGGTTCCCGACGGGTCTAAAAAAGAACAAGAAATACATGAGAGCATATATTGCTTACTAACCAAGTTCACAAGGTAGTGTGCTAGTGTCCAAATATGTACTAATCTTTGGTATGATCCATGTAGGGTATTTGGCTTGAAACTCAAGCTTTTTCTTGACCTTCATTTGGAATGCCTTCATGGACCTATTATCAAAATCACAAATTTATCAATAATGTTCACTGAAAATTCATAGCAGATATTTCATACAAGACAATCAAAATGACATGCTTACGTGTTCACTGTCAGCTTCAATGTAGGCGCTGGATCGTAGTGAAGGGAGCATAAAAAGACCACTTTATTCTCCTCCATGCACATCAGGACCAACTGCCAATGGTAACTGAAAATTCATAACAAACAAGTACTCAGTGATATGTAGCAGAATTAAGTGAATTGCGGACAAGAATTATGGTATGTACATATTGATGAATGGTGACAAGTACCACTTTTTCATATTGTTACACAACCTCCATATTATGTATGCTTGTCTCTCTGTTAAGGCTGTTGTACTTATGTAGTCAGGGCAAAAGAATCCAATATCATTACTTTTGCCCTGTTCTACCAATTCATGATACATGATACATGAACCTACAATAATGACATCAGGGAATTATATATATGTATGTGTGTCTAAATGATACATTTAAATTATGTACTCATAGAATAAGATACTTACTTTAAAAATAAGAGCACAATTGCATTACTAATAAGGTCCTGTTTAGGAAACATCAGGGACATCAAATCATCTATGTCAATGAAAACCAGTTGCTTATTACGTAGGCCAACTTCTTGATCGACAGGCCACGATCTAACTCCAAAAGATCCATTGAATACCTTAAGGACAATTTTGTCCTTGGCATTCAACTTAGTCGTGTCAACAACTTCAGGAGGGGCTGGAGCTTCAGGAGGAGTAGAAACATGTACAAGCTTCACTAGCCACAAGATGAAGCTGGACTTGCAATCACGCACAACCTTCATGTGATTAGTTGGGAGAGGGACAGGTGCATCACCAATGATCACCTCTTCAACTAACACTTTGACTTCATAATCAGCTATTTGTTCGTGGTGTACAGTTGATCCCAAGTTGTGAGCAGTCCCTTATGCAACTAATCGTCTATCAGGATCCTCCACATAAAGGTCACAAGGTTCCCTTAACTTTCCAACAATGCAACTCCCTTTAGTGCTCTGCTGCATAAATGCAGGTGACTATGGCAAGGGAACAGTGGTCTCTCCACAAGAGCTCACAAGCATCATCATTTCCTCCTTCATCTTGCTCAGCTCGAATTGAAAATTTGTAGTCAATGAAGCTTCTCACTCCGCTGCTTTGGCCTCTGCTTCCTCAGCCGCTTTGGCCAGTATACGTTCCATCTCCTCCCGAGTAACCATACTTTGTTTATGGCATTTGGATTTACCAAAGTATTTCTTCAGGCCTACCCGTCCCCCAACTCCCCTTAAACACCCAGCGTGATCCGATTTTCTAGTCGCAACGGTCAGAATATCATTCCCCCTGTCCGACACAATAATGATCCCTCTGCTTCTTTCTTTTTAAGATCTTCCTGTAAGATACAAATAACGAGAAGCTTAGTAATGAAACATGTTTAGTAACTAAAAATAACAATAACAATACTTACAATTCTTTCGTAGCTAAACGAGCTTGTTCACTCATGTAAGCCCCGCTTTTGGCTTTTGGCAAATATACAACCATAACTCTTCGCGACGTATTGGAGATGGCGGACCACATATAGCAGAAGGATTGGATTCAACTTCATCTTTCAATCTCTTTCGGTTGGCCGCCATCAACTCTTTTTTGACCTTTTCATATCCGCCATGAGACATTCTATGTGGGCAATCATTCTTTCTCCCAATAGCTTGTGCTTGTTCTGTTCTTTTCTATGAATCAAAATTCAAAACAACTATTAATTATGAATTCTAGACCATCTCACTAACAGAAATTAAATAACTTTTGCTTGATATGAACCTCAAATACTAGTCAAATTCACTTTATCAAGTTTCAAGACTTTGTTAAGGAAGATGTAGAATTGTAGAAGAAATTGAGAGAAATAGAGGAAAGGGAGTTGCAGAACTGCTACCAACTCAGTCAATTCATTCATTCATCATAATTGGTTCCTACACATATTTGTCTAACCTCTTATGTATAGTTAGAGGTTTGACTCTTAAGGCTCAATAACAGCTTGCACCAAAATCATTACACAGTTAACATACTAACAAAGTAACAACAATGTCTAACCACTACCTACTGTAGTAGAAAACCTTCCTAACTGACTAACGGCCTCATAGGAGATATTATGCCATTATTATTTCCCTAATTACCTAATTAGTAATATTTTTACCTTTTCAAAGTTTACATATCAGACTTGCATAGAATAAAAGCAAACTTTTACTGTATTACTCCATGTACAGTCATATTCACATAAGAACTAAGGCATGCTCCTTTGATGCAGGATAAAGGATGGAAATGTCTACTTCTATTCACACACTAAACCATCTAACTAACAAGATGAGATGAACACAATAACATTCACATATCTGCACACGTTAATAAGCAAACAAAAATGGCAAAAAAAAACTAAATATAAACTCACCAAAGCTTCTGGAGTAGTCTGCATCTGAACAAATTGTTGCCAAGTTTCTTCATCAAGAAATGTATACTTTTCACAAGGATTAGGGCAAGGCTCACCAACTGGAACCTCGTCAAAAGTATAGTTGTTAGCTAGCTGAGTCTTAAACTTCCTCCATCCCTCAGCACAATACGACAATGTCTTGTCTTTTAACTTCTGACTGTCAAGAACAGTGTATGTAAGCCGGATAGTATCCCAAATAAGATCCTTTACTTTGGCCTTGTCGACATTTTTCCACTCATCTGTCAAGATGCTAGGCTTGTGTGCTGACAAAACTAATATCTGTGTTTTTATTAGGGCCGAAAAGAGCCAAATTTTCATCAAATTGAATCTCGAGCTTTTCTCCGGCAGTCCGACTTAGGGAAAGCTCTTTAATTCGTGTGCCTCTTCTACCACAGAGTGTAGGACAATTACGAGGCTCACTGTGAGATGAAGATGGTTCGTTCTGACTCACACCAGTAACTGGCATTCCACGAACAGGACTCGAATCGTTTTCTCCGTTCATTTTCGAGAAAGGAAGAGAGGTTGAGAGAGGTGGTGCAAGAGAGGTATGCCTAAGAAAATGAGAGAGTAATAGAGGCTGGTGGTGGTGGGCGAGGAAGAGAGGTAATGCAACAGGAAGAGAGGTTTCACAACAAGAACAAAGGTTCAGACTTCAGAGAGAGCAACTACAAGTTTCGCGTGAAGAAGAATATATTTGGCGCTCAATTTTCAGACCGTATATATTAAAAAGCCGGTCTTAAAAGTTAACCTTTAAGATCGGTCTTTATTAAACTCCGGTCTTAAAAGTAATTAATTTTTTGTTTAATTTTTTCAATCTTTTGTATCAGCCACAATTTATGTCTGGTCTTAAAGTGTAACTTTTAATACCGTCTTTTAAATATATCCGGTCTTAAAATTTTTACACTTTTATATTTAAACTTTTCCTTATATTTTGGATCGGATACAATCTAAGTCTGGTTGTATTAGATTTCTCTAACAAGTAATTGATATTTCAATTTTCTTAATAACATTTTTAAGACCGGCTAATTAGGAAAGTGGTCTGAATAATATATTTAAGATTGATGAATAATGGATCCGGTCCAAGAAGTTCTTTATATTTACAAAATTACCACCAGGTCATACTTTTAAGATCGGGCGTCAATATTCCGGCCTAAACGTGGCGGTCTTAAAACCATTTTTTACACTAGTGAGATGAAAAATGGGAAAGCAGAGCAACTAGGGTTGTCTTTAATTGAGTGAAGGAAATTAGTTTGACGAAGCTTGGAGATCCAACATCAAGTTTTATCCAATAGGCTTTATTTCCTGTCATCTTATTGGGTCATCATCTTCACATTTTGAAACTTATCCTCTTGATCATGGTAGCATATTTTGGGCAACTAATTTGGACTTATCTTGGCCCAAATCTATTTTTAAGCTTGGGAGTAATAAATTGAATATTTTACCCCTTCTTTATAAGTACAAAAATCACCAAATAATTTTCCAAATTGAATCCTTAATAATTTATAAGGACTTTATTCCTTAATTATCTTTATCATCCCAAAAATATTTCTCTAAATTTTTGTGCTAAAATGCAACTTCTAACTATTTTTTCTTTGAATTTTGGGAAATTAGACCTTTAATTCTTAAAAATTAGCTTTAAAATTATTTATTCCAATTTTGAGGAATAAAACTTATTTATAATTTTTTTGGCCAAAAAAAAAAACTTCTCTATAATTTTTTATAAATCCCAGAAACAACATTCCATACATAATAATTAATCAATCTTTCTATGCAACTAGATAATTTTAATACTTTTTGTTTTTTTTTTTATCTCCTTGAAATTTCACCCCTGAAATAGTTTTTTAACTAGCTTAACTTGTTTAACTATTATTCAGTATTTGGAATGTTACAAAATAGATAAGTACTCGGCATATTTGACCCCTATTTTATATTTAAGATTAAGAAACAATGACTACCGCAATTTCCAATTTCCAATTTCCAGTAGTTTAACAATTGGTATTACATCCCAAATAGAAAAGCCTATAAGGGGGCCATTAAAACGAGATTATTTCATACTGCTTTTATAAATACAATTTCTGTAATACGAACTTCAAATGGATGACATAATTTATTGTATGTTTTGGAAACACACAAATCATGATTTTAAAAGTTATTTTTTGAGGCTGACACAAAATTATTTTGAAATACTTATATTGTAAATTGTAAAATTTATTATCCAAAAAGCTAATCAACCATGACATATGGGATGGGAGAACTGAGAGGTTAAATCTTGAATTATTACTGGCCGCTAGATTTGGAAGCAAAATTAATTATGAGACTCTGCAAATAATGGAGTGTCTTGTCCCTTGGGGGTGGAGTGTCCTTGATGATTGGATGATCCAGAAAGTTCTTCTTCCAAGAACTGATGGCAGGAAATTTCAGTGGGTCCATTATGTGGAAGTTTCCAGCTTCTTCCATCACAGGAAGAAAATAAGAGATCCACCCTAATACAAGGTCCAAGTACCCAATATTTTCCCCACCAAAGAATTTTTTACCTTTTATTAATTCTTCTATCTTCTCCAAAGCTTCTTTTGCGTTTTCTGCATTGTTTTTCTTTTCATCCCCATTAAAATCATAGCATTCCCAGCAGGTTGTATTACCTGCACCATGTTTAAATATAATTTTTACAACTATATACGTACCTCAACCAAATAATACCTTTTTTTTTGGCAAAAAAAAAAAAAAAAACAAAACAACATATAATATTTTTATTCCGCTAACTTAAATATACATAACCCCCAAAGTTTGAGTTATATCCAAACAAACTCTAACAATATTTAAAACTTTACAATAAATCTCCCTAAATTATTAAATTTATACAAATAACTTGCCTTCCAATAATCTGTCCTTTATTTCATTAAAGTAATATATGTAATAAGAGTATCTACGCATGGCTTAAAGTTTAGGTGTTTTATTTGCGCGCATACAAAATAATAATAATAATAATAAATAAATAAATAAATAAAAATTTAAAAAGCGTATTTTAGTCAATATCATATTAGACTTTATTAATAAAATAAGAAAATTAGTTTTGAATAAGAAAGTTACTTGCATGAACTTAAAGAAGCAGTTCATCAAGGGGTTGTTTGTATATGGTTAAACATTTAAGAAAGTTTAATATTTTTTAATATTTAGAAAATGGCCGAAAAATCCCTTATTGCAAAATGTATTGCATAAAAGGAACATAAAACTTGTTTAATGACCGAGATACAAACTATCTAATGCAACTCTTCTTCAATTATTTCTAACTTATTTTTTTAACTATGTGAAACGGAAGAAATATTACACTCAACAAAAAAGTTACAACCATTAGAAATAAGCTGTACCCCTCGATCAAGAACCTAAGTCTTAGGCAATAAATTTTACAATAAGGAATTTCTTTCAGCAAATTTTCCTTTATATATCTTCTTTTTGTCAATTAATGTTTTAATGTGTTTGATCAAATATGATGTTGATTTAAATACCAAAAGGAAAGTATAAATTAACCGATCATGAAACAAACAAGAAAATTAATAGGGTTAGAATTGAAATATGAGTTTCGGCATACCTTTTCATCAGCAAAAGATGACCAGAAACGAGTCAAGGCTCTTTCATGAGGCTCCTGAGACATCAATGGATATTGATTCCAAGTCTCATCGATGTATTCCATGATGACCAACGACTCACAGATAGGTTTGTGATGATGAATCAAAACTGGAACTTTCTTATGAATATGATTCATTTGCAAAAGAAGATTGCTTTTGTTGAAGACATCTTCTTCAATATACTCATACTCCACGTCCTTCAGCTTCAGTGCCCACACAACCCTCAAACCATATGGACTGACCCAGAAGCTTAACACCTTCGTGTCTTTGTTTTCCATCACAACACACTTCTCTCCTTTTTTTTCTCACAACGTGTTTTGGTTCTAAGTTATTCCTCTACCACCTACAAATATGTAGGTGTGGTCCCTTCTTGTTTAGCTTTTCGATAAGTTGGAAATTGTAGCGACGCCAAGTTTTAAATTTTGTGTAGTCGGTCCATGATAATTAATGACTCTGAAAAGTAGATAACATATTTTAAATTATATTTTAAATTTATTCTTACGATATTCTATGGAAAATCTCAATTTCTCCTTTTCTCCTCACAACTTGTTTTGGTTTCTAAGTTTTTCCTCTACTCCTACATATGTAGGTGTGGCCCCTTCTTGTTTAGCTTTTCGATAAGTTGGAATTTTGTCGCGACGCCAAGTTTGAATTTTGAGATAGTAGATTACACGTGTTATCTTGTTCTTTTTCTTTTCATTTGCTTATGATCTGTCCCTTGCAAAGTTGGGTATTTTTGGATCACCAGAAGCACTTAAAGGATGCTTTTTCACTTTTGCTTGTCTCTCTATATAATTGTCTGAATTTGGTTATGAAGCATAATATAATTGTTTGAATCACTTTTGTTTCCCGGTGTTTTTGCAATAACTATTTGATATTTGACTACATTCATGAAATAAAATTTTTGTTTCCGTCTAACTTTTGAAGATAACAACGGTGAATTTTGTGCAAGTTCTAAATAATATTTGATTTGTACAATGCGAGGTTTTTAGAATTTCCTCAGAAAAAAAAAATAATTATTCTTTTGTGTGAGATTATGAAAACCTCCTCAGAAGTTTAATCCAAAATTCTTTCAACAAATCTTTCTTCAAATAAAGATAAAGATTTTTTTATTAATAAAATACACCCCAATAAAAATATTTTTCCTGAATAAATTAAATTAATATGTTTCTAAGAAATACTAATCAAGTGACATGCACACCTTTTTACCTTTGAACTTGTGTGGGCTTTGATCCCCTTAAAGGGTATGTAGGCCTTACATTCTCTTTCTAGGTCAAGTTTAGCTTTGTAAATAATTCATGTTTTCCTTTTATTTCTCTGTAAATTAATAAATTCCTCCTTTGTTTATATTCTTTTCCCCCTTTTTTGATAATTATAATATAATTAAAAGCTATATTTATTTTTCAATAATCAACTTAGGGCAATGGTTTTTATGAACAGGTTGCTAAGGGGTGACCAACACGTACCATCCACACATACAATCGATTCCCCTATTAGATTTTGAAGACCACTTGGCCTTTTAATGTAAGGGTTTCCAAAAGGTTAAAAAGAGAAGAAAGTTTCTCTCTTTGCAAAAACATAATAAATAATACTAATATTTCAAAGATTTGTGTCGTGTGGGGTTTTTAGAATCTCCTAAGGAAAAAATAATTATACTTTCATCAAAAAGTTTAATTCAAAATTATTTCAAGAAATCTTTCTTCAAAAAAACTAAATATTTTTTTATAAATAAAAAATACAACCAATAAAAATATTTTTCCTAAATAAATTAAATAAATATTTTTCTAAAAAATAACAATCAGGTGACACGGACGCCTTTCTAACCCGAACCGTCTAGGCTTTGATCCCCCTTATATTTTAGTGAGGCCCGGATAAAATGGGGTGTTCACAGTATTTATTTACCAATTTTACCTTGGTAATTAATGCTTAAATTAAATTGACTCTTTATATTTTTCTTTCTCCTTCAGAACCTCATAAATAGGGTAAATTTAAAAAATGATGCCAATTTAAAATGAATTTAATGAATTAATTGTTATTTATTAATTGGGGTAAATTGGATGAAAATATCGTACAAAAAAATAAGAGGATGTAGCTTTAAAGTAAATTCATCTTTTTAATGTTCCTTTTGGGGTCTCCTCTCGAAGCATTGACTTTTTTGAGCTAGGCACAGCTTTGGCCAATGTAATGAAATTTAAAATAGACCTAATAATAAAAAAAAAGAAAAATAATTAGTCAAATTTGTTATATTTATTATTTCAAGTTCGCCTATCAATATGGACACATATCTTATTTTTGAAACATTATCATTTAATGATTACACCACATGAAAATATATAGGATAAATGATCATATATATTTGAGAACTGACATAATGGATATAATGAACTTGATTTAAGCATGACAATAAAGTGTGAGATGCATACATACTTGTTAAAGTTGACTTATGATCAAGTTTTTCTTTTTTATGTTTCGACTTGCAAAATCGTGTTAACTATCCTTAAACGTATACAAACGCAAACCCAATAACTCACGATTTCATTCCTTAAGGTTATCAATTTTGTATTTATAACTTATCAAATTGTATCAATTTGCTTCTAAACTTGTGTTAGGCTTTTAGATTTGATTATATTTAGTGATTTCATATATGAATTTTATACAACGGTTTTGTTGAGTATGATAAATTATGAATGTTGATAAATTAAAATTTTAATGACTTGCATTTGAATTACATTTAAACCAAACTGTTATGACTTTTTATATTTTAATTATAGAATTTTAATAGCTATTTATTGACAAAAATAAACTTTCATAAGTTTATAATTTGAGGGATCCTATCATAAATATACTTAGACAAGTGAGTTTGACAAGTCAGCTAGATGCACGCCATTAGTCAACTTTTTGAGATGCTCCTTGTAGCATTGACTTTTTCTTGTCAGAAGTGTTTAATAATGTAATGAAATTTAAAATAGACAACTAATGCTAATAGTTGTAATTAAAAATGCCGTATCATGGCAACGAAGTGCGAGACACATGGCAATCAATATATATATATATATATATATATAATAACCCATCTCTTCAAGCCATCCACAAATGGCTTACGCATGTCTCAAGAACCAAAACACTGTTCATAAGCCGATCACTACTTTACTCTGACTGCGTGTAAGCCAAGCTGAAGATAAAAGAAAAATTTGCAAAGTCACAAGCATTTGACACGATTTTTTTTTTTTTTTTTTGTCAAAGAAGATTCCATTGAAATAAACTTCAAAGAAGTGCCATTACAAAGAGGAGAAACCACACAACAATCAGAAAACCAAACGACAATCATAATAGAAACAAACAGATGCACCAAAGAAAACAAATGCGACAAAGCGACAACAAGTAAAATAAAAGCAAATAAACTAGCCACCGTCCAAAGAATGACTGGAGAGTGGAGGATTATCAACACCATCACTAGTCTTCTGAGCCTCTAAGTTAGAAGAGATAACAAAGCAGGTGTTGGTCATGAAATCCACCCAATAGGGCACACCCCTTTATAAACATCAGCTGCCAGGAGATCCGTAGCACGGTTGCCCCCTCTCGGGGAAAAGAACAAAGAGAACCCAACCTTAAAAGACAGAAGACAGATAGTATCCGTGGATAATACTTCTACAACTCTAATCATACAAGTCCGGTGACTTGGCCTCAACGCAAGAAAGCAGAGATTGACAATCTGATTCAAAGATCACCATATCATGACCAAAGTCCGAGCCGGAAGAAGGGCCCTTTTTTGAGCTAAGGCTTCAGTCATAAAGGCAGACATGGACTTGACTTTATCCACAAAACCCCATTTAAAAAAGTCAGAAAAATCACGACAAATTACCCCAATAGCAGCATCTTTCTCATAAGAAGAAAAGGCCTCATCACAATTAATTTTAAGGCTACCTAGTGTTGGGGGGAGCCATTTAGTGCCAGGACTATCACAGCCCCTCGACACTAAAGGGTTCCTCACCCCTTTAGCGTAGTTAGCCCAAAAATCAGAATTACTTTTCCGAGCCAACTCAATAACAATACTTGGGTTTGGCTATTTATATATGATCAAAAGTCAGTTCATTTCTAGCCTTCCAAATAAACCATAGAAGCCAGAAAATCAAAGAAAGATCATGCTTACTCAAAAGGGTGTACCTGTACTCAGAATCTACCAAACATTGAAGTTGGAGATTCCAGAAACATCAATTCTAGCACCTAACGGGCAGCCAAACCATATACATCTAGTCCAAGGGAAATGGAAAAATACATGCTCAATAGTTTCCTCGGCATCTGCGCATATTGGGCATTGGCTATCTTGAGATCTCTTTCGCCAAAACAGTGCAGATTTGGTGGCAACTGCATCACTCAAAAGTCGCCATATGAATTGTTGTACTCGTGGGATCACTTTTATCTTCCAAATCGAGTTCAAGCATGAAGTGTGAATGACAGTCGAAGAGTCAGCCCTATTTGGATTAACAGAATTCCAATCTTTCCGGCAATGGTAACCCAGCTTCACCGTATACACTCCATTCTTAGCACTAGTCCACACCAATTTGTTTTCCAGCCCATTAGAGGGGATAGGGATTTTATATATTGCCTCTCTGACTGCAGGAGATACATAATGGTTAATAGGCGTAAGGTCCTACTGCCATCAACTATCAGATCACAAACTCTACCCTTTGCAATAATCGGGACATCAGTGGTACGAGGTCTCACGGGGAAAGTAGCTCCTAGGACTAAGGGGTCACCCCATATTCTGATAGCAGTGCCATCACCAATATCCCACCTAAGATCTTTCTTGAGAAAATCTCTGCCATCTAAGATACTAGACCAACACCATGATGCCTTATAGTCTATCTCCACATTAATGAAAGCTTGTTTAGGGAAGTACACACTTTTCAGCACCCTTGCCCAAAGATCGTTTGGCCTCATCAAAAGCCTCCATGCCGTCTTAGCTAGAAGGCCATAATTCATCATCGATAGGTCCTGAAATCCCATACCACCGGCACTCTTACTCCTGGTCATAGCTTCTTATCATGCTTTCCAATAAGTCTTGCCTCCAAAGGCATTACCATCCCACCAGAAGTTAGCTATAAGGCTATTGATCTCCTTACAGGTCTTAAGGGGGAATCTAAAACAGTTCATCGGGTAGACCGAATAATCACGCTGGCCGAAGTAGGATTCCTGCGGAAATTATGAGCAGGTTGCTTTGAAACTTTAAGCATATTCTCCATCCACCCTTCCTTGCAATCCTCCAGAATATCCTCATAAGTTCTTATATCGGGTGTGCTTAACCAACCTCCAAAGTCATAATCGTCCCCGTCGTTGTATACCCGGCCAAGGTCCTTGCAACTTCGATCCTCGTGACCCAAACGGCCACACCTGTAGCAAAACTTTTGAAGTCTTTCATATCTAACAGATACCCAGATAGCTTCCATGCCCTGACTCGGAACCCAGAAACCCACCGTTAGAGGAGTATCTAAACAGAGGAGCATTCGAACTCTAATGAAGCTTCGTGTCATTTTTCCATCGACCATAGGAGTCTCATACATCACAGCCTCGCCAACCGTATCACCAAGAGTTTTAGCATTCGCTTTCTCAAAAGCCACTATGGGAGTCCATGGAATTGAAACCAAAAGGGTTCACACATAAACTTCACATCTTTCAGAACCATAAAATCATCCCATAGTTGGAGATTTAGCAAATAGCCTTGAATGGACCAAGGTCTACCTTTAAGTATCCTAGCATAATCATCCAGATTATTAAAACGAAAGAGAAAAATCAGTTGATTCCTGTCAAGATCATGAACCTCTAATTCTTCACTCAGTTGCCACCCTTTCTTTATCATGGAAATAATCGTTGGGACATGTAGATTTTTCTGGTTTAGGATTTTGCCTACCAAGGACCCCCCTTGTTTTTCAGGTCTCTTGCCCAGGTCCAAAGAAACTTTGCTTTTGCATCCTATCGATGTTACCCAACCCTACCTACACCAACTGACAAAGAAGGATGAAACTCCTTCCCCAAACTCAAAACGCCAAAACCAAAAGTAGAAAATAAAGAAGGAAAGGAGATCGCCAAAAGGACCAATGAATTACAGCACTAGCTGGAAAGGTTCACAAGGGAACCGAGCAGACTCTCACAAAGGAGAAGTCAGAAAAGAGAGAAATACTCTCCATACCTCATACCTCATACTGGAGAGATATATATTTGACACGAATTTGACACACTGCTTTAATATGAAAAAATATATCATTATTTTTCCATCAGATAAGCACAAATTTGACACACTGATTTTTCCTCTAGACATTTCCATTTTCCTTTGGGCAACAATGCTTTTTCAAAGTCACAGGCCTTCACGATTTCTCACTTCTTTCAAAGTCACGGGTTTCCAAAGCACCATATCTTCTTAGGGCTAGCTCTTCAGAAACTTTTCGGAAGTGAACAGAGGGAAATGCTCTAGGCTCGTCACAAAATCGTGCAAGGTGAGTTCTCCATGTCATTGTTGCCATCGTCGTGTTGCTTTTTGGGAAGCCTTACTTGCGTCCCCGACCTCCCCGCGTCTCTCGGGAGCGGCTCTAGGTGATATTCCACCTTCGAATCAACATTAGCAATACTGGATCCATCATTTTGTCAAGGATCTCCAACATGTCATGATCTCCAACAACCATCATTTTGCTGAGGCCTCATCAATCCTCAGCAAATCTTCAGCAACACAGTATGATAATAGATGTCAAATTTATGCTTCACAGTGCATGCTCACTAATCACTAAACTACTTTAAGAGTTTGCTTTTTCAATTCACAAAATTGCTTATGATAATAGATGTCAATCCTCAGCAATGTGTCTGGATTTCAAATTTATCTAACATCTTTCTTCTATATTTCATCCTAAGCACCGTGTTTTCTCATTTTTGTAGGTTCCACCATGGTGCGTCGTACTTCACTTAAGGACTTGGATGATTCAACTAATAAGGACTTGGATGATTCAATAAATGGAACGTTTACCAAAAATCTGCCCCAACGGAATTGTTTTGTGTTTCAATGGTCTTGATTGATGAGGAGGTATATTTCAATTTCTATACATAACTTGTCAACAATTAGATTTGCGCAAGACCTAACTTGACTGGTGTTTAGTGGATTTCTTTATTTTTTGCTTTTACACCTCAGATTTCATAATACCATCTATATGTACACTCTTGCCAATTAATCATTACATATTAATTTTGCAACTGAAAAATATGTATGCAATACCTCAAGTTGCATATTATTTTTGCAAATGAAAAATATTTGGTATGTCGCTTGAAAATTCCCATGGTTTGCCATTAAGATAGAAAGGTTAGCCATGAACTGGTAGTAAGTGTGTTAGTACTGGCAGGCTAATAATTAATTATATATAAACTTCTGGATGATACACTTGATTCTTTATGCTTTATACATATTAGTAAAAACACTACTTTCCTATAGGCTTTAGGCTTACTCCATTAAGCTACACTTTTGCCTTTTAAGAAAGTATATGAATTTTTCAACCCTTTCGCTGAATATAGATTGGAGAGATTTTTTATGCAAGACCTCAAGTTAGCCCTTCACTCATTAATATGCAGCTTTAGTGTTTGAATTTTTCTGATTGAATCCAAGACCTCAATTTAGCCCTTACATGCTTTGTTCTTAATATTAAAATACTCTAATGTAGCTGATTTCCCTTTGCTTCTGCTCTTATCATAAGTAATTAATAGGCCTACAATTCTTTTTTTCTTCTTCTGAGACTCTGTATGTACACTCAAGTGATATTTAGAGGAAAGTAACGTTGAACCAGAGAGGATAGCCTCTTAGAGGAAAGTAATGTTGAACCTGAAACTGCATTAACTAAGAGGAACCACATTTCATTAATATTAAAGCTGAAACCAGATGTTTCATTAATTGTTTATTTTCAATTACATATAGCCTGACAAATTAACGATAGAGTATTTTAACTGTCTAGATATGTGATTGGTCTGAAATTACATATGCTATTTCATTACTTCTGGATATTAAAATACTCTAATGTGGCTGATTACCCTTTGCTTATGCTCTTACCATTAACTCATTCAAACTGCAGTAACTAAGAGGAACTACATTTCATTAATATTAACTGTCTACATATGTGATTACCCTATTGCTCAATTGCTCTCATTGGCCCATTTAATTACAAGAGGATTAAGCTTAATTTATGCTTAAATTAGAGCATTGGATTGTGTTTATATGTGTCATAATCCTAGGATATATCTTGGCATTTAAATCAGTCCTCTAATGGCCCTATTATTTTCAAAAATTATTTCCTCAATAGCTGTCTTTTATTGCCTTTTATCAAGTTGAAGACAATATGACACTAATCTCAATTAGCACAATCTAATTTGCCAATTATTAATTAATATTTTATTCTAAGAGTTTTCATAACCCTTTTCTTACATCTTTTGATCATAAATTAGTTACTATTTTATGTGCTATTAAAGTCACATATTCCTAAAATACAAGATTTTCGGTAAATCAAAAATCGGGTATTATAGCCCCATTTTTTAAACTTCTATAGCAAAGTTGCCCCGTTGAAAACATCATTGTGCTCATCGCCCATTCTTAAAAATTACAGGGCATTTTAACCCTTTATAAAAAAAAAAAATGTATTTTTAGTTTCTTGATATTAACATCGTTAGACGCGTTAAATTGAAAATGTTGGTTCTTGCCATTTAAATGGTAACTGTGTAATAAAATTTTGTAAACCATGGTGACCTTCTCAGTGGAATATTGAGATCAAGCTGAGTTTCACCGACAACAACTCTGCCCAAGTAGTGAGTATCTATGAATATTGAGAAGCCAGCTTCTAAATCTATCTCGAAGCAATTCCAGAAAATGCAGCCAATAATGCCACGACATTCTCAAAATGACGACACAACATCCCACCACACAATTCACCCTCTCGGGTAAAACACTCAAATAATGGGTAACTTAAAAATACTTGTTGAAAGTTGATATTTGTGGTTAAATTATAAGTTTGGGTGGTTTTTCTATTTCTGGAGGAACTATCTAGAATTTTTGAGGTATTTTTGGAATGAGCAATCTGGGTGTTGTTTGGCTAAGGAATTATTTCGGTTAGGAACTTTAGCTAATGAGGATCTTGTATTAAAATTTCCATGGGATTAAACCTGATTTGAGTTACCATTGAATACTTGAGAATCTTACTCAGAAAAGGGGTTTTTGAAATAATAGTGAAATTGAAACTTATGGATTTTCTTGTAACTGTTAAAAGTGATTTGAGATTAAATAAAAAGTTATAAAAGGTTTGAAACCGTCGAATTCATCTGCCATGCATGAATTGGAAATTCTAAAATGAATGTCCGATTTAGTTAAGTGAAAGACAAGTATGAATTTGAACATTTGAGATTAGAATTGGAAACAAGGACCCTAAGAATGTTAATGGCAACCACTGGCTGGGCATCAAGTGGTGGCTATACCACATGGTATAAGAAACAAATCTCCCATAATCACAAATCCGCACAATATGCAGTCCAACAATTCAACATCATAAAAATCCAATATCAACAGGCTATTCTTGTAATTAATACTCAATGCTCAATGTTATGCGTTATCAATATTTGGATAAATCAATCAAGCCCACTTAACTAACAAGTTTACTAAAAAACATAATTCATGCTTGTACATCTATCATTCATATTTTCATTTACAAATGCATTAATGAAATTATACCAAACAAGGTTCCTCATGTGATATATTCAGGGACGGCCTTGAGCTTTAATTTAGGTTTGCAATTGTGCCTCGTAAATCTTTCACTTTTTGTTAATTATGTGTTGACTTTGGATATTTTCACCTAGAGCTCATTCACACTCTGATGTGAACAATGAAACAATTTTCATACTTGCATGATTGATTTACTTTTCTATACTCTGACAGTGTAGCGTACTGATGGAGGAGGTATGAGACAATGGCCGGATTTCAAATTGTGATGAGGAAGTAGACTGAATTGGTTAAGTATGGAGTCACAAGGTTTGCTACAACCTTCCTTACACTACAAAGGTTGCACAAATTAAAAAACAACCTTAGAATGATGGTTACCTCAAATGAATGGTCCAAGTCTAAGGCTGCTAAAGATGCTAAGGGGAAAAGGGCAACTGACACTATACTTTCGCCTACATTTTGGAATGGTGTTGTTTATTCTCTTAAGGCTGTGGGGCCTCTTGTGCATGTTCTTAGGCTTGTTGATAATGAAAAAAAGAGTGCAATGGTTACATATATGAAGCTATGGATAGGGCTAAAGAAGCTATTCAAAGATCCTTTAATGGAAATGAAGACAAGCACAAGGTGTAACATCCTAATTTTTACACTAGGATATAATTACAAAAAATAATAATTAATCATGATATATGAATTATTGTGTAATTATCAAAATAAAGGTTTGTATATAAAATATTATTTATGATAGTAAAAGAAAGTAGTGAAATAAGGGTGTGCAAATAATTAATAGTTGTTAGGAAAAAAATTGGGGGGGGGGGTAAAAATGTACAGAAAAGAAAAAAAAAAATGTAAATAAAAATAATAGGTGTAATAATAAATAAAATAATATTTTCTTTTTTAAAAAAAAAACGTGGCAGCCACCTAAATATATATTAGGGACACTTAATATAGTTTCGTGGAGGGAGTAATTAATGTATGAACCCACCACCTTTCCCTCTTTTCATATATATTAGTGTGTGTGTAGTGTGCAGGAGTAGTGTGTGTGTGTAATCTGTGTTTGACAACGTGAAATCCGGTGAAAAAGTGAGAGAGAAATAGGAACGAAGGGTGAGACGGTGAGAAGAGAAGAAAGGGATCTTTTAAGGTATGTTATTTATTTTATAAGATCATTTAGGTAGTTGAATTAATTTCTTTTCAATAAACTTTCTTCATGTTCTACACATTTTTCTCTTTCTAATGAAAGTTATATAGTACTGATTAGTGAAAATTTTGGGGTTAGAATTATGATAAAGTTTTGAGTTTTAATAATAGATGATTGTATATATCAAGAGCATGATTAATAAGTAATTTTAATCGGTTTAGATTTATTAGTTGGTAGTTGTGGGAATTTAAATTTAATTTTATATCTAAAATAATTTAGGATTTATGATTTATAGGATATTTCTACCGATTAAATGAGGTTTAAGGTATTTATTTGAATTTTGGAGGTATTATTTAAGGTTTAATCGGTTAGTTTTGCTTAATCTTGAAATATATGAAATTATGAATTGGGATTTGAGATTTTAAATTATAGTTGATATGATTCTGAGTTTGTGGAGGTTTGGAGATTGTTTAATAAAATGGGTTATATTTATAAAAGTTAGTATTCGGTTAAAAATTGAGGAATAGATAAGTTGTCATTTTTCTAGGAAAACTAAAGTGAAATGATAGTTTAAGTAATTATTTAATTATGATATTAGTGATTATTGTTAATTCTATTGACATATAATTATATATTTATTTTTTTAAAGGGACTGATTTCTTTTACGCTTAGTGTCGTGTCAAGAACTTGAGATAACCACTTTCCACTCATTGTACTTGCTTGTATGATGATTTGTGAGTGATTTTTAATATAGGAAAACTATATTTTTTTTTTTGACAAAGTTGCCTTGTAGGATTTTATTTTGGAATGATTAGTGATATTATATGTTATGGAAAATGTAATTTTTTATGGTTTCTTGAGCCGAAATAATATTGTTATTTTAATGATTATTGTGACAATGTATTACTATCATAAATCTTGTTTGGAATTTCATATATTCATGCCAAGACTATGATGATGTGGAGCGGTGATGGATATGGAGTGATGATGAGAGTTATTCTGTATATAATACCACGTGGTATGCCACCACTCGGTGCACAGTGGATGGCTTGATATTTTCAGGGCCCTTGGTATCACCCTTTTCTTTTGGCTAGGTTAAGGGTCAGCCCTTGGGACAATGACACCTTTCCATATTCGAAGGAAAGGGAATCCATGGTCTGATGTGAGTTCTATAGTCTTTGGCCTGGACTATACCTCATTATTGGAGAGCTTGGTGTTGTCTTGTCATAGAGACTATACCTATTACGTTACAACCCATGGGTTCTGTCAGCGGTTATAAGGGTGTGGGTGATAAGGATTGTCAGGGTATCGACCTATTGCTTGGCATGTTATATATGTAATTCGTGATATGATATTTGCTTTAAAAATTGTGACAGAAATTATGATCGGATAATTTTGTGAATTTGATATATAGTACTTTGTTATTTAAAATGTTCCACTTGACACCTCACGAGCACGTAGTAGCATTTACAAGGAGCTGGATTAATGGTTACAAATATTTTTCAGGTGTTAGTTCTCGTGTGGGTCAATCAGGGAAGGCTTTGGAAGCTTAAGTTAGTTTTGCTAACGGTAGTGCTTCCACCTTTTTGATACATGTTGAATTATTGTATATTGCCACATCATTAGGACTCACTTGGCATGTTCTAGTATATTTTGGATATTCTGGAAAATTCTAAAGCAATATTTTGTTTTAAAATATGGGCCTAGTAAAATCCAAAGCTTAACTGTGCATAAAACATTTTAATAAATGGTTTAATCAAGTTAATAAACGATAAATTGTCTTTTAAAATGGAGGATGTTACACAAGGAGATCTTTGCAATTGTTGACAGAAGATGAGAGAGCCAACTTCATCATCCATTGCATGCAGCTGCTCATTTTCTAAACCAAGAGTTGTATTATAGAAATCCAGAAATTGAATTTGATGAAGAAGTGACTTCATGACCTTATAAATGCATTGAGAGGTTAATACCGACCGAAGAAGAGGTACATAAGATTATAAATGAGTTGTTATTATATAAAAGAGCTGGAGGGAACTTTGGTATAAGGTTAGCAATAAGACAAAGGACCACTGTGGCTCCTAGTAAGTAAAAGCACATTCGTTGATAAAATTAATTACATTATAAAATAATTAAAAGTTAAAACTAGTGGTTTTGCTAAATTGCTAATTAGTTCACTCATTACAGCTGAGTGGTGGAGGCTGTACTTAGCATCTACTCAAAGTTTGCAAAAACTTGCCATCAAAGTGTTAAGCTTGACTTGTAGTGCATCTAGATGTGAGCATAATTGGAGTACTTTTGAGCATGTAAGTACTCATTTAAATGATTCTACTTTATAGAATTTCAAGTAGTGCTTGTGAAATAAACATTCTTTTGTTGTAAATTATACAACAGATTCATTCTAAGAAGAGAAGCAAGATTGAGCATCAAAAGTTGCCAGACTTGGTTTTTGTCAAGTATAACTAAGCTATTGAAGAACGCTTTGACTATCGTGATGTGATTGATCCCATTCCCCTAAATGACATTGATGATAGTAATGAGTGGTTGGTGGGGAAAATGGGTGGAGATGAAGAAGTTGCTGAGGGCGAGTTAGTTTTTTAGGATGATACTTTGACTTGGGGAGCTGTTGCTAATAGAGTGCTGGTTAGCCTAGAACATACACTAGGCAACAAAGCAGATTAAAGAATAAACAGATTGCAACTTCAACTAGCAATAACGGAAAGGGAACCATGGAAGATGAAGAGGAAGAGGCAAATGATGAAGAAAATGACAACGAGGAGGAAGAGATCTACAAGTCTAGTAGTGGTGAAAGCAACAATGATGAAGAGGACTTGGATGAAGATTTCATGGAAGACTAAAGAGAATTTTGCTTTTATTTATGGCATTTAAAGACTAATTTAATTATGAATTTTTTTTTTTATAAGTTAATGTTTTGTTTATGGCTTTTAGAGATTTGGATTATTTATTGTTTAATGATGAATATGCCTTAAATTTTGAGTACATGTTTATTTTTGAGTATTTATGTGTGTATCTTCGATATAGCGGCCATCCCGCAATGCGCTATACCATTATAGCATTTTTTGGGCTAGCCGCTACGCGCCGCTATCTGAGATTGACTACTATGCTATTAGTGAAGTGTTACTCAGCTTTGCAAGATATTTAATACTTTTTAACCATGATAGACTAATGCATTTCATTTCCTATCATGGTAGTGTTGTTTTAATGAGTTGTTTTCTTAATAATTACATAGGTTTATGTGAACTAAAGTTTAATCTTTTTCTATCATGGTTATCCTATAATTTAATTGTTATAATCCTGGTAGGCCTTCTTATTTTAATCGGTTTCACATTTTTTTACCATGGGTATTGCTGTGATTTAACAGAAGTTTTTAATTACTATGGTTGGTTCAAAATGACTGATTTTTCCTATTCTCCCATGGTTATATTTTCATGTTATGTTCAGATCCTTTATACTATAGTAGTATTTAATGATATTATTCTGGTGTAGAACACAGATGTCCAGCCTCAATGGACTAATATGTTTATATTGGATCAAAGAATTCCCCAAGGTATCCATAAGGCAGATACCAAAAGGAATATCAGATGACTCTCCAAGATACCTATATGGAAGATTCTGAAGAGAGCATTGGATTACTGTGCACGTATATGGCGTTTAGCCAAAAGGGGTGGGGTGTGTGCACAATGAGGCTGAATAGTAAATAGGATGAATAGAGAATGTGTACCTTTTAGGTTAACCTCCTATTTATAGAGATTACCTTTAAGGTTTCGGTCCTTAGGCTTTGTGCACCTCTAGGCCCATGTTTTAACCGCATTACATGCACATTCCGTGATTATAGCCTTGATTATAGGCTAATTAGTATCTTAACTGATTATGGAGAGATTCAGGTACAAATTGCCCTTGTTGGGCCACACAGCAAATGGGCCTCACATATGAGTCCATAACAGTTGCGCCCAGCCCAATAGTTCAGGTTTCTGAGTTGCCGGGATGTATTGATTATTTAATCTAGATTTTATGTCCGAGTTGTTCAGCTTGACTTCGTGATTTCCACTCAAATGCTCTCGAAACTTCACCGAACTCTGGATTCATTTGTGACTTGCCCCCAGACATGTGTGCCGGGTTAGTTTTCTTTGAAAATTTGCTTGTTTTCATGATGGCCAGGATTTCATTTGTACCCTCAATCCAAATTGCCGAGTTTGCACACTTCCACCATGAGCTGTCCCCAATCTAGGATATCATGAAAAGATAATAGCATACGACCAGATTCCGTTCGCCTACACCGTTGACACGTTGACACCTGTATGTTGGCTATCATGAAAACAAGCGAATTTTCAAAGATATCTATGAGGCAGATACCAAAGAGAATAACAGATCACTGTGCACGTATAGGTGTTAGCCAAAAGGGGGTGGTGTGCATGCACAGTGATGGTTGAATAGTAAATGAGAATAAGTGAATGTGCGTACCTTTTAGGTTTACCCCTTATTTATAGAGATTACCTTAGGGTTTGGATTTTTGGGCCTTGTTCGCCTTATGGCCTAGGTATTATGCCGCCACACCTACCCTGATTTGGATATCCCTTGATTATAGGTAAGTTAGGATCTTCCTTCATTATAGGCGGATTCTGGTGCAGATTGCCCCTTGTTAGGTCGTATATTAAATGGGCCTTGTATAGGTCCGTAATAGTTGCCCCCCACCTAGTAGCTAAGGTCTCTGGGCTGCCGACGTGCTTTTGCTCCTTAACCCGGATCTCACATCCACGTCATGGTAGGTCTCTTGACTTTTCATTCAGCTTCTAGTCGGGTCTCAACAAACTTCAGGTTCACCTTTCCCGATCCGGGTTGATTTTGTTGATTTCTCTACTCCTTTTTGCTATTGTCGGGATCTCTTCGTCAAGCATCGGGTTACCGAGTTCGCCTACTTGGGCAATGGGTTTTCACCCATCAGGATCATGATGAAGAGGAAAGGGCACAATTTGCGTATGACCACTTTACAACTGTACACTTGCAATTGTCATGACATATAACCGTCTATGATATATTCGTGCACATTTAATGCCCACGTCTCTTCACATACCTGATCATTGCTTTTTAGTGTGAACTGTCCCTTTTGCCCTTGACTCTTCAAATTCTATCCTCAACGGTTACGTTTAAATACTCGCCTTCCCCTCCATTTTCACCACTTCACATTTGCCGCTTCCTCTCCCCCCACCCCGAAAACTTCCCATTTTCTCCGAAGGTCTTCTGCTCAAGCCCCTCTGGTTCTCCCACTTAGGGTTTTTCAAACCTTCCCAACGTCAGTTACTTTCGCCACTTCTCCTAATTCATTGGCTTTTGCTTCTGTTCTTTGACTTTTTCTTGCTTCTTCACTAGGGTTTTTGCAAAAACTGGTTTCTCGGTTTCTGGGTAGATGTTGTTTCATTGGTTTAAAATACCTCTGTCTCCTTGGTTCTTGCTTTCTCCTTCTCCCCCCAAACATATTGACGTTGAGAGGTTGTGACAACCTTTTAGGATATTCCTCTATGAGACAATAAACTTGAGCCATCCCAATCTCCATTCGCCCGTCTTTTACCCGAACACCTTAACATTAGGTGCATGACTTCCATTAACGATGGAGAAGGGTAAAATAACTACGGAGGAGGAAGAGGAATTACGTCGAACAGTTCCTCCAGGGGCTCGGTTCTAGTTCTAGGGTATTCGCCCTTGAGAAGAAGAGAGGTGAACGACATTGCTTGGCTGAAAGCATAGTGAGGGAAGTAGGAAGGAATCCCTGCCTCTAGGAATTAAAAGTTAAGGTGCAATTGGGAGTCGGGGTGAGAGCGTTGCTAGCCCGAGTTGAGATCGAGTCTATCCCAACCTCACATACTTCCCCTCAAGGGGGTATACACTCATCTAGACCAAGACCCAATCTGGAGAACGTGGTTGATCCATGTGATGATTGCACCTATTTAAGATGCCAACTCATTACAAACGGTCAATACTCTTTAGTTGAGTCCACTCTAGCCTCCTGCCGACATAAATTTACTTCTAGAACCATCTCAGCTTACAGTAGCAGGGGCCGTCTGATTGCACCTATTTAAGCTACCAACTCGTCACAAACGGTCAATACTCTTTAGCCGAGTCCACTCTAGCCTCTTGCTGACATAAATTTACTTCCAAAACCATCCCGGCTATTGTAGTGGGGGCTATCTTGTGTCAGATGAACCAGTGGTCCATCATCTTTTTCTTATTCCCGCAGTAGCTCCTTTAATTAAGGTATACCTTCTACTTTCTGATTTTATTTCTTTGTTCTCGATATACATGGGTTCGCCTTCTTCTCACCATGACGATATTGAGGAATCTACGTCTGGGGAGTCGGGTGTAACGGACAAGTACCCATGGGTAACCAGTGAGGTGTTGAGGACTATGTTTGACATGACCGCAGCTGAAGTTGCCCGGCTTCCCGTCGGTGATCAAAGAAACTGCACCCTTTATCTACCCTTTGGAGATGAGCCAATTTGCTCCCACCGGGAAGGGAATCATCCATACTTCTTCTTCTTCTACCAGGGCTTAATCACCCGGATCGATATTAGTTTTCTGTTTACCGAGTTCCAAATGGACCTTCTAAACCATCTATACCTTGCTCCTTCCCAACTTCATCCCAATAGTTGGGCTTTTGTTATCGCCTTCGATCGTTCTTGAAGATTTTTAGATGTAGCTTGTACGATTCCCATTTTCTTTTACTTTTTTTACCGTGACGATACAGAGCCTTCAACTAAAAAAATTTTGGCCTTGCTCCGAGGTGCCCCCGGCCGGAAACTTTTCACAGTTTTCACTAAATCCTACAAAGGATTTAAGTATGTTTTTTTCAAGGTTACTGCTGAGCCCGGATAGCAACCTTGGTTCCTTAAAGCCCTCGAGTCCAGGGATGTGGAGTGGAAGTTCCCATTATACTGGACCCAGGATCACCACAAGTTCATTTCTTCCTCCTACCGCTTCCCTAAGGATGGGTTCTCTGACTCCGAAGCCGATTCGATATCCTCTATACTTTCACATGTCGAGAAACACGGCCTTGTTAGCTTGGCCTCATACATTCACAACGTCAGGCCAGGTTAGGTTCTTCAAAGAGTATGGAAACTTCTATTTGTATTTGAATTGTGTCTATTTTCTGGTGGACTGACAACCTTTGTTTTCGTGACCTGTAGCTCCGAATATGGGAAAGCCTCGATTTTTCAACACTTTGAAACGCACCGAGATAGCCCCAGCACTGGAACGGCCAAGAAGCGCCCAGCTCCTGAGTCTAGACAGGCTGCAGCTGGCACGAGCCCCCGTGAAGTCCAGGCCAAGAAATCTAAAAATACTAAGGAGATCCCAATGAAGAGATCCAAAAGTACAAAGGATATCCTAGCCCAAGGGACAAAAGACGCCTCGGCTTTTGCAACTCAGACCTTGCTCCCCAAGGCACGCCGACTTCTCCTCAAGTTTATGAGCCTCCTCCTCCTCCACCTAACCAGTCTTTAAAAGGGAACCTTTGGGAGGCCGGGTGACAAAAGAGCTTAGCTAGGCTCTTTGACCTCCTAAGCACTTCTTGCAACCAACCCTCATGACTAACGCTGAGGTGGAGGAGCTCATGCACATCGGGCTAAATTCTTTAAAGGCCTCCACACTACTCTGGACCATGGCTGCGCTGAGAAACAAATACGCCAAATGTCATGACTAGCTACAACGGGTCACAATGGAGAGAGACGAAGCTCTTGAGGAGAAAAACAAAGCTTAAGAGGAGCTACAAGTGGCCAAGGCGATGAGGAGCTCCTGATGGTCAAGACGAGTCTAGCCACTGTAGAGACGGATCTGGCCACAGTGAACTGGGAGCTTCTTCGTCTTTATGAGCTCCACGAAAATGATGTGCTATCAGTGAAACGTCTTCAGGCTATGCATGAGCAGCTTGAAGTCCAGTTGAAGGCAACTAAGGACGAGCTCCGGACTGCCAAGGTTGATATCTCAGAGTGTGCTGATGTCGTAGCAGAGTCCTTCAACAACGCCTTGGAGCAGATCCGGCTAGTTGAAAGACATTTGTCGTATCCCTCAAAATAACCAGATTCAATAAAAGATTTGCAGTAATAGGGAATCTGGATCATTTTCCCAACGAATTCGCAGCGGGTTTGATTGTACAGTAATAGCGAACAGAAACAATAAAAATGGGGTTTTTTTTGGTTCAAACAGATTAAAAATGAAAAATAAACAGAGATAGAATGCAATAAATAGAAACAGATTAAAATCAATCAACCCAACATTCAAATTCCCGAGACTTCCATCATTGAATGAAATATGAATGAACTCACGTTTGGTTCTGGACGAACCGAAATCTCTGCGTTCGTCCAGAAAATCCCTCAACTAGACAATCGCCTAGCATCTGTCTGAATAGTGGCGTCTCATTGTGCGATCACACAACAATACTATAACCTAGTTCGAACTCAATCCTTGGGATGAACCAAACCGAATATTAAATCTAATATTCAAACTATTTCTAGAAATCGAATCCGATAAGATGAAAACAGAAACAAGTAAAGTTACCAATTAAGCACACGCTCTCTGGATGAATCATGGAATCCTCAACGTTAGGTTAATCACAGAAGTTTAGCTGAGCATGGCTGGCAAAAATGAAGAACAGACGAAGAACACGAAGAACGCGAAGAACATTGCAGAGAAATTGAAACTTCTGTGTTTAATCCGAAAAATATAAAAAACGTGAATGACCTAGTGTTTCAACCACCATCTGACTTAAAGTTTACCTAAAATGGAAATGGGCTCCAATGGTTCAGCCCAAAACGGAAATAAAATAAAAGTGGGCTTTAATTACAAAATTCAAGCCCAAATAAAATCCAGAAATATACATCTAACTTCAGCTTCAAAATCAACCACCCTCTTGTCCAAGTTTTCCCTTAATGTCTTCATAAAAATTGTAGCTTTTCGAATCATCTGAAATATGAAACAAAAATGAGGTAAATCCGATGTCTGGTTCAAGAGTTATGGTAAAAATAGTGAAGCAATGTAAAAATGAAATTTTATTATTAAAAATGGCTAAAATATAATCAAAGGCCCAAAGCCCAAATAAGTATAAAAGTCATTACTTATTAACTAAAGAGTCCTAAATTATTAATCAAGAGATAAAAATAAGTGTATGAAATATTCAATTATCAAATTCCCCCACATTTATCTTTTTGCACTCTTGAGCAAAATTCAAAGAAAAAGACCTAAAGGAGAAACTCTTCTATTCTAACAATTGCTAACAATGCAAAAATTGAACAAGGGACACAAAGCTCCAAAAGACCAATCAATCAAGACCAAAATCCCTTCATCTCAAATTACAATTTATGATAATCTCAATCAATGATGCTAATCACAAAAGATGGTCTCTCAAATGATGTGCTCAATCAATCAATCAATCTCTCAAGTGTTTAAGGTAAATAAGTGTATCGCTCAAATTCTACTCAAGAAAATTGTTCTACAATAAGCTTGCTCAATTTCTACGTGTCCATTACTTATAACACATGCATGCACAAATCAAGAGAGCTTATTATGAAAGGTTGTAATAGGGTTATGGTGAAGGTAGGTAATAGTATGGAATGAGAGGCTAAGCACCAAAGAAATTAAAAAGAGCACTGATTAACACAATCATTCCCTATGTATGAAAACTTTTATTTTACACATATATCTCATTTTTTTCTATGTATTTTCTTTCCTTTTTCTTTCTTTCTTTCTTTTCTTTTCCTTTTTTGCTTTTCTTTCTTTCTTCTTTTCTTTCTTTCTTTTTTCTCTTTTTTTTCAAGCCCCCCCCTTTTTTTGAGGAACTATACTATAAACATAATCAAAATGACAAAATCAAATATCCCCCCCCAACACACTTAAACTGTTGCACTCCTGAGCAACACCCACACTTAAACACAAAACCAAGGTAAAACCAATGCTCAATAAATTTTCAAGGTGCGGAATAAAATGGTTTTACGCTTAGGCTTGTAATGTGGCTTAGAAAAGAACGAGTCAAAAAGGCACAAAAGGGCTAGCAAAGGAATCATAATGCAAGGGAAAGGCTATTTGGCCAAAGTAGGGGGGAAGAAAACAAGCTTCTATCATACTTATGCACGTAAGTGAAAAATGTAGTTTCAAAAAGAAAAGGAGCAAGTTCTAGAGAACACAAATCATGAGCAGATGCACACATGAAAGAAAAAATGGCAAAAGATGAATTTCATTCATGCAGGCCCAAAACCTCACAAGGTCAATACTAACTTAGGCAATCGACAACATCAAATCAACTACCAAGACATGTAATCGAAGAGTCAAGAATTGCAGACCAAATAGAATGAGCCATTGAAACCAAAATGTCCTAGTTCATAATATGTAGCAATCATAGAAAGAGAGACTGTACTTATTTTCAAAAAGCAAAGTGGAAAAATGAAAACAAATAAAAGAGAAAGAGGGAGAAGAAAGAAGAATACTCCCCAAGGGTTTATGGAGGATAAGTGGCATCAATGAGGAGAATCTTTGCTTCCTTAGGCTGTTACTGGGACCCCTCATGAAATTGCTTGAGGCGATGCCCATTTACCTTAAAGGTTCTTCCTTTGGGTGGATCACATAGCTTAACAGCACCAAATGGAAAAATGTTAGCAATCTCAAAAGGGCCATCCCATTTAGATCGAAGCTTACCTAGCATAAACTTCAGACGGGAATTAAACAGAAGAACTTTCTGGCCCACAGAAAATTCTTTCCTCAGAATATGCTTATCATGGAATGCCTTAGTATTTTCCTTGTATAACCGTGAACTCTCATAGGCATCCAATCCAAGCTCATCCAACTCTTGGGGAGAGATCTTCGGAGAGTGGGTTTTTATGATCCGATAAAGAATCAAACCTATTTAAATATTCCTATTATTCTATATTTCCTTGAAAAGGGCGCTCAACCTACAGAACTGCTCGGGATATTTCAAAAAAGGCGGGTGTTTTTATGGAACTTAATCCTAATCAACAAACGAAATTCAATTTAAATAAATAAAAAAAAAAAAGAAAAAGAGGGTGTGGAAGACTTTTATGTAGATTTTTATAATCTTTTTCTCTCTTATCTCCCCCGCTTTCTTGTTCTATTCATACCTAAGTTTGGATTTATTATTGCTGCCATAGAATGCTTTTTTTTTATAACCACAAAAATCCATTTTTTTTGATAATATAAAAATGGGCAAATGAATAAAAATAAATTAAATGAAAATTAAGTAAAAAATTCAATTATTTTAGAACGAAGATAAGCATCAATGCAATTATGAATGTGATTATTCCAACTATATTTAGTATCATACATGTAATGATCATAGTCAGGATCGTCACTCTTAGATACATTATTCGATAGTGAAATTCTTATAACTATAAAAAAAAAACATTCTAGTTCACTTAGAAAAGAATGATCATTATCAATCTCAAAAATTTGATTTTCAATATCAAAATATATGGAATAACTGTCCCTATTACTATCCTTAACTAAAAAAGTGTCATCGATATGAAATTCGAATATTCTCCACGCCGACTAAATAATCAACATTACCGTAACTAGAATTGTCACTATCACTCCACCTCGAATGTTTTTATCCATATCGTTAGAATTGGGTCTTCACTTACACCGGTATTTTCAATAGGACCAAAACTATCCATTGATTTACTTAGCCCACACCTCGTATTCTAACTCCCTATTAAACAACATCGAATTGAACCACCATTTTTCCATAGAGCTTTCTTGCCTCTATTTACATGAAAATACACTAGATGAATAGTTATTCGATGAAAGATATCTTTTGAATATTTCATTTCCTATCACAATAAGAATATAAATCCAATCACTAGGATTATTAACTAATAATAACGAGTGAGTGGATATTAAAAAAAAAAACGATTCTTTTTCTTGAGAACCCGTAGTATCGTTTCACTATATATGATATGTCACTATATGTCTTTGGAACTCTTTTCTATTTCAATTCTATTATTATTGTAGAATTTATAGAATTGAAATAGAATTGAAAAAAAATCAAATACAAATAAACATAAACAATTTATTTAATTTTTTTAGTAGTTTACCCCCGTTGTGTCAAATTCACATCAAAAAACGAAATAGTTGTTCTCTCCTATGAATCGAAGAACCAATTTAGTTTCCGCTCCATCCCGAGACTTAGCCAATCCATGTTACACTACTTAATGGCCCAATAGGCTTGATGCTCCAACTCAATCGAAAGATGACATGCCTTACCAAAGATAAGCCGATAAGGAGACATCCCAATCGGAGTCTTGTAGGCGGTGTGATATACCCACAAAGCATCCTCTAATCGCTTACTCCAATCTTTCTGGGTAGAGTTAACAGTATTATGAAGGATTTGCTTAATCTCTTTATTTGAGACTTCAGCTTCACCATTGGTCTGAGGATGATATGTTGTGGAGACCTTGTGAAGCACTCCATACTTGCGTAACAAGGCACCCATGCTTTGATTGCCTAAATGAGAACCCTGGTCACTGATAATGGCTCTAGGAATACCAAACCTATAGAAAATGTTAGACCTAACAAAATCCACCACCACAGAAGAATCATTAGTCCGAGTGGCTTCTGCCTCAACCCATTTCAAGACATAATCAACAACCAGCAGTATGTAAGTATAACCATGAGAAACAGGAAATGGACCCATAAAATCAATACCCCAAACATCAAATATCTCACAAAACAATATGGGGTTCTGGGGCATCTCATGCCTACGGGAAATACTCCTGGCCCTCTGACAATTATCACATGACTTACAAACAAATGGGAATCATGAAACAAAGAAGGCCAAAATAATCCATTGTCTAATACTTTCCTAGTAGTTCTTTGGGGTCTAAAGTGACCACTACAAGCAGAAGCATGAGCAAAATGCAATATAGAGTGAAACTCATGATCAAGCACACATCTCCTAACTACTTGGTCACTACAAAATTTCCACAGATAAGGGTCATGCTAAACATAACATTTAGATTCACTCTTTAATTTAAGGGTTTGGGCCCTAGTGGAATCTACAAGCAAAACACCAGCTACTAAGTAGTTAACCAGATCAGCATACCATGGAAGCTTACCTTGCAGCTGTAAAAGCTGCTCATCAGGGAAATCATCCTGAATAGAAAAGGGGTGAGAGGGAGAATGGGTGATACGACTCAAGTGGTCAGCTTCTCAGTTTTGTTCTCTACTTTGGTCTCGAATCTCAACATCGAACTCTTGGAGTAGTAACATCCACTGGATGAGTCGTGGCTTAGCATCTACCTTTTTCAAAAGAAACTTTAAAGCAGCATGGTCAGAGAAAACAATTAATCTACTTGCTAGCAAATATGACCTAAACTTATCAAAAGCAAATACAATAGCCAACAACTCCTTTTCAGAAGTGGTGTAATTAGACTGGGCAGGATCCAAAGTCTTAGAGGCATATGCAATCACAAGAGATGCTCTGTCGACCTGTTGTGCCAAGATAGCACCAACCGCATAGTTGGAAGCATCGCACATCAACTCGAAGGGGAGGCACCAATCAGGGGGCTGGATCATGGGGCTGTCGTCAGGCAACGCTTCAAGTGATCGAAGGCCACCTTGCACTCGTCATCAAATACAAAGTCAGTGTCCTTATGCAGAAGGTTGGACAAGGGTTGAGCAGTCTTGCTGAAATCTCGAATGAAACATCATTAGAAACCTGCACGACCAAGAAAAGAGTGAACTTCCCGCACAGATGTGGGGTAAGGCAAAGCAGTAATTACATCTATCTTAATAGGGTCTACCTCAATCCCTTTCCTAGACACTATGTGTCCCAAGACTATACCCGACTCAACCATAAAGTGACACTTCTCATAATTTAGCACAAGATTAAACTTAATGCACCTATGCAAAACTCTAGACAAATTAGCTAAGCATGCATCAAAATCAGGCCCATATACGGTGAAATATCCATAAAAACCACCATGCAGTCCTCTAGAAACTCAAAGAAAATGCCTATCATACAATGCTGAAAGGTGCCAGGTGCATTGCAGAGGCCAAAAGGCATCCTTCGATAGGCATATGTTCCAAAGGGGCATGTGAAGGTCGCCTTCTCCTGATCCTTAGGAGTAATATGGATATGGAAGTATCCGGAGTAGCCATCCAAGAAGCAGTAATGAGACTTACAAGCCAATCGCTCTAACACCTGATCAATGAAAGGTAGAGGGTAATGATCCTTATGAGTGGCTTGGTTGAGTCTCCTATAGTCGATGCAAACTCTCCAACTATTCTGAACTCGAGTAGGAATGAGCTCATTCTTCTGATTGGCTACCACAGTGACTCCAAATTTCTTAGGAACCACTTGGACTGGGCTAACCCATTGGCTATCAGAAATGGGATAGATGATACCAGCTTGCAAAAGCTTAGTGACCTCCTTCTTCACCACATCAAGGATAAGGGGATTAAGGCGTCTCTGGGGTTGCCTCACCAGCTTAGAGTCCTCTTCCAACAAAATTCGATGCATACACATGGAAGGGCTGATGCCAATGATATCAGCTAATGTCCACCCAATGGCTTTCTTGTTCGCCCTCAATAAGCTTAGCAGCTTTTCTTCTTGGTCAGAAAGAAGATTATTTGTCACAATGACTGTTGGTCGATTTCCTTGATGGCAAGTGAACCAGTCGAACAAGTAATAAAGAGTAAGTAGAGTATTGTCCCACAAACACTGGATACCAAATGAGGACACCGAATTGCAGGATAGTTGTGTTTCAAAAGAGAATGAACTTGATTTAGTTAAGAGTTTTTATGGCTATACTAATAGACAAGAAAGTAAACAGAGTGACGTAGTCGTAAGAAGATATCAGTAGGAAATTAGGTTGAGCTCGGAATCATTCTTAGGCATGTCAATCCCCCAGTTGCTTCACACATTGCTATAGCATTTATACTGCACAGCTTCCGCAATGCTACAGCATAGCTACTATCTACAATGCTATTCAGTTAACCCAGCACTATAGTCTATCGAAGCTTCCGCGTCTGATACATGTAGAAGCTTCCGCGTCTGATACATGTAATAATAACTTTACTCCTTCCATATGCCTATGGCAATTTTCTAGTTAGATCTACATTTCAAAGCAAGGTGTTATGGTTATGAGTGGTAAACCTATTCCTGAAGCCTACGATAATAGGTCAAGCCTTGCACCAGCCTGCCTAGCAATCACTGTTTCTTAGAGGTCTAACCCCGACTCCTTTCCAGTAAGCCAAGGCCAGTAATCTAGCCCTTAGATTCCACTAATCGGCAAGGTAATTAATTCACTGATAAGAAAACTGAATTTATTGAATTAAGAACTAACAACTGGGTTCATTCCAAACTTAAGAAATCATCCTCGCTCAACCATAGGAAATTTAGTTCATGATTGACGAGGGAAACGCAAAACAGATAACAACAGAATGACTCATGATCAAAAGATTAAAATGAAAGAAAACAGAAAGCTTGACGAAGTTCCGTCAGCGTGGAAGAAGCCCTGTCACGTCACCACTCCATGTCTTCTTCTCTCCGTCTTACTGCAAGGAAGGATGCTGGGTTCTCCTGGAGTTTCTCGTGCATTGTGAATTATCCCTCTCTTCTTTTGAGTCTAGCCGTATGAATAGGATTGGATTCTCAACGACTCGACCTATCTAGGGTTGGCTTGCTATTTCCTTATATAATCAGGCTTTCTTGTGGCGTAAGTTCTAGGAGCTGGGCCTTTCCTAATCTGTCGAGATCCAGTCGTATCTCTCTTTCTAATCTTAGTAGATTGATTCTGCTGATCCTGCGGGATTCTTCAAATCTTTTAGTTTCGATCCTCTGCATCTTCTATTCCGTTACGTCAGTAATCTACTTATCATTCTCGACCTTCCCTGTATTTCCTGAAATAATCTTGACAAAAGATTAGAACATATGTCGTATAGCATTGCGTCCTTTACTTTGCTATAGCCTCAGAGATGCCTTGTATTGTGCTTCTGGTACACTGTCATGATGCTATAGCATAGTATCAGCTTTGCTATACGTTCTTCTCATAAAACCTCTTAACTTGTTCTTTTCTTAGCACATGTTTAGGATGTAAATGGTTTTTATCCTTCAGTTCCCTGTATTATGAATTAATGCCTTTTTGCTTAGATTGATTGCAGTTAAGCTTGCATTTACCATACAATTCAGTCATAAAATATAGGAAAAACATGGCATAAATTGTGCTCATCAATGACTGACAATTGTTCATCCACCTCTAGAAATGCATACTTCAGGTGATCTGGAAGGGATTTCAACTCAAGTTTGGGTGGTTACTCAGTGGAGGGAAGAAGCTTGGGTTATTGTAGCAACAACTCTGATGTCATCACACTGAAAATGCCTGAAACCACATTCAAAGAAGCAAAAGAACTGTGTCTATACATCTCAATGTTAACATTAAAATTCAGCTCATCAAAATCAGAGTTAAGTTCATCAAAATCAGGATGCACATTAGGATTAGGATGAAGCTCAAACTCAGAATCAATATCAGAATCCACATGTAATGCAAAATCACCAAGCAAGTTAGAATCACCAAATAATGCAGCATTACCAAATCAGTGCAAACAGAGCACCATTCATTATCAGCACATGCACAAATGGGAGAATCACTCACAGATGCAAAATCAGGATAATCAACATACCAATAAGCAAGAACATCATCCACAGCATCAATGCAGAAAATAGAATGTTATTCCCTAAGATGTTTCATGGCATCAAAGATATTGAAATTAACAGATATATCACCAAACTCCATGGAAAGAGTACCAGAATGCACATCTATCTTAGTCCTAGTTGTTTTCATGAAAGGCCTCCCTAGAATGATTGGTGACCTACTACTAGAAGACTCATCCTCCATATCTAAGATGTAAAAATCAGCAGAAAATATCAAGTCATTAACTTTGACTAATACATCTTCAACTAAACCAGAAGGATAAGCACCACTCCTATTAGCTAAATGAACAACAAAACCAAAAGGATGCAAGGGACCAAGACCAAGAGATTTATAAGTAGATGCAGGCATGACATTAATAGAAGCAACTAAATCTAGCATGCAATCATCAAATCTATAATTACCAATAAGGCAAGGGATAGAAAACTGTTGGGATCCGTACACACAGCGGATTTAAAAATTTACGAATCCCTTCTGAGGATCACTCAACAGCGTTTAAATCAAAGTTAAAGGAATCCGAATATTACCTATGCGCCGAATCGGTATGCGTCTCGTTCGATTTGAACTAGTGGGCTACCTTCTCGATCAACAGAAGTCAACTCTTCGAATCACCTTCCTCTACCAGTATCCACACAAATAATCTCCGAACACAGACGCGGCAGCGTGCTAGCGCCTTCGAACTGTGCGTTTCTCTCTATTTTGCTCTAGGGTTTTCTTGCGGCTTTCTAATATGCTCGACAAAAGTCCCGTAGGTTTTTCAAACCCAATCAGCATATTATATTCAAAATTAATCCTCATTAATTTTGAATTTTGAATTTTGAATCTGGATTAAAATATATATTAATTAAATCTATCTAATAGATCTAATCTAATCTATTTATTTAATCCGAATTAAAATCCAGATTTAAAATTTGAATTTTAAATCTAGATTAAAAAAATATATTAATTAAATCTATCTAATAGATCTAATCAAATCTATTTATTTAATCCGAATTAAAAGCCTTCCGATTTAATTTATCTCAATAAATTAAATCGACAAAATGATATCTATCTATTTAATTAAATCGAGATACTATATCTCAATTTAAATTAAATAGATATATGATATCTTTATTCGAAAATTAAATGAGATACAATATCTCTATTCGCTTTAGATATTTAATTTATCAAATAAATTAAATACAAAACAAATATTATATAATAATATTATAATCTCCATTAAATAATAATATTATATTATTTTCAAATTTAATATATATATATATATATATATATTCATCCTAGATTAAATACAGTATTCATTAAATCTTAGATATATCTAAGATTTAATGAATCTGGACACTTTGCTAGTGTTGGGCTATTCTTGTGTGCGACTCTGCAGACCCACATGAGATTGGTAGTGGGCCAATACTGTACTGGCCCACAAGTCGCAAGCGGCCTCTAGCAAGACATTGTGACTACCCAATTCACATGGTGATTGATGACACGATACAACCTATTGTACAACCATATCACGTCCCTTTTGTCACGCGATAATTTGGTCAAGGATGAGGCATGGATAATGTCAACTTCCTGTTCTTGACCATTACTTTCTCAATTCTCGAGTAGTGTAATAATTGAAATGGAAACTCCTTTCCATCATAGTATGGCCATACATTTCTTAGACTCACTCATCGAGGGGCCCAGTATTATCTCTCTACAAATGTGAGGGACAGATTCCATCTTGACCACTCACATTCCTCTTCATGAAAAACCATTGATCTCGATCCCAACCTTTATCATCACCCGGTCAAAGGTGACTTTTGACTAGGTCAAAGGTCAGTGACTCATCATGTAGGAATCCATGATGATCTCGGGTTATAGGGCGTTGTGACGCGGTTATACATGAGATAAGCTTATGACTTAATCCATGCAGCTTTCTCATAGTGGGTCGGTCCAGCACCTTGTTCTCCTACAAGTGCCCATGACTTTGATTCGTATCTCCATAACTCATCAAAGTCATACTGGTCTTAACTCATCTTCGCTTCCATGTAGATGACCGACCAGGGACATTTAGGATAATCTATAAAAGATATATCCAAGAATACAGTTATCAATATAAACGTGCAAATGAAATGATAACTAAAACAGAATACTTTAAATAACGTAAAGTCTAAAGTACAATGACTTTCCCCTAGGGCATAATTTCCAACAAAAACATCCTTGGATCCTTACACTTACGAGGCATGGTAGGCTGGATGAATGCTGATACATTCTGGTTCAAACTCACTCGTTCATTCCCTTTCAGTTGCCTCTTGTTGGTGCACAACATCTTCAGAAACTTGGCATATTTAGGAATTTGTTTCACTGCATCTAAGAGAGGAATGTTGATCTCTACTCTTCTGAATATCTCAAGTATATCCTTTTCTTGTGCTTTTTCTGCCAACTTCTTGGATTGAAGGGCTCTGAGCAAAAGGAAGAGGAATGGGAATGTCTTCCTCTTCACCTTGTTGTACTGCCATTTTATTTTTAGAGTCAATCTTAACATTTTCGGACCTTTTTATAATGTGGAAGTCACATCTGCAGCTGGTTTAGGTTCCTCCAATTGTTTACCAGACCGTAGTGAGATAGCACTCACATTCCCCTTAGGATTGGGAATGGTTTGTAAAGGAAGAGTATTGGATCCCTAAGATTGTAGCTGGTTCAGTGATGTTGCCAATTGGCAAATTTGAGTTTGCAAACTCTAAATGGAAGTCTTAGTTTGCTATTGGAATTGCATAGTGTTTGTGGCAAACTGTTTCATCATATCCTCCAATGAGGAACCACTACTACTAGCCTGTTGTTGTGCTGCCTGTGGAGGTGCACATATGGCTGGTCGAGGAGGTGGTGCTAGCAAAGGAGGTGCAGACTGCTGTTGGAAATTCTATGGTCTGTACCGTCTCTACTGGTAATTCCCAGAATTCTACTGATATTGGTTACTCTGGTTCTAATTCTTGTTCCAACAAAAATTGGGGTGATTTCTCCAACCAGGATTGTAGGTATTGGATAAGGCATTATTCTGCTGGTATTGTGGCTTTCCTGGAAAAACACCTACTAAAGCTATTGACTGGTCTTGATAAGTAGGATCATGCAATGTAGGACAAGAGTCAACAAAATGATAAGGGTCTAAACAGAACCCACAGGAGTACCCAATCTAAGGAGGAGGAGACTGTACTATCTGTGTCATTGCTAACTACCTCACCAGAGAGGTCAGATCATCAAGTCTATTCTCTAATCTCTAAGAATCGTACTGGACTAGCGGTGTTTGAACATAGTAAACAGGAGTACTATTGGCCCTGGTGCCAAACTACTGAGAGTTATTAGCCATAGTAGAATCAACTCTTAGGCATCTTCAGGTGTCTTGCTATCTAAGGCCCCACCACTGGATGTATCCACGAAACTTGTATCCAACGGTAACAAACCAAAAGAGAAATATGTAATTAGGAGTTGGTCAGTAATCTGGTGGTGTGGACAGCTAGCACACAATCGCTTGAACCTCTCCCAATACTCATACATAGTCTCCCCATTGATTTGTTTAATACTAGTGATCTCCTTCTCAATAGCAATGGATTTTGAGGAAGGAAAGAACCTCATTAGGAATAACCTCTACATATCATCCCAACTCCCAACAGATGTTGGTTGCAAATTGTATAGCCAATCCTTAGCCACCCCATCTAGGGAAAATGGAAAAGATCTCAACTTAATGTGGTCCTCATCAATTGCTTGAGGTTTCATCGTGCTGCATACCACATGGAACTCCTTTAGATGCCTGTGAGGACATTCATGGAGCATCCTCCATTTTTACTTAACATACTCACTAATTAAGGGTTGATCAACCACTGAGTAGTACTTCATCAATTACCAAAATATACAAAATAAATCAGAGTATGCAAAATGAGCCCTAACGTGGCAATATACAATTATTCAACATAGACCAAAAAGACAGAAGCACTACTTTTAGTAGAAGTAGCCTAAGCTTCCGAGGTCTTCCCTATTGGACCCGGACGGAAACTATCACCTGAAAAATGTGGTAACCATCAATCCAACTTATTACGAATACTAATATGTGCTAGTGAGGTGCCAAGTGGAACAATTTATATAACAAAATATTAAAAATATAATTCACCAATATTCACATCATAAAATTTCATATCATAAATTATGTATCATAAACTAGGTGTTACAATTTTTCATTAACACAATTCCCAAGATGCCTCCCATCAATCCTACCGAACCGCCTTATTTCCTTCGACTAGACCCATGGGCTAAATTACATCCATATTACTGGTTACTCAAAAGCTCACTGGTCATGTGATGAGGACCGGCCAAAATCCTCAGAGCACATGTCCTAGACCATGGGTCTTTTCCCCTCATTGAACTAGTGGGGTGTCATAAGCCCTTATTGAACTAGTGGGCTAGTCCCTCATTGAACAGGTGGGACAATAGAAAGCCAACCATCGTGCACCAATGGAGGCCTCACCACGTGGTGGAATAAACTACTTTATTTCTTCCCAATTTTACCCTTACCATAATTATCACAATAAATAAATAGCTCAACAGGGATTTTTCCAAGATATTCACGTTCATATCAAATAATTCTCATATACATGTCATAATATCTCAATTCTCAATTCTTATAAATATATAAATATATGCATATATTTCACAATTCAAAACATAAGGTTCTGCAAAGCAATTTTGTTAAGATATTTATAATCATTTCATAAAATACTCACAAACAACATACTAATATGCATAATAAGTAGAAAGTAGTTACCTTTCACCGAAGCCAACTATTATCACACTGCTTTTAATCCAAGAGCTCAAACACACGCCAAAAATCAATCTACCACAACCAATTTACTAACCATTAATAACTTTTTCAAACTCCACATAATTAAAATTGTAATTTATAATTTCATAAAAATATACAAAATTTAATAATGAATATTATTATAGTAAAAATTGAAAATAACAATTTGGCGTATAATTTTTTTTTTAAATGATCGTTTAGTCCCACGGATCATAGAACTGACATAGCAGTCCTTCAAATTTCAAAACTAAATTGATTAAAATTTTAATAATATCTCTATTAACCCAGAGGCTGTTCCAATACGTCATCAATACTTTAAATTAGATGTTTAATAAATACTAGTTGCCCTGTAAATTATGCTTTATTGCATTACATATAATGTTTCTAAAAATTCCAACATGTATATATGTAACTTGACTCTTTACATATGATTTTTCCAGAATTTTTGATTAAACTTTGAAAATTCGTAATTAATTCTACAAAACTCTAAATGAGGTGCTTCCAAAACATAAGTGTTCCTTAGCATGTCTACTTTCACGTAAAAATAATAACAATAGCCATAAAATATTATATCATTCCCAGATTTTTTTAAAATGCAAACATTGTCCAAAAACCTTTCCAAAAATTGTGACTCAACTTCCAAAAATCATATCTTGAGTTTCAAACCTCCCTTTAAGGTGATCCAAAGCTCATTTTAAAGAGTATTATGTCTAATATTAACATACAAAATTTCATGGAAAAATTCGAAGGTTTACCATTCCAAAATGGAATCCGAAACTGATCACTATTTCTGGAACACAGAATTCGTCCAGATTTTTTGTTAAACTTCGGAAACTCATATCTCCCTTTCTACATGTCCTATTCAGGTGTTATTTGGCTTTTTGGAAAGGTTGAGATGTCTAATATTTACTGTAAAAATTTCAAGGAAAAACTCAAATGTTTTCCATTTCAAAACCAAGCCCGAAAATTACTTTTCACTTCTAAAACTGACATTTTCCAGTTTTCAGTGTCTAACTTTGAAAAATCATAACTCTCCATCTACATGTTCGTTTTGGCTGGGTTTTGCTCGTTTTAAACCTTAGTGAGTCTATTATTTACTGTAAAAATTTCAAGGAAAAACTCAGGTTTAATTGGTCGAAATGCAACGTTATTTTCTGGGATAAGGGTCTTAAATGCCATGGAAGTTTTCACTCAGAAGCACTAGTAAGACGGAAGTTTTTTTTGGATCAAAAATGCCACGGAAGTTTACAAGACGTAGAAATTTTGCCCCGGAAGTATCATTTTTGCGACGGAAGTTTTCGCTGAGGAGCAATTTTGCCCCGAAAGTTTACACTAAGGAGCAATTTTGCCTCGGAAGTTTACAAAATGTAGCAATTTTTCCCTTCTGTCCCCAAATATTAAATTTGACTATTAAATCAGTCAAAGACCACACATGTCATGCCTTGAAAAGGTCGAACTTTGAGTCAGAGAAGGATATCCTTCAGATGTTGAAATCAAGGCGGCAAAATTTGTGAAGCCAAACTGGTCAAAAGGACTGAAAGGTCTGTCACAAAACGCAAATGAAACGCAAAACGAGAAATGAATTGTTCCAAAAATTAGTTCAATAAAACAAATCAATAGTGATAATACGTTTGTATAAATTGATCATTTGCTTAGATCATAAGTGATGCTTCCTTTGGGTTTTGTGATAGTCGACCTTTCAGTCCCTTTGACCAGTTCGGCTTCACAAATTATGGCCGCCTTGAGCTCAACATCTCAAGGATCTCCTTCTTTGGCTCCAAGTTTTCCCTTTTCAAGGCATAACATGTGTGGTCTTTGACTGATTTAATAGTCAAATTTAATATTTGGGAACAGAAGGGAAAAATTGCTCCTTAGTGAAAACTTCCGGGGCAAAATTGCTTTTCAGAGAAAAATTCTGTGGCATTTTTTGTCCAAAAAAACTTCCGTCTTACCAGTGCTCCTGAGTGAAAACTTCCATGGCATTTAAGACCCTTATCCCTTATTTTCTTGCTACAGAATCATAACAAAAGTTTTCTAGATTTTTAGCTCAAATTTGGAAATTCATAACTCTCATTGTACACATCGGATTAGGGTATTATTTAGCTCATTTTAAAGATTATGATGTGTAATAAATCTCCACAAAATTTCAAGGTCAAAGGAGGTCGTTTGCCCTGGTTTTTACCTTACTCAAAATGACTGTTCCAGCAGCAAAACTGGTTTCAGTTTCATATCAGCAACTTTCCTTTTTCTCCAGTATAGCGTTTCATTTGCATATATCATGTTTATAAGATAGCAAAGTAACTTATATATAGGTATATGTGTGTGTGTGTGTGTATCTAGATCATGTGCAGCGGTGTATCCATGCTTAAACGCATGACAACAAAGTTTCCACTTTCCATTCTTTATTCTTTTACTTATATAGTTCATGCGCAACTTTTTGTATTCATGTATAGATAACATATGACAGCAGGGTCCTCATATCATTTTTCCCATAACAGTGAATGCTTCTGACTTTTAAACTAAACCGTAACCCATCAATATAAATATATATATATATATACACTCTAAACCTTCTCTGATACGACACTCAAGACCAGGGCAAGAGCTTCACATGGGAACTCATGAAACTAAGAGATGAAGACCTTGAACACTCACCTCAAGTTGCCGGCTGGAACGCTAGACGTCGTTGATCACCGCTGCCCTGTTGTTGCTGGTTGAAACAGAGCAAGATGACCCCCCCTCTCTCTCAACGTCTCTCTCAGTTTTCACTCATTTTCAAACTTGTCTCAAGTTGAGGCAATGAAACAATGAGGAAGAAGCAAAGAGCATGGGTATATATATACAATAAACCTAGGGTCCAGTCTGATGCCAATAAACACATTGGTCTGAGAAAGGAAATACACAGGGGTTAAAGACGTTGTGCATGAGAGGTATGGTGCTGAGATTTTCTCTTTCTTGCTGATCTTCTTCTGCTACTCATCATGATTGTCGCTGAGAATGGTCAATTAACGTGTTTTACTTATATCTGTTGCATGTGTACAGTAATGCTTGCGTTATGCTTCAGCTGTTGCGTTTTGGTTGGAGAGGTGGAGGCTGGTTTGATATTGTTTGATATGGGTTGGAGGATTTAATGGGTTGGTTTGTTTTAGTTGGGCCGATGGAAAAGAATGGAACAATAGAGTAGGTAGATCTTAGATGATTATGGTTTTACAATATATGGCACGTGGGTTCAGTAATATGAGCAGATCAAATGGGTTTAAATAATCAATTGGTTGATTTGGGCCCATGTATAAAGGCTACCTGTTGGTTGGTTTGTTGTCCACTCGTGTTGGGCCAAGAAATATAAATGGGCATGTATGATACTGTATTGTGTGACCACAAAAATTTACCCACTTGATTCTCTTTAATCTTTTATTTGCAATTAGGCCCATTCCTTATATAATTGGAATTGTTGGATAATCATGGGAAATAAATCCTTAATTCAATATAAGGATTTTTCTTTATCACTTAATTTTTCCTAAGCCATAAAACATAATTTCTAACATTTTAGGCCTAAATTACATAACTAATTTCCACATCCATCGAAAAAATATTTCATAATCTTCCCAAATTTTCAAGGTCCAAAATAATTTTAATAATTATCTTAAGCTTTTCTTCATAATAAGCTTAAGACTTTTGGACTCTATTGGCTAGAAGCCTCCTTATCTCAATTTTATTTCTAACATTCTGGTCCAAAAATTTGGGATGTTACAATTCACCTGCAAGACCATGAAACTTGGGCAACAAATGGATAAGACCAGATTTTAGTTCAAAGTTAGCAACAAGTTCAGGATATTGAATACACAAATTTTGATTGCCCACATCAGGGGTAGCTAATTCTTTCAAAGTAGGACGATCTGCTTGCTCTGACATAATTTTTGAGTTAGCAAATTGCTACTAGAATAAGTGAAAACAACAAGATTATCAGAAGTACTATCAAAAACACAATCAAAAATATCAACAGAATGGACACAATCAGAATGGTTACAATCAGACTCAAGTTCAATGTCCAATTCAGTATTAATCTCACGACTTAGCCTAACAACTCTTCTAGCGGTAAGAATTGTTCTTTCTATTTCAGGATCAAATGGCAACAAGTCTTCTGGATTAGTAGTATTCTTATTCCACTGACGGATTCCCTATAAACTTGAATAAGATTGCCCTTGCACTTTGTGCAATTTTTTGGTTCGGTTCTTGAATTACAAAGCTTCATTGTGTTCTCTATAGTTTATACATATAGTAATTACTTGCTTTTAGTTCGGTTCTTGAATTACAAAGCTTCATTGTGTTCTTTATAGTTTGTACATATAGTAATTACCTACTTTTGGAAAGGTTTATGAAAGACCTATTCCTATAATCTCCTTTTGAAGTATTGCATTCTACTTTTGTGGTTTTTGCAATTGAACTTGATTGTTATTCTTCGGATTTTTTTCATTCTTGCCTTTGAATACCTATTATTCTTACTTGTCGATTTTTTAAAAAAGCTACTTTTAAGACCGGTTTTTAAAAAACCGATCTTAAACATTTTTTAAAAAACCGGTCTTAAAAGTCTTACTTTTAAGATCGCATATTTTAAAAAACTGGTCTTAAAAGTTTAACTTTTTAGACCTAATATTTGAATCATCGATCTAAAAAGTATTTTTTTTAAGACCAGTTGCTCAATCAGTCTAAAAAATAATAGACTTTTTTAAGACCAGTTGCTCAATCAGTCTAAAAAATAATAGACTTTTAAAAGCGGGTCGATCGACCGGATCTATAACCGTCTAAAAAGTGATTTTTGCATTATTGAAGATATCAAATTGGAATATGGAGAATTATTAGGAGAAATAATAAGAAGATATTGTAGAAAGAAGTTATCACATAAGAGGAGATAAAGTCAAGAGAAGAAAGAAGATATTAAGTTGAATTATGAAGAATGATTAAAAGGAAGAAGAAGAAGAAAGAGATTGAAAACATTAATCAAGAAAAACAAGGAGTTATCATAAGTATTTTGGAGAATAATCATGAAGAAAAAGAGAAGAGATTGAAGAAAGAAGAACTTGCAAGATAAAATAAGAATGTTAAGATTCATATTCTTATATTTGATGTTGGAGGTCTTTATAATCAAATTGAAGTTAGAATGACTCAATTCCAAGTTAAAATACCTTATCTGGAAGCTATTTCATATTCACTCAAGCTATACTTCATTATCACTTGAGTTACACCCCTAGAAGAGATTTCTACATGTTTCACTCAATTTAAGAAAGCTCCACTTGAGTGATGATCATATTTCAGCGTACTCTGTTCAACTCTGTTTTCCTTCAGCATGATAGAGGTTCAGTAATTTGGTCATATCTCTCAGAATACAAATTTGATTGAGGTGAAACTTATTTCATATGAAACTAGACTTCCAAAGAGTTTTGAAGACACCAAGAACAAGATCAAAGAGGGTCACATGAAAGAGATATGAATTTCAAAAGCTGGTTTTTGAATCCACTTTGTGTTCCAGACCAGATGTTACGTGTTGGACCATATCTTTTGTAATACAATAGATTTGGGAACAATTTTTATCTCATTAAATAGTAGACTTAAAGAGATTTCTGAGGAAAGGATATTTGCCAAATTTGGAGTTAAATTGGAAATTTTATGCATATTGGAATTTGACCTGTATGCTAGACTATCAACCTTGAAGTGATTTCTTTAAAAACTAGAAAGATCACTTGAGTGATGGTAGTGCCACTTGAAGGATGGCCTGAAAAACTCATCACTACTTAGTCAGTTTATAGTGATCTCTTCAGAAATTTGAAGGATCACTCCTGTGATAATGAATCACTCAAGTGATATCTCATTTCTTCCAAATCACTATCAAGTCACTTAATAGTGATGAAGTAATTTGATAACAGATCACTCGAGTGTTAGATTAAAAACAAAAAAATTATACCCCTTTTTCATGCCCTATTCTGACTCAAATATTAGGGTTTCAAAATAAAAATTCACCAATTCACAATTTACTCACTAAACTAGGTTTATATGCTTCCAAAACATCATATAACCACATTTATATGAACAAAGCATCAAGAAACCTTAAAAACCCTATTTGGCCCAAAATTAGGGAAACAAGAGGATTCTACAAAAATATACCAATCAACGCTATACATACATCAAAATAAAGCCTAGGCGTGTCTTTTACTTTTTAGGGCTTGTTTTTTATTTCTCCAAATTTGGCATTTTGTAGACCGCACAAAACACCTCTTCTCAAGAAATTAAAACCATAGAAATGAAGCTCTCAGTGAGGGGAACAACTTTTATGAAGGCCTCAAGTGCTAGAAAGGTGATCTAGAAGGAGAAAATAAAGCAAGAAGTCTTACCTTGCTTCTTATTCTTCAACTTTCATCTTTCTCTTTCCTTTTTATTTTTCCCACTTCTTTTCCCTATTTTTGTGGGTGTTGGCCGAATTCTTAAGTGAGGGAGGGAGTGTGAAATGTTTTAATATTCATTCTTGCCTTCTTGCAATTTACTTGGCCACAATTTGCCTAAGAAGGCAAGAAAAGTCCATGTGTCAACACTTTATGGCTTCTTAAAAAAAAGCGGTATGGTTAATTTAACCACAATTGCTTTGGTTAATCTGACTACACTCCTTCCCTCTGTCTTCTTCATTCTTGACCGAAATTACTCTTCAAAAAGAGAGTTAAATTTGCTTTTCATTCTCATAATTATTTCTTACTTTTGAATAGTAAATTTTGGCCCTTCATTTTGTTTTCCAATTTTAATCTCAAGATCAAGTGGCAATTGTCTCTTTTGCCCTTGATTATGGCATTATTATTTCTTGTACCATTAGCTCTTTTAATTCTCTATATCACTTCTTTCTTTCTTCTTTCAAGACACCATTTCCTCTTCCTTTTGGATCCAAGTTTGGCCTTAGCTCCTAGTTGACTCTAGATTTTTTTGGGGGGGGGGGGGGTATTTTCCCTTGATTATTTGGAACTAAATCCCATACTTTAGTTCCCAAATTAGTCTCTAAAATCATTGCTCTTGAACATTATTAGGACTCTTCCCAAACTAGGCTTAGTGTCCACTTGATTTAGGCTAATTCTCAAATTTCTAGTTCCAAAATTTGGGATATTACACAATTATAATATCATGACCCGTTGGTTTCTTCGGCTTGACATCCAATCTAGTTTAGATTGTGTAATGTGATTTATGTTTGAATTGACTTTTGAAAAATTCAGTTTGATCAACTGACACTTGTTTGGATGATTAATGGAAAAGTAATTTTGGATGTAAAATGACTAAAAATGATACTCCCTCCAGTCTTAATTATAAGACAACGTTTGAGGGTTGGTTTTGGTCCTAATTATAAGACAACATTCTAATTTTTATCAATTTTTTCCTAAAATACCCTTATGATCTCTTCTCTCTCAAGTGTGTTTGGTTTTTAGTCAGTATATATATGTGGATGTGTAGACTCTTCCAATCAATGAAAGGTTTAAAGATATATATATATATATATATATATGTATGTATATATATGTATGTGTGCGTGTGTGTGTTTCTATATATGTATAGACACACACATATACATGTGTGTGTGTGTGTATACATATATGTATGTGTGTGTGTGTGTTTGTTTCTATGTATATATGTATCGTGTCTGTGTGTGTATCTATATATGTATATATTTTTGTGTCAACACATAAATATATATAGACACACACACACGTGTGTGTATACATATATGTGTATACGTGTATATATGTATGTGTGTGTATACATATATATAATTATGTGTGTGTGTAAATGTATGTGTGTTTATATATATATATGTATGTATGTATGTATGTATGTATGTATGTATAAATATGTGTGTGTGTGTGTGTAAATATATGTATAAATATGTATGTATGTCTGTCAATAAATATGTTATAAATACACACACATATATACATACATACATACATATATATATATGTGTGTGTGTGTGTGTTTATATGTGTGTGCATTTATGGACACACACACATAATTTTATATATATATATATATACGTATTCACACACACACACACACATATATATATAGCAAGATCATTATTTCAATTAGGTAGTATGTGGAAAGGAAAATTTTATGTTGGAAAAATATGTGGCAAAAACTATATATTGATTTACTTTTACTTATGTCATTTTAAATTTATATAAGGGCACTTTAGGAAAATGAGTAAAATTAACTAATTTAACTTCTTTCCTTAATCTCCACAAAATCGGTTAAATATGTCTTATAATTAGGACTGGAGGGAGTATGAATTAAATAAAAATAAAAATAGTTAATGTATCATTGGGAAAATTGGAGAAAAACCCCCCTTAAAAATTTAATTGGTGAGAATGACCTCAACTAGGTAATATCATTCTTCATATATATAAACTTATCCGGTTTCTTTTTTATTCACGCCAATTTAATTTGTAATAAGAGAGTTTTCCCCGATTTCCCTTATATTTTATTATTTATTTTTTCCCTTTGGAAACTTTCATGAATAAGGATAAAATTGGGGAAAAAAATCATTATTAACCTTAGTGTAGAGTTGTATAATTAGGAACAAAATGTTCATCTATAAGTAAATTTATAATAAAGATCATGATGATATTTTAATAAAAGAAGGTGTGACCCAATATCTTTTCTTCATGGGGTATTTAATTTATTATCTCTCCACGATAGAAAAGCCAAAAGCATGAACTTTTGGCTTATGTCTTAAAAAAGTTTTTTTCTTTAAAAGTCTAATTGAAAAAAGTTGATCCAAACATCTCAAAAAGCCAAAAAGTGGCTTTTAGCGGTTATGATGCACATTTGGGCCTCTAAATGTGATCCTAAGCACACCCAAAAAAATATTTTACCAAAATACTATACCTAAATCGGTCTTAGCTAGAAAGATTTTAAAATTGTGAAGAAGACGTTCTTTGTAAGAGTAATTTTACTTTATTATCACTTTACTCTCTGTCACATCGTCACATCACTGACACCTCCTTTTTTTTAGGGAAAATATCACTTAGGTCCCAAGGAACATAAAAAATATCAAAAAAGTCTCAACCCAAAATCACATATCAAAAAAGTCCCTAAAACTTTTTGTTGTGAATATAGCATTTCATGTTGTGAATATAGCTTTTTTGTTGTAAATGGCTAGGTTTTTAAACTTTGTTGTCAATATAGCACTTCTTGTTGTCAATACAACTAATAGATATGATTTTGGGTTATGACTTCTTTGACATTTTTTATGTTCCTTGAGACCGAGTGATATTTTCCCTTTTTCTATTCTTCCACTTTTTTCCTTTGCCTTTTGCCCACTTCTAACCCACCCTGACTCTCTCAATGTTTAAAGGGCCAATGTAGACACAAAAATATAAAAGAAGGCACTGGTTGGAAACTCATTTTTTCATAAAGTTAAATATACATATGTAAAAGGGAGAAAATCTCATATAAAGACGGTTGAATTATGCAAATTATAATTTGAGTTACTAAATTGAACAAATTATTAGTAATTAGGATTATGTGATATAATTAGGGATTTAGAATTTGAACCAAGTTACCTCTATATCCCTTAGTTATTTAAAAAAGAAGAAGCAAAATTGAAGACAAAATATTATGTTTACGTGTTACCTAAGAACCTTAACAACAGGAAAATCATTTGAGGCCTCGACATCTCCAGAAAATCGGCAAACAAGGCTACGGTAAGTTGATTCTAATGTTAAATCTTCATTCCTTAATTCTCTTTTAGTTAATCAACGACCCTGTATTTTTCTGAAGGCTATGAGCCACTTCATGTAAATCAAATGGCTAAGGATTGTACGTTAACTAGTCCTTGCAGAATTGAGATTGGTTCCCACCCCTATTAATACAATTGGGAATCCTAATGAAACTAAAAGAATAGGCCTTAGTTTCGATTCAGGTCTTTTAATGGTGCTATATGCTTATTTGGGTTTAATTTTAGCGCAAATACATGGAGGATGGGGCTGGATACTCAATAGTTTCGTAGCGTCAGTAAGACAATTTGAATTAAATCCCATCATCTCTTGTATGACCAGGGTTCTTAGAGACTCCGGACACGTATCCAAAAACGTAATCGAGGAAATTTCCTCTTTGGTGAGTACATCAGCCACCGTATTTGCTTCTCTTGGAATGTAATGAAATTGCAGATCCCAATCCTTCCTCTTGAGGTTTTGAATCTCCCAGAAAATCAGATCCCCTCTATCATCTAATCTGTCATCATTCAGGGTATCCACCACCTCCTTTGCATCAGATTTGTCCCATGATTGCCTCTTTTCCCTTTAAATATAACATATAAAGAAAAATCAATGATTAATGATTATTATAGATGGCTTAATGAAGGATTTTCTTTTTTGGTGGTTATATAAGATTGGAGACATTTTATGGAATGCTGCTGTATAAACATTAGTGCAAAGTTTAACGAAAATACAGATTCCGATGGAATGTTTCTGTATAAAAATTTTAGCAACTTCTTGGCTTAATAATGTTGTTGTATAAACATTTTAGCAACTTCAGGGCATTATTGGAATATAATCAAAATTTAAATATTATAAATTAGGTCATTGACTGAATTTAAGATTTGTCCAATTTGCAAAAAAGTTTTACTCCTTAGTACAAAAAAGTTTTTTTTTTTGTGTGTTAATCGCACATTTTTAATAGATTTTTTGGTCCATTTAAAAGTTATTTGTGTTTGGTCATTACCCCGAGGTAATAGTTTATTAGTCAAATTGCTCCTTAACCCCCCCCCCCCCTTTTTTAATTGGATTACAAAACAGAAAAACTATCAGCTTGGGTAAATTTTTATTAAAAATAATAATGTTAAGTTAATAATACGTGATCTCATCAACTCAAATTAATGAAAATAGACTTTTTACACCAAGAGGGTGTAGGTCAAATTTTAAAAATTGGATGATACTTCACTACTATGAACAATTCTTAATTTAAATAACTCCGTAATGTTTTTTAAAGAAAGACATTTTAAGCTAAATAATTATGGAAAAAATCCTAAATTAAATTTGGAAATATATAATAAAATAAGGATTTGTTACCCATCAAGGTTTTTCGAAATGAGAGGCAGAGAGGATGCAAGTTGGTGGGAACAATTACGTTGTTTTTTATTTTTTAATATATGTAAAATCCTCCTAGTCATTTTTTAACAGTATTTTAACATATTTTTGTCTTATAGGATGACTCAAAAACATTAGAGACTGAGTTGCAAATGAGTCAAAAGTTCAAGAACTGAGTTATAAGTGAATCAAAACTTTAAGGGCCAAAAGATTAATTTTTCCTATTGTAGTAGTTAGAAGTTAGTTGGGTTTAACTCGTTTTACCCTAATTTTGAAAGTTTATTATTACTTTTGTTCTAAAAAATAATTTATGGTTACCTTTACACTTTTGATAAAAGTTGAAGGTTATTTTTGCACCTCAACCCTAAATAAATCTGAGTAAAAACAATATAAAACTTCATGACATGGTGCATATACAACCAAAATAAAAATTGTAAGTGTTGGAGTATATTTTAGAGAGAATATTATATCTGATATTATCTATCATTATCAAGAGATTTAATATTCAAATAAAAAAATAAATTTATAAATATGATAGCTAATTATTTTGTTAAGATTGTACAGATTATGTAATCAAGAATAAACTTGTTTACATTTTCATGATTTTATTTAATAATAATGATAATTAAATTTTTAATAATTGTTATTAAATATGACTTAAAAATGACATGAATATTTACATATTATTTTTATTATTTAAATAATTTAAAAATTAATGTTAAGTAAGGGGAAAAATAATATTTAAAATAATATTATTTGATCTATTTTAGTTGAGAAATGTGTAGAGAATATTTGGAGAAGGAATTATATGGTAAATTGGAGAAATTTTTGTTGGGGAGGTTTATCCGGATTTTTTAATCGTGTAAGGAAGACCCTTGTCACTTATGCTCAAAGTGCAGTTGGAAGGTACGATCATGATTCATGAGGGTTGGGGTTTTTAAAAATTACACGAACAAGACAAATAAAATTTATAAATACTTTCTTAGAGTTCAATCGAGCTTACCAAAACTCTCACCACTCAACCATGGCACTTAGTCAATTTTGAGTAACAAAGCAAAGTCAAAAAAAGGGAATCTATTTTCGAAGAGCACTTTATTAGACCAGCGAATCCAGATCTGTTTATTCTTCGGAATTGGAATTTATTTGTATCCAAAGGTTACCAGATGGATGAGGATGAACCTACTTCGTGTATGACACCAACGAGAGCTTTGCAGCCACTTCACTATGGCTGGGTTAAGTTGAATGTAGACGGTGCCTTGTCTCCATCTACGAATCGGGCGAGTTGCGCTGGAGTTTTAAGGAACACAGCAGGTGGTTTGATTGCTGGTTTTGCATCACCTATAGGCAATTGCAATTCGCATGAAGCTGAGGAGTGGGCTGTACTGAAGGGACTACAATTTGCATGGAATCGGGGTTTCAAACAGGTTATCTGTGAGTCTGATTCTAAGAACCTGGTGGAGCTGTTGGTTGAGAATGTGGGTCAATATACGCATAGTACGGTTGTTCTGCAGATTATTCATCTCTTACAGCAATCGTGGTCTGTTGAGATAAGGCATATAATGAGATCTCAAAACCAAGTGGCTGATCAATTGGCAAAGGAAGGTTTTTATGACTCTGTCTCTTTTGAAGGGTGTCCTAATTTCTTAAGGACTTTAGTGCTTAATGATTGTATGGGAGCTAATCCCCCTCTTTCACCAGTTTTAATATAATGGCTATGCCTCTTTTATACAAAAAAAAAAAAAAAAAAAAACAAAAAGGGAAAATATCAATGATGTTTTAAGGAAGAAAAAAAATATCAAAAAAATCCCAATCTCAAATCCCCTAAGGACTTTTTTGATATTAATTACGGAAATTCCAATATAAAAAAAGTCTCATTGTCAAAATAGTCTTTCCTATTGTTAAAATGACTTTTTCTGTTATTAAAATTTCCATATGAAAATATTGTTGTTAAAATGACTTTTCTTGTTTTCTTTTGTTTTTTTTTTTTTTAGTTTTTCCTACGGCGTGCAAAAGTTTAAAAACCTGGAAAAGTTTTGAAATAAAAACAACTATTTGGACATCGGAAAAGCCATTTTAGCAACAATATTTTCATAGGGAAACTTTAACAACAGAAAAAACCATTTTAACAACAAGAAAAACTATTTTGACAACCAGACTTTTTTGATATTGTAATTCCATAATTAATCTCAAAAATATGGGATATGGGATTAGATTTTTTTAAAATATTTTTCCTCTTCCTTGAAACCTTACTGATCTTTTCCCAGGAAAGGAAAGGAAAAAAAAAAAAAAAAAAGAAGGATCAGAGTTACGGGTCGTCATCGGACCTAAAGAAATGAAAGCCCAATAAAAACAGGTTTATATATGGTCTGACCCGTTCCCGTTTAAAGCCCGTCGAATTTACAACCCTAAGCCGTTTTCCTTCTGCCTCCCAGATCCTTCCTAAACTTGGTGTGTTTGGCAGCCTCAGAGCTCAGTAGCGGAAGATGGTCAGCTCTGCTTCTCTTTACTGATGTACCTCTTCTCTTTCTCTATTTTCATGTTTTGGTTTATCTTTACGCTTATTTTGCCTTTTTCGCTCAGCCTTTCAAAAGGTACATCGAGATCGGGAGGGTTGCTCTGATCAACTACGGCGAAGATTATGGGAAGCTAGTGGTCATTGTTGATGTCATTGACCAGAACAGAGTATGCGCTTTTTTCAATTCTTTTCTCCAAGTTTGTAACTCTAGCGATTGTCTTGGAATTTCTCGCTGTTTTGCTGATTTAAATGTGGAGGCATTGAACTGAAATCGAATTCACAGTTGGTGCTCATTCTTTTCCACAATGGAACTCAACATTCAAAATGTGTTTCGCTTTCTCCGTGATTGATATTCCGAGATTTGAATTCCCTATCCAGAGAAATTTCTGTCTTCGTTGTGTTGACAATTTCGTTAATAATTTAGCGAATGATTTTTTAGTTTCTTACTTCGTTCTATCATTCATTGAAGACGTACTCGGTCCGATTGTCTGTGATAAGCTCTCTTAGGGTTTGCTTAAATTGAGAATAGGGGAGAGGAGAAAGAACATGAAATCTTTATTTTGATTTATACGTTTTAATTCGTAATATAATTCGATTGTGGGGTGTGATTGAGTGAAGAAGAAAGTTTATTTAAAATCAAAATAAACAAAAATGCTGGGAAAACCTTTATTACCAAATCTATAAAAAAAACCTTTCTTTCATTCCCTATTTTTATTTAGGCACAAGTTGCTCTTAGTTTGCCATGCCCACGTTCTATTATTTGTTGGCAGGCTCTTGTTGACGCTCCTGATATGGTGAGATCTCAAATGAACTTCAAGAGACTCTCACTAACTGACATTAAGATTGATATAAAGAGGGTCCCTAAGAAGAAGGATCTCCTCCAAGCTATGGAGGCTGCTGGTGAGTAGAAATTAGCTATGAAGAAATCTTTGGTACATATTATTGGAAAGGAATTCCTCATGGTACTCTCTGTTTTGTGTATCTCTCTTAATAGACGTTAAGAACAAATGGGAGAATAGCTCGTGGGGCAGGAAACTGATTGTTCAAAAGAGAAGGGCATCACTAAATGATTTTGACAGGTTCAAGTTGATGTTGGCGAAGATCAAGGTTAGTTTTAAGAAACATACTTCCATACACAATACTATTTCAATTCTATTTTGAAACCTCTTGGGTCATATTGATCCGGCGGTAGTATTACAATTCTATTTTGAAACCTCACGGATCATATTGGTACTTGTTAGCTTGCTGAAGCAGTCCAAGATATATACGCTTATTAAGATTCTCTATAATTTGTGCAGAGAGCAGGTGTTGTGAGGCAAGAACTCGCCAAGCTGAAGAAAAACGCTTAGTAAGATTGCTTCATATGAAGGATTCAATTTTATTTTATTTTTTTTTCCCATGATTTTTGTCTTTTGAGATTTATAAAGTGGAGGCAAAGTATAGTGCTATGTTTTTGCTTTTTCCGAGTTAGTAGATGTAGCCAATACTTATAAGCCTACAGTAGCTTTACGTTTTGCTTGTTTGTTCCGGTTTAATATTTGCATTTTAAGACCTACTGAATACTGTTGAATTAATACAAATAGAGTGGATTGTGCTATGATAGGCTCAGTCTCTTCAATTACAGTAATTGAAAATCAAGTGAAAGGATCATTTCAGATCATAGAAAGCTAATCCTTAACAATAAAACCAAGTAGAAATCAAATAAAAAGGGTAATGGAGATCACATAATGAGCTTTAAGTGGGTTTATTATTTGAGAGTGATATTGTCCACAACTTGGTTCACAGGCTACGTGTTTTGAGATACTCACCACCTTCATCTTTCTTTATCTATCTTCTGCTCGTCATTAATAAAGACCCATAAAAATGTTTTTTTGTTTTTTTGTTTTTTTAAAAAAGAAGCTAAACTATACTTTTAGTTCTTTAAGTTTTACATAAAACATACTTTTAGTCCTTTAAGTTTTACATGAAGCATATTTTTAGTACTGTAACTTTATAAAGTATACTTTTGGTCCTAAAATTCTAACACTTAATGTTGTTGATCTAACAAACTCAAATGATGACTAGTCACATTTAATTACACAAATTTTGTATATTCTTTAATTTACTTATATTTTAAATTTAAGCTTAATAACTTTAATTACAGAGTTATTACTTAAGTTTACACTGTTATCACTATTTTTTGCCCAAACACTGTTATCATTTGAGTTTGCATTTTCCGTTAGTAAAAGTGTTAGAATTATAAGACTATAAAGTTAAGGAACTAAAAGTATACTTCAGTCTTTAGATAAAGGGCTGTAAGTACATTAGCCAAAAAAAAAAAAAAAAAAAAAAAAAAAAAATAGAACGAGATGTGAGGATGTGCTTTGTAATTGTGATATTATCTCTGCCCTATCTCTCATTGACCCTGCAATTTGGGGGGGACACAAAACATTAGGCTCATGATGGATAAAGATGGACTTGGGGCGTGATTTTGTTATGTTCCAATTTGTCCACCATTTGTATATCAAATAATTTCCTTCATTTCTGAATCCCAAAAAAATCGATTTGGGTGCTTACACAGATTTGAGGTCATTTCTTTAATTTTCTCACCATTTTTTAACTCCGTAACCTTTGCAGTAGCTTCATCAGTATTAAGTATCAAATATAAGGCCTCTTTGGGCTAAAAGAATCAATTTAAACACCCTCTAACTGTCTCTGCTATATAAAAACATCACTTAGCAGGTTCCATCTTAAAGTACAAAAGCTTGTTCCAAACAGTAGCATGAAACTTCCATCTCACTCCATTACAAAAAGCCTTTTTTATTTTTAAGAAAGGTAGTCCTTAGTATAAGACATATTTATTTACTTTAATTAGACTGAGAAAGTTAATTTAGTTAATATAACATATATTTTCTAAAACAACATAGTTATTTTTTTTAATTTCCTTCTACTTTGTTATTGTTGAAGGAGCATTAATAGGGTAAATCAAGAAAATAATTACCAATATTAAAATTATGTCTTATATTTTAGGGTTGAGAGTTCCCCAAATATATCTTATTAAAAATCAGAGGGGGTATTTATTTATGACCGGGCAAATTAGGCCTTAAGCATTGCGTGATACTCCAATTTTTAAAAAGTCTTAACTAGATCATTATTTAGGGTACAATGGTAATAAAGATAACATTTTAGAGAGTTTGAAATCCAATTTCAAAATACCAACCATGATATAAAAAAAAAAATAAAAAAAAATAAAACTCAATACCTATCTATTATCAAGGTTAAATAGAAAATAAGGGTTGGTCTAGTTGAGGTTGGCTCACTAGTTTAAATCTTATCGATCTGAGGATTTTGATGGTAGGCGATCCGTAAGTATCTGCAAGTGCTCTTTGTGCCTGAAAGTATACCTTGGTTTTGTTGAGCTTCTGGGATCAGCTTCAAGTCCACATTCCATGCTTATATTTACATGCTTACCACTCTGGTTCTATTTATAAGTCACTTTTGACCAACAAAATTTGGTTCTATTTATAAGTCTCCTTTGACCAAATAAATGAGATTGAGACAATTTTGCCCATATTAATTATATCAATAAAAATAGAGAGAGAAGAAGAAGTTGAAGATACCCAATCATAAATGATGGTAAAGTTGAAAATTCACCTCATAATCATTAAGCTAACTACCTCTCCTTGGTATATGTGATTTGGTCAAAAAGGGACTTATAAATAGGACCAGAGTGGTATATGTGTAAGCACCATTTCTAAGAAAGAGAGAAGTCTTGGATAATGAGAAGTTTGCAAGTATAAGCATGAACTTACACATACATGCTTATACTTGCAAACTTCTCATTATCCAAGACTTCTATCTTTCTTGGAAATAGTGCTTACACATATAAAATGTAAGAAGCATGTAAATATAAGCATGGAAATGTGGACTCGATCAGGTTTTGTGCATTGTGTTTTGGTTAAAGATCGGAGGCAGTATTCTTTATTTATGACCGTGCAAACTGGGGGACAAAAAATTAGGCTATTATTTGATACTCTAATTTTTAAAAAAATCTTAACTAGATCATTATTTAGGGTAGCAGGGTAAAAATGATAACATTTTACGAAGTTGGAAAGCCAATTTCAAAATACCAACCATGATAAAACAAATATAAAAATAAAACTCAATACCTATCTATTATCAAGGTTAAATAGAAAATAAAGGTTCATCCAGTTACTAAAAAGGTTGGCTTATAAGTTTAAATCTTACCAATGTGATGATTTTGATGGTGGACCATCAATAAGTACCTGGAAGTACTCTTTATGCCTTAAAGTATACTCTAGTTTTGTTAAGCCTTGAGATTAAACTCATTTAAACTCCCCCCCCCCCAAAAAAAAAACAACAAAAAAAGAAAAGAAAGAAAAAAAAATCTATAATTACTAGGGTTAAGGTGCAGATTGGTTAACGAACTATTACCTGAGGAGCATCTAACACAAATATTAATTGAGGGTACATTAATTATTAATCAACAATTAAAAAGTGAAAAAAAAAACACGATGCAGTTAAACTACCCCGTCACTGTCTGGTGTCTCTTTCTTCCATTGACTATCACAGTATCGGCAACGTAGGCGACCCCAAAACTTCCATTGTTGCTGGGTGTTCCACTCACCCTCTTGAACTCATCAAGGTCCGTATGCAGCTTCTGGGCGAGAATCACACACTGAAACCAAATCCAATAGTTCACATCTTCCAACCAGCACGTGCCTTGCACCCTAGTTCCGTCCCTCTGATGCCACAGGCAGCAGCCGCCGCTACCACAACGTCTGCTCGCATGGGTCCCATCTCTGTTGGTGTTTGCTTTATTCAACAAGAAGTCATACCCACTCTTTTCTCTAGCGTCTCCGCCACCGTCCTCCGCCTGTGCCTCATATTTTAACGTAGTTGTGATAGTTTTTTTTTTTTAATTGTTATTTGGTACTTATTTTCACTTTTTATTTGTTGATTGATAATTAAGGCACCCTAAATTGATGTTTGTGCTAGATGCTCCTCAAGTAATAATTCGTTAGCTAATCTGCACCTTAACCCTAGTTACTAAGCTTCACAACACCCTACAATATATATATATATATATATGTATGTATGTATGTATGTATATATGTATGTATGTGTGTGTATATATATATGTATGTATGTCTATATATATATATATATATATAGGTATGCTTGGAACTTGCCGGGACTCGCCGGGTAAGTCCGTGGGCAAAACCACCCAAAATCAATCGACCGAGTCTCAAATCCTTGCCAGGACCCCCAACCATGTGCATTGGGGTTAGAAAGAGTGAATTCATCAAAAAAATCGCAAATGTAACGAGTAGATTTCGTTTTGAGTAAGGGTGGTATGCTTGGAACTTGCCGAGACTTGCCGGGCAAGTCCGTGGGCAAAACCACCCAAAATCCGACCGTCTCAAATCCTTGCCGGACCCCCAACCATGTGCATTGGGGTTAGAAAGAGTGAATTCATCAAAAAAATCACAAATGTAACGAGTAGATTTCGTTTTGAGTAGGGGTGGTATGCTTGGAACTTGCCCGGGACTCGCCCGGGCAAGTCCGTGGGCAAAACCACCCAAAATCCGACCGTCTCAAATCCTTGCCCGGACCCCCCAACCATGTGCATTGAGGTTAGAAAGAGTGAATTCATCAAAAAAATCACAAATGTAACGAGTAGATCGTTTTGAGTAAGGGTGGTATGCTTGGAACTTGCCGGGACTCGCCTCGGCAAGTCCGTGGACAAAACCACCCAAAATCCGACCGTCTCAAATCCTTGCCCGGACCCCCCAACCATGTGCATTGGGGTTAGAAAGAGTGAATTCATCAAAAAAATCGCAAATGTAACGAGTAGATTTCGTTTTGAGTAAGGGTGGTATGCTTGGAACTTGCCGGGACTCGCCCGGCAAGTCCGTGGGCAAAACCACCCAAAATTCGACCGTCTCAAATCCTTGTCCGGACCCCAACCATGTGCATTGAGGTTAGCAAGAGTGAATTCATCAAAAAAATCGCAAATGTAACGAGTAGATTTCGTTTTGAGTAAGGGTGGTATGCTTGGAACAGTCCGGGCAAGTCCGTGGGCAAAACCACCCAAAATCCGACCGTCTCAAATCCTTGCCTAGGACCCCCCAACCATGTGTGCATTGGGGTTAGAAAGAGTGAATTTATGGGCAAGGGCGGGCTGGGCGGGCGGGCTTCCCTTTCCCAAGTAGTGACGCCTTGCCCATGCTCCTTCAAGATTTTAGTTCACAATTCACAAAATTTCAAAACTTTGGAGATAGTCGAAGTATAATATAATATATTTTAAATAAAATTAATATATGTAGAACAATATTTATTTAAATATACTTAATTTTCCGGCAAAGCAAGACCCCTTGCCGATGCCCCCGGCCAGTTACTAGCCCAGCCCAAAACTGCCCAAATTTTTTTTGGGCCACTTTTTTAGGGCAGGGCTAGGCAATTTTTTGCTGGGCTTGGGCGGGTGTATTGGGCATCTGGGCACCATGCTCATCCCTAGTTAAGGGTACGAAGAAAATGGAGGCAAATAAATATGATTATAAGAAAACATTAGAAGTTGACAAAACATAATCCAAAAGGGAAAAATTTAGATTTGCACATGATTAAAACAAAAAACACAAACCATTACTACCCATAATAGACTCAAAATTGATTATTAATAAATGAAAAAAAAAACATATCAAAACCCCTATGTTAAAACCCCAAAATAAACAACTCAACGATTCCTTCTAATGTGTCATTCTCTCCTTTTACTCCTGAAGCTGGCACAAATATGATGATAGAAACTAGAGTGGGAAGTGAGATGAACAAATAGAAGAGCTAGAGGAACCAATATGTCTCTTTCTATCTTGGAATTGTTTCATCTGTGAGGAGGGTTGCTTTCAAAGTGAACTTTGTTCTCTCCCTTCCTCTCCTTTTCTCTTAGTGGCTGTTGATGAGAGAACGACTGTGATAGAAGAATTTTTGAGAACGATAATGGAGAGAGAGAGAGAGAGAGAGAGCAAGCGGCTTGTCATGGTCTTATATCAAACCTCTTAAAATCGTGCCGGCCTTAGTTTGATCACTTCACCCTGATCTTGACTAAGTTAGCCAAACCCCTCAAGAGTATGCAAAGAAAGTAAAGACAAGAGAACTTTGAGATAGAGATGTTCTTGAATGCAAATAACTTGTATTCCTTTCGATGGTTACAAATGAGGGAGACACCTCTATTTATAGGCTAATCACCTTCTCAATGAACGGTTAAGATTGAAAACATCCTATGATTGAGAAGGGTTCTTTAGAATCTTCTCCACAAATATCTAGATATTCCTATTTATATAAGAGGTTCTAGAATTATCTATACAATTATACTCCTATGTACACATATCTATAACTTTTGAGAAATTTCTAGACTTAGCCATGTGTTAAGTCTAAACCTTCATTTAATGCAAAGTGTCTAGCCTTCCTTGCAGGGTGTGACACTCTCCCCCACTTAATCCAGTGACGTCCTCGTCAATAACTCATCCCTATACCAAATAAGGATCACCCTCGTCTTCATGAAAGGGCTTGAGCATGCCAACATGGAAGACATTATGTATCTTCAAGTGTGTAGGTAGGTCCTGCTTGTAATAAATCTTTCCTACTCTTCCCACGATCTTGACTGGGCCTTTATACTTACTGATAAGGCCCTTGTGCTCCTTTCGGAACACCTTAAATTGTTGAGGAAGAAGTTTCACCATCACCATGTCTTCTACTTGGTATTTAGAGATTCACTTCTTCCTACCCGTAAACTTCCTCATCCTCATCCTCTTGTCTACCTTAATAAGGGAGGATCTCATCACATCAGCTTTTTGACTCAATGTATCATCCACTACATTAGCCGTGTCGGGTTTGTACTCCATCTTATGGCCCACCTTTCGTCTTAACGGCAACCTCTTCTATAGTTCTAATGGCATGAGGTCATCATTCTTCTTCAGGTTAGGGGGAAGATTCTCACCATCCTTTTCATCAAAATCCACCTTCTTTAAAGCTGCAAGGTAATGACTTCCCCGCTCCCAAATCCCTTTTCTACTTGCATAGATGACAAGTGAGCAACATGATTGTTACTTGTTGTAGACATCGTGTAACCAAGCCCCTTTCAAGGAAACATAATGTATCCTCGCTTGGCATGAGGATTGCTTTTGCCTTGCGCAAAAAGTCCAAACCAAATAACACATCATAGTCATCCATAGGGGCTACTGACAAATCTACTATCCCCTTCCACGTACCAATGCATAGCTCCACTCCACGAGCTATGCCATTGAGGGGTTTGGTAGAAGTGTTGACAGTCTTCCACCATCCACTTCATGCCTAAGTAACTGAGAGATCAACCTGCTTGGCCTCCTCCAAAGTAATGAAGTAATGGGTTGCCTCAGTGTCCACCATCACCTTTACGGGCTTCCCATTTAATATTGCCTCCACATGCATAAGGCCTTCACTCCTTGGAACAAGTTTCTCATGTTTAGCCTTCAAGGCATTCAAGAGTCAAAGAGATTCCATTCGCATGCTAGGCTCCCCCTCGTCAAGTTTATCTTTCCTTTCAAGGATGGCTAACAGGCGATCGAGTTTGGGACAATTGCTCATGCGATACGGCCCTTTGTACATGTAGCAGCTTATTGTCCTTTTCTTCTCTTATGATTGGTTCCCATGGAAAGATTTTCTAGCTCTTCCCTTGGTTAACTCCTTACCCTTGTCTCCCCCACTATTCCCTTGTTTAGGTTTGAAAGACTTGGGTTGAGATAAGGTCCCCCTCGTCAAGTCCATCTTTCCCTTCAATGATGGTTGACAGGCTATCGAGCTTGGGACAATTGCTCATGCGACGTAGCCTTTTGCACACGTAGCGTCTTATTGTCCTCTTCTTTTCTTCATATTGGTTCCTATGGAAGGATTTTCCAACTCCTCCCTTGGTGAACTACTTACTCTTGTCTCCCCTACCATTCCCTTGTTTAGGTTTCGAAGACTTGGGTTCAAAAGGCTCACCTTTCTCTCACTTTTGATAATTGATAAGGCTCTCGGTGATGGCAATGGCTTCATCCACATTTGTTACTCCATGCTGTTGGAGTTCATGTTTGGCCCAATTATATTCTAAAGACCATCTACAAAGTAGAACAACTGTAACACCCCCAATTTCTAACAGTTATAATAACCTAAAATTTTACTGAAATTCAAAATAAACAACCTTGGGGAGTGCTACCGCACTTGTACTTGGGACAAGTGCAAGGCTACTTATTACAATAAAGAAGTCTCGAACTTAAATAAATGTGGTTTATTCAAAAAGAAAGAAAATAGAAATAAAAATAAAAATAAAATCAAACTAGCTAGATTCATTGAAGATTCTTCCTCACTTCCCACTGCTAGCCCCAACTCTTGCACCTGTTTCACTGAAATTCTGCTCCCCCGAAGGATCATCGCAGCCCATGAATACAAAAATCAGCAATTGCTGGTAATCCTAATAAAACAAAGCAATATAGAAAAACAAAATATTTACATAATAAAAATATCTTCCATATATATATAAATATATATATACATCCAAGAAAACCATTTTATTATTCTTTATTCAATTTAATTAGTGGGAAGAGAACCATGGTAGGCCCGGAAACCACTTACCTACCGTGACCGGTAAACCCCGCGATCCACAATCACTCAACTTTTCCGTAAAATATTTCTTCCTAATGTGCACACCTCTTCCCAAAGTTGCTACTAGTGTCAGGAAACCCCGCGGACACCACCTTGGGAAGAACGGACATCATCGGTTCACATCAAAAATATATCGAGGGCATAAAGCCCGATTGTGTTCATCACTTTGGGAGGTACCATCCCAAAGCTATCTTCCCATGGTTAAATTTTTTATAGATATATTTATATTTACATTTATTTTTAATGAAGGACACATAAATTTCAATTACACAATAATGAAAAAAGAAAAATAGTGGATATATTTATATATATGTAATCTCTGCACGAGGGCCAAGACATCTAAGGCAAAAGAAGAAATATTAAAACACGTACAGGTAGCTCAATTCATGCGAAATTGGGTATGTTAATCAATGGAAGGATTATATGATTCAAGCACGATTGCCGAGGCGGAGCAATTATATTTATTTGATCACAAAGAGGGAAAAGGTCGCACAGGGTGATCACATACATGTATATACTTTCTCGCACGAAGACTGAGGCGAAGGAATAAACAATTATCAAATGGATTCAATTCATCCTTCAAGAATTCGACAACTGATTGCAAAAAGTTACTCACATAATCCGAAACCATACTACAATGCAACGCCTTTAATATTGTTCCTATCGATCTAGGGTTAGGATTTATAATACTTTTCATATATAAGAACCCTATCAGAATTTATATGAAACTAATCCTAGGACTCATGGGAATTAGGATTACCTGGTCTCTGTGTTGCTAACCTCCTAAGAGAACAATTGATGAGAGTACAGAATGAGGGTGTAGTAGCGGAGAAAAGATTAGCGGCAAATAAAATATCGAGTGTTTCCTTAGGTTTAAGCGGCCAGACCTAAGTTTATAATTAAAACTAGGGTTTTAGCTATTGGGTTGGGCTATTTACTTATTCCCGATAAAATGAATTAAAACAAATTATAGAGTTTTATTATTAGATATATTTTGAGTCCGATGATGAATTCAAAAATTTAAAATATAATTTGATCTAACTAATTCCTAGATTCTTGGATCTAACCTTGACTAATCTAATAATACTATTTACAAAATAATATGACTACTATAGAAACAATACAATATTATTAATTTATATTATTATTTTCTATTATTAATCATTATTACTTTATTAGTATTATTTTAATCTATTATTATCATTAGTATTTCTATTATTACTCGGGGTATTACAACAACGTTTGCTCGCTGTTAAGATTAGGGATTTGTAATATAAGGGCAATGAAGTCCCTTACATAGTCTGAAATGGAGGTCTTAAGTCCCTCAACTTCTTTCTAGCCAAATAGACCACGTTCTATGGAAAGAATTGCTTCTTCAGTTCCCTCTTGAAATATTCTCATGTTTCAATCGTGCAAAGGCCCTTTTCCATGTCCTCATACTTCCTACGCCACCATAAAATAGCATTGTTTCAGTGAGGAATAAGGAAGTAGTGCATATTTGGCTGTGTTGTCGGCCAAGTTCAGGCTCTCAGCATATCGCTCCATTTGCCAAAGAAGTTCTCGACCTCTTTTGTAATATCCTAAATTTTGGGCATTGAAACTTGAGGATAAGCCTGTATAATGCAGACGACTAGACCCAGTTCAGGAAGTGTGATATCCCCAAATCCTGAGATCTAAATCTTGGAATTTTTAATTATGAAAGAACATGAGAAAAGTCAAGTTGTGTATCTAACAAGCTTCCTAAGTATGTCTTGAAATTTTGCCAAAGAGATAAGGCATAAGGACAAGTAAATTGGATATGATTTGAAAAGTTTTATTTAATTATAAAAGCATGATAAAAATCAGTCAAAGGAAAAAGGAAAAGAGTATCATGAAGTATCCCATGTGAAAAGGGGCATGGAACAAGTCAATATGTGTATTTAACAAGCATTAACACCTTAAACTTATTTTGTGCCAAGTGTTTTCAAAATTAAGTAAATGAAGATAAGAGAAATTGGCAAGGTTTCAAAGCAATAAATTGGACCCTAAACTTATGAACAATTCGGTCAAGAGAGGGAGAAAGAGGAGTCAAGAAGAATTTTCAAGAACAAGGACACATGGAAACTTAAGAAGTTTTAGCAAAAAGATATCTTTGACTTTGGGAATTAATCAAGATATGCTTACATCATCAAATGGCCATGTGTTGACATAGTATGTATATGTCCAAAACCATTTAAAGATGCATAAAAACCCTTTAAATAAGGGTTGATTTTGTGCAACCTAAAGAAGAAAATAAACACATATTTTGCACATGTATGACATAAAAGTCAACAAGATAAACCCTAATATGACAAGTGTCATAAGGGGATTTAAATTTGACTTTGAAAGAAATATTTCAAGACCTTATTATATGTTTTTTGCAGCTGAAATTTCTTTAATTACAAGCCAATAATTTCGAACAAGATTGGGACAAAGAAGGGAAGAACATATTTGTCACATGATGTAGTAAAAGTCAAAGAAACAAGCCTTAAACTTGACAAGCGTCTTCATGGGGATTGAAGTAGACTTAAAGGAGAAAATTTTAAGACCTTATCCTATGACTTTAGTGACCAAAATCCTTCCCTCTTCAGCCCTAAAATTCGTCCAGCAAGAGGACAAAAGAAAGAAGCATGAAGACAAGGATTAATGATATGTACACAAAGTCAAAAAGACTAGACTTCTTGGCAATAAGAAAGGGCCAAGGAAGGGGCCTAAATATTTACTAAAATGACACTTAAGCAAGCTCATAATTGTGCCCAAAAATAAGACAAATTCGTGCAGCAAAGAAGAACCAAGGAAAAATCCAAATTTGGACATGAAAACAGATGGAAATGAAGAAAATGTAAGAGCAATTTGGTAAAATACCAAGAGGGATATTTTTGCATGCTTTCTAACCATTATTTTAGACCATATACTCCCTCATTTTCTGCCCTGAATTCAAAACACATAAGAGAGAAAAGAACAAGTGATATCCCAAGCAAGAAGGAAGAAGAAGGTAAAGAAGTTGACAAATAAGGAAAGTAGATCATGAATTTTGTGATGCTTCCTTCTATCTTCATGAATATGTTTAGGGTTGCATTAAACCACCTTTGTATGATATTTTGGAAGCTCATGCCGAAAATATTAAGAAGCTTAAGGAGGAAGAAGTTCAAGAGAAACAAAGCACAAACTAAGCAAGTTACCTCCTTAACTTCCTTATGACTTGGTAACTTGAAAAAGCGGTTTCTTTGCATGCTATTTAGTTGTTATGAACATCAATATTCTTAGGGGAGGTCCTTTCTAAGACAATAAAAGGGATTAATAAGTGTCTAAAGTTAAGATTATGGTTTAAAAAGGAAAATTTAGCAAAAACATGAATGAATATGAAGTTAAGATGAAAACCTTATATTATTTCTCTTGGGGTGTGATTTTTGGCCAGAGATAAAAACATGAGGAAATGATGTGATTTTGCTAATTTTGATGTTTCTAAAGTGTTTATAATGGAAAATTATGTAAGAACAAATATGGAACATGATTTTGGAAACCCAAAAGTTAAATTACAAAGTGTTGTAAATTTGTTAGTTTGAAACCCTAAATGGTAGTAGAACTTGTATTGTGATTTTGAATATGTTAATGTTGTCAAAAGACTATGAAATTTTCAAATTAAAGTAGACATGATAAGCATTATTTGTATGGGTAATTTGTTATCTTTAGAGTTATATTCAACGAGATATGAATTTTTGAAGTTAACCCTTAATTCTAGAACTATAATATGGTCAGCAAGGGTATTTTTGGTATTCTGGAAAAGTACAAATTTCTTTTGTTCCATAAAGTATTTTTGGTCAAAAATAGACACATTAAGGGTCACATATCATTTGGAATCATGATAATTTGGATTTGTCTACAATTAACTATGAATTTGCAAAGTTCATCAAAAAAAATTCTAGTAGTTTTGATGTAAAAAGGTGAAATTGACTTTGGTTTAGACCAATATTAAATAACTTAACCTACAAGAGTCAAAATGAACTTTTGGAGCTACAATAGGCTTTTAATTCTATGTTGAGCATAATAAGTATCCAATCTTAGTATTGGTAAATAATAATCCACCGTTCATAAATATATGGTTCTAGGTATGTATTTGCCAGAGCAACAGAAAGAATCGGGAGCTAAATTGGCAAAGTGATAAAAGATCTAGGTAGTAACTCAAACTCTCACATATTACATATGATTGTATATGTATACTAAAACATGTTCATGTACTATGTGATATGTTCACAATAGATTCTGCATAAGACTAGTGTTATGTGATTTTGAAATATTGTGTATGCCTCTATAAACTGTTTTCTGTGCATGGTTAACTGTCATGTGCCTTGTATACATTCTATGTGAGGTTAATCTATTACTCTGGGAACCTTCGAGGTCCCAGTTCTTGTTGCTACTTGTAATAGTACAATGTATTGGATGCGGTTCCCACGGTAAGGTGGCAAATACCGGCAAGCAAAGGATTTGGATGTAGCTCGCGGAATAGGATGATGAGGTAGCAAGTGAATATGCTGGCCCTATTCAATTTAAATTTTAGTTGAGTCTGTAAGTCCAAAATTTGTAATAAATAGAAGTGCATATTCTTGTGAGGACTATGTGATGTAAACAAGAAATTTTATATCAATGTAGCATTTACTATTTCTGTTTTTGCCCTACTACTGCATACAATTAAGGTAAGGATCACTAAATTGTGCATAATTACTTTGATAAACAGTGAGATATTGGAAGGTGTTACATGTTTGGCATCATGAATGCATTGGAATTCCTTTGGCTTAGGCAGATCCAACCTCACCTCCCTTGCTCCACTGGTATCGACTACCAACGGAGTCTTAGTTTGTCTTTCCAAAGAAGTCTTTAGAGAGTTAAGCTCATTGCAGTAATGGCATCCATCACCTTTCCTCAATTCGCCTCATCGACTCGACTTGTTCTTCCTTAGCATTAAGGTGCGAATAAAGCTCCAACCTCAAGTTGTTTAATTGGTCTTTGGTATGGGCCACAAGTGTCTTGAAGTCACCTTCCACCTTATCTGTCCTAGTACCTACCTCATGTAAGGCCTCCTCCAAAGCCTCCACCTTTACCATCAAAGTGGCAATATCCGCGACTTGGCGGGACTTACTTGATCCTCAAGTCTTTCTTGATTCATGAGCAAGTTGAGTCTTTGACCCCTTTCTTCTCCAACAACAACAACTTCCTCATTTGTGCCTTACATTCTTGATTTTGAAATGGCTACCAAGAACCACGTTCACAACTTCGAACTTGGCTGCCTTGAACCAAAGCTCTGATACCACGTTGTCACAGTATTTAGATCAAACCTCTCAAAACCTTGCCAGCCTTAGTTTGATCACTTCACCTTGATCTTGTTTAAGTCAACCGAACCATCAAGATTAGGCAAAGAAACCAAAGACAAGAGAAACTTTGAGAGAGAAATGTTCTTAAATGCAAATAACTTGTATTCCTTTCGATGGTTACAAATGAGGGAGACACCTCTATTTATAGGCTAATCACCTCCTTAATGAACACCTAAGATGGAAAACATCCTACAGCTGAGAAGGGTTCTTCAGAAACTTCTCCATAAATATCTAGATATTCCTACTTATATAAGAGGTTTTAGAATTCTCTATTTCTACTCCTATGTACACATATCTATAACTTTTGAGAAGTTTCTAGACTTAGCCATGTGTTAAGTCTAAACCTCTATTTAATGCATAGTGTCTTACCACACAAAATATCTAGTGTTCCTTGTAGGGCATGATAGGCTGCTAGGTTGAATGTTTTAGAATTGTCTTGTCCGCCCAATAAAAGGCCGGCCTCATAGGCCTAATGGGCTTGTTAGTGAGCCTAGGTCTAACCGCTTAAGAAAAATAGGCCTATTAAAAGGCTTGAGCCTACTTCTATTTTTAAACAAGCCATGCCAAATACATGGTAGGCTATAGGTCCCTAATAGATGTTTTGCCTATTTCCACCCCTTGTCATTTGTCATAAGTAAATCATAGCTTCTGATAAGACGACTGAGCTCCATATGGGCAGTGAGAATAATCCATATACATTTGTAATATCGTTTTATCACCCTCAGCCCAAGCCAATACAATAGCAATAATGAATCAGTAATAATATCACAAAATAGCTCAATATACATAATTCAAACTTCATATATTTTAATCATTATTTTCATAAACATGCCATAAATTTCCATTTCATAGACATAATATTACATACATTTGGTAAAACCATCATATGGAAATCCAGATCATAGTTTTTTATGCAAATCATATGTAATCATATGGCAAATTAACTCACAAACACCATACAAGCTCACATGAGAAAATTAAACGTGATTATCTTTGACCGAAACTTACTCTATACACGATAACTTGTGGAATCCCTGTGCAGAATTCACAATCACAGTTAATCTAATATTATTCATACAAGAAACTATCAAAATATGAATTGTTCAAATTAAATAGGCCAATTATACCAACTTATGAACTTTTTTTTTTTGGGCCAACAGTACGAATATATGAACTTAGAATTCCCAATTATCACTTTTTTTTTTTATATAACTAAAGAAGAGGAGAATTTCTCACTTATGAGCCAAGTTCATTCATTACTTATCTCTATTGATCCATTTGAAACGCTCCCTCTAGTCCTAATTACAAGATAACATTTGGGGTTTATTTTGGTCCTAATTATAGGACAACATTATAAATTTTGTCAATTTCTTCCTAAAATACCCTTATTGGTACTTTCTCAATAATAAGTAAAAACAATAATAATTTAATAATGTATCTATATATATTCTATAAAGTAAGTAATGTTTTCAACTTATTAATACCACATACACCACAATTCTACTATTTTTTTAATAAAATAATTTTGAACAATTTTTGTCATATTTTTTTTCCATATCACCTCTATTAATACATCCTCCACCATAATTAATTTAATAACACACTTATATTCTATCAAGTGAGAGATTCTAGTTTCTTTTTTTTTTATTGAGGCAGCCACCACCGCCGGTACTAGAGTTAAGTTGGGATGCTATATATATGAGGATAATTTTTTTGGGGTGATAAAAGGGCAATTATTAGGGTTGTCAATTCGTTACAATTCAATAGCTTTATAATAACATGCCATATATATTCTATCAATTGGGATGCAGGATAAAAAGTAAAAAAGAAAAAGAAAAAGTGTGTACCCATACAAATGCAAGAATTCAGTTGAAGTGGGAGAAAACAACGGGCTCGTTTTGAAAATTTTCTGAAGAAACATTAAAAATGCCGTGCGTGGGGCTTTGATTCAACAAACTTTTCATTGATGTTATTTTATTCTAAGCAAGGGTTTTTTAAGAAAATCAATAAAATTAACTAATTTAACTTTTCTCCTTAATCTATTCAATTCTAGTAATTATGTCTTATAATTAGGATCGGAGGGAATATTAATTAACAGCTGAAACCTCAAATTGACCAAAAACCTCAATTTGCCTTGGGTTTGACCCCAACATATCTATACGAGAATTCAAGCTTAATCAACAAAAAAACTGATTCATACAATTAAAGTACTACATCTGGTTCTAAATATAGGAATAAGTTTTTAGTGCAAATTATACTACGAACTTTATCTTATATTTAAGACCACAGAGAGTACTAAACTGAGTAAAGAGAGCTTTCAATACTATAAATGAAAGCGACAATAAATGCTTAGTTATTTCTCACTTAATTCTTGCACCATCCAAATTAAATTCAGAAGTTCTAGCTGTTCTAACAACACGTAAAATAAAGAGGTACGTTGGTCTGAATAAGTGCTTTTCACCTGCTACTTTTGAGGAAGAGACTGAGGCAAAACCACCACTGTAGAGGTCACTTAACATTTTAAATGCACTGGTTAACTAGTTAATCACAAAGGGTGAAACGTAGTTTTTGCCTGAAAACGGAAGGAGAATGAAAAATCGTAAAACGTAAAATTGTAATACAAAACGTAGTTTTTACCTGCATATATATATATAAATTCAAGAAAAGTAAGGCACTGTCATCATCCACACATATACTAATCAATGCAATATCAATCAAAATATCCAACATTGTCATTGATTAAACCATATTTTTTATATGATTTTACATGATTAAATTGGGATTTTTAATGCATTTTCTGGGACATTATTGCATGATTAAGTATTAAGTTGAGTTAGGGACATTTGTATTGAATTAAGTGTAATTAGGGGCAAAATGATCTTTATTTATTAATTACAGAAATGGATCCAGATGTTTTTGAAACTGCAGTTTTGCCCCACAAATAGTTTAAAAATTCTCACTTTAGTCCCTCTCCAGAACTTTTAAAACTTTCAGTTAAGTCCTTAGTAAATTCTGCATTTTTTTTACAAAAACGCAAAAACCAAGTTCGCGTGATTGAATAAAACATTCTTCAAAGTAGGTAAAACATGAATTATGCGTTTTTAACATTTTAAAAATTCCTTCAAGGGTTTGAGTGATTCAATAAAGCATTCTTCAAAGTAGGTAAAACATGAATTTGCAAAAACAAATTTTCATACATGGTGCAAACAAACCTCACCAGTTATTACTTGAGTTTTGAAGCAAGGGAGATGGAAAAAGTCAAGCCCCAAACGTCTGGAACCACACCCTCTTTATTGCTCTCACGAAAATACTTCATCTCCTCTTCTATTTTAGACCTGACTCAGCCAGGAAATTAAAATTCGTGCTACTATTAGATTTTTTAGATATAAGTATATATTAGGTTTAACTGTTCACCAAAACACCTTAAGCCAATTTCAGATGATATTTTATATAGTATCATATACCTTTACTTCTTCGTCTAATTAATCAATGTGAGACTCTTGTATTCTAGTAATATGCTTTGCACGACAAAGTCCCGAGAGCCCACATGCTACTCATGTACTCTTCAGTCTCACCCTATGTTTAGATGGAGACAAAATTATGGATGGAAGAAGACTATGAGAGAACTCTTAGAAATAGAAAATATTTTTTACCATTTTGTTTGAAATTTTCTTTTCAGATATTCCCTCCCTCCCCTCTATTTCCCCCTCACTTTTCTTCCCATCTAGAGTGAGTTTTAGGCTATTTCCCCCTCACAATTGGGCTTCCCAACTTCGGTTGTCAAGAGCAATGATCTCCCTTGACATAAAAAATATAGAGCATTTTATTCATTTATTGTACCAAAAAAAAAAAAAAAAAAAGACCATTTGATTAGCGTCAATTAATAGTTTTATTTACTTTTAAGATTTTGGAGGATCATTTCTTTTGAGGACTTATGCCCAGTCTTGTTAGCCGGCTTAAAAGTCAAATGCATAGTATGATTTAACAGTGGAATTAGTGTGGAGCAATAAGAATTCACTTATTTTTCGTTTTACCTATATATATATATATATATATATATAATAATATTTTTTTCAAATAAAAATATCGTGAATATAATAAAAAGAGTGATCGAAAAGACATATAAACTCAAAGTTCACAATTTTTTTATTTATTTTTATTTTTTATGAAAGGACCAAAATAATATTAAAATGAGGATAATGTAGTTACAGTACATTTTCTAGTGAATTACAAATGCAAAGAAAAGTCACAAGTTGAGGATAAAGTACTTTAATAAGGCCTCTTACCAAAAAAACAAAAAAGTACTTTAATAAAGCCTATGTTAACACTAACAGAGAAATTAAATGCAGTATATCTTATGACTTGATCCTCAAAGTTCACAATTAACATGATACCCCTCATCTTTGCGTTCACCTAGCAAATGGGTCAGACATTCTCACCAAAAGGGAGGAGTTCGATCCTGAAGTTGGTCAAGGTGTCGGGGGAGGCATCCCAAGCGATGTAAACTTATGGAAATATAAATTGAGGTAGAGACATGTGTACTCTCAAGTTTGTATGCCCTGGGAAGCAAAGTCATCTTAGCGCCCTTACCCTTGATGGATCTCATTGGTAGATAATCCATAAACATCCTTTAATTTGAATCCTGAAGTTTGTTTTCGACTTGATGATGATTCCCAACAACTAGTTTACTTATTTTTTTGTCTAAAAAATAAATGAGAAATAATTTTACGAGTATTTAACACTAACAGAATAGAACGATGGATTAATTAGACTAACGCCTTTCCCTAATAAAACTCCATTTTAGTTGGCATTATAAAGTAGTCTCCCAAATAAGTAAAAAACCACCATACAATCATGTTTGGTTTTCAAACAAAAACAAAAAAAAAAAACAAAGCTAACAAACATGAATTCAGGTTTTTAAATCAACTTAATTAACCAACCAACAAGTATGTGAACATTTATTATTAATCTTACCTAAGTCATAACGCACAATAAATTTTTAAGAGCAGTAGATGTTAAAGCATTACCTTTGTATGACCTGCTCTCAGATTGACAGAAAAATATTATTGATACAAATTTATATTTATGATTTTTTAATTGTTAATAAATAAATTATTTATTATTAAGTAATGATAACATGAATATATGCAATATAATCTCATTCTATTCAGAGTCATTAAATGAAACGTTAATTTCTCTCACTCTTCCGTTGTAGAGAAGTTATAGCATTCAGCAATGCATCTAATAGACTAATATATGATACAACATGGTTTATTTTTCTGAAAAAAATCATTGTATTAAAAAATAAATTTATAAAAATTAAAATGTAACGTAACATATTATTCATTTGAATTTAAATTCTTGAAAGACTATTCGATAACCACTTAACCACGTTTTATTTCATAGAAAACATGCTACGTCAAGTAATAATTATTATAATTTCAGTTAAGGTTAGTCAGAATATTTGTGGGGATCTTTAATTCCGAAAGAAAATATAATTTCCACATTATCACTTCCAAACAAGTCAATTAGTATATAAAATAAAATTAAAATAATGAATGACCCGTAAATGTACAGTGAAAGTAATTCTTATTTATTATATATGTAGTTGTTCTGGTGTATAGAACACATATGTCTAGCCTCCAGGGTTAGTGATTGGTTTATATTGGATCTAAAGGCTTCTCGAGGATGTTAGATGATTCAACACCCAAAAGAGAGTTACCCACTGCTATCTATGAGGAAGATAGCACTGAGTACTTGCAGATCACTATGCTACACGAGTATGGCTTTTCGCCAGATGGGTGAGGTGTGTGCACAGTGGGATTGAATAATAAGTAATGAAATAGAGCATGAATCAAGTGCATCTAGTGAATGCCTTCCTATTTATAGTGATCATCACCTAGGGTTTCAGTCTCCTAACCATGCTTTCGCCTCCCTTTGATTGTGTGCTTCCATGATCTGCATAACGTCCACTCCACTACGCGTACTATCCAGGATTATAGGCATGATCGTGGGATGATTGATACTTTACCTGATTGAGGATAATCTTGTCATAAAGTGCCCTTACTAGGCCTAAACTTTGGCGGACCCATCACACAGGTCCATAACAGTAGTGATATCGATTTTGGCCTTTTGTAAAAAAAAAGAAAAAAAATAAGATATTGATTTTGGATGTTGGACGGCAAAGAATTTATAATAAAATATACATTTTGAATATTTGAATTTTATACAAAGTTAACAGTGTGACCTTTTACTTTGTCAAATTTAAGAGCTTTAAAAATTAAAATGTAATTAAAAAGATCAACATAGAGTTGGTCTACCGATATAAGGCCTTATTAGATCCCTCTATGTCTTAAGTTCGAGTCCTAAAGAACACACTTGTGTTAGGTGAGGAGCCACGAACTCCAAACCGAATACTGGATATAATATATAAAAGATGTAATTAAAAAGGTCTCTCCCTCATTAGTTTATCGAAAATTAAATAGTTATAAAGAATATAAATTAATTTATATATATTAGTTTAAATGTAAATTCTTTGGATATTTTCCAATGCTATTAAAACCGGACTGGACCAGTCGCTTCGACCATAAAACCGTTGAACTGGTCATCTAATTGGTTCAGTACGATCAGTTTAACTGAGTTCAATATTTATTTTAAAAAATTGTTATTTTAAAATTCATATCTAATTCTACATATTTCCAAAAATTACAAATTAAGATTATATTTGAAATGAAAAAAAAAAAAAAAAAAACAACAATACTAAAAAAATTATCATTTGATTTTCAAATATTATCAAATTACCAAACTATTCCAAAAAATATTATCGTTCAACTTCACTTCCTCACCAGTTTAGCCCAGTGTTAGCTCCGGTTTGACTCGATTTAACCCATTGACCCACCACCTAAACTGATCTGGCTAGTCTGGGTTTAATAACCTTGACGTTTTCACATTTGAGTTTTCTATTTGTGATAAAAAAAAAAAAAAAATAATTGAGAATTGAAAATGTGGATCAATTTAATAAAATTATCAACGTAATATTCTATGATAATAATTAAAACGGAATATTCAAAACAGGGGGTGCTTACCAGAACAAACAAAAGCAAAATGGTACAATAAAAAAAAATGTTCATAATTAAATCTCTGGGTCGTGAGAAGGCCTTGAAGGGTTAGGCTTTAAATATGGTCCATAATTTCTGGACGGTTCAAAAACGTTATAATTGATATTCAAAATCTACGATAATCAAAGTCAATTAATATTTTTACCAATTCAATTAAATTCGCTTCACATTTGTTGACCCTAAACCTTTGTTGAACAACATTTCTAAACCTAAATAATAACTTGACCATGTTACATTCACACGCCATAAAAAGATCAAGTCTTTTTCTCTATGTGAAGAAACAGTCAAATGATGCAGATAAGTTAGGTGGAAAATAAGCATGAGACTCAGAGATCTTCGTCTCAAGCTCAAGGTACGCCTTCTTCTTGTAAGTTTTTTTGTAAGATATAAAGTTTAATATGTTGGAATTTTTGTGTACGTTAAAAGAAACTTTCTGGATGAAGAAGAGTTTGTTCATTTAGGGAGTGTCCTTAAAATGACTGGAACCATATTTTTTCGGATGTTTTCCGACGTAATATAATATATATACAGGCATTAAGGCTAAAGCGATTTGTGTGGGGTTTAATGGAGGCAAGAGAAGGAGGAGGATTAAGAAGAATCCATCCTGGATGAACCCAGCAGTGTCACATGGATGTCACGTGATCGATCGGCGAATACTCGGAGGATACTGTTCCGATGACCATGAAGAGTGTGATTCAGTTGTGGTACAGAGAGAACAGACAGAAAACACAGAGCTTTGGTATTTCGGAATATTTGATGCTCTAATTGGAGATGGCGTCACCAAGTATATGCAATCACATTTATTTCAGAAGCAGCTTGAAGAGGTAAGTAACAATAATCCTTTAAATGAAGGCCTTTATTTGCTTTATTATAATTTATAAAATGCAAGTTGATTCGATTATAAGAATTTGACTCATAATTGAAGTGTTTACCTGAGAGATCTCATAAGTCAATAGTTTGTATATAAATGAGATTTTAAGTATCTTGGTTAGTTAATTCTTTAGTGCTCAATTAATCATTTAAATTTTTGGAAAATTTCATTCTAAATTCGTGGATTGAATTATTAGAAGAAGGGAATTAAGTTATAGTAGCATATAATCTGCCGTGAACGTCAGAGAATGAATGAAACTGTGTTTTCAAATCTGGTATATCATTTAGAGATATGGATAGATAATGTGGCAGAGTAAGGATTTTGAGATGTCTGTTGAGTAAATAATTGTAACAAATCTTTGAGGGAATACATAAAAACAAAAAACAAATAGGTAAAAAAAATATATAACTACAGATCTTAAATCCCAAAACAGATTTCTCATTAGGATGGGTCATTATATTGTTGGGTTGGGTTTCTCTCGTTGTTCTCTTTCTCATTTTCTTTTTATAATCTTATATTAACTATTTGATTATAACAATACATGATTCAGATTCCATCTCCTATAAAATTATTTCTATAAGCATAAATAAATAAATTTAAACTCTTCAAATATGATCTATACCCTTCATAAATAATTACAATCCATAAAAAATAAATAAATTTTTAATTTATAAAATATTATAATAAAAATTTTATAAAATATTAAATCTAAATATCCATTTTATGATTTAAGGATAGAGATGAGATGACGAGAAGATAATGAGAAAGAGGACAACGAGAGTATCCCTTTTCTAGATTCTCTCTACTTAAATTTTAAATTTTTGGATCTTTGCGTTGGCCTATTTTTTTCGTAATTTGTCTCATATATACTACCCCAACATTAATGTGTACATTTACAGTGAAATGTTTACTTGATTGTTGTAAACATATGACGACAGGACAAGTCATGCATATGGGTAAATTGAGCTTAAATGGCTTTTTTTTTTTTTTTTCCCCTTTTTCTGACTCTACTTGATTGCACAGTCTCATATGAGTAGAAAATGCAAAGAGACATTGAAGAGAGCATACTCAAGTTCCACAGCTAAGATATTGAGATCAGAGGATGATGAGAGGACGAGTCGCCGAGTTGGCTCAGCATCAGCACTGGTCATCAATGGCGAAAAGCTTGTGACTGCCCAAATTGGAAATTGCAAGGCTGTTGTGTGCAGAGATGGGATTGCTTATCACACAAACCCCACTCCTCAACAACACTTAGACAAATTGCCCCATTGGAGTCACAAACTCTTCCCTGGTATATATATAAATTCACTGTTCTAAATAATATCTAATCGTGCCTCATCAAACACTACTAAAAAAATTGTATAAGCAGCACGTGTTCAAAGCAAACACTTTCATTACGAATTAAAGAATTCGGAATGCATCAAATCTTCTGAAGTAGGATTCGAACCTATGGCCAGTGTTAACAGGCGGCCGCTAGAGTTAGCTACTAAGGAACAATACGAAGTTAGATCTCATAGGGTTCAATTCCTGTTTTCAACCCATGACCAATTTGAGCTTGAAGGTCCTTCATAAGTCGAGGAACTTCTTCGTATTGGCTCTATTCCTTGACTCATTTCATAGGGAATATAAGTAGCACATGTTTTGTTGTGTTTATTTTATCATATATAGCATGTGAATGTGAATCATCAGGCGCACGTGGAAGGCAGTCTAGAAGATCAGAACTTGTGGTCAAAGCTGAAAGGATCGATTCTGATACTGAATTTTTGATCTTAGCCACCAATGGCATATGGAACGTAAGTCGTGATGATGCTTTATATATAATTGAAACATTTGTTAGGAAAATGAGACTGATTTATCCCCCAAAAAAAAAAATGTTTTTGATATATTTGATTTTCAAGATAGGAACGATAATGACTATGACAAATATTCTAATATTGTTGTATGCGTGCAGGTGATGAAGAGTCAAGAGGCAGTGAATCTCATAAGGCACATAGAGAATCCCAACGAAGCTGCTAAATGCTTGGCTAATGAAGCTTTGAATAGAATGAGCAAAACCAACATCTCTTGCATTATTATTCGATTCGACTAATTAAAAAATTGCCTATATTTTTTAAAATGTACAATGCTTTGTGATGTATTGTGGCTACAATTTTCTTCACAAAAAGAAAAATAATCTAGTGTAGTCAATGAAATTTTTTGTTTTCAAATTAAGTGTTACGTCTTTTATATATGATTGTAATGATTGACTTTAAAAGTAGCTATATAATTTTTTTTCTGCCCGAATCAGTCAATTTTCATTCATAAAGCAAACCATGCAACTGAGTCTCAAACAGTAGCAAAGGAAATAAATAAAAACAAGGGTAAAGGTGAAAAAATGTACATGGGCTGAAGCTTTAGCCAACGGGCCATAGTCCACATCCATCATGAAACCCACCACTAATGGGCCACCAACTCAAGCTTTAGCCATGGAGAAAGATTATTACAAGAAATTAGACCAGAAACAAGAATCTTCACACAAGAAAATCAAAGCAGAATTTAATAATCAAACATCAAAGTTCACAATGGAAATCAAAATCCAAAAAAAAAAAAAAAAAAAAAAAACCAACGAAGCATCAAAAAGAAGACAACAAATTAAAAAAATCAAAGAAAGCAAATATTGAAATCAGAAGGTGTCATGAGTTTGGGGGAGAAGGCATCAAATATCGACAAAAATGGCTAGCCAAGATGAACCCTGTCGTCAAAATATACAGCTGAATCGAGATCGAACGTCGTCGTCTCGAATATGTAGCATTGATAGTTGACCCAGATATGTCGTCTTGTTCTGCAAGTGTGGCACCGTTGGTCATCACCAACTGGATTTCTCTTCCTTACTCAAATCCACTCCCATTCTTGTATCCTCCAAACAAGAATCCTGACAAGTCGATTTAGAAGGAGTAGAGGAAGGATCGAAAACGCTCCGTTTCAGGGTTGGAGGCCTGGGAGGCAAATGAGAGGCCAAGGGAATATTCTTTGGCGAAGTATTCAGAGTTGACGAAGCTCTGGCGGCTAAAGGTACAGTGTAAGGATCAAAAAAGCATTAGCGAAAAACAGGGAGAGCGGACCTTGTGTTGTGAATCGCAGTGAGGTTTTCGAAATTGAGAGGAAGTGAAACCGCTGAATGCCCAAGAGGTTCCGTCTAGTCTTCTTGCTAGAAAGAATGCATCTTATGGTGCAAGGATTTCAACTCTGACTCCGGTGATCAACACTTCATGGGATTCCAACTCCAATCGCTCTCTCTCTCTCTCTTCCTTGTCCAAAGTTAGGCATCATCATCCGCCATCTGCTACCTTCACTATTGTTTGCCATTGCCATCATCATCGTCTGCCATTGTTCTCCGTCATCCTGTGTTTTAGGAGAGAAGAATGATCTAAAAGGAAAGAGAGAAGGGCAAGTGAGGGAATTACAAAAAGTTAGGCATTTCTATTTTTTTAAATGGCATAGGGCCCACCCTAAAAGTAATGTCAGTTAAGGCAATTTAACGAGATGGGTACTTTTGCACCTCCAAAAAGTATTTGGTGTTCGGTGTCCTTTTAGTAAAAGCCCATGTGTATTTTTACACTTTTACCCTAGAAACAATCCAAAACAAAGTTTAAAAAAAAAATCGTATCAACCATTATCATCTATTGCAAAAGAAAAATATTTCTCCTATTGATTAGGAGGTCTCGGAGACACGACCCGTTCAACGAAACTTTAGCAACCTAGTCATCTATTAAGTTTGCTTCTCTAAAAATCCACAAGATAGAGTTGTTTTTTATACGTTTATTTTGTTCAAAGAGATTCTCAATCAATATATCACATTTCCATTCGGAGATGAACATTTAGCATTAACACAATTAGCCAAAATCTGATTGTCTACTTTGAATAGCACATCATCTTATTGATTCACAACCACATAATTAAAAGCTTCAGCCAGAGCCATACATTTTTCCATAAGCAAAGACTCTACACTACTAACCAATTTATTACTTCCATCTAGTATCCATCCTGTAACATCCCAAAATTTGGAACTTGCGAGTTAAATATGATTTGGGATTATTTATGGAAAAATTTAGCCTTAGTGATGTTTAGAATTTATTTTTGGAATTTAAAGGCATATTTTTCCGAAAATTAAGAATAATTAGTTGGTGGTTGACTTTTAGCCTAAATATTTTAGAAAGAATATTTAAGGGCCTAAAATAAATTACTTAAGGATTAAATTCTGTCACCTAGCTAAGGTTTGCAATTAAATTGGGTAATGACTATATGGCAAACAAGAGTCTTATAAAGGATCAAATGGGATTAAAATGGTGTGGGACCCTCAACATTCGTTGCCAATTCTATCATTTTCACGTCACTTATTCCCTTAATATTTCAATTGTGCAACAATCCATTGGGCCGACTCCTTCCTCTAATGTCCGAAACTTATTCAGCCAATATACCCAATAAAACTCATTCAAAGCCCATATTCATTACACTCATTCACCTTTATTTAATTACAAACACTCTACTCTCTCTCCATTGTTATTTCTCCAGCGCACCACATTCATTTTCCTCTCTAATTTGGTGACACATCGCCCTCCCTCTCTCAAATTCATGCCATGTGGACAATCATGCAAAATACTTCCTCATCTCAACAATTAATATTTCGGTCAAGCATCCTAATATCAATTCTCATTCATTTCATTTATCACCTGCTCATTCTTCATTTCGCCTCACAAAAACGCAGAGAGAGGGTGAGAAAGAAAGTGTGCGAGTGAGAAAGAAATTGCCGAGGAACAAGAGGAGTTGGCCGACTTCCACATGCAACACTAAAATCTGTCTTAGGTAAGCCTACTAAACTTCTTCCCATCCTTGATTTCTGCGACTGAGGTGGTTTTTGATTAGGAGGGGTGCCTAAAACTTGGGTATGAATCAGCGATTTAGTTTTTAATGGTGGCTAAGGTAGATTAAGCTTGTAGTAATAATTATTGGTGTTGTATGTATTTGTTGGTTGTTTACTTACGGCTCAACCTAAGGTCTCTGTTTTGTTTGGTATGCTTTCTGTTTCTCTAATGGAAAGACAAGAGGAATTATAAATGGTTAAGAAAATGGGATAGATAGGTGTACGCATAGGTTATATGGTTCTGTTTGGTGATTGCTGAATCATGGAGTTATTGGTTCATAATGTCGCACATTGAACATAAGTTTTGGATGATTCCATGTGGTATTTTGGTTCTGTTTGGGAGCTAAACTGAACCTAAAATATTTGTTGAGAAATGTTGGAGTGAATTTATAGTAAGAGAGCTTTAGGGAAGTCAAAAATGAACTCCTATACACTATATGATAAGCTGGTTATATCCTGGAAATTTAAGTTCAGCAGTAGTAACAGTAATTGTGCAGCAGAAACATTGAAGTTACAGCAAGGAAAGCTCATATTAAATGTCCTCTGATGACCTTGAAATTTTGTGTACACTTAGTACACATAATAAGGTTCAGTGTGAGCCAAATAACACTTAACAATAAGGTGTATACAAGGTTTTATGAATTTTCTAAGATAGACAAGAAAACTGAGCGAAAATGGTTTTTCAGAATTAGGCAGTGACACATTCAGACATTAAATTAGGTGACAATAATTTTTACTACAAACTAGACTAACAGGAGTTTAGGTAGAAATTTGAATCACCTCAATCAGAGCTTCCTAAACCCAGATATGAATTTCTAAAGTTGGACATGAAATTCTGAAAATCCAGTTTTGCAGATTGAAGTTGTCTCTACATTTCGAAATTCTGGGAATGACTCAGTTATGTTTTGATTAGTGGATTATTTTTACTATGAAATAGACTTACAGAACTTCGATTGGGAACTTGAACCACTTGATTCGGAGTTTTCTAGACCGAGATACGATTTTTCTAAGTTCCTAGAGAAATGGAAAGCTGAATTTCTGTCAAGTCTGAAATTGATCACGTTTTTGAGCAAATTATAGCTAGCCTTAACTTGGAATCTTTGAATAAGACTTGAAAGGCTAGGTATGTAATTGTGGGAAGAAAATAGAATACATAATTAAGATAACCAACCGAAGAGAATAAAAAGCATAAGCATCATGGGTCGGTCTAGTAAGCATAATCTTAATATTGCTATTAAGATTAAATTAAGTAATGACCCATCTCGAAATATTATAGGATTTGGATACTTGTCTTGGCCAAACGATAATCGTGCAAGAAGAACTCGGGTGAGAATAAGAAGTTGTGAAGACATTCAGGTAGTAACTTTCTCTCACATACTCTGTATGTCTTTATATGCATGTATGAACCATTGTGATACTTGAATTTTGAACACCTAACCTTATCGCCGGTTAAGGCCGGGAGGTAATGCCCTTGAATGTGGGGTAACCCTAGATGCCATCACGGTTAAGGCCGGGGTGGTAATCCGATAAGAGAATTGTTACGTTTGTGAAAGAAGGGCAAATGCCCATTTGAATACCAAATTTTGAGGGAATGGACCTGTAGGTCCTTTGAATGAATATGAATTTGAATGAATTTGAATCTGAATGAATTTGAATTGAATTTGAATGGTGTTCAATTGAACTTGAATTTGAATTTGAATATTGAATTTATTACATCTGGTTGTCTACCATATCTTGTGCATGCATTTTATGTGAGTGATTAACGTTACTCGGGATTCGTTTGAATCCCGAGATATCCCCGAAAGTTCGGGCGTGAAAAGTAAGAGACACGGCTCACAAGGCAAGGTGGTAGATACCCGAAATTGAAGATCGCGTGTCGAACCAAGAACTGTTGTTGGTTATCTATGTTTTGTATTAGACTATTTTGAAAGTTTGTAATATCGTAAGAACCTCTTATGGATTTCAGTATGTATCCGACCTTGTTATCGTATTACTATGCTAGAACTCCTTTTCTTCCTAAGTTTGTGCATCAATACTCGATGAATGTCATTATACGAGAGAGAATTTGACATTCGTGGCATCTTACTCGATAAGTTTCTAGTGTACGAATGTCGGGTGTTACACATCCATTAGCATCTCTAATCACTACAGCAACCGCAACCATGTCAATATCTTCTTTAAAAGCAGTATCAAAGTTAATCTTAATCACATTACGTTCGAGCAGCCTCCATCTATCCCTCTGACTAGCAGCATCATTTGTTTCACCCTTGAACCATCCATTTGCTTTCCAAAACTCTTGAAGAAGGACACCTGCTTGGTTAAACACAAAATTTGGATTAGGCTTGACATTTTGGTAGATAAAGTTGCAATGACCGTTCCAAATTTGCCATAAAACTAAAGAAAAAAGGGGCTTAGCCAACTAGACTCAATATTTTTAATAAGATTCCAAGCAATCCATTGTTTCAAATCCAAATCAAGATTATCATTCAATCTAATTAAAAGAAAAACAACTACCAAACCAAGGGCCTATTTGGTTCGATCACATTTCACCCTGCAGTACAATGCAATACGATGCAATGGTAGTGCAATGCAATATTAATTCTAGGGCTAGTGTTTGGTTTGGTTTTTAAGTAAGGTGTAATGACTTATTTTTTAATAATTATTTAAAATTAATATATTACACAAAGTCCATTTTAACCTCAACATAATCTATGTAGAAAAAATTGCTAAGAGTCATGTGCCGCCTCATCATATTCGTTGTGTTACCTCATCGAGGATTGTTTGATGGTGGTGGCTATGCTGGTGGGGGCGGTAGTAAAGAGGTATGGCAGAGGTAGCGGAGGAGAGGAGGTGGTGGTAGCATCTGTAACATCCGTCCTAAATACTCCTTTACATCATATAACTTATCATATACTTGAACAGGACCGGAGCCTTCAATTGCCAATGTAGACCTCCTTGCCCTTGGAGCCGTATCTATTGTACTGATCACATTCTAAATTTGTAGAAAGGACTGAGATTCATACAAATCTCAATAGTAATTATCAATCGCTCACATAAAATACATACACTGAACATGCCAAATGACCCATCAAACGTACATACAACACATTCAACATTCAAAGATAAATATGATATGTAGCATCAACTACAATCATAGGACCCACCTGTCCATTCCCACAGCGCTAGGTATTTAACTAGGCCTATGCCCTTCTCATCAAAATTCATCTACACTCGATTTAGGTAACAATCACACTCGAGTGAAGTATGAAAACTTGAGTGAATCTGGAATCACACTCAAGTGACTGCTTTATGCTTCATATACAGACCATCTTTGAGAATTCAAAATTTTTATTTAACATATGTTTAATTATGATTACAACTCATTATACTTCTCAATTCTATTAACCTTATTTGTATATGAGTTTCAGATGTTTGAATTCATGGATTATGACCAAAAACCCAAAAAGCAAATCTTTATGTCAAACATTTATTACATAACAGATATAAAGTAAATAGAAAATCATAGAGTAGACCACAAAGATTTTGTCCAAAGCTTTATTACATCGAAGATGAAAGCGGCCCAACCTTAAGCAATCTGAGAGCAGACCAAAGGGATGTCATGTGAATATTTATTGCAAAGAAGCGAAAGTGATTAAACCTCAAATTCTTCTAACGATTCCAATCTATCTCTAACAGGTCTCTAACGGAAAGTTTGGACACTCTCAACAGTCAATACTCACAATGGTCATTAATATCAATTGCTTATAAAGAGCAAAGCATTCAAGTCAGAAAGTAGTGACGATAAGACAAGAGCATGCACCTTCACTGTAAAAATGCCAACACTCTACGTTTATCTCATTTGCTCTCTATTTTCTCAGTGATCATATAATTTACCATAGAGAGTGAGATTATTTGTGATGTACTTCAGTGTTTATCTCATTCACTTCTGAGAGAGAAGATTGATTGTAATCCTTCAAGATAATGTTGTATCCTTACAGTGTGTAAGGAAGAGTGTCTCGGTAAGAGATTTATGAATGGCTTCACAAATGCCGGCTAAACTTGTGGGGTTGTAGAGGCTTCTCTTGTGCCCAGATTAAACAAGAAGATAGTGAACTGAAAATCTAAGTGGACTTAGGGACTAGATGTAGGTCATTAAGGATTGAGCCGAACCAGTATAAATAACAGTTTACATATTCTCTTTCCTTATCTCTTATGTTGCCAAGACATACGATTTGAATAACTTATTTTGAATTTATAATTCTTGTGCCCAGATTAAACAAGAAGATAGTGAACTGAAAATCTAAGTGGACTTAGGGACTAGATGTAGGTCATTAAGGATTGAGCTGAACCAGTATAAATAACAGTTTACATATTCTTTTTCCTTATCTCTTATGTTGCCAAGACATACGATTTGAATAACTTATTTTGAATTTATAATTCATTTCTTTCATATATTGTTTTTACAAAGAGCAAAAAGATTTTCAAAGTTTCACACCCAATTCATCCCCCTCTTAGGTGTCACCCGGTTGGGGAACTCATATATTTCTTCATCTTTGAACTCACACATTATCTAAGGAAGAAAAATTAGTTTTTGTTAGTTCCTTGCTTTAGTCAAGGTGCTAGAAGGTTACTCTTCAAACATCAGTATATTTGTGTTTGTGAAAGACTTGAAACTAATGAGATTTAAATCTCATGTCTGCCATGTCTTGATAGAGAACTTTATTTTGGTGGTTATACTTGGTATTTTGCCTTATGAGTTGTTATATGCAATCACTAAGTTATGTTTCTTCTTTATGCAATTTTGCAACAAAGTGATAAACCCAACCAAATTGTGGAGGCTGCAACACCTAATCCTAGCCATGTTGTGTGAGCTTGAGATGTATTTTTCTCGAGCATGTTTTGACATCATGGTCCACCTAACAACTCACTTGGTTAGAGAGGTAGAATTTTGTGGGCCAGATAATTAAGGTGGATATACCTGGTTGAACATTTCATGAAGATAATGAAAGGGTTTGTGAAAAATCAGAGTTGTTTAGAGGGTTGCATTGTTTCACAATATGTTTGTAAAGAGGCTGCAAAATTTTCTACCACATATATAAAAAATGAAAGCGATATTGGGATTCTTGTGTCTTAGCATGAGGAAAAGACTGATGGTAAAGGAATGTTGGGCAGGAAAGTATTGACTATCTCATTCCAACAGTTAGAGCAAGAATATCTATAGTGTTGCACAACTCTAAGGAGGTTGAGGAGTATGTGGACAAGCATATAGATCAACTTAGAAGGGATAATCCTTGCAAGGGAGATAGTTTGTATGGCAAAAAATACAATAAAAATTCTATGACATGGTTTAAAGATCAAGTGCTTGGCAAGTATAGAGGTTATTCTAAATCAGTTTCTAGGAAATTGAAGTTCTTTCTATACGGTCCAACCAAACAAGTGAGATATCATACAAGCTACATCATCAATGGGTTCACCTTCTACACCAAAGAATAAGATGATCAAAGCAAAATGCAAAGTAGTGTTATAACTATTGTAGCTAATACCCATGCGTATATTGAGTGCCAAAGATAGAATCCTATCTATGCTAATGCCATACTTTGGGTGATTAAGCACATTTGAGAGTTTTATTATATCAGTTTTTGAGTTTTCATTTTCGGTTGCAAGTAGGTTGATAATAATAACGGCTTGAGAACTGAGGAATTAGGGTTGATACAATTGAAGATGAACAAGTAAGGGTATAAAATAAGCCTTTTATTTTGGCTTTTCAGGCTAAACAAGTGTTTTATACGCCTAGATTTTTCTAAATATGGGTGGTCGATTGTTTTGTTGACAAATAAAGTAAATGATGAGGAGATGGGTTATGGAGACAATGCAGTTGAGAATGATCCATTTAATGGAACATCAATTGAAAGATCAAATTTTGATGAAGAAGATGCTTTATATGGTTACAATATGAAAAGAGTGATGTATATTAAAAAAGTTACATGATTATTAATTAAAAACCATTATGTATGTCAACTACATAAAATGGTTGTTTAAGTCAAGTCATTGGCATTGATAAAAATATATAATGTTGTGAAAGAATTGTTATGTATGTTACTGAATTTGTAATTGTTTTTTTATGTAAGACCGTTATGTATGATGTCAGCATTATTGAATATATAATGGTTGATTAAGTAAAGCCGTTAGCATTCTATAAATACATAACGTTTTTTGTTAAAGAACCGTTATGTATGTTATTGAATATATATATAACGGTTGTCTTTGTGAGCCCATTATTTGAATGCCAACATTATGTACATCATAGCCTCACCAAGTCTCAATACATAATGATTGTTTTATTAGAAAATAAAAGATAATGAATACATAAGTATGAATGATGAACTAAAAATTGTTTAGTCATGGCCGACCTGGGCTTTATGGTGAATTGTTATTCTGGATTTCAAGAAGTCCAAGGCCCAATTGTTTATTGTAATGACCAAACCTTATTGTGTGAATTTACTTTCTAGAGTTTTACATGAGAGGCTGGGATTCAATTCCCCTTTGTATTTCGTTTAGTTTTATCTAATTATATCATCAGTATCAATATATATATCCATGATAGTCTTTGAATATTTTAGTTCGATTCTCTTATCATGGGTAACTCGATTAAAGATGGTTTTGAAATAATGAAATATTCAGCTAATTGTGATTACACGGTAATTAGGGTTTTACCTATATCATTTTATATTATCTCTACCTTGACAAATCATTTGTTTAATTGAAGGTGTGTTGACACAATTTCTTAAAATAAATTTATAAAACTCAATGTGATTGTGACATTAAATTTATAAAAAAAATATAATTTTCTTGCACAAAAGTCAATATGATTTAAGTTTATAAAAAAAATATTTACTACTTACATAAAAGTCTACATGAAAAATTCATGGTTGCTAGAGACAAAAGTCATGGATTGTACTTAGTCATATTTTTTAAAATTGGTTCATTCTATATTTGAGTAAATACCCTATTTGGTCCTTGAAAAAAATCACGAACCCCTTTTTGGTCCCTCAAGTAAAAATAACTTATCCCGTAATCCCTATAAAATCCAAAAACCCTCCACATTAGTCCTTCCAAAGTTGAAGAGGACACATGCAGTGAAGTGTCCCCAATGTGGTCAGGGATTACAGGATGAGTTATTTGTACTGAGGAACCAAAAAGGGGTCCGTGATTTTTTTCAGGGACCAAATAGGGTATTTACTCTTCTATATTTTGTTACTGTTCTTCCATTTTTCTCTATATATATATATGGGTTAAATGTCTAATTTGCCCCGAAAGTTTTGCTAAGGGGGCGCTCAGCACCCGGAAGTTTTTTGGTACCAAATTTGCCCCGGAAGTATGAAAAAGGTAGCAAATTTGCCCCGGAAGCATTAAAAAGGTAGCAAATTTGCCCCTCCGTTAATTTTAACCGTTAAGTTTAATTGAGTGTACACGTGGCATGCCACCTCATGACACATGGCATGCCACCTCATCAACCCAATAAGAGTTAAGTATCATTTTTGCCTTGGAAGTTTTCATTGAGGAGCAATTTTGCCCTGGAAGTTGACAACGGTAGCAATTTTACCCTTCTTTCTCCCAATATTAAATTTGACTATTAAATCAATCAAAGACCACACATGTCATGCCTTGAAAAGGTCAAACTTGGAGTCAGAGAAGGAGATCCTTGAGATGTTGAGCTCAAGGCGGCCAGAATTTGTGAAGCCGAACTAGTCACAGGATGCATCACTTATGATCTAAGCAAATGGTCAGTCTATACAAATGTAAATATTATCACTATTGATTTGTTTTACTGAACTAATTTTTAGAACAATTCATTTCTCGTTTTGTGTTTCATTTGCTTAGATCGTAAGTGATGCTTCCTCCGGGTTTTTCCGTGACCAGCTTCGGCTTCACAAAATTCTCGTCTTGAGCTCAACATGTCAAGGATCTCCTTCTCTGACTCCAAGTTCAACCTTTTTAAGGCATAACATGTGTGGTCTTTGACTGATTTAATAGTCAAATTTAATATTGGGAGAAAGAATGGCAAAATTGCTACTTTTATAAACTTCCGGGACAAAATTGCTCCTCAATGAAAACTTCCGGGGCAAAATTGCTCCTTAATGAAAACTTTCAGGGCAAAAATGATACTTTTGATTGATGAGGTGGCATGCCACCTTACATTTTAACGATCTACATGGACTTCTGTCACTTTTGGATAAATTTGATACCTTTTTAATACTTCCGGGGCAAATTTGGTAACAAAAAAACTTCCGGATGCTGAGCGCCCCCTTAGCAAAACTTCCGGGGCAAATTAGGTATTTAACCCTATATATATTCCACTGGCAATCAAAGAATTTAGTGATCCTTCCTTCTTTGTCTCTTCTATGATCATTTGAGAAGTTGAATTATCTGTGCCTTATCTCCTCTTTGTAAAGGAGGAATGCATCACTTTTATGGGTTTAAACAAATATTTTCTAGAATTTTTGTTTTGTTTAACCTAGATTATTGTTAATACTTAATTATCATAAAAATCACTTTCTATATTAGAACACAAATTGTGAAGTTTGTTTTCAGTAGCACAATGGGTACTCCATTTCTTCACAAATCAAGAAGCAAACTTTGTTTTTTCTACAAGAAAAAGTACAAAGTTGCCCTCTTGAAATTTGCTGATGTTACTGAAGTTGAATTGTAAGTGCCTTCCTTTATTTTTATTTTTTTCAGTTTGAGAAATTATTGGATATTTAATATTATTATCTCATATATAAGAAAGATGTAGAATAGTATAAGTGGTTAATAAACTCAACTAAGATGAATGTCAAGGTTGTTGGTTTGTTTTTTGTTTCTTTCATATTCTTTGGATTTTTGTGACCTATTTGTAATGCCTTGATTTATGATAGATCAATGGCTGAAATTGGTATAAAGTTAAATGGTACAAATAATAAAATAAATGAGAAGATAGAATGCACAGGAGAGCTAATCTGAAAAGATCCAAGTTTATTGGATTAGAGAGCCCTAAAAATATTAGCCACATTTCATTTGGGAGGCTTCTCGATATGAGATTCATATAAGGACACGTATCGCTATTATGAACATATAGGTTGAATGAGGAGGCAACGAATAAGGAACCATGTGGCCCAGATGCCAAAACAATGACAAGAATTGCTAAGGCATCATTTCAATTTGATGATTACTGGAGAATTGTTGATATTCTTCATCAAAGGTGATTCTTCTTCTTTTCCTATGTACTCCTCTAATATTAAATATAAAATATAGATAACAAATTTGTAGAGATTAAAAAAATTAGTTAATCAAACTATTTGTAAGAAATGTGTGTGGGTTTCATAAAAACCCCATTAATTATTTGCATTGGAAATAACCTCTAATGGAAACCCCCAAAATAAGTATAATTAATAGCAGCAATTTGGAGAACAAATCACAAATTTTGGATAAAGAGCCTCTTTGTTTTTTTTTTTTTTTTTTTTTTTTTTTTTTTTTTTTCTAAAACAGTTTCACAAAGTTATTTCTGAAAAACAAGTTCTTGAAAAAAATTGTTTCGATAGTTGTTTTTAAAAAAAAAAAAAAAAAAAAAAGAATATGTTTTTGAAGTGTCATAACAAGAGTGGTGGCCGTCACTTTGGCCACATGACAACGACCATTGACCATCCACATTATTGACATGGAGTTTGGTTGGAGTTGGCGCGTGGTGTCTACCATTGCCAGCCATGATATGAAAGTGGTTGATACTGGTGGAGTAGTGTCGATGGTGAATAGTTGGTGGCCTCAGGCCTATAAGTGGAGAGAAAAGAGTTCCCCATTTTCCAAAACAACAAATAAGCAATAGGGAATATAGATTGGGGAGCTTTAACACTAAGGACCGGAGGCGATCTTATAAAGCACTGGTGCTGCTTGAATTCTTGCTAACCCATGGCCCTAGAGGACCTTGCTATTGAGTTTCAATGTGATTCTGAAATAATTGAGGAACTTAGAAGTTTTACCCACATTGATGAATCTGGGTACTTTTCTAAACTATTCCTCCCATATTCTCGAAACCCATAATATATTACAATCAAATATATATAACTAAACCTTGTGTCTCAAAGCTAATTGGTCCACAGTGTCATCCCACTTGGCAAAATCTGTCGGACTAATTGGGTTACTCATGCTTTCAAACACTTTCCCCATATTCATCAATTAGCAATCTGACATGTAATTAAGTTTGGAAAAAAATCAAATGAGATAGATATCCGATTGGGCTAAATTCTCAGATCAATAGTTAACCCATTTAATTCACTGAGAGTTCCAATGAGTTCTATTCCATTGCCCCAATGATACTTCTCTTATTGGGCCAAATTTTCAAAAGATCATTCAAACCATTTAAATCACTTTGACTTCCGATGACTTATATTGCATTCTCCCATGCGTTGATTACTTTACCCATGCAATTATGATTAAATTGCATGTATTTGATATTATTTCTTATATGTATATGTATGATTGTTATGCTTGCTTGTTATGTTTAACATACTTGAATGATTGAATCTCTGTTTATGGTTATGCTATGGCCATGAGTATGATACATGAAGCACTGATCATGCAAAGATGTCAATATGTTGGCATGAGCTTATAAAAGGCAAGCATTTCATACATTTGCATTTATCTTACATGCACCATTTGGTATTGTATGCTACTGAGATTCCTCTACATCTCACCTCCACTACTAACCTAATAGACATGTGAGCACAGGTGATAAGTGTTGCACAAGGCTCTAGAAGGGAATATTGCTTGAAGATGGCCTAGCAGAGGGATAGCTTGAAGAACTGAGGGATGACAGTGTTTAATTTGCAATATCTATAAATGAGTGCAAACATCTATAAAGGGTATAATCCCTGGTAATATTCATATTATGTAATCGAATTTAAGTTTATATCAGTAAATTAACGCTATTCCTGCTTGTACTCTGATAACCCATTTGTGCTGTGCGTAACTCTAATACTTATCGTGCTTATCAAAGGGCTGTCACACTTCTAGGGTCTCGTTTTTAGGTAGCTTAAGGACAACATCAGTATGAGGGGGAATACTAGTACTAGGGACATTATCAGCACTCTGGGCATTATCAGTGATGGAGGAAGAAGAACTGGCCATTTAAGCTAGAAAACAAAACTCATTCAATCCGTCACAGGGAAATGAGCAATGGGTTTTCCAAAAAAGCATGATACACGACTAAGGTCAAAACCTAGATAGGCAAGATGAAGTGAAGAATAAGGAGAATGTGAAATGCAAAAGAGAAATAATACCTTAAAATACGGAGAACAAAGCACGTGAAAGAATTTTACCTAGTAAGGGCTCCAAAAAAAATGAGTTAGGGCAATCGAAGCCAACACATGTGGCTGTTGAACCGAAGTTCAAATTAAAGAAAGTAATAGAGGATGTGGTTCGACCTTGAACGACCATCGATAGCTTGAAAAGTCAATCAAAAATATGGGATTCGAGGATGGTGGGTTACATTTAGCCAAAGACAAACATGTTAAGTGTAATAACTTGGGAATGTACATGAATAAGCACGAGATAGTGGGTGTTTTAGAAGATTTGACAAAACTTGCTCACAGTTATAAGTTTAAAACCATTATAAAAGGTGGTCTTTTCTTACAGTTCTTAATTTACAACCGTAATAAAACTTTGAACGAAAGTTCACAATTTTACATCACAATTGTTAGGTTTTATAAATGGTGACAGTTTTTTCTTAATAACCGTTAGATTTTCGACATGGTATTATAAAAATTGATAGGTTTTACATAATAACTAAAACTATTGATATACCACTACCCACAAGTAGAGTCGGTAACACAGGTTGGGCATGTGGCGCAATCCACTAGGTTGTGGCGGGCTCGGGTTGACTTTTTGCCAACCTGCTAAGATGCATGTTGTTTCAACCTACACCGCTCAACTTACACGTTGTGATAGGCTAGTCCATAGGTTTGTTGTGGGTATTTGAATTTCAATCTTTTTTGTTGAAAGAGGAGTGAGAGTAAACTCTTTGTCTAGGAGTATTTATGAATTTTGCAGGACTAAATCGCAAGAAAATTTAAAATGGTCTTAACTTTGTTGCGTCTTAATTTTAAATTTTAACAATAAGAATATAAGTGGTTCCATGTGTTTTTCTTTTAGGTTTAGGGTGATAGTTAAGATTATAAATATCATTAAATTATTTGAAACCAGGAGTGTATATGGAGTGTAAACCACATTACTTTAACACTAGGACGTACTACTATTATTTAAAAATGGTAACATTACATTTTCAACACGTGAGATAAAAATATAATTTTCTTTTAATAAAAGAAAAGGGATTAGCATAGTATAGCTTAAAAATCTCATTATTGCATTTTTTTATTTAAAAAAAATCACTATTTTATTTCCTCGATTCTTCGTAAAGATGTTGATTGATGTCCGTCAACCCTAAAAATGTTAAAAATTATTTTATTTTATTTTTTTAAAAAAGAAATGTATTAACTCAACGTTCACTAACCCAAAAACGTTTAAAAACAAACAAACAAAATGTAATAACTCGAGGTCTCAGATTATCATGACAAACTCGAATCTAAATTCTCAAAAATATCAAAACATGTGGACTCCTCTGCCACGATTGTCATTATCCCAACCTTCCAAAGAAAAACAGATGTCTAACCTCATTTGGGTTAGTGTATGGTTTATGGGGTCCTCATTCCATGCTAAGAGTTATATGCTTAGTTATGTGCTTATACCTCTAATTAGAGGTATAAACATATTTTTTAAATTTTTTTTATATATTCTATTTATTTAGATTTAAATTATATCTTTTTACGAGATGTTTTGCACCAAAGTATCTCAAATTAATTAATTTTTAGTTCTGCATTTGTCCGTAATACTAGTATTATGAAAATTAATTAATTTAAGATACGGGTGCAAAAAACACTTGAAAGCAAAGATATAATTTAAATCTAAATAAATAGAATATATAAAAAAATTTAAAAAAATTAAAAAAATATGCTTATACCTCTAATTAGAGGTATAAGCACATAACTAAGTATATAACTCTTAGCATGAAATGTGAACTCATGGTTTATGTCGGATCTGTAGGCTCTCCAAGGTATGTAAGAGTGAATACCCAAGAGATGATGGTTCTGTGATGTCTATAAAGAAGACACCAACGAATATCAGGGGATCACTGTGCTACACAAGAATGGCGATTAGCCAAAGGGAGTGGTGTGTGCACAATTGAGTGAATAGTAAAAGGATATGAACCGAATATGTGCACCTTACAGGTGGTCTCCTATTTATAGAGATTACCTAGGGTTTCATCTGCTTGGCTCTGCGTCCGCTCCTCAAGCAACATGCACCTCCACATTCTGCAAATGTCTGCTCCACTATCTGACGCATCCCTGCTCCACTACCTGTACTGCCGGGATTAATGCCTTGTTGATAGGGTGATTAGCGTTTGCCTACTTAAGGAGGGCTTTCAAACTGGTGTACTCATGTTAGGCCGGCCGTATATCCGAGCCCAATATACGAGTCCATAACAGTTGCCCCCAAGCTCGGGAGTTCAGGTCTCTGAGCTGCCGAGATTAATTTATCAACTAACCCTGACTTCAAGAGTTCGATTTTTAAATTTAACCACGTTCTCCGGGATTCCTTGAATCCAAATTTTCCTTCTTGCCTTCTTGTCCCCCACCATGCCCGATGAGGTAGTTCTCTTCGATTCACTCAGATTTTTGTTACGCCCCTACCAGCCTCGCCCTTTCGGGTAACGGGTTAGAGGGATTCTTTTCGATTATTATCTATCCTTTGAAAAATAGTCACTTTCTCTTATATCAGAGTACGCACGGTAGAGCATTGGATCGGTTTGGACAACTTACACTATATTGGTAAGGTACAAACAATTACATAAAATAATCCCCGTAGGGTTAAGGGTACAATCGTCCAAAACAAATATTGTACAGTGAGTATAAATCATTCATACATTCCAAATATAGAAGTACAAAAACAACAGGGTATCCTCTATTTCTTCGTCTTTCCGCATCAAGCCATACCATCTTCAAGTCCTCCAGTCGCTACTACGTTACGCCTGTATCTTTTGGAATCAGACTAGAGTTCAAGAGTAACTGTTAAACTTGTATACAATATGTATGCAACGCATGTAATGCAAATCATAATCAGGAGCATAAACCTGACATGTACATCCGCAGGACCGTCTGGTCAAGATAAGCCCCCAGATCTAGCGCGCATTGGGCCTCGGAAGTCAGTGGGCCAACCCCGACCACCTATCCCAGAGGCCTCACTGGACGCCTATAAATACACAGTCACATAGGCTCCACCTAGCCTCACATACCTTGAGCCTCACTGGACACCTATGAACACACAGTCACACAGGCTCCACCTAGCCCACACGCCACGAGCCTCAGAAGTACCCCTAAAGAGATACTTCCTAGCCAACATGCCTCGACCTCAATAGCACCCCTACAGGTACTACCTAGCCGACATACCTCGGACCTCAGTAGCAACCACAAAATACAAAGTCCCATAGATGCTACCTACCCTACATCCACAATCATGATAACACATAACATACAAGAGCCACATAGAGTATGCAAGTTTACAGTTACTACCTGGCAAGCCTCGAAATAGTAACCCTTCCCTTGGTGTTTGAAAATATGATCCACACGTGCAAACACCCTAGATACAGCAAGAACATCATGCTTTAATTCATATATACAAGCTTCACTTCGTGTTCCATAAATTTCGCCTAACTCCAAAATTTTCCAGAAACGCTGACCCAACTTTGCTGATTTTTAATAAATTCTAGAAAAATCATATTAACTTGAAATCATTGGATATTGAACCCTTAGGATTTCTGGTTTACCATAAAAATAATCCCCAAAGTCATATGGGTTCAAATCCTTCCCTTATCCCCAAACGTTAGCCACTGGTCCAAAATAAAGTTCCTATTTTTATGTCATTTTCAACTTAAAATATCTCTTGGTTGGAAACTTCAAATGACACAAAAACTATATCAAAATCATCATTAGGATGTAATTTCACCATGTAAAATTTCAGAGCAAAATGAATTTATTTACTATTTTAAAACCACCGATTACTACACACTGACCAGAAAACACTAGAATCAGCATATTTGCATAGTTTATGTCTTAGGGTTTTTTGGGTGTGAAAAAGGTGCCCTTGACCTATCCCCACAAAAAATATCGTTTTGGACTCATTGGAGACCTTAAAAACATCAAAATCCCACTGCATCCCCACTTTCAACACCATAGGGTAGAAACATCAAGTATCAAGTTATCGGTTAGGGACTTACCTCAGTTTTTCGGTTGTGTATGACCTTCTTCTTCTCCTTGGACCAAGACCTTGCTGCCCACTCCTTCATCCCTCATTGAGCACGTCCTAGGCAGCAGAAAACAGCCAAGAGGAGGTGTCCTTATATAGACTCTAAAGGTGGGGCCCTAATCCAAACTTGGTCGCGATCCGACGGTCAGGAAAATTCCTCGGGTTTAAATCATTATTTTCTTACTTCTTTCTCAAGGCTTCTAGAGAGCTCCTTGGTCAGATGGGTGCACCTTCTAAGATGAAAAATAAGATTCCAAAATTTCCCCTGGTGGTGGTCTCTGAAATTGCTAGTTGTAGGTTTTTGGCCCAGGGGTAAAACGGTCATTTTGCACTGCTTCTTTTCCAAGGCAGTGGGACCCACAAAATCTACCCAAGATGCTATCATAATTACCCTTTTAGTGTCATAATTGCTTGTCCTTCACCTTGTCACATCAGCTTCAAATATGTGGTCCAGATTAAACCGGATTATTTTATTCTTTCTCTCTCATCATAATTACTTGATGCGACCCTTCTCTTTCTTCATAATTACATGATGTGCCCTTTTATTTTCCTCCAAGTCAATTTCTCTCTCCTCGGGCCCACCAATTTCGTCATCCCTCCGTGTCCGGGGGTTTAGGCCCAACTCCGGTAAACCCTAATCGATCCCGCTTTGCTCCTTTTTGCCGGTCACACATTTCCTCGTAAAACGTGCCCTTTAACTGGACTTGTGTGGGCCCAGATCAACAGTCTCTTCTCCCAGATCACAGGGAGATAGATTATAGTTCATTAGGGAGCAAGAAACCCACATTCTAGTATCTCATAACCGCCTCGTACTACGTGCTACCCGATAATCCGACTTCTGTCCCCGAAATGCCAAGTGCCCGACGTAGCACTACTATTACTGAATTGTCCTTCTGTACTTGGTCCAGATACACATTCTCTCTTTCTTCCCTTCTTATTTCCTCCAAAAACGCAGGACATCCATGCCGCCCGAAAATGCCATATGCTTACTTATGTCGGCATATTTCCACTCAACTAACTGTCCTACACCTCATGACATAGTTAAGCAGCATCCTTTCCAACCAGGATTACACCGTATACGTCTCCTGTGCCCATTTTACACCAGCACCTTAATCCCATGACTTGTACATACTAGGTCCACTGACCCGTATGGCCGAGTTGCTTAGTCCCAGGGAGTCTTCCTAACTCTCGACATTCTTGGGACTCTTCCTGAACTGAGCCCGGTCATCCGCCTATTTTAGGCTTGTTCTCAATTATTAGGGTCCAAAATTTGGGATGTTACAATTTTCATGATGACCGAGATCTATAATGACGACTGGAACTCGACCATAATCAATATTATGAACTCCTATCACGAGTTGCCACCAATCTGGGCTATCATGAGAATCTACCGGTATATGAATAATCGTGACTTTCCAAAGATAATGGCAACGGTTCTCCTGCCCACATTGAGATACGTAACCGCCATTTTCCACATAATAACCAATCCTGACGCTCTTCGGCTTTTGTGCGTACTTAATGTCCGCTTCTTGTCGTTCCAGTCATCATTGCACCTTCAGGAAAAGGATTTGCCTTTTTATTAAAGAAACATTAATTATCCCTGGCGCTTTGGATTCAAAATGCCTATAAATTCCTGCTCTTGCTTCTCACTTCTTCCTCACAACTTCTCTGCTTTCTCTACTTTCTGCTACTTCTTCAATCTTTCTGATGGCCTGCTATCTTGAAGCATATATGTTGAAAGAATCAGGCTCCCACCATTCATCCCAAGCTTCAAGCATTCCAAAAGCGTGGGGGCACAAAGTAAAGGTGAAGGGGAGAAGGTTTAACATAGTGCCAAGGCTCCTTCTTGCCAACCTCCAACTTCAGATATATTTGCCAGTCTTCATTTGTATGGCTCAACGAGCATCTGGGAGCCCAGATATATTTGTCAGTCGTCATCCACCTGGCTTAACTTCAACTGGGATCTCGGGGCTTCTTCGAGATCTTCACTACACGATGACTGTCAAGCACTAAAGAGTTTATTTTGCAAACTTACCGATTAGCGTTGATGATTTTGTGGATGCCAATTATCTCTGACAAGTTGAGAAGCACACATCTGCAATTTGCAAATTCTGAATATCTGCTGTGTTTTGGCTTTGTATCTTCTTTTTCGAGCCAATAACTCAGTTTACTTTTTGTAAGGATGTCATGTAAACCGTAACATCCTAATTTTATTTTTTGCATTTAATTGTAATTATAAAATAATTATATGTGATTATTGTAATTAAATTGTAATTGTGAAAGGGGAAATAAAAAAAAAGGTTTGGGCTCTTGTGGTAATTTTTGCCCATTCAAAAAAAAAAGGGGGAAGCTACGTGGGGAGAAAGAAAATGAAAAATAAATAAACAAAAATGGAGTGGGCAGCACGTTCCATTCAATAGGGGAGGGGTAATTATTACACCCCCTCCCCCTTATCTATATAATTAGGTGTATGTTGGTGTGGTGTGTGTGTGTAATTGTGAGACGGCGAGATCCTGAGGGAAAATAGAGAGTGAGCGCAGTAGGAGACGAGGAAGAAGAAGAGTTAGGATATTTTAGAGTCTTATAAGGTATGTCATTTATCTTATAAGATTATTTTAGTAGTTAAATTAACTTCTTTTCAATAAACTTCCTTCATGAAAGTTGTTCCAAATATTTTTCTCTTTTCAATGAAGGTAATATCGTGTTGATTAGTGAAAATTTTAAAGTTAAAATTTTGGAAGAGTTTTGAGTTTTGACAATAGAAAAAGCGTATATATGTGCAGAGCAATTAATAACCAATTTTCATCGGTTTAGTTTTATTGAATTGTTGATGTAGGAATTTAAATCAATTTTCTAATTAAGGAATTTAGGATTTACATCTTACCTTATATTTCTACCAATTAAAAGTTATATAAATAATTTATTTTGGGTTAAGGGAGATATTATTGAAGTTTCAATTGGTTTCGTTTTAAAACTTGAAGAATAAAACTGTTATTCTCGGTTTTTACTACCAAAATATATTATTATTATAATTTGTGTATTCGAGTTACATAAGTTATACTTGTGATAATGTAGAGTTTACCTGTGACAGGTGATTATTCACATTTTACTCCTCAAGATAAGGTTTAGCTTGGAGTTGAGGTAACCGGGGTTAATTTATTTCATATGCTTGTTTTGGATTGTAAGGTGTTTACTAAATCTTATTTTCATATATACTATATATTGACAGGTGTTTTGAAAATTATGGGTATATTTGAATATGTAGTTATTTCAGTGAAACAGTATATTTTCTATTCTACAAGAATGTATGAGTGGATCTTGTTATTGAAATTGTTGTTGTGGTGGTTGTTGTGATAACTGATGCGAGTTGTTATGTATAGAGTAATATATTGTACTATGTTTTGAAAATTATAGTAATAGTGACATATTGTTCATCTGTTTTGAAATATGTTGCGTCGTGTGGAAGAGATTTAGGGTGAAATTGTGCCCATCGACTCTCTCATTCCTGGCCCAGAATTTGGGTTGAGTGTTTTGGGCGGACACCTCCCTGTTACGGTATATCAGTGGTGACATGGGAGGGGACAATATTCTTGAAGTGACTAGCTAACCTTGGCCAGGTATACTAGCACTGATAGGCTATACCACGTCCAGAAGAGATAAGGAGGAGTAGGATGGATGAGTGGGGATGGTTCTAATTATTGTTAATTATTTTGTGTCCTGCATATTTGATAAATTAACTTTGGTTACTGGGACTTTATGTCTCACCCCGTCATTATCAATGTTTTTCAGGCAAGGCTTCTAATTCCACTAATAGCAAAGGGAAGCAACCAGAGGCGTGATAGTTGTAAACTTTGTAGGCTTTTTTGGTATTGGTGTTGTAATGATTTCTATATTGCCATTCTAAGGCCCACATGTTTTGAGAATACTATTTTAACCGTTTTGAGATGACTATTTATTTACTGTTGAACCCAAGGATTAATCGTTATACGTTATAATATTTTAGTGTTTGTTATAATATTCTAGTGGATCCACAATTAAAACCTGTGTGGGAATGTTCTGGTACACATCCTTTGATGTGAATTTGGTGTTGTAAACCTTGTGGGTTGTGTATTCTTCTGCTGACAATTGTGTCCAGAGTTTTGGATTTTGTTATGACGAGTTGGTGGGCGAAATTTGTGCCCTGGACTCCGTTGTGCTTACTTTTGTAAGAAAAGAGTTTTCCTTAATCTCTTGTTAATCTGGTTTAATGATTATATTATGGTTAATAATTGTTTGGTAAGGAAATGTCTTTTCATAAACCATTCAATTACTAATGGGAAAATACTTTCTGTCTTGCGCCAGCTTCTCTGTGTATAATTTGCACATTGCAGACTCTTGTCCATAATTTCTGTCTACTTTATGTAAGAACATGATACAGTCAAATCCTTTTCTGACATCAGAGCGTAAAATCCCCTTTCCACACGTAGTGACCGTATTCGATATGCAATTGCCCCCAAGCTTGAAAATTCAAATTTCTGAATTGCCGAGATTAACTGCTTAACTATCCCAAACTTTGCATGTCCAAGTTGATTCATTTGAGTCTTCTCGATTTCTTCACGAGATGCTTCAATTTGTTTAACCAATTTCCATATTTGTTTTTGACCTGCCCCCTGTTGCGTAAGCTGGCCTTTGGATTCCTCAGCTACTCATTAGCCATCATGATGACTGGGATTGAATTTTTGATTGTAACTCGGTCTGCTGATGTTACAAACTCTCCCTACATCATCCCCAATCCAGGGTATCCTGCAAACGTGGCAGTCTACGAAAAGGCCTAATCTTGTAGTGGTTGTTCGCTTACCTGCATCGCAGCGTATAACCGCCACTCTTTTATGAGTAGCCATGCCTCCATGCCAGCCGTCTTCGTTTTCCGTGAGCACTTAATGCTCATGTCCTTTCGTACCTGCCATAATTAACCTTTATGAGCTTTTAAGCCTGATCCGCTTCGACCTTAGCATTGTGACTCCCGGCTTTTCAAATTCGCAACATCTATATATTCTATATATTCCCACTCTCGCCTTCTTTGTACCATGTTATGCTCCAAAGCTTTCCTGTAGTTCTCGCACAAGGTCCCTTGCTTCCATACAACTCTTTCCCACTAAACTTTAGCCTTCTCTGTCATTTCATCAACCAGGTATTTCCTTTTCTCCTCATGCCTTTCATTCTGCTTTGGCTGTCATCTGCCTTTTTTCTTATTTTCTAGCATCCCCTAGTAAGCATTTTGGAACTTTAGACTTTTGCTGAACGCTCTTGGATTTCTGGTACCACCCACTCCTTCATTTTTTCCGATAAACTGTGACGGTGCTGGGTGACAGTGATGACCAACTTACTAGTAATTCCTCTCTGAACGAGAAATGTTGAGAAAAACGTTGATTCCCCAATGTCTGGTTTGAGCCACCTCGTCGCCTTTAGTTTTTGTGCTTCCTTGGATTTTGCATTTGTCCATAATTTAACCTATTTGCCTCCATTCCTTGAATCCCCTTCTCCTTTGTCTTGACTCTTTGCTCTAGGTACTCATGAACACCAATAATCTTCCACCTTCAAACAAGTATGGCCAACAAATTTTAAAGGAGGATAGAGAAAAACTCCGAATCCTCCCAAGCGGGCTCAAATATTGGGTTTCGACAACGCCTTCCTTTGAGGAAGTTCAAGATTCCTTACACCACAAAACTCAGGAAAGTGGGAATAACTCTAAACGTCAAACCCGACCGCGTGTTTCCCACGACTCAAACACCATCATTAACTTCTCCTCCGGCCTTCCTTCAAATGATGGCTAGGTGTTCAACACCCCTATCCCGGCTCCTCCTTATCCTGTTTATCACTTTAACCGAATTGAATCAGAATATTGCCCGGGAGAGGTTCAAAAAGTTTTGAACACGTTGACATAAGTCCCCGACACAAATTGCCCCGCCTTATGTCAACCCAAATTATCCGGGCCGACCACCTTTTGATGTTTCGCACAATAGCTTGTTTTCCGCAAGTATCACCTCTGATTCTGAATTTTACCTTTCTTTTTCATATAGGTATAAGTGAGCTCCTCCCCCAGCCGTGTAAAACGATCTATGACTAGGGGAAAAGGTTCTGTGGGTTCTGCCATGGATCAAAAAATTCCAGATCCATGGGTTACCGAGGAAGTACTAAGTATTAAAAAGACAATGACCTTCAAAGAACTTACCGAGACAGGTCTCCGTAGTAGAGAAGACTATTTTATTCGCCTGCCGAAGTCGAAAGAGTCCATATCCTACTGTCGGACTAAAGAGAACGAGCCTTACTTCTTCTTCTTCTATCAGGATTGCATTTCCCGACTTGGTATTCGCTTTCCGTTCATTGAGTTTCAAATCAATCTCCTAAACCATCTTCATCTTGCTCCTTCTCAACTCCACCCTAAAGGTTGGACAATTGCCGTAGCCTTTGAAAAATTCTGCCATGCCAAAAAACTGGCCTGTACCATTCCCATCTTTTTCTATTTCTTTGAGGTTCGACATACTTCTAAGGATGTCAATGAAAATACCCCAACTAGGAAGGACTAGACCTCTATCCAAAGTATCCCGGATCACCCCCTCTTCACACCTTTAACCGATTCGTTTGAGAACTTTTCCTCTGCCTTCTTTAAGGTAGTCGTCGAGACTAAGAAACTCCCTTGGTTCCTTGAAGTTGCTAAATCTGGTGCAGTGGAGGAAAAATTCCCCATGTACTGGACTTATGATCATTACAAACTTTCCGCATCTGACCTCACATTTTGCGCTAACAGGCTGTCTAATGCCGACATTAAAACAATATCCATTCTGGAGCATCATGTCATAGAACGTGGCCCACTAAACCCGGCCGACTGGATCTCAAAACCTCGGGCCAAGGAACAATCAGTCAAGGGTGTGGACACTGGCTCATCTCATGCTGCTTGCACATCAATTTGTTAATGATCTAACCTTTGCTTTCTCTTTACAGGTCCCGTGATGGAACCTCCTCTAACGGTGGAACTTCCCACCTTTGCAATTGCCTTGGCTAATACCGGGTTTACCACTCCTGGGGCCAAAAAGAAGGTCACACCATCATCCACCACTCCCAGTTCTAAAGAAAGCGGTCTAGTGATCCCGACTAAGAAGCTGAAAGTTGGCCCCTCGGCTTCCCAAATATCCAAAGAGCCCACGCAGGTTCTCGCCTCCTTCTTCTACAAGCTCTCTGTCTCCTTCTTTATCAAATCCACAATTTCCTCATGGAGTTGTCTGGAGTCAGAACGTGCCTGTTGAGCTTCGATCGGCCATCTGCCCTCCGGAACCCTTCTTTGAATCAACAAAATACGGCAGTGCCGAGCTCAAAAGAATTGCCGAGCTAGAACAATGTTCCCTACAATTTGCTGGCTTGGCCAAAACTCTAGTTGCCGTGAATTCACAATATGCTGCTCAAACTATTGAGCTGCAAAAGTTGAAACTAGAGGCAAAAGAGCATAAACGTCTGGCCGAGGCGATAAAATCTGACGCCCGGGATAAAGTGCAGGCTGTCGAAATGGCAAGGGATAAGATGAAGGAAGAAGCAGAAGCTAATAAGAGGGATTTGGGCCAGGCAATCCATCATTTAAAACAATATCGTGAAATTCATGCCAGGGACAAGTCTACTATAGACATACTACTACAAGAGTAGAGAAATTCCAAGCTCAGTTAAGCGAAACTGATGCCGCTATTAAAGAGAAGGATGCCGTGATAGTAAAATCTGTCAGAGAATCCTTCGAGAATGCCCTAGCGCAGATTCGCATGTTGAATCCAGATGTCTATTTTAATACTTCCGGAATGGACTGCATGTCTATCATCAGAGGAAATAAAATAGTTCCACTCTTTCCTTCCCTCAAGACTGTTTCCGGAAGTCAGTACGAGGGTGATCAAGGGGACGACGGAGGTGAGGAAGTCATCAGGACACCGGAGCTCCCTCCAACTAGCCTCTCAATCAGGACATGCTCGGCGGTTTCCATCATGTTGTGATTGTCTGAAGCTCGCCCAACAAACTTGTTGATTTGCCGCACTACCATGTTTTTGTTTGATTTTCTCCTACATCAACTTTGTTCCATGCCCTGGGGTACTTAGAGCCCCTAATTTTTAGCTCTTTCTTGGGTTGATAACCCGGATGCTTTGCTGTAAATATATCATGCAAGAATTTAACGTATTAATATATGAGTACTTACTTTTTCTCCAGAGTTGCTTTATTCTGTCCAATAGCATCCACCACGTATTGCCGCAGCTTGCCCCCCAGACGAGTTTCTCAATAACGCCACGGAGGTGATAGCACTCATCCGTGGTATGTCCCGGGCCATCGTGGTATGCGCAATATCGACATGCCCTGCAATCCCTTTTACCACTATCTCCATCTTGAAATTATTAACATGGTTTAGCGGGTCTTGACTCCCGTCATACTTTGGTAATTCTCTTGAATCTATACCCTTGGGATGGGTGGCTGCCATAATCTCATCTGAAAATTGGCTCAGGATTTTATCTCCACTGTGTCCCCCCGTATGTATCTCGGGTATGCTAAGTGATGGGAATGTCGTTCCTTCCTTTCGGGAATCGAAGTTCTCTGCCGGCTGCTTTCCCTTTGCCCGAGCTACTCGAAATGAGTAACTCAGGGAATGCCCGTGTCAACCTCGGGCAGCGATCATGTCATCGATTTGGCTAGGATTGCTGGCATCCCAGCCCATGTTCCGGTCAGGATTCTCAAGCATCCTTATGCGTTCTTCCAGCAACTGTATTTTCCTACTCTCTCCTTCAAGAACCTTATCTCATCTTCGACGAACAAATCTTCCTTCTCATGATGTCCACAGGGTTCCTCAATGCTGGTGTGCACAGAAGTTGAGACCATAACCCTACTCGGCCCTGCATCATTCGGCCCGCATTCTGAGTTTGTTTCTCTACTTCTCCAATTTGCTCTTCCAACATCTGTTGTATCCTTTGCTGCTCTTCTTGCAGCCATAAGGTGTTCTGACGGTCCACGTGCTCCTTGATGCATCTGGCATCCTCCTCTCTCTAAAACTAGCCACGAATCTCTATACTTTTCAGCCGGTGTAGCATCGATTCCATAGTGCTGTGCAATATTTTAAACTCGGGATGGTCGATTTGAAACTCGAGAGGAGGGTTCGGAAGGTTTTGCTGCTGAACTGATTGCTGCCCTTGCTGGACGCCTCAGCTTGGATGAGGGGAATTTGCAGTGTCTTCCATCTCACCCTCAGAACTCATGGAGATATGGTTAGGATCAAGAGCCACCAAATCCGAACACTGGATCGTTTGCTCTTGGGGTGGCTGCTGTGACTGCCCTTCTGGCAACTGGTCCTGCCGAGTTGCTTGACTACGACTCCTGGTACTTGCAGCCATTTCAGTGGTTTTATGTGGTGCTTGGGAATCGAAATTTATCTCACCCTACGGTCAGCGCCGATGTTCTGTCTGAAGAACATAGATGTCTAACCTCAGTGGATTAGTGTATGGTTTATGTCGGATCTGTAGGCTCTCCAAGGTATGTAAGAGTGAATACCAAAGAGATGATGGTTCAGTTATGTCTATAAAGAAGACACCAACGAATATCAGGTGATCACTGTGCTACACAAGAATGGCAATTAGCCAAAGGGAGTGGGTATGTGCACCGTGTGACTGAATAGTAAAATGATATGAATCGAATATGTGCACCTTGCATGTAATCTCCTCTTTATAGAGATTACCTAGGGTTTCGTCTGCTTGGCTCTACATCCGCTCCTCAAGCAACATGCACCTCCACGTTCTGCAAATGTCTGCTCCATTACCTGTACTGCATATACTATATATATGGAAGGCTAGGCTTATGAAAGGCATGTATTGATTCATATTGTGTATGATGGAATGAACAAATGCAACAGCACTTGTTTCGAACCTCTCTCCCTCTTGTTCTCTTCTCACTCCCTCTGATTTCTGCCTCTTAACCCTCTGAATTCTTAGTTTCTCTACAACCTACCTATCAGTGGTATCAGAGCTTGAGTTTGAACCGTATAACCGTGAGCTTGCCTCTCTTTTTTCGCTCTACCCAAGGTTCATAATCTCAAAAATCACATAAAACCCTAAATCTCTTATCGGATTACCATATATTCCCTAAAAGGTCAAAAAATCGTTAAAGGATTTGGCATATAGAGAAGAGATCGAAGGGGACAAGGGAATCTCTTACTTGAACTTTGAATCAATGAAAGTGGTGGAAGAGGAAGATCAATCCTTGAAACCCCTCTCCCTCCTCTGATATTTTTGACATGATAAGCGACATTAGAAATATATAGTTAATTTTATGTGTATTGCGTTTTAATTTCATTAATTTGATAGAATGTTTATTTTAGTTTGGACTTTGTTTAGCTATTGGTCTTTCATTTAATTTAGTTTATTTAACATTTTATTTACTAAAATGTGTATTTTTGAGGACTTCAATGATACTCTAACCATACTTGATCAGGTCCTGACAATTAATTATGCCTTTGGATCAACAAGCTAGTATTCTATTTTCATAACAAATTAATTCTTGCTCAAGTAACATTCTGTTTTCCCCTTTTTGTAAAGTTTTTTTTTTTTTCCCGGGATACGCTAAATCTACACTATCCTAATTAATGTTTTCCCCCCGTTTTTCTTGCATTCTCACAAATATAAAGGAACAGGTCCAAATATAGCCTACGAACCTTATACTACGTTTGTTGGCTTTGATTCGCTTGGAACCCACAAGAACTGGTTTTCTGACATTTGAGGTGTTCCACAACCAAGTCTCTTCTTGGTTGGTTATTCGAACCTGAAAGAGAACAAATCAAACACATAACCAACCAAGTTTATTCGTTCATTCATCCATTTGATTCCATTTTCTCTCCTCTCTCGCATTGCTATTGTCAGGTATATATACTTTTCGTATTTTCTTGTTCTTTGACATAGAAGAATTAATATATATAGTTTCAGAATAACAACAGAACTGAACATTGTGATATATAGAGGTGCAGTTTTACCTAGTTTCTTCAAGGTTGCTTGAATATCTATGCATAAAAATTAATTAAAGAGAAAGGCATGCACAGACGCCTTAAGATTATAAGTAAAATTGAATTCACAATGTAACCTCCCACTAATATTAAAGCTTTTAACCCATTAAACGAATAAAACCATTGGCGCGCTTGTCAAGTACTGTTTCTATAAACATATGGCTCTTCAAAATGTTAGGGCTTGATGCCCAATAAATTTCGTGTATTTAATGGAACGTGATGTAGTATGAGTTGTTCTAGCTTAGTAAAGTTTTTTTTTTTTGCTCAAGAGCTTAGTAAAGTTTGCAAACAATGTAGTTTATTAATTTGTTATATATTCTATATTTTTATATTAACTATTGTATGAATATGTACCTTGATATTGATGTTTAATTTTTATGTCAAGGGAATTGAAGTAAACATTTAGATTTTTGCCTTTCAGAATCAAATGTCGATGTATATCTGCTTCGTTGGAGATTGAAAGCACCAACCTTTGTGGAGAAAGGTTGCTGGTGCAATGGCAACAATGGTGAAAGGCCTCTTTAGAGGACTCAAAAATAACATTACCAACATATTTGGTAAAGATCAAACTTCTCACAAACCAATTTCAATTGATGAATCTAATACATTAAATTTTTTATTCTAATCATCAAATACTAATAAGTTGTACTGTTGGTCGATTTCTTGATTTTAATATTAATTAAAATTAGCAAATCTGTTCATTAAAAAATAGCAATATGATAATGTTATTCTTTTCTTTCCAACAAATATAAGATTGTCTAGATGATCTTGAAATGAATTTTCTCTCTCTCTCTCTCTCCATATATATATTTATATGTACATACACTTTTTATTTTCCTCTTCTGCTTCTGGGAGATTTTGATGGTACATTTTTACTTTGAAATTCAAATTAAACTAGGTCCAAAATGAAACGCTAGCGGCTGTTCTAATTACAAATCATGGAGCTATATATATATAAAATGTATTAACTGAATATATTTGCAATAAAATTACAGAAGAGAGAGAAGAAAATATTGCAATTCAGATTGGATTCCCAACAGACGTAAAGCATGTTGCACATATTGGATTGGATGGTCCATCAGCAAATACACCAACTTGGGTGCGTTCAATAATCTTCAGTAATTTTGGCTGCCTAATTTCTCTCAAGTTTTTTATTTAAGCTTTTCGACTTAAAAATAAGTGTGAGTTCATTTAGTCCAGCCAAACTAAAGAAATATTTTGACGATAAATAAAACTTTTTTTTCCTTTTCGAAAAAGCATGATATGAAAATTAGATTTTTGAATTTTGCAGATGACAACATTAAAAAGTAGTGCACCAGAAGCTCCAGAACTGTTGGCAGCCACAGCACCAGGAGTAAACTCCCCCGAGAGACCAGGTATTTATATATCAATTGATAAACTCTTCCTTTCCATTAACCCAAAAAATTAAAAGAACTTAAGTTCAAAATGTGTTAGCAATTAAGGAGTGTACTCGGGGTTAAACTAATATCTTAATTCATTTTATCTGCCAAATTTATATTTTTTCCTCAAATTATCAATTGTATATATTAAGAAGGTTTGCTAATTGTAAAGTAAAGATTAAATAGAATATTTTAGGCAAACCAACAAATACTTTTATATATATATATATATATATATATATCAATTTAATCAATTTAGTTATATTAATAAATCAGTTATCTAGCTTTTATATTTATGACCGGTCGCGAGAATCAAGAATTTACCGATTCCCCACGGTCGGCGCCAATGTTACGTATAAGGACATTGATGCCTAGCCCTACTTTTGAACTAATGTATTGATTTGGATTACTTAACTCTCTCCTAAATACCTATGGAGTAGATACCTATGAGAATACCATATTTGTACACAACTAGGCGTTAGTCAAAGGGGGTGGGGTGTATGCACAGTGACGGAGAGAGAGAGTGTGTGTATACATCTAGGGTTTACCTCTCATTTATAAAGTGGGTTAGGGTTTGGACTTATGGGCCTCTTGTGCCTCCAAGGCCAAATGTTTTGCCGTTATGTCTTTGTTATGTTGATTGCCCCTTGTTAAGCCATACCTTTGATGGGTGAATTGTATATATTAAGAAGGTTTACTAATTGTAAAGTAAAGATTAAATAGAATATTTTAGGCAAACCAACAAATACTTTTTTTTTATAAATAACCAACTTAATCAATTTAGTTATATTAATATATTAGTTATCTAATTTTTATATTTATGACCAGATAGAGTATTACTTTATATTTTTCCCCAAAAAACAGATTATTACTTTACATATTTGATATATTCAAATTCAATTCAATATATTTGAATCTTATTAATCACATCATAAATATTTTCCCATCTATTTTACAAAATCTTAAAAAGAAGTTATATTTTATTCATGATGTACCCCCTCTGGTCTATATCATATGGCACTAACTAATAAATATATTTGATCCTTTTTATAAGACACTTGTTTGTTCACAAGGAGCATTAATTATTTTTTCCATATATTCCCTAATTAATAAGGATAGTGGGTGAGAGTAATAATTAATATAATATTATAGTTTTAATATTTTAAAATGTAGAACAACTTCATTAACTTTAACTATTTTTATTGATTTGTGAGAATTATTAGTTGATACTTTATAATAAGGACCAGAGGGAGTATATATTATTGATTGCAAATGATTACATAAAATTTAGTAGCCTAATTTTTCTATTAAAAAAAAAAAAAAAAGATCATCTCCTCATTTTTGCGCAGGTAATAAAAACAGCACAAGAGGTGAGGCGATTCGGAGCATCAAAGAGATACCAAGGTCCAAACCCGCTAAAGAGACCTTTTTTAATTCCCCGACCCGACGGGGCTCCGACGAACGTAATCAAATTAGACGTCACCGACACACCAATACGGAGCCGTCGTCGGATTCTTCAAGTCGGGGCTCAACCCGACATGCCAGACGACACCGAAGCACAAATCAAGCCGGTGAGCTGACGTCAGAAGATACGACGGGAGTGGCGGCGGAGGCGGCACCAAAACATCATCGTCGGAGGAAGTCAAAGACGGAAAACGGAGATGGGTCGGGGAGGTCGTCAAGGAAATCTTCAAAAGGGAATTCATTGAGCGAGATCTATTTTACGGATATGGAATCTGGGGACGCCACAAAGCATTGTGAGAGTCTTGCTTGAGGCGACAAGGGAAAGAGAGGAAGGTAATGAAGAAATTTTTGGTTTGATGCAATCTTCTCTAGTCAGAGGTGGGCCTCAATCCTTTAATTTTTTTGGGTGATTGTGGCTTTGACTATAACCATTTAAATCCTACTTTTCAGCACTTCTTTCCCAACAACAAAAAAATGGTTTTGCCATTTTGCTAACTGTCATTCTCTTGTTTTTCTCGGATGTGTAATTGGAAGGAATGAAGGATTAGACTTAATACGATATAGATTTTTCCCCATGAGTTTATAATCAAATTTTTATAGAGTATTCATATTATAAATCTGATAGACGAGCAGTTAATTATATATAATCCGATATGAGTTTCATTGGTATACTCTTTCTGACACCAAACCGCAACAAGAACCAGAAATTGAGTAACTACACTCTAGAGTTCTTCCTCCTTCATTATCTGGCAGTTGCTGTCAATGAACAGGGAATATTATTTTGAAGGGATAAAATCAGGAATCAATATACAATGATAAATCCATATCATCTTAAGCCGAACGAGCTATAAATGTTTGGGAGCTTCTCTCAACTTCTACTGTTCAAATGAACAGATTTGAACAGTACCAGCTTCAATGCTCTTGCTTTGGGCTTCATGTATAGAATACCGACAGGTTTTTAATATATTGTAATTGTGAAATTCAAACTCCCTCCTATTTTATAATCCCTTCCCTTTCCTTCATCTTTCACTTTTTCCTTCTGGGTTTGATATTAGGAGCTTGTTACATGTTTGTCCTTGTATTTTTTTAAATTTTTTATATATTTTTTATTTATTTAGATTGAATTATATGATATTTTTTTAGAATATTTTTTTTACACTCAGTATTAAAAAAAAAAATTGCATCCTAAGGACCTCATAATATAAATCTGAACCTAACATTACATTCTTGTCTTTAGTAATTCATATATTTGGATATTACTGAAATTAATTTGAGATACTAAGTGTAAAAAAATATTTTAGAAAGTATCATATAATTTAATCTAAATAAATAAAATATATATTAAAAAAATTATCACTCTAATTAGAGGGACAAGTATATAAAAAATGCATAAAAAGAGAAGAATCTTATGCGCCTCCATTGCGGGGTTCTCTTCCTCTTCTTTTGCTGGGATTTGACTTCCCTCTGCTGCCAACTTTATCTGTTACCCATCCTTCTCCCACATACGTTATCGTTTCCCGTGGAATATCAATGTTCCCTGCCTTTTTTATTGCTAAAAACTGAACTTCATGGGCAGCACAAGTTAAAGCTAGAACTGATAATAGGGAATGCTTTCACATTGCATTTACAAGCACATCAAGCAATATCAAATTAATTAAAAATTTATAATATAAATATAAATAACTAATTATAGTTATATATTATCTATGGTTCTAAATATAAGAGTCACTTAATTAATTTTGGTAAATTTAGGAAGGCAAATAAATTATTTAATTATAATAAGTGTAGCATGATTTTTTAAAAATACCCCTATTTAGCATTAGAATGTATATCAACTTATAAATTAGATAAGTTATTTTAGATAAAAATGATAACTATGAGAGATCAAATGACTTAAGGTCTTATACTTATGATCAAATTCAACTTTTGACTAGCTCTTATAAGACTAGAGGAAGTGGTATTTAATATAGGAGTTAAATAACTCATTTAGAGAGATTAATGAAATTGATTATTTATAAAAAAATTTATGTTGATTTTTCTAGAATATTATATTTAATCTTTATTTGCATTGGAACTACCTTTTGATAGAAATCTTTTTACTATATGCACTTAATAGGGATAGTTTGTAGTAAATATTATTAATTTAGAAGACAAAATTATCTTAGGTTTTATAAATCAACACACATTTTTAATAATTAATTAACTTAATCAATTTATTTTTTATAAGTCATTTTATCCCTCATATTTATCATTTTTGCATAAACTAATTTTTCCATACTTATAAGTTGATATACAATAGAATGTTATATAGGAGTATTTTAAAGAAATCATGCTACATTTGTTATAATTAACTCATTTATTTGACTTCTTAAATCTATTAAAATTAGTTAAGTGACTATATTTAGAATCACAAATAGAATATAACTATAATTAATCATTTATATTTATATTATAAATTTTAATGAATATAACTATAATTAATCATTTATATTTATATTATAAATTTTAATTAATTTGATATTCAGATTTACCAATATTGTAAATTCAACGAAAAAAACTTATTCCCAATGACAAGACAAACTTTAACTTGTTTTGCTCAATTCCATGATTATGAAGTTCAGATTTTAGCAACTTTTAAAAAAACCACACTTTATTTGTTCAATTTATTTTTCTAACAATTTTATGTAATTTTTGGTATTTATTATTGAATATAATATTTATGATATTTAAAATATCACTTTATCCTTTAAATGCAATTATACAAAAAGCTAATGTCCTTTTTGGTAAATTTGACCCTCAAAAGCTACGGGTTAAACGTGGATAAAGGCATCCAAAAAGAATTTTTTCCAAAATCATTCTCCAAAAATCATTTTTTTTTTCCAGAAAATTTTGGTTTTTTTTACAAATGCTCAAAATTTTTTACCTTGGAAGAGAAGCAACAAATTCCTGCCTAGTCATACTCTTCATCTCTTCCAGTTCCTTCTAAATCTAACAAAAATATGAAAAAATATTGAATAAGACAAAAAAATTAAGATATAACCAAAAAAAAAAAAAAAAAAAATAATTAAACAAAGTTTCATTGTTGACTCCAGTATTAAAAAAATCTTATTGTAGCCATGAAAATATCATAATCAAAAAACAGTCACACACACAAGAAGAAACAAAACCATCTTTTAGCAAAAATGATTAGCCTTATAAATCTCAAATGTAACAAAATTACCTTTTTTTTTTTTTACCCTTAGTAAATGATATCTGTTTTTTGGATATTATATGATATGATCCATAATGATTAAGGGAATCATGGCATCGTTCGCCAGGTCATAAAGATCCAACACAAAGAAGCACCCGTCAGAATCTTCACACTCATAAATAAATAATTAATCGATTAAAAATAGTGACTCTCTTTTCTCCACAGTGAAGGTGAATAGTGATGGGTCGATTAGGGCTGAGTTGAGGGGAAGGGGAAAAAACATTAAATGGGTCACGGGCAAGCATGGGTAGTTAACATATATGGGCTTATCAATGGCCACTACTTTGACTTGTCAATATAACTATGTCCACTTATCAAGGGAGCTATTTTAAATTGTATTAGAAAAATGACAATAATTAACATAGATGAGTTTGTCAATGACTACTCTTTCACTTGTCATTATAGGCATATAAACTTGTTAAAATAACACATATACTTTCCAATGTATAACTTACCATTACATGCACATAAGCTTACCAAAATAGGCATATAAACATACCGCTAATGTATAACTTGTCAAAATAGGCACATACCACTAATGTATAACTTGTCAAAATAGGCACATAAACTTGTTAAAAATGTATATAAACTTAAACGTCAAAATAGGCGTATAAACTTACCAATATATATAACTTGTCAAAATAGGCACATACACTTGCCAATGTATAACTTGTCATTATAGGCACAATTGTGTAAAATAGGTACATACACTTCTTAATGTATAACTTATCAAAATACAAACATCGACCTGTTGTCAAAACCATGGTTCACACAAAAACAAATATATCAATGTGTGTATTTTGACAAAGTATATGTGCCTATGTTAACAAGCTTATTATCTTGATAAGTTTATATGCTTATAATGACAAGTTACATATTGGCGAGTATATGTGCCTATTTTGACAAGTTATATATTGACAAGTGTATGCACATATTTTGACAAGTTTATATGCCTATTTTAGCAAGTATGTGTGTCTATTTTGACAAGTTTATATACATATAATGACAAGTCAAATAGTGGCAATTGATAAGTCTCATCTATATTAACTATTGTTATTTTTCTCAGTACAATTTAAAACATCTCTTGTTGATAAGTGGATATACATATATTGACAAGTCCTAGAGTGACTATTGACAATACTTGAACCTAGTCATGTTAATTTCATATAATATGTAAATATTAATTACTAAAGGTAAGAAGGTAATTTTAGGTTCGGAATTTATATTACTGAGGTCCTTAGAGACTTTTTTTTTTTTTTTTTTTTTTTAGGGGAATCTATAATAGAACTTTTTTTTTTCTAGTCTTTGGGACCTTAGTGTGATTTTTCCTAAAAAATTAAGGCAGGGGATATTGATATTTACATGGAAAGTGATGTTGTATAAGGGAAAAGGATGGGTAGCGAGGAGAAGCCACCTCCTCTTTGCTTCTGTAATGATTCATTTGTGTTGAAGATAAATAATGAGGATGCTTCATTACAATAAGTAACATCAGAAGTCACTTTTAATGAGATCATAAGCTCCACCCATTAGCTCCACCCTAAGATTTAAATTCACAACCAAAAGCCCATCAGATGTTGAAGCCATACCAAACACACAAAAATCAAGTTTTTACTTGTCATTGCACTTTTTCAGCATCTGATGGACATTTTTTGGCATTTGATGCCATCCCAAATAGGGCCATAATCTTTGGAATCCCGAAAATGGAACAAAAAGGCTAACTGACTACGATCAAGCTCATGGGCCTCCATATCATCATCCCCTAGTTGTCACCCCTTCTTGATCATGGATATGACTATTTGGATATTTAAGTTTTTGCCTGTCAAGATTTTCCCAACTAGTGTACCCCATGTTTCTCCACCTTCATCTCCAAATTCAAGACCACTTGTTTCATACCACCGTCACTACTACTTTGCCCCGACTCCATACCACCAATCACCCCTACTGGATTAAACACACTCACACTCAAAGAAGCAATATATATAAAAAAAGAGAAAAACACGTAAATAAAGTTCATCGTTGTTCTAATAATGTTCCGATAAAGAAGAAAGAAAAACCCTCAAATAAAGTATTTGAAGTTCTTCTATTGATGCTAATATATGTAAACATTGTTTAATGAATAAAGTATCTTTTTTCTCGGGCACTTCTCTTAAGCACCGAGAGCTTCAATAATAAATAATAAAAGTAATATATAACTTAAATTAAAAATAAAAATTAAATATCAAAAAATAATATATTAAATAATTTATATTATATTAATAATATATATTTTAAATGAAATAAAAAAATAAAAAATATATTATAAAAACTATATATATATATATATTATAATTTTTTTTCATTGTTTAATTTTTATATATATATATAATTATGAGAATAAATATGATAAGGTCAAAACAACTCAATTGGCAAAGGAATCAAGGACATGTGTAAGGTGATCTCTTGCCATGTGAAACTAATTCTGTAGTAATTTGATGTTTTTTGTAGTGATATTAGCCTTTGACAACTTATTCAAAGGTGTCTCAATAATAACAATAAGTAGCCCAAAATAATAAATATAATAACTCTATTAGTACCATAAAAAAAAAAAAAAAAAAAAACATCACTTTTAGTGGCGACATTTGGCGACAACACAAAATGTCGCCACCAAAAGTATTAAGTAATACTATCTTGTTGGTGGTGACACAAAAGTAGAACCTTTGGTGGCAACATTTTGTAGTCGCTAAAAGTATAATGCGACAATGATTTGTCGCGAAAGGGTGTTTTGATGGTGATCTTTTGTCACCACCAAAAGTCCAATTTAAAATTTTAGTTTTTTTTAAAAAAATTATAATATTTATACAAAAAATAATTTAATTGATTTTTTTTTATGAATAAATAAAGTAATTACTCATTATATTATTGTGAGATAAAGATATTTTAAAGATAGTGAGTGTTGTGTGTGAGAGAGTGAGGGATCAGAGGGAATGGGAAGGGAGTGGTATGATGTGTATGAGAGAGAGATTATAATTATGTTTGTACTAGTATATATGTGAGATGGAGAATTAAATATACAATATTTGTGTGAGGGTGTGAGTGCAAGCAAAGGAGAGGGGATAGTTTGTAATGTAGGAGAGAGGGATAGTGAAAGATGGAGTGTGTGAGAGGGAGAGTGGGATAATGCAATTAAGAGGGAGTATACAATAGAATTAATTGTTTAAGAAAATATAATTATATTACAGTTAAATTTATATAAGTTTACTTATTTTTTTAGTAGTCTACTTAAATGATTTGATAATATTATATAATGAATTCTTGTATTAGAGAGAGTGAAGAATAACATAATTTTTTCCTGCCAACTTTGAAAAATAATATAAATGGAGGCAATAGTAATTAATTAAGGTATGTGAGAAAGATATAATTAAATTAAGTTTATCATTATTAAAATTTATTATCATGAATATTTTATTTTATTTTATTTATTGTCAAAACCTGTCAAATAGATGCCCCAACCAAGTTGGTAAGGTATCTTAAGTCTAAAGTAGTGGATTCGATTATGCTCTCTGTCACTTTTATTGTGCTTTTTTCATTGATGCTAATTGTTAAAAATTATATATATATAAAAAAAGGTTTCATAACTCACGGTTCAAACGCGGGATCGATGATTGGAATCAAAACATCTCACAACCAACTGATCTTGTAGAGTACTTGTACATTATCCGAAATTTATTTTATTATATTTAAAAATATGTAAATTCTAAATCTCTAAATGCAGTTCCAACGCCCCTTTTTTTCCAGTCCAACGCCATTTTTTGCGTTTTGCCTCCATGCGAAATATTCTGCTGAAATCTCTCTTCACCTTTCTCTCCTCTCTAACCTTTGTTTGATTTTTCCATCACCCATAATCCAATGTTGCTCCTTTCTTAGCTTCAGATTGTTTCCAGTCATCATCTAGTGCTTCGCATGCTTGGTGCGTACATATTAAAAACTAAGGAAGAAATTCACTCCGAAAGAAATTTTCTGAGGTTCGTGATGTATAAATTTACCTAATTTATATAGTCTTATCGTTTAGGCCTTTAGGGTGAGAGAGCGAGAGAGTATTTTAGCTTGATCTCTCTCTCTGACTCTGTTTTTTAGCGATATATATAATATATATAAACATGCCATAACTGAATAGCTTAATACTAAAAATCTTTGTCTCTTTTCTTTATCTTCTTTTTGTCAGGTATTGTAGATGATCAGCCATATATTTGTTCATAGTTTTTTGCCTGCTTTGAATTTGGTGAATTCAAGATTAAAACTATGTTCGTTGTGCTGCTTTTTTTTTTTTTTTTTTTTTTTTTTTTTAAAAGCAAAAGGGAACACAAAGATAAGAAGATATATATATATATATATATATATATCTTGTCTTGCTAGAGAAGACATTGTCTGTTCATATTTGGCACATTAATTGCTTGACTTCTCTAATTTTCAAGGGTCTTTGGACTAAGGCTGTTAACCCAACTGTGTAATAGGTTTTAGGCAGCTAGTTATTTGGTATTATATGACTTCTTATCGAGTAGCTCTTAGTCTTGGAACACTGACATTAATTCTTGGTCACAAATAGTCTTGGTTATTGATACTTTCTTTTAATAGCCTTCTCATTCTCCTAACACAGACAAAGTTCTTAACAAACTCCATTTGGAAATTTAAGGCTGCTTCTTTGGTCTTTGGACAGTAGTACTTTGGATCAATAGTAATGACCTGATTGTCTTATTTTGAATAAATGACAAACCTTTTCTTATATTTCCCAATAGTTGTCTTCTTATGGAGTAAATTATTTAGTGTCCTTGAAGAACTTTGCATTTGTCTTTGTCTTTGATAGTAATTTCTTTTGATAAGGTATGAAGATTTGATTGGAAAAAAATAAAACTAAAAAGAGTTGAAACTTTGTGGTGATGTGATATTTGTGTTTTTTGTTATGGATTGTTTAGCTAGGAAAAAAAAATACTTGCATCTTAATGGTAGCTAATCATCACATAACTTAGAGTGAGACAGGACAACGCTTTTGGCTTCCCTTTGGTGTTTTATCCATTGATTTATGTTCATAATTTATGATAATTTTCTTTATTTTTCAGTGTACAAGGCATATATGATATATGATATATATATATATATATATATATATATATATAATTAACTATGTCCCCTGTTATTTAGTACTAGATACAATAGTTTCTAATTTGCAGTTTGTTGAAATAGGAATGGATAAAAGTTGGTTAAACATTAAAGACAGAGGCAACCTAGCATACATTAGAGGAGTAGACAATTTTTTAGAATGGACATTTACTCAACATGATGTGACAAAGAAAATACATTGTCCTTGTAAGAAATGTAGGAATGTTTCATTCAAGGTGAATACAAATGTTAAGGCAGACTTATTGATTAAGGGTTTTTGGGAAAGTTACAAGGTGTGGAACATGCATGGAGAAATGACTAGATATCAAAGTGACTGTGAGACTTCAACAAGAGTGGTAGAAAATGATACTTATGAGGATGAGAATCTCGTAAGGATGGTATGTGATGTATATGGAGTTCTTTGTTTGGATGATATGAACATTGGATTAAATGAGAGTGATGAGCCTAATGCCCATGCGAAAAGGTTCTTTGACTTATTAAAGGATGCAGAGAAAGATCTTTATCCAGGTTGCAACAAGACATCAAAATTTTCTTTCATTGTAAAGTTGCTTCAATTGAAGTGCCTTAACCATTGGACCTATTGAAATTTGTTCTTCTAGAGAGGGCCTTAATGCCAAACTCATTCTATGAAGCTAAGAAGATAATCCGTGATTTGGGTTTAGATTACAAGAAAATTGATGCTTGTGGGAATGATTGCATATGCAAAATCATGTCCTAGGTGCAAGATGCCTAGATGGAAGTTAAACAAACAAAAAGGGAAAAGGTTCCACATAAAGTTTTGAGGCATTTTCCAATAACACCTAGGTTACAAAGGCTTTATATGGCAAGAGACACGGCTAAAAAAATGAGGTGGCACAAGGAGAAGCACACAAATGATGATGTAATGAGACATCTAGCTGATTCACTTGCTTGGAAACACTTTAACCAAAAATATCTACCTTCTCTATTGATCCAAGAAGTGTTCGCTTAGGCTTGGCTAGTGACGGGTTTCAACCTTTTGGGAATTTGAGTGCCAATCATAGCATTTGGCATGTTGTTTTGGTACCATATAATTTTCCACCTTGGCTTTGCATGAAAAGCCCATACTTTATGATAACACTTCTTATTCCTAGTCCAAAGTGTCCAGGTGATGAGATAGTTGTTTATTTACAAACAATGATTGAATAGTTGAAACAATTGTGGGAAGTAGGAGTGCAAACATATATGATGCATACTCTCAATCAAATTTTATCATGCATGCAGCAATGTTGTGGACAATAAATGATTTCCTTGCGTACGGAAACCTTTCTGGGTGGTCAACCAAAGGCAAGCTTGCATGCCCATGTTGCCACAAAGACACACATTGCATTTCATTCAGGAACAAATTATCTTACATGGGTCATAGGCGCTTTCTTGCACAAAATCACCCATAGTGTAAAAATAAGGCCTCATTTGATAGGACAAAAGAACATAGGGTTCAACCAGTTCCATTAACTGGAGATGAAGCACTTATGCAACTAGAACACTTGGGTGATGTGTCATTTGGAAAAAGTCAGAAACAAAAGCGTCATACAGACACAAAGGCTTATAATGGAGGAAAAAAAGCATTTTTTTCAATTTCCTTATTGGAAACATTTACTAATACGACATAATCTTGATGTGATGCATATAGAAAGAACTGTTTCTAATAATGTTTTGTCAGCAGTAATGGATTTGGTTGGATAGACAAAGGACACATTGAAAAGTAGGTATGATTTGATGGACTTGAGAATTAGAAGAAGTATGCACCCAATTAAAGTTGGTAATAACATTTCTAAGCCTCATGCTCCTTGCACTTTGTCCCTAAAAAGAAACAAGCCCTTTGTGAATTCTTAGCTAACTCAAAGTTAAGTAATGCTTTTTCATCTAATATTTCAAGATGTGTCAACATTTAAGAGAGAAAAATATTTGGGTTGAAGTGCCATGATCACCATGTGCTACTGCAAGAAATATTTCTAATTGCAATCTATGGGCTATCACGTCCTTAAGTGTGTGAACCAATTATAGACTTGGCAAGATTTTTTAAGAATCTTTGTTCAAAGAGTTTGACATATGAACAACTTGGCAAACTTCAAAGTCAAATATTATTCACATTGTGCAAGTTGGAGACTATCTTCCTGCTTGCCTTCTTTGATGTTACGATTCACTTGCCAATACGCTTGGCGGGAGAGGCAAAAGTTGGTGGACCGGTTCAATATTGTTAGATGTACCCAATAGAAAGGTAAGATGCGAACATATTTATAATTGTATTTATAATCGTTTAAAAACATTCAAATCTAAACAATTTTTTTTATGAAGGTATTTACGATCACTAAAATCTTATGTTCACAACAAGGCTCAACCTGAGGGATCAATTGCAGAAGGATATTTGGCATATGAAACTCTTACCTTTTGCTCACTCTATTTGAAAGACTTTCCTAAAAATTTTAATGTTCCACATAGAAATAATGAAACCAATGCAATTGCTGATGTCAACTGTGAGTTTTCCATATTCAAGAAAAGTGGTGAACCTAGGGGACATTCTAAGTCAATCAATCTTTCTCATGAACAGTATTGTCAAGCAAGGATGTATGTGCTCCAAAACTATGAAGAAGTTTGGCCATTTATAGAGTACGCCAACCTTACCTTTGACTGATTGTATTTGTTGTAAGCTATATTTTTCTCACTTGTGTGAAAAAAAAATATATGGAACGTGGGATTGAACTTGAAGCGCAAGGATCACAAAGCCAGTGCAGTGAGTTTCCTGATTGGTTTCGTTCACGAGTAATTATAATATTTCAAATGTTGGTATTTGTATAAATTATGATAGTATTGCATATTAAAGAAATGATTCTTGCTTGCATAGGTGAGAGTGTTGTCCAAACAAGGCCATGTACACCCTGAGCTCATAAGTTTATCAATTGGTTCATTGAAGGTTGTCAATTGTTACTCCATGCTCATAGGAAATGGATTTCGCTTCCACACGAAAGATCGGGCAATAGGAAAAAAAAAACCAAAACAATGGAGTCATGTTCAAGGGTGATGACATCAATGCTAATAAAGAATATTATGGTGTGTTAAACCATATTTATGAATTGTCTTACATTGGGAATAGAAAAATATACTTGTTTAAATGTCATTGGTGGGACGTGGCTCACTATGACAAAGGGTATAAGGTTGATAAGTACAGTTCACAAGTATCAACACTCAATGTTTATTACAAACTAATGAACCATTCATTCTAGCATCTTAAGCAGAGCAAATTTTTTAAGTAAATGATCTTGTTCAACCTGGTTGTCTTGTTGTCAAAACAAAAATCCACGTGACTTGTTCAATATGCCAATTGACCAAGATAATGATGTTAGTGGGGTAAATGATGCTATTGTTGATGAAGTGGCTTATCAACAATTGGTGGTTAACTCAAATATGGACAATCCAACTTGTGTAGAACCTGATATTATCATTAACTTGCATGGAGAAGATGTACAACACTAGACCTTTGTTCAAGCAGGACAACAGTCACAAAGAAGTAATCGTGATGTCATGGAGATTGGATTTATCAATGACAATGAAACTCATTCATCAGTTCACGAAGATAGTAATGAAGAGGATGTGCTTTATGACTATGAGAGTGATACCGAAATAGAAAGTGAGACAGAAGTACAAGAGAATGAATCAAAAGATACTGATATAAGGTGATAGTGCCTCTGAAGAATCAATTGAATGAAATTACTATCTCTTTATGGTAGTTTTTACTAATTTGTACATTGAGTCTTTATAAATTAAATGTCCTTCACAATTTGAATTTTCTTTTTAGACTTTTTTTTGCTTGCTAAAAATTTAATTAAGGGTCAAGGTGCAGATTTACCAACCAACTATTACCCAAGGAGCGTTTGGCATAAATAAATATTGAGGGGAGCAAAATTGCCAATCAACAATTAAAAAGTGAAAAAAAAAATACAATTTGGAGCAGATTCACCAACAAACTATTACCCCGTCACTTTGTCTTGGTGTCTCGTCTTCCATTGATCGTCACAAAGTGTCGACGACGTCGGCATCTCCAAAGCTTCTATTGTTGCTGGGTGTTCCACTCACCCTCTTGAACTCATCTAGTAGTCCACAACGTTCGACTGGCACACACCTTGCACCTGGTTCCATCCATCCGATGCCATAGTTACTGCCACAATGCCTGCTCCCATGGGTCGCATCTCTGTTGGTGTTTTCATTTTCCAACAAGAAGGCTTAACCGCTCTTTTCTCCAGCGTTTCCGTCACCGTTCTACGCCAGTGCCTCATATTTTAACTTAATTGTGGTAGTTTTTTTAAAAAAATAGTTATTTGGTGTTTTTTTTCACTTTTAATAGTTATTTGGTGTTTTTTTTCACTTTTTAATTGTTAATTGGCAATTTTGGTCCACTCAATAGTTATTTGTGCCAGACGCTCTTCAGGTAATAGTTGGTTGGCAAATCTGCACCTTCACCCTTTAATTAAATGTTGTACATTTTTCCAAGATATGTAAAGATTAACGGGAGTTTGACGTGGAAAAAGTCATTCCTTTAGACTATATGGTGACAAAAATAGTTGAGGTACTTCCTCTACACCTCAGTCAAGACATGTAATTTCATCTCGATCATTACAATTACAACTCGAGGAAATGCCTACAAACTCTCCCCCTACTCAAGCTAGTAGTGCAGGTACATATGCTTCAATTTTGTACAATACAAATAACTACTCCACGTCACATATAAATTTTAATTATTTTATTTCTTTCACATGATTTATAGGCTCCTCTTATCCTATCAAAAAAGACAGAGGAGTGTACAAATACTTCAAAATAGACTTGAGGACCAGACTTGGAGTAAAGATATCAGTGAAACTTTCAGACTCCCTGACAAGAGCAGTAGGTGTAGAAGTGAGAAACCTTGTTAATTATTGTGGTTACGTTGTTAGGATCACAATCTCTTTTCATTATGATGCTAAGTGGAAGAATATTTATGAACAATATAAAGATGAGATGATTTTGAAAGTCAAGGTATGCTCTTTCCAAATATTTATATATATCTTTGTTTATTATTGTTTTCATAACAAATATTTGTTTATATGTATTTTAGGACAAATTCAAACCATATGATACAATCAATGAAGAGAAGTTCATAGAAACTATAACAATGAACTTGAAAAATGCCTTTAGAAATTGGAAGACCAACTTTCACAAACACTATAACAAATATGCTTTTGATAAGGATAGGTGGGCTGATCCTCCTCAAAATCTTAATTCTGAAGATTGGGAGTTGTTACTAACATACTTCTAGACTGACGTGTTCAAAGTACATTTCTATCCTTTTAAATGGATCATATATTTATTTTAGTCATTAACTCCTTGTTATTACTAATTTTTTTATAGAAAAAAAGTACAAGAAACAAGAATAACCGAGCAAAACAAATAAATTTTTTTGTAGTGTAGTAAGAAGAAACTGCTCAAAAAAATTGTTTGTATGAACAACCTTTAATAATCAAAATTAATGAATTTTTTGTTCTTTGATTCTGCTCACCCTATAGATATGGCTAATTAGCTTTTCTCACTACTGTTGTGGAGTGGAAACCTCACCATCAACCATTGGTGGAGTCAAGATTTTAAATCATAGGGAGCAAAAATATAAAGTATTACATCAGAAATAAAAGTATTTGAAATATCAATACATGCTTAAAATACAAAAAATTAAGAGAAATATATTATAGAAATTAAGATAACTTCACTTGACTCACTATTCTGAGTCTTAAAAAAAGTATCAATGGTAGTACTCTTCCTTATAATAATCACCTACAAAGAGCATAAATTAATTTACAAAATTCTATATCACATATTTCTTTTCACAAAGATATAATTCATATAATAAATTCCATATCACAAACTCCATATCATAAATGATAAATCACAAATTTTCTAATTCAACCTAACTTTATTTTCCTCAAATCAACCACTCAAGTGAAAATATAAACCATACAACTTTTACTTAAGCCCCATTAACTACATTAAAAACAAAATGATCATCTAGAATCCTCAAAATTTCAAAATCTAATAAATACCTAAATTTTTTCATAAAATAAATTCCATCCAACTAAAAGATAAGGGACTAGAAATATAAACTGTACCCTAATCTTCTATCAGTTCTGTGCGAGTCCAACTATACGAATTGCTTCTTCTAATCTTTTGTAATAGTGTGATTGTGGTTTGCCCGTGTGCCGACTGTGCGAGAAACGCTGGAAGCGTTTTAACCGTTTTTTTTTTTTTTTGGGTAATAAAAGGGTTTTAACTTTTAGTATCGTCAGTGTAGTGTGCTCTACGACGTTTTAACCGTTTTTTTTTTTTTTTTTTTGTTGGTGATAAAAGGGTTTTAACTTTTAGTATCGTCAGTGTAGTGTTTTTTTTCTTTTTTTTTTTCTTTCTTTTTTTATATGACTTACAACTTTTAGAAAATTGGTGGGCTCCCCTCCCCCAATTTATTTCGTGGCTTCAGGTTTGGACGCTTGGTGTTGGGCCCATATTCCCATTCTTTGGTTTTTTTTTTTTTTTTAGGGGGCCCCACCCCCGAGTATCCGCCCCTGCCGTCAACAACCCTTACAATCTAAGACAATTATTTGGATTTTGAATGAACAGAACCCCAATATGAGTTGCAAACTCTGGCCGGTATATTATTAGCTAATCACATAAATGGATGACGATAAATTGTATAATAAAGTCTCAAACTAAAACTAAAACTCAAACATAAACACAAAATCATCTCTATTCTTGGATTCTCATTCTCGAAACCCCACAAGCATAAAGAGTATATATATTTTCTGGTCCATGACAAAAAACACGGACCCCATTTTAGTTCCGTACAAAAAAATCGATTCTTATTCGTCCTTTTTAAGGGACGAAAAAAAATCATTTTGAAATTTGTGAGGGATCAAAATGTCAATCAATCGATTTATATTCTTTTTTATGGACTAAAAAAGACGTTTTTCTTGTAAGGAACTAAAATGAGGATCGGATTTTTTGTGAGGGACCAGAAATAGTATTTTCTCCAAACATAAATGAAGCAGCACAAACAAGTCATGAGCACCACAAGCCACACGACGAACTGAGTGAGCACAGTAGCACTATGACAAGCACCATAAAGTAAAATAGCGAAGAAGGCAAAGTAGAATTTTGGCATTGGGGATTTAATTTTTATATATGGAAATATATTGAAGAAAGGAGAGCCTAGTATAGATCGAAGAAGAAGATGTGCAGGTGAAGAACAAAATCAAAGGCCACGGTATAATCGGGCGAGCGTGAGAGGGAAATATTATAGGGATTAGGTTTTGTTGGAGCGACTATTTTGTCCATAAGGTCTAGAAAAATATTAATTATTTTTTAATATTATTTTTAATTCATGAAAGATGTATAGACCTATTATAAAATCAAAAAGTCTAAAAATTATATTTTATGTATTATTTTATTAATTTTTTAATTTTTAGACTGGATTTATTAAAATAAGGTTTGAAAAGAATCTTTAGACCTTGTTTAAAAATAATCTTTAGACCTTTTAACCGGTGTAAAGAGTTACAAATATTTATAAAAATGTCACCGATCATATGTTTTAGATCTTATCTTTCATTTTGAAAAGGATAGTCTAAAAAGCCCATTTTGTGCCACTAAATATATGATTTGGTTTTAAACACATTTAATGAATAATAAATTAAATCCTAAATTAATTCATGTTATTTAATTTAGAAAAAAAGATTCATTCAAACTACAACACTCACATTTTTCTACCTAAATTTGTTAGCTCAAAATGGTAACATGAAAAAAATAATCCATTGAAGGTTAAATTATAAATGATAAATTTTTTTATTACGTTATAAACTTGTTTATATAATTAAGACTAGATTACTAAATTGATTAGTTTCGTTGCATTCCATTTCTTTTCATCGTATTGTTTCACAAATTCTCAGAAACCTGTCCCGTCCTGATAAGAAATGAGTTACATAGCTGATGGATTTGCAAAAGATTTGATATTGGATGTTGATATATTATATATATTAAGAATTGTCAAGAAATATAAGGAGTGTAAAATTAATGGAGGGAAAGCGAATTAGTTGTCCACACCTGGCTTTGGACGGTGAAACAAGAAAAGGAAAAGAGTGGGGGTGGATCAAGTCAATTAATGAAATGAAGAGGACAGATTGGTGATTGCTTAGAATTATAAATTAAAGCAAAAAAGAGACACTTTGCAAAGGAAGTGAGAGAGAGAGAGAGATGGAGAGAGAGAGTCATTTTTTGCTGAGAGGAAGGAGGAGAGAGTGGTCAAGCAAACACAGTCCACTGTCATCGCCGGAAATGGAATCACTGGGAAGCATATGTGAGGTTCTGTTGCCTCCTCTCTCTCCGCCGTCTGATTATTCTGATGACCAGATCCGACTCTTCTGGCATTCTTCTGCTTCTCAGCTCTCAGTTACTCATCAGGTTCCTCATTCTAATTCACTTTCTTTTACATTTTGATTTCTCTGTTCTCTATGTTGATCTATGCAATAACGTTAACGTACACAATCGACCTGGCCCTCCAAGAGGCCTTACGGTAGCAAATGATCAAAGAAGCGGATTGGTTATGATAAGAAAATGGCTGCTTGTTCTTTTTTTTTTTTTTTTTTGGGGGGGGGGGGGGGGGGGGGGGGGGGGGGGGTTGGTTTAAACTTAGGCACAGCCTTTTAATTAAAGTCAGAAGATGGGGCATGACTTCCCAAACAGTCGTTTAACACGAGAGTCCTTAAAAGGAAGGACATGAACCTAAAAGGCAAGGATGAGATAAGCCTTCCTAAGCCAGCCTATCAGAAAATGACTGCTTTTATAGCTGAGCCCGTTGTGTCGGGGTTTATCCTCGTTAAATTTAGAACTGGAATGGTTTTTCGAAAACCAAAACGATTTTGGCCTTGAAGCTAAAATTTTTAATAACCTATAGAAAAAAACTACCCTTGTGAAAAAACCCAAAAAAAAATTTTTCATGAATTAGAAGTTGTGTGATATTATTTAATTGAAAATTTGGATATTATAAGGGACAGGAAGACGTATTAAATACACACACATATATGATATTAAGGGGAGAAATATTGAAATTGTAAAAGCTGAAGTTTGTTACCAAGAATTTATAAGAAAATGACGAAATGTGATAAGTAATTTATAACTTATTTTTTTAAAAAATGTTTGATTTGAAATTTTATAAATTCAAAAAAAAAAAAAAATTTATCTTTTTTCCATGACATTATTTAGGATCAGTAGTATTATTTACGGGTAAGAATAAGTTAAACCCCTATCAGACGGCCTACACAAATTTAGCGCACTTTGTTTTGGGGCTTGGTTTGGCCTGACTTGTTTATTAAAAAAGTCAGGACAATGCATATTTAAAGGCCTGAATGTGTTAATAGATCAGCTCTATTTTGTTAGGTCCTGGCCTGTAAGCCTTCAAGTCGACCCGTAAGCCTTCGATGCCTCGCATTTACACATTAAATAGATATAATTATATTTATATCATATAAATAACGTAATATTTATTGTTCTTCATTCTTTTATTCTACTAAAAGCCTATATTTATATAGCTTTTGATAAGCTCAAAGTGCACAAAGCATTTTTTATGGCCTCTAAGGCCTACAATATAAGATCTTTTTAAATGCCTACATTGTAAGTAAGCCTTTAAAAAAGGTTTGACTTGACCAAGCATTATAAGGTTCAAGCCTGAGCTTAAAAGAAAGTCTACATTCAGACTCAAGCCTTCTACCTCTATTACGGGCTCATGTTTATTTTGCCAAAACCTAGCCTAGTCTAACCTATTTCCATCCTTATAATTATTTAATATAAAATTTCAATATATGGTATTATAATCCTAACAATTAGACTTTTTATGATTTTATTTTTTATATAATACTCTCAAATCCTTTTTATAAGATCCAAATGTGTAGTTTAATAAATATGTTAATATTAATTAAAAATAATAAATTTATAAGAAGTATATTTTTTTCAAACATTTACTTATGGGAGAGAAAGTGAGAAAAATGTAGCTTTCTAAGTGTTTTTGCTAATATCAAGTGTGGAGTAAGTGGGAGAGAGGAATGGTAAACCAAAAAAATAGGATGAAAAAGAATGTAAGGGAAAAAATTAATGAAATAAAATAGAATTGTCAAGAGTAAAATTGGTAAAAATACATTTAATATCTGGACATCCCCAAGTTAAATCTTATTAAAAAGAAATAGGTCAATTTAAAAGTGCGGATATTGTATGAAGGATGGGAAGAAATATTTTATAATATTTTTTGTCCAAAAAATATTATATAATTTTTTAATATTTTCCCGAATTAAATATTATATAATTACTAGATGATTCGTGAACGCCAATTCAATGGGTTGACCATAAAAAGTGAGTTGAGAACACTGATTCACTGAACTACGTAGCTTCTCGCTTATAAACATTAATTTAGCTATCCTATCATTTCTCTCTCTAAATCTCAATGGTCAATTCCAGCTGGATAGCGCCGCTTGAGCCAGAGAAAAAGACTTGAAGATTAAATATCAAGGCAAAGACCAACTTGGCTTCTATTCTCCTCTCTTTCCGTTTTTTTTTTATCCTCTTTATCTCAATTATTAGATCGAAATCTTAATCATTTAGATTTAATTTTTTATAAAAATATTATTTTAAATATTTTATTAATATTTTTTTAATAATTTAATTTCTTATTAATATTTTTATAAAAGATTAAATTTAAACCATTAATCTTTCAATCTAACGGTTGAGATGAAATAAAAGATAGTAAGAAGATGGAAAGGGAAGTGGATGGGAGCCAACTCCACAATAAAGACAAATAAATTAACTTCATAAAAAGAAATCTAGATTTGTCTTTATTTGTCTTTGCTCTTTAGATCCAAATTTTATCTTATCATTAAATACTAATTCTCTTTATTTTTTCTTTTTTCTACCTCAACAGTCAACATTTTTGTCTATCCTATAATAATTTTCTTGCCTAAGTTAATCATTTCAAAGGACAATAATTTTTATGCATACATTAAATATTCTGAATATTACTAGTTTGATATGGATGAATAATAATTTTATTCAAGTTATATTACATTTTCATTTATTTCGAAATATATGGATTTTATTAGAATTATAAATTTTTTTATATAAAAATAAAATATTATAAATGTCATCTTGATCCTTAAATTAAGTTGAAATGTACTTTACAATTACAAATGTATTTCATTATTCCAAACACAATACATAGAATTTAAAAATTATAGAATAAAATGCTCTATTTATAACTAATGAGATCGATATATTTATAATAAATTTGTGTTTTGTTTTCTTACCAACTATAGAATGAATTTTGAATATTTTTATATTTTATATTAAAAAAATTGATATATGTAAATTTACTGTTGAAATATAAAGAAAATATGCATAATTTAAGATAGTTAATCATATGCTATCAATTTATTCCATATTTGTTGAGTCCCATTTAAAAGAGAGATGACAAGAAAAATATTGAGCTCTATAAGAGTGACAAGTGACATCATGCTGCTTCTATTCATTATTTGTCTATAACTTTTCTACCTTTCTTGCTCTTTCTCTTTATGTCTTTATTTATGGCAAGGAGAAATATATTAATTAAAATTTTCGTGGCTAGTTAGGTTAGGTGGAAAAACTTAATTTCTTTAAATAAGATCAAGAACTGTAAATAGATAAATGAAAAATTAAGATACTGCTCCAAATATTAATTTAATATTATAAAAATATTATAAACTTAATATAAAAATTTTAGCATATATTTTCAAGCTAGTAGGAAACTTACTAATTGTACCTTCAATTTCTTCTCTTTCTAAATTTTAGTACTCACATTGTGAACCTGGCAATTTGTATAGAGTTTATGATCAATTACAAAACTCATGAAGAATATGTGATTTTTTTAAACGTTGTATATATTTGGCACTTTTTTTTTTTTTTTCCATATTAAAGATGGCGCAAATTAAGAGGCGCCAAAAATGAGGGATAATAAGGGTAAAGAAGTAAGTAAATAAATAATAATTTTGATTAAAAATATAAATGCCATTATATATTTAGAATTTATAAATTTACGTTTTCATATTCCATTGTTTTAATTTAGTTCTATTTCAATATGAAGACATAAATCTTAGATGGTACAATATTATATATATTTTAATGGTAAAACATTTAGAATTTTATAACTGTACGTTTTAATCCTATATATATAATTTATAAATGCTCGTCATATAACATGAGAGTAACAAAGTTGTTAGTATAGGACACATCCAAGACAAGGGTGAATAGGGTGATTATAAAAATGTAAAGAAACTTGAAATTAAATGCTAAAATAAAATTGAGACAATTTTTTTTTTTTTTTTTTTTTTTGTCCCCCCGGGGGGGGGGGGGGGGGGGGGGGGGGGGGCATAAGCGTAGGACTGATTTAGGAGCTGGTGAGTTGGGCAGTAATTTGGTTTAGATACGAATTAAAAACTCTATAAGACTAAATTTTTTAGATATTTTTGAATAGATGAAAAAAATAATAATTTAATAATAGGGCCTCAAACTCCACATGCAAGTCCTAAAACCCACATGTCTGAGTGTTGAGCTTCCAAACTAACATGATTCTAGGTGGGCAGGCTTTGGAGGCCTTGGCCCTTCAAGAAAACTAGTTTCCCTGCCTTCTGTATAGATAGTGAGAGCTCATATTTAGATGAGATTTAAATAGTCTAAATTTAATTTTTTTAACTAGTGATTTTTAAATGAAAAAAATATTTTTTTAAAAAAATTAAGAGATTATCTTTATTTTTATATTTTCTACGCCTTAAAATACTTTTTATGGAAAAAATAAATATGGACGATCTAGATGAGATGAGCTTCTTCTGCCTATAATGTAATATATATTAAAAAAACTAAGCATATTTTTAAAATTTTTCATAATTATTTATGAATAATATTTATTTATTTTTTCCATTTTTAATGTATACTGTAACCCTAATTAATAAAGATGTATGACTGATGATATTAGATTAAAGGGCGGAATTAAAAATGGTTGTCATGTGTGTGCTAAAAATTCAATAAAGCAGTAAAACAGAGCAAAGCAAGATATTACATTTTACATTTGTATTGCTATAAAATTTTTGTTTCTTTCACAGCATTCTATTTTTCCCAGCAAATGAACTTAATTAAAATGTCTCCCCTCTTCTTACCCTCATCACATTTTACACTTGAAATGGACGCAGGTTGCAGAGATGCTTGTGAAAAGAGCTATAATAGAGGCATTAATTCTAGTCAGGGTGATTCTATGGATGCTTGCGACCAGATTGGGTACCTTATTGCTTTGTGGTTCTCTTTGTTTTACTGATGCCTGGCCGTTCATCAATAACTTCTCAAATATATCTTTGGAGAAAAGAGAAAAGATCGTGCAAAAGTGGCTCAGGCATCGTTTTCTCACACCAATTAGGCTTACATTTCTTTACATCAAAGTCCTCTGTGTCTGGGTCTTCTTCTCTCAGGTAATCCCTCATTAATGTTTCGTTAATTTATAGTCTTGCTAGATACTTGTCTATGACAGTAACCACAGTTTTTTATATTTTTCTTTTTGTTTGTTTGTGCTCTAAATTTGCCTTTCGTACAGGTTGATGAAAATGGTGAAAACCCTGCATGGAAGGCCATTGGGTATGAAGTTTCTGCTGAATTGAAGAACAAAAGCAACTTTGAGAAGGAGAGGCCGCTTGAGAAGGGAATGGTAGAAGCTATGTACGAAACAAACTCAAGTCTACCAATATCACTTTCTCAGAAAGGTCTCGAAGTTGTTACAGACGCTAAAAGCAACGTCCTCAGAGTCAAATGTGATGCGGTAATTGTTGGGTCTGGCTGTGGTGGAGGCGTTGCAGCCGCCGTTCTTGCAAGTTCTAGCCTAAAGGTGCTTGTTCTTGAGAAAGGAAACTACTTCACTGCGATGGATTATTCTTCTTTAGAAGGGCCATCCATGGATGAACTTTACGAGTCTGGAGGAACTATGACGTCTCTAGATGGCAATATGGCAATATTGGCAGGTTCAACAGTAGGTGGTGGATCTGCCATTAATTGGTCAGCATCCATAAGAACACCGGAATATGTGCTTAAGGAATGGGCAGAGGAGCATAAGTTATCACTGTTTAGGAGCTCTGAATATGTTTCAGCCATGGACTTGGTGTGTGAAAGAATTGGAGTTACAGATAAATGTTCAATGGAAGGTCTCCAGAATCAAGCCCTTCGAAAAGGATGCAAGAATCTTGGTCTTCAGTTGATTATGTTCCGCGAAATTCATCAGAGGATCATAACTGTGGCCTCTGCAACTATGGTTGCAGGCAAGGGAATAAAAAAGGGACTCAAACAACATGGCTTGTTGATGCTGTGGAGCATGGTGCAGTAATACTAACAGGATTCAAAGCTGAGAGATTTGTGTTACAAAATAATAAGGCAGGAAAATGTGGGAGGAAAAAGAAGTGCTTAGGTGTGATGGCAAAATCATTAACAAAGAATATCACTTGGAGGATACAAGTTGAAGCCAAAGTGACAATCTCAGCAGCTGGCGCCCTTTTTACGCCGCCTCTAATGATCTCTAGTGGGCTAAGAAACAAGAACATTGGCAAGAACCTTCATATGCACCCGGTGCTAATGGCGTGGGGCTACTTCCCAGATTCAGTGTCTGATCTTAATGGTAAATGCTATGAGGGAGGAATAATCACATCTGTGCATAAGGTGCTATCAGGAGACTCCAAAGTAAGAGCTATAGTTGAAACACCTGCATTAGGGCCAGGTGCTTTTGCTTCATTGTTTCCATGGATCTCTGGGCTTGACTTTAAAGAAACAATGCTGAAATATTCAAGGACTGTTCATTTCATAACGATCATTAATGACAAAGGATCAGGGGAAGTTAGGAGAGAGGGAAGAGTAAGGTATGATTTAGATGAGGAGGACAAAGAGAACCTCAAGGCTGGATTGAAGCAGGCGCTGAGGATTCTAATCGGAGCAGGAGCCGTCGAGGTAGGCACGCACCAGAGCGATGGGCAAAGGATTAAGTGCAATGGAACGAGTGAGAAGGAAGTGAACGAGTTTTTGGACTCCATATATGTGGCAGGAGGGCCAATGTCAGTTGAAGAAAAATGGAACTTGTGTGGCTCAGCTCATCAAATGGCAAGTTGTAGGATGGGCAAGAGTGAAAAGGAAGGTGGTGTTGATGAGAATGGGCATAGTTGGGAGGCAGAGGGCCTATTTGTTTGTGATGCAAGTTTACTTCCAACAGCTATCGGTGTGAATCCCATGATCAGTATCCAATCTATAGCATATTGCATTGCTAAGAGAATTGTGGGGTATTTTCCCAACTAAACCTTGTCCCAAAAGTATACTTTTCTGTGTTAATTTTCTTATATTACTTTGAACTTTAATGCTTCCTTAATGTCAGATAAAGCCATGATTCTGTATACTTGTTCTGTATATACCGTGTTGATGTACTATTGTGCCACAATAATATATTCACTTCTCCTTGCTTTGATTCGTTTTTGGTTTCCTTGAGTTTCTGCATCTGATAACAATTTCATTTGGATGTTGATAATTTTTTTTTTTTTTTTTTTTTTTTTTTTTAAAAAAAAAGAAAATACAAAAAAATTGTTTAGATTTCTGTGTTAAGTTTTTTTTTTTTTTTTTTTTTGGGTGAAATCTGTGTTAATGTTTTAATTTCATGAATTTTCGGACTTCATCTTACAATCTCTTAAAGAAGAGAGCATAAAGGGTTTTCACATTTTCCTATAAATGAGTCTCCAAAGATTAGAACTTGTACTTTTCTTTTTACAGTGACAAGACCACTTATTACCTCAACTAATAACTTGTTGGTAAAAAGGACTTTATTTTCTATTTAATGAGAATTTATTTGTTATTTGTAGTGTTCGGTGAGATAAATAAATAATCAATATGTGTGATTACTTGATGAAACTACTATAAAGAAATTCCAAAATTTCTTCTTGAGTTATTATTTAATTTTCTACTTTATGACTTTTTGGACAACATCAAATATCAAATAGTCATAACTAATTCTATAAAAATTATTTTAGGGTTCGATTCGTATAATAGATTTTGAGAGGAAGGTAGAGAAGAGAAAAATTGCATGAGTTGGATTAATAAAATTGGAGAAATAATGTTACAAAATTATAATGAAGAGAAGATGTATAATAAAAGAGTAAGAAAAATTAATTAAAATATTTTAACTCCACTTCTCTTTTGTTGTTGTTGTTGTTGTTGTTGTTGAAAATCCAACTTAAAAAGTTTTCCCTCCCCTTATTTTCTCTTCCCTCCCCTCGTACCAAGAAAAACTCATAACAGTGCTTCAAGCCTCCAATTAAAGATATTTAAGTCCTCTATTCTTGGCTAGAAAAAACACCATGTCAAATGGTACAGTAAATTCCCGAATATATATATATATATATATATAGACACACACATACACACACATATATCTTGTTTTTTTTGTTTTTTTGCCAATTTTGCCCTTACAACTTCTAGCCTTAACGTTGGTTCATTATTTGACTATAGAATGATATATTTTGATTTCCATGCTTTCTCTTAACATTATTCTTGAATTATGATCAAACTTGGAGTGTTTTCTAACAATATTAAAATATTAAAACTCATTACTTTTTGTAACTCCCCAAAAAATCCTCTGAATTTAAGAGCTTAATTGTTTTCAAACAAGTCTCAATTTAGGAAATTTTGTGGAAATGGAAATTATAATATCCCAAACTGTCATTTCAAATATTAAGGATCAAAGATGGCCTTACAAGCCAAGCCCAACTCCAGAAGATTAAACCTACAAACAAATGATTCGAAGCCCATTTAAAGCCATTACTAAAAGACTCTCCAAAATTTTCAAGGATAGACATTGAATAACAAAACGCAATTTGTAATTAGGCCGAAATATTCCACTCAGTCACCATTAAATGCTTCTAAACAATATCATTTTTTTTTTTTAATTACAGAACGGAGCAAAAGGTCAAGACAAAAACAATTATTATAAAAAATACATTATAACCATGTCATCCGATTAGGCCGGAATTTTAAGCCATTGGCCCTTTTAAGCCTTGGCCCTTTAAGGGTTGGGCTTGAAAATTAGAGTAGTTTAATGAAATAAGCCCTGTAGGGCCTCAAGTTTAAAAGGGTTAGCCTTGGAGGGCCTCGGGCCGGCCCTACAAGCCCTTTAATTTATTATTTTATTATTATTATTATTATTATTTGGATGTATGGATTCACATATGATGGTAATTTACTAATGTATATGTATTTTGTATTTGTTATAGAGTTATTTATCCATTTAAGTACAAATACCCAAATACATAATAACTATACTCTAATTTTATGTTTTGGTTTATTATTTGTTGTAGATAAATTATGGATGTGTTCATGATACGATAGAAGAAATGTATGATATTCTTACTCATGAACTAAAGCCTACTCAAAACGAAGAACAATCAAATGTCATTGAAATTGATGATAGTGGCGAAGATGAAAACAAGAATAGTCATTTTACTAATGTCGCTTAATGGTATGCTTCTTATGTTTTATATGAGTTATTTGTGAACATAGTTTGCTTTTGATTATGAATTAATGACTATATTTATTTGTTGGATGATTCGTGTTGTTTTGATATTAATGTTGACAACATTTGTTTGATAAATTATAACTTTAATTATTGTAATTTACTAATTATATTTCTTTTAAAAAAATGGAGGAAAATAGTTAAAATTTGGAATAGTAACTTTCGGACCTTGGAGGGCTGGCCCTGGCCCTGGTGCTCTCGGGCCGGGCTTTGAAAAGCAAATGTTTTTCTTACCCCGAGCCCTGGAGGGCCGGCCCTGGCCTTTCATGGGCCAGCTCTATAAGGCCGACCCGGTCTTGATTCCCAGCTCTACATCCGACCCGTCAATATTAAATAGCAAGTCATGCAATGCAATGGTTCTCTCTCTCTCTCTCTCTCTCTCTATATATATATATATATATATATATATATTTGTGTGTGTATTACACTTGGCATCATACTAAAATACATGTATAACTTACTATAACTTATTGTAACATCCAACATTCTTGAGGCTAAAATTCAGTGAAGAGATAAATTATGAAGGTTAATAAGGCCCCAGGTTGAATAGAAATGGCGGCGGCTTAGAGGGTAAAACGGTGGAAAGGATTTACAAGCTTAAGGAGCTCTTTGGTACAAGGGGAAGGAGGAAGAGTTAGAGGAGAAAAAATTTATTTGAGTTGGATTAAAATAAATTAGAGATGGGTTAAAAGTTTTTAATTACGTTTTCTTACTCTTTCGTCTTATATATTCTTTTTAATTAAAATTTTATAATATCATATTTCCAATATCCTTACATTCAACTCATAAAAAAACCTCCAAATCCCTTACCAAACAGAGCCTAAGAGTTAGCAGGACCCAAAAAATTACTATTCACAAAAATTTTCAGGTGTCCTTAAAGTAAATAATGAAAAATCGAGAGGGAATCTTGAACATGAGAAGGACATCGTTTGATTCCCACTTGGCAAAATAGACCAAGATATGAAAAGTGTTCGGGTAGTGGATGTCATGATCAAATAACAAATAGCTAAAAAAGATAGAACTTCTATATATTGAAATTACTTGCTGGATATAGCTCTGCTATTACATAAATGGTCGTAATGAACAGCAGAAAGAAAATACTGAATAGTACAGATAGATCGGAAAATAATAGAAATAGGGAGAGGGGACCACAAGAGAATCTAAATAGGGGGAGAGATATTCCATAAATCTTTTAACCGTTATTACTATTTATAGATCCTATTCTTCCAATTCTGTAAGCTTCTAGGTTCTTCTCTTGACCCTTTTGCCTCTTCTGATGGGCCTATCCTCATCCATAGGCAATGTAGGTATTGGGCCATCTGATGTCAAGCCCATTTGCTCATTATCCATCACATTACCCCCTTCATCAAATGGGACCTTGTCCTAAGGTCCAAAGTAGGATATAAAGCTAAAAGTTTGGTGACATTTTCCCAAGTGTTTTTGGGCAAACCATCCCACTGAATCAAGACTTGTTTAATCCATTGGTCACCATCCAACATAGTTCGAGAATTGAGTACTTTTGAAGGAGTAACAAGAGGGCCTTTTGGAATTGTCTACAAAGGTAGAGAAATGGTAGGAGCAAACTAGGGAGATCCAATAAAACGTTTCAGCAAATAAATATGAAAGAGGAGATGGATGCGAACATGGGATGGAAAATCCAATTTATAAGCCACTTTACCAATATGTTCCAGGATTTTGAAGGGATCGAAATACCTTAATGCTAGTTTCTGATATTTCTTGAGTTCCACTGAATGCTGTTTTTATGGTTGCAACTTAACCCAAACAAATTCCCTACAACAAATTCAAGCTCCGTGTGGTGTTTATTAACATTTCTCTTCATTATCATCTGTGCTTTCTAAATGTTAGTCTTTAAAGTTTGCAAAAGCTCATCTTCGGGTGCAATTGTGAGTGAACATCAAAAGGCATAGTTGCCACAAATGAGTGATGTAACGGAGGTGGAGGGTCTCGACCATATACAACCTTAAAAGGACCATCCCCATAGTAGTTTGAAATGAAGTACTATACCAATACTCTGCCCAAGGTAAAAAAACTCAACCATTGTCTAGGATGATCAAATACAAAATAACGAAGGTATAATTCCAAGCATTTATTCAACGCCTCTGTTTGACCATCAGATTGTGGATGGTAAGCAGATGTAAAATAGAGTTGTGAGCCCTGAAGCTTCATTAAATGTCGCCAAAATGCACTAGTAAAGGTTTTATCTTGATTCAACATAATCATACGAGGTACACCATGTAGTTTCACAATATTTTGAACATATGCCTCAGAACCCTTTGACTAGTAAAAGTAGCAGGTAAGGGAATGAAATATCCATATTTAGACAATCGATAGACAACCACAAAAACAACAAAATTGCCATGAACATGGGGAAGTCTGGTAATAAAATCCATAGATATATCTTCCCAAATTTGGGCTGGGATAGGGAGTGGTTCTAATAATCTTGCTGGGTGAAGGTTGGAAATTTTATCCTGTTGGCAAATATCACATTGCTGGATAATCTGAATGTCATTCCTCATACATGGCCAATAAAAGAGATAAGCTAAACGATAAAAAGTGTGTAAAAATCTTGCATGTCTGCCAATCTTGGATGAATGAAATTTGGTCAAAATTACATTGATAAGCTCTTGATCATCTTGGGGAATCACTAACCTGTTACGCCAATATATGTCTTGGTGTTTGAGCTAATGTTGCTGGATATAGAATTTCCCATAGAAAGTTGGCTCTTCAGATATTGAATCACAAGAGACGCTCAAACTCGACCATAGATGTGATCCATAAAAGATGGTTGTAGTGTTGACATGGCCATATAGGGAGATGCAAGACAAGGCATTGGCCGCTTGATTTTGACGTCGTGATTTATATTTAGTGGTAAATCTATAGCCCAATAGTTTAGGTAGAGAGGCCTCTTGCTTTGGCGTTTGAATAATATGGTCACCAAGGTGTTTCAAGCTCGCGTGATCAATCCGAATAATGAAGTAGTGACCAAAAAGGTAGTGTCGAAATTTGAAATAGCCTTAGTGATAGCAAATAACTCACGCACATATATAGATTGAGCTTGCATATGAGAAGAGAGCTTTTTATAGAAGAAATCAATTGGATGAAAGTCTTGGCTCAGCACTGTGCTGATGCCGACTTCAGAAGCATCAATCTCTAGGATAAAGGTTTTAGAGAAATCGGGTAAATGCAATACTAGGGCGTGGATGATGGCAAGCTTCAAAGAATCAAAAACTTGTTGGGCCTGGTCAGACCATTTAAAGCCATCTTTGACCAAGAGATTTGTTAGTGGCCTAGTGAGTTGAGTGTATTGCTTGATAAAACGCCTATAATAACCACTGAACCCAAGGAACCCTTTAAGCTGAGTCACCATTTGTGGAATGGACCACTTCTTAATGGAGTCTATTTTGGAGTCATCCATCTTGACCCCTTTATCAGAAATCACAAGTCCTAGATAGTCAATTTTTTGTTGCCTGAATGCACACTTTGAAAGCTTACCGAATAATTGATGTTGCTGCAATATTTCTAGCACAGTCCGCACTTGATCGAGATGTGCTCAACAGGAATTACTGTAGACGAGGATATCATCAAAGAAGATTAGGATGAATTTATGATGAAATGGGCAAAATACCGAGTTCATTAGGGCTTGAAATGTTGCTGCGCATTCGTGAGCCCGGAGGGCATAACTAGCCACTCGTATAAACCATGGTGAGGGCGGAAAGCAGTCTTTACTTTGTCAGTAGACTTCATCAATATTTGATGATAGCCAGAGCAGAGATCCAATTTCGTATAAAAAATAGAGTCGTGGAGTTCATCCACTATTGGCATTAGAAAAGCATCTTTAATGGTGATGGTGTTGAGAGCTTGGTAATCCACGTATAAATGCTAGGTACCATCCTTCTTTTTGATGAAGACAACAGGTTCTGAAAAGGGGCTGTTGCTTGTTTGTATCAATCCATCACCCAGAAGCTCTTCCACAATCTTTTCGATATGAGTTTTCTAACTCACCAGGTAGTGATAAGGATGCACTTTCATTGAAGTCATGTGTGGCAATAAAGCAATATTATGCTCGTACCCTCTTGCTGGTGGTGACCCATGTGGGCTAGCAAAAACAGAGGCAAGTTGATATAATAGGTGGCGAAGGTCAACAGGTATAGAATCATAAGGGTCGAGTGATGATGAGTCTAGTGAGTCAAGAATATATAATTCTGTGACTACCTCGGTGTGCTGTAGACGTAACAAATGATGATATTTTGCTTGTGACGGGGTGTTTCCTCTGAACCCTTTTAATGTGACCCACTGCCCATCAGTTAAGAATTTTATTGTGGATGTACTATGGTTTGCTACAAGTGGACCTAATGTCTCGATCCGCCCTATGCCAATAACCATATCAACTCCAACAATGGGCAAAACAGACATAGTTAAATGCAATGTATAACCACAAATTTGAATAGGGATATTGATGACCTGTTGATTGGTTCTCATAACTTGGATGATTCCCCCTAGTACCCTTACTTCTTGGTGTGTTCCACGACTAAATTCAGATGTTCTACTATTCAGGGATGAATGAAGTTATCGGAGCTGCCGCCATCCGATAATATCTGAACTTCCTTGCCATGGATCATGCATATAAACCAAATGGTAGCTATGCCATGCGTGCCTTTGATAGCCTGTAACAAAAGATGATGAAAGGTGCTATTGATCGAGATATCTTCGGTTTCGGGTTCGATAATCTCCTCTAGTTTGTCTTCTTCAATCGTCATCATTAACTATCGCTTGGCACAAAGATGGGTTGGTGAGAATTTCTCATCGCTGGTGTAGTGTTGACCCTTTTCTTATCAAATTTACATCTCAGCTGGCATCATTTGTTTAAGAGGAAGGCAGGTAGGAGTTGGTAAGTAAGGTGGTAGATTAGTTTTTCCTTCACCACTCATCATCGTGGAAGATCCCCTGGTAGCTGGTGTTTCGTGGTTCGTGCCCAAGTGCCCCTTACTAGATGAGAATCCTCCTCCAAAATTCCGAACCTATGAGATTTCACTGGTTTACTCCACTCTAATGCTTCTGCGAAGAGCTTTGCCATTATCATCGCCTTTAGAACTGAATTTGGTTTCTGCACTAACACGTCTCGCTGAAACTCTGGCTTCAACCCACCCAAATAACAATCTAGTATTGCTGCTTTTGGAATGTCCACTGTTCAATTATCCAGGGCCATGAACTGACCTTTATAGCTATCCATCTTACCTTATTGAACAAGCTTGAAGAATTGGGATCGGGCACAGTCGAAATGGGAAGAACCATATTGTTCTTCAATCGCCTGAATGAGGGCAGTCCAATGAGGAATGTGGCCAACCTTGTTGAGCATCTGGAACTAGGGGAGTATGTCACCGTCCATATGAATAGACATAATCACTAAACTTTGAGTATCTGGGACTTCAAAGAATTTGAAATATCGCTTTGCTTTAGAGATCCACTGCAGAGCATCCATGCCATCAAAGCATGGAGAGTCTAGTTTAACATGGCGATTCAACGGTGGTACATAAGTGCTCTGGTATGCCATGATCATAATTTGAGGATTGCCTTCATCCTTGGTTCCCGAACTCTTAGTCCTTTTGCCCAAATTATTCAGTTTCACTAAAACTGATTCCATGAAGCTCTCTCTCTAACCGATTAAAATGAGTCTTAGCATTTTCGATGAATCCGGTGGTGCGTTTTTGTTCCTGGCACAGTTCTTTTAGGTGAGTGTTTTCAGCCATTGAAGGACAAAAAAAAAAAAACTCTCTCAATGGAAGCACAAAAATGTTATGATCAAATAACAAAATAGCTGAAGAAGATAGAACTTCTATATATTGAAATTACTTGTTGGATATAGCTCTTCTATTAGATAAATGTTTGTAATGCACAGTAGAAAGAAAAATACTGAACAATATGGACAAAGAGAGGAAAATAATAGAAATAGGGAGAGGGGACTACAGGAGAATCTAAAGAGAGAGAGAGATATTCCATAAATCTTTTCACACCCATCTCAATCAACTGTTATTACTATTTATAGATCCTATTCATCCAATTCTCTAAGCTTTTAGGTTCTTCTCTTGATCCTTTTGCCTCTTCTGACGGGCTTATCTTCATCCATAGGCAATGTAGGTATGAGGCCATATGATGTCAAACCCATTTGTTCATTATCCATCACAGTGGAGTGGGACTTGAGGCAGCTTAGTAGGAGAAAAACATAATTTTGGAAAAATTTACTAGATCAGGTGGAACATTAGAGGAAGAAAGTCCTAAGGGGCTAAAATGAAAACTAGAGAAGTTATAAATAGTAAGAAAAAAGCTTTAGCGACTAAAATGAAAATTTTAAATGTAAGATCCTTCAGTGTAAATAAATTTTGAAAAATTTTCGAAGGCTAAAAACCGGACTTGATGCTAGTATTGCTATCCCTGGAAGTGTCCTTAAGTTGAATTGATCCCAAGATCAGTTGTCAAAATGCCCAAAAATATTGAAATGACCATATTATTTTTAGAGAATGGACCAAAAATAAAATGGAAGGGTAGTATTGGGAAATTGGGTCCAGTTAAAGAGAAGCCGAGAAAAGAAAAATCAAAGGCCCAAAATGTAATATCTCGAACATTGGACCTTGAGAATCAAGAACAAGCCTAAAATAGGCGGACGATTAAGCCCGGTTCGGGAAGAGTTGCAAGGATCTCATGAGATAGAAAGCTTTTAAGGGACTAAGTAACTCGGCTATATGGGTCAGTAGACCTAGTATGTATATGTCGTGGAATTGAAAGTGCTAATGGAAAAGGTCACAGAGGACCTATACAGTGTTAACCAGTTGGTAAAAATATTATTTACCTATGCCCTAAGGTATGAGATGATTAGCCAAGCAAAAATGTGCTAAAATAAGTGTGTACATGAAATTTTCTGGTCAGGTAAGGATTTCTTGCGTTTTTGAAGAGATAAGAATGAAAAGTCAGCTATAATCATTACTTGAGGACACATGTCCGAATGAGATTAAAAAGCAAAAAAGTAAGTAATGATTATAGGGGTAGAAAAGTCAATTCCTTACCCCTTAAGGATTGAATTTCATCCACATGTGGGGAGAGAGAGAAAATCAGACTATTTTATCTACACTCAGGCCCAAACATAGAATACGGGTCCCACAGGATGTTAACTGGTAGAAAGGGGGACCGATAAGGACTTTGGACTGAATGAGACAATGTGGGGCCATATTAGAAATTAAAAAGGTGCCACATATGTATGTCCCATCAGGGGAGAATATCTGGAAAAGTTGAAGAAAAGTGTAAAAAGAAGCACCTTTGTAACCAGCGGGGCTCGATAAGGACCGATAGAGCAAAAATTGGACAGATAAAGTGGAAAAAGGGAATTAAATGAAAGGGATCAGATTTTTGGGCCCCAATAGGCACCACCTAGCCCCCTTAATTACTAAAATTTGTTTTGGGGAAAAAGATAGGAATAATTAATGAGTTTCGGGCCACAAATGGTAATTTATAAAGTTTCGGGCCAAAATAGGTTATTTGCTCCAGGGGAAGAAAAATATCTAGATATTTTGGAGGGAATTGGCCACATGTCATCTGCCTAGACACCCCTGGAATTCTCTGGAATTTCTTGGAGAAAAAGTCAAAAAGCCAGATGAATTCCATTAATTACTGGACAGGGTTTTACCACAGTTTTTCGAGACTGATCAGTTACTTTTCCTATTATTAAATATGCATGTTTTCTCTCTCCTAAACTAAGGGAGCACAAAATTTCTAGAGGAATGGAGAGAAATTTTCAGCCAACCTCCATAGCTGATCAAGGTCCAAGCTTCATAGAACACCAACGAACCTCCGATTTAGGTCAACACCGAAAACCCGAACCGTTGAACTTGAACTTGTGATTTTCGTTCAAGGGGTTGGGGCATGGTGTTGCAATCTTATTTTTTGTTCTTGATGGTCTCAAAGTGTTTAAAACATGATTTTGTATGGGGTTAATCTATGGTTTGATTTTTCGAACTCAAAAACACCGAAAAATCTCTAAGAGCAAGTTTATTGCTGATTCAGGAAATTCTGGCGAGAGTTTTCAACTGAGACTTAAAAATAGTAAATGAGCTTGGTTTGATCTGAGATTTTTCAGGAATAAATTAGACATCGTAAGGTTCACCATGATGTATAATTTTGTGTTAATTGGAGTTTTCTACTAAGAGATGAAAATTGCTAAAGTTGAACCAGGGAGCAACTGAGCGAATCTGGACCAGGGAGTGAAAAATGGGTACACACCAAAATAAGTGTACTTTGGGTTTCTGAAATTATTTTTCCTGCAAAATAGACACTTTATTGGTTCAGATGGCGTTGGTTTCATGCAAAAAATATTTTTTTTGGAATTTATTAAAAATCATTGAATTTGGGCCTAATGCAATGGATTTTTCTGGAAAATGATAAAGGGCTCGGTTTTAAAGGATAAAGCAAGGGTATTTTTGGAAATACTAAAAATAAGGTGTTTTGGTGTTATTTAGGGATAAAGCATACTTGAGAGAGCTAGCAGACACATTAAAATTGTAAGACGGTACATACCCCACTAAGTAGTAACCGCTTTACTCAGATATCTTTATGTGTTTTGTTGTATGTTTGTATTTGCCATGTGTATTTTTGTATATGTTCTGCCAAATATGGATACAGAGTTATGTGGTTCCTAGTGCTGAGGATGATTGGTCCGAGGCCAGCCTTGGTTGGTGGCTGTACGGGTCGATAGGTCTGGGGCTGTCCTGGTGAAGGCAGCTTTACGGGTCGTGACTCCGATAAGTCCAAGGCTTGCCTTGGTAAAGCAGCCTGACGGCATATGGTAGTTGGTGATGTGTGTATTTTTGTTTGCATATGTGGCATGTTTGGCTTGTTACTATTGTTTTCGTATCTGACATGGTTACCTGCATACACTCTTCACATTTAATATTTGAGTATTGACGGCTACTCTGGGGGACATTATCGGACCCCATAATCTTCTATAGTCACAGGGGGACGTGCCTGAAATGAAGAACCTTTTTGAAAGGGTAAGTGCTTATTGGTGTAGATTGAAGAATAGGAAATGCCCTATTATATGTGTACTTATGTTTATTGGGATTATTGTATATTTCTTTTGGTATTAGTTTTTGGATGACTGTACGCTTAACCCTTGGAGACTTTTATTTTCTGTTTATTTTACTTTTGCCAGTACAGTAGGTTGTCCAAATTGGTCAAATGCTTTGTTGTGATAACTCTGATATGTATTAAATGGACTTAATAATGAAGGAAAGGTAGTTTGAGCAAAAAAATGAAGGAAAGGTAGTAAGTAAAAGGAATCCCTCTAACCCACCACCCGAAAGGGCGAGGCCGATAGGGGTGTAACACAAAATCCTAGTTAGGTTAAAGTACAATTTTCTTGATGAAATCTAGTTCAAACACTGACAAAAATCGAGTCCAAGCAAAACATAAATAAGCCCAACAAGAGGAGCAATATTTTAATAGAAAAGACAATCTATTTAATGGATAAAATTTAGGTCAAGTTTCCTCTATCTTAGGTAGGCATAGAAATAGGCCAGGAAGGCTAGACTTTGGCTAAACAGGCTTGAGCTTGTAATGGGTCAAAAGGCCTAAACTTGGGACTTAGCCTGAATGCAGGCTTTTTCTAAGGCTAAAGCCTGAGCCTTCATAAGGCCTTGTTGAGTCTGAAGCCTTTTAAAGGCCTACTTACAATGTAAACATGGATGCTCATCCCTCCTTGCTGCTCATTAAAGAGGGATGAGGATCCATGCTTACAATGTAAGCTTCCATCATCTTTCGTTCGAGCTTTCTATAACCAACTTGAGACATGCAATGTTGTTATTTATTTCTTGATTGCTTGCTTCACTTTATTTGCTTTACTTAGTTCCTGTAAAATGAAAACAACAAAAACTGAGTTAGTGATGTCAAGTAGATTCAAATAAAAGATAAGATATGAAAGAAATTTTACAAGAAATTGAGGATCTTGCAGTGACGGCACAAACAACCTCCAATCCTCTGGAGAAGTGTACATATATTTTTTTACATGGATCCTTATCCCTCCTTGCCCCTCGAATACACTTTCCAGAGAGGTTGTTCTTGAAATCTTTCTATCGTAGAGAAACTTCCCCCATCCAGTGCTTGTATGTCACTTGTTTGTTTCGGACATCGTACGTTTGCTGCAAGGTAATGATATGATAATTACATTTCAAGCAATATGACTAAAGATACAAATGCAGATATGTCAAAAGTTATATACCAAAATTTGTTGCCAAATTAGGTCCTTCGTTTTCAGTGGAACCAACTTCCAATGCAAACTTTGCTTCAAGCTAAAAAGCCTACTTAGCTAATGAATTTGTCTTCCTCAACACCAATTGGATTCATATTAACATCGAAGTCCACATGCAGCCTCTCTCGTTGTTGTTGATGACGTGCAACCAATGCTCACATATTTGTGTTGCCTCTAATTCTTCTCACAACGGGCTCGCCTCTATCGCTTTGTGACCCATCAAGTTGTCCATATTCCTGTTAAGACAAATCAATGTTAGATAGGTTATTAAATTGTAATTAAATGAAGAAAATAAACTAACAAGTAAAAAAAAAAATCACAGTACTATTTCATAACTTAAGGTCTTACTTTATATGGTTTCCCATATTCCTTCACAATGATCATTTCTTATAGCATATTCATCATCATCTACCAATTCTATTTCAGTTGCTGTAAGTGGATTTGTTGTGAAAGGTGGTGTATCGTTAAGGTTTAAGGATTCTTCACCATACTTATATTTTTTACTTTGAAGTACAATGGACATTTTGTTATTTGCAGGGTCTGTGTCATAAAACACCTGTTTCACCTGGCTTGCTAGAATGAATGACTCATCTCTATGATAAACTCTTTAAAGATCAACTGAGACAAATCCAAATTATGGATATATTACAACAACATTATTGCTAATCCACTTACATTTCAATAAAACAACTTTGAACTTGTTGTAGGTTATCTCCCATATTTTCTCAATAACACCATAATAGACTATTGATGCTAATATGGGGTTTTTGTCATTCGAACTCAAAAAACGCATGGATTCAGCTTCAACCATCACCCCACTATTTTGCACGAAACTTGTGTTATCTAGGTCTTTTGTGTAGAAAGAATACCAATTTATATCATACCATTCCAAGTGATGATCTAAAAAGAAGGCCCCCAAGTGAACCGCTTGATTGTATTAGATCATCGGTCTCATGGAACACCTTTTCCTCAAACCATTTTATGAATGTCGTGAGTGAACTGCATGTTATTCTTCCTTGGATTCATATTCTTCAAACTCTTTCTGTGTTCATCTATGTATAGTTGAACTTCTTCCATATTATTCAAGATATACAAGTGTGCTTGTAACACCTCTTCATGAGGCATTTTCCCTTGCTTATCCCCTCGTCATGCTGAGATTGTACCGTCAACCCTAATAACTATTTTTTGCAAAAGTCCATAGCCTTTTCAACTACATATCTTTCAATTATTGAGGCTTTCAGTCGATAAGGATTTTTAGAGTACCCTTTTAAGATATTCATGTATCGCTCGAAAGGGTATATCCATCTTAGGTAAACTAGACCATATAGTGTTACTTCCCTTACCAAATGAACCATCAAATGCACAATTATATCAAAAAATATGGGAGGAAAACGCATCTCTAGTTGGGATAAAATAATATAACTCTCATTTTCTAATTCATCCAACTTTTCAATGTCAATGATTTTGTTATAGATAGTATTAAAGAAAATGGGTAAAGGTGCAAGAATGCACATATGCTTTTCCCTCAAGAGCACCCAACACCAAAATGCTTTTTTTGGGTGCAAAACTACCCACGTGGTTACAATTTCAGAACAAAAGTCACATAAAATGTTAACCTCACCAACCGTTTGTTAGAGAGTCTGTTAAAATTGTCAGGTGTGCTGAAGTTTCAGCCAAATGTGGCTTTATGGACATGTGAATTGGTCATTAGTAATTCACCACCCTTTCAGCAAAAAAAAAAAGCACCATCGAGCCCCTGTGTCATTGTCAATGTCAAGAGATTTGCTTCTATTCATCCATGCACAGTATAAGCGGTGAGGAATTTGAAATCGAGAGGCAGCTTGATTGGGGATTTGTAATCAAGCCCTACGTCGTCATTTAAGCCATTCACCTCCGAGCCTGTGAAAAGAAAATAGAGAAAGAAACTGTGATGAAAATAAATGCGATGAAAACAGAGGAAGAAACTGCTACACAGACATGAATGCAGAAACTCCAGGAAAGTGAAAAGAAACGTAACATATGTGATAAAAATAAAATTCAAGTATTGAAAATACAGAAACATAAGTAAAATGAATCAGTTCAGGATTTTTAAATGGCTTAAATGACGATGTAGGTGAATGGCTTAAATGATGAGGCATGGAGTTCTGGGGACTCTTCGTTACTACCTTAATACTAGTCCTGAAGGTGCTCATTATCACTGCTCTCAAGACATAATATACCAAAGGGTGTTGATTTGGAAGAAATGGTAATTTTATATTCTTTTTTGGATAGTTGATGAGCACAAATCGTACCATGTTTTCCCTATACTTATTGACTGAATTGAATGTTAAATACAAGCATAAGTGCAGATCATCTAAGTAAAAAGGCATACATTCATGATATAGGGACTGAAGAGTAGAAATCATTTGCATGTGATAAGAATGGAACAATTTACAGAGTTTTTAAAGAAGAACGTATAGCGAGCTAATACGATGCTATAGCATTCGACAAAGATCCGAAGTGCAATACAAGTCATCCCAAATGCTATAGCAAAGTAGACGACACAATGCTATGCGGTAGGTTTTCTGACCTTTTTACCCCGATGATTTCAGGAATAAAAGAAAAGGGCGATATTGACAGATAGATTGCTGACACAACAAAATAGAAGATGCGGAGGATCGGAACTAAAAGATTTGAAGAATCCTGCAGAATGAACAGAAGCAATCTACTCGGATCAAGAGATACAATAGATCCCGACAGATTAGGAAAGACCCAGCTCACTGTAACTTACATCGCAAGAAAAACCTGATTATAAAAGGAAACAGCGGAGCCAACCCTAACAGAGTCGGAGAGCCCTAGAACGAGATTTTATCTTTTGGCAGACTCAAGAGAAGAGTGAGAGATTTCACAAGAGCACGAGATTTCAGGACAACCCAAAGATCCTTCCCCGGTATGACGAGATGAAGAAGACGTGGAGTGGTGACGTGATAGGTGTAACATCCCATTTTCGAAAGCGTTTTCACGGTATCTTGATTAGAGTAGAGCATTGGAAGTAAATGGTTTTGAAAAGTAACTGATAAATATCCACTGTAATGTATTTGTTAGCTTTTAACAAGCGTTACAAAATTCTGAATGTCATCATTAAGTACAAAATAAAAGGGCTTCCTCCAGCCGGCTACTCTATCTGCTGCTTACCCTTGTCTCCGGTCCTGTTCACTCCGGATCCTGAAGCTATGGTAAGAGCTGAGGTTCAATGCACATTAAACCTCAGGTAACGGTTAACCTCATGTTCATGTACAGTTATGTATGATAGATATTCATGATATCACAACATTATTCACATATGAAAGATAATAACAGAATACAACTACTACATATGAACGTTATTACGGTGCGCACTATTCACGGTGCCACGGTGTACACCCGTGTCCTCAGCGCTAGGAAAACTCAACGGTATTATTAGAACCATAACTCGTGTATAGCTGTATATGTACGATCAATACTTTTAAAACAGAGTTTCAATCTAGGAATACAACTATCACACATATAGGTATATAATAAACATCAGAGTTAGTGTTACAGTACGCGTCCGTACCTTTGTCGGTACGTTGACAGTTGGACTGTGATCGCGTTTATCCTATAATGGTAATATCACATTTATTAATCTACAAATAATATCCTAAGAGATATTTTGGCCACTAATGACTATTTTGCCCTTGGAATATTTATTTTTCACTTTATTCCCTCAAAATTCGTAGAACAACGCTGGTACAAATTTGGGCAGAATTTTGTCTAACTTTGAAAAATCATAATTAATTCTAAAAAAATAAAAACGAGGATCCGTAAAATTCTTTGGAATCCTTAGGATGTCTATTTTAAATTAAAAATAATCACTTTTGCCCAAATTACACAAATCACTCCCAGGGTTTAAGTTTTGAACCTCTGCCCAGAATTTTTCCAGAAATTTGTAGCCTAATTTTGAGAATTTTTATCCCACTGTAAAAAACTCATTTTAACATGTTCTTAGAATATTTAAAAATCCCTATATTTCTATTTTAACCATGAATTTGCTCATAATTTTGTGACCATATTTTCAATATGAAATTCTGGCATTTTCATCACTTCGCCTCCGAAATTCGAAACCGATGAAATTTCGCGTAACTTCGTTACTTTGATGATTTTCTTCTAGAAATTTTGCTATATGACCTCCCTCAGCATTTTTTCGAAATAAAGCCAATTTTGACCATAAAAACATGTAAATAAAATTATCCTAGCATATTTAAGATCTACACTACTTCTATCTAAAAACTTAAGAACTAGAACTTAAAGAACTTAAGCTAGAGCTAGAGAACTTACCAAGAACTTTGCTCCTTCTCCTCCAAGACTCTCACTCTCACTTTCTCTCTATATTTCAGATGTTGTTGCTTTGTGAATTGGTGAGGATTTATGAATGCACTACCCCCTATTTATAGGAATTCTTGGGTTAACTACCTAGCAACTTCAAATTACTTTTAACCCTTGGATTTAATCTTAACAAAGAAGTTTTAATCCCTCCCATACACCTATGAACCGTCCTCCCCCTTTCTCTCTTATACTCTTCATCTTTTCCCATCCCCAAATGCCAATTTAGTTAGGTACAAGTTGGTGTTTTTATTCAAGATCCATTTCCACTTTTTAAATCTTCATTTTATGGCTTAGTTAATGGTCCTTTTTAAACTCTTAAATCACTTAAATATGAATCTCAAAATTTTATAAAAATCACTTTGGAGACAACTATGTTCAAGCTTAAATTACGCTTGTTCATAATATCAACTTATATTTGTTCTATGACCAAAGGTTTTGAAGATACAATTTATTTTCTATTGGTTCTCATTTACTTATGTCTTGAATTAATCCCAATGGTTTTTATCTTACCCTTTATTAATTACCCATTAATTACCTAAGCTTACATCATTTTTTGCCACAAAAGTCTTATATAAAGGACCCTTATCCTCTTCCAACTTTTAATGCTTGCATGTGCTCTCATCTTTATATGTTTAATATTAATTTAATCCCACTTGCTTCTTCCTCTTTTATTTGGACCGAAACTCACTCTTCAATTAGCCTAGAATTTGTGTTTCATTTACCTTACATTATCATGAAGCAAGAGTTCTCATTGGTTGTTAAATCCTCACTTGGATTATGCTTTATGAAATTCATTTTAAAGCCTTTAGATTAGCTTTATAATATTTAATCTAAGCCTTTGATGTTGGGTTGGAGAAAAATCTAAACACTATTAGTGATATTTGTTAATGATTTAGGATTAAGGATTAATTAACAATTTTCTTAACTCTTTAATTAGTAATTTTCGTCACTTTTATTAGTTAAAGGAAGAATTAATTAATCTTTGGTTAATGTTGCTAATATAGTGTTTTAGGGGTTATTAGGCCTAATTGCAAAAATTTAACAAGTTTCTAAATTAATTTTGATGATTAAAAACTCCTTGTATGCTAATCTTAACATTTAAATATCATTTGGGTCTTAATTTAATTGATATTTCCTTAATTATGACCTTTTTAAATTAATTATTAATTAATTTTCGAAAATTACTAAAATATCACAATTATTGCAAATTTAATTGCTTAATAATTGTTGCTAATTTTCTCTAATTGATTTAGGCATTTAGATGACATTTAATCACCTTTATGACATAAATAAGACTTATACTTAATTATGTTAATCTTAGGGTATTTTATGATGCCTAACAAAATTTATTAAATCATTGGTTACCCTAATCCTAAGGAAAAATTTCCTAGAAAATAGGATAAACACATCTCAAAATTTGAGACCACATATTTACCTATTTTAAATAAGCTTTATCCACCAAAATATTGTATTTAAGACAAATAAGAATTTTGGGTATTACAATAGGGCTGCGTCCACGTCGTTGGATTTCCGTCAAAGCTTTCTGTTTTCCCTTTTTAATTTAGTTTTCCGATCATGGGTCATTCTGTTAGTATCTGCTTTGTGTGTCCCTCGTCAGTCATGAACTGATTTTCATATGGCTGGATGAGGATGATTCCTTAAGTTGTTGAATGAACCTAGTTGCAAGTTCTTAATTCAATAAATTTGGTTTGTTTATCAGTGTTTCAATTACTAGTCGATCAACGGAAGTTAAGGGCTAGATTTGTGGCCTCACTTACTGGCAAGGAGTCGGGGTTAGACCTCTGAGAAATAGTGTTTGCTAGGCAGCCCGTGCACGGGGTGACCTATTATTGTAGGCTTTAGGAATGGGTCTACCTCTCATAACCATAACACCCTGAGCGTAGCGCAGATCTGATTAGAAAGTTGCCATAAGAATATGGAAGGAGTATAGTTAGTATCATATGTATCGAACGCGGAAGCTTCGGTAGACTATAGAGGTGGGTTAACCAAATAGCTTTGTAATTAGTAGCTATGCTGTAGCAATTGCGGAAGCTGTGCAGTGTAGTGCTATAGCATTAGGTAGAGCAACTGGGGGATTGATGCACTTAAGGGTGATTCTGAGTTCAGCCTAACCTCTTACTGATATCTTCTCACGTTTTAAGTTATTCTCTTTACTTTTACTAGTAGCATAATCACAACAACCTCTCAACCCAACATATTTACTTTCGCTTGTACAACTATCATAACAATTGCGTGTCACTCTTTGGTATCTCAGTCTCTGTGGGACGATACTCTACTTACACTTTATTACTTATTCGACTGGTTCACTTGCCATCAAGGAAATCGACCAACAATAGTTCTGCTAAAGTTGGTCATTTCCAGGAAGCTATTCAGTTTCAACATGGTATTTTGCCTTCTTTATTCAAGTTAGGAGCCTCCACTTATCTAAGTTATGCATTATGGCTTATTAATATGATTATGATCATAACGTATTTATCTGGGTTCTTCTTTTCTTGCAGCAAGTAAATACCTCTGTCATTAGGCTGTTACCCCAAGATGCATTGAAGTCACCATATATTGCATCCATGTGGGTTTATGTGGTCAAGATAGATGTTTTGCTTGACCTCTTGAAATTCCGATATCCATCATCAAACAATTTTGGATCTGAAATCATTCTTGCTGCTGTGAAGGAACATACTGTCCAAGTAAGATGGATTCTAATCTTCAATATGGTTTTTTTTTCTTTCAGCCATTTCTATCCATTTTGGAGGAAATTTTATCTGCTAACTATGAGGAACTGATTTTACTATCATTTAGCATCATGGTTTGTGCAAATGTCTTTATGCAAGTTCACCCAATTAACCTTAAATTTTTGGAATCAACCAAGCTTGTTGTTATGCGTTTGTTACTACTACATTACTGTGCACATGACAATGATAACAATACAAGCACAATTTCTATTGTTTTCACTTGCATTTTTCTTCAGGGACTACTGGGAAGACATCGATCGGAACCATAAAGTCATTTTATGATGCCAATCTGGCTCTTACTGAAGAGGTGTGTTAAAGATAATCATGGCTGGCATTTATATTTTGTATTCACATTATATGAGTACATGCATCATGTATTTCTCACAAACTACAGTAAAGATACATCGGTATCTCTTCTTTTGCAAGTTCTGTAAGGATGTTATCTTCTTTGTCCTATGCTCATGCAGAATCCTAAGTTTAAATTTTATGATCCTGAGACACCCATTTACACCTCTACCTCGATTCCTACCACCAACAAAGATCGATAATTGCCAGGTATGACAATGTACATTAAAGCATGTTACCAAGTTCATGAGATGTCTTCTCATGTTTGGTTTTGTCTTGTAGATAGTCGATGCAATTATCTCCCATGGATGTTTCCTGAGAGTTTCTGCATTCATGTATGTGTAGCAGTTTCTTCCTTTGTTTTCATCGCATTTGTTTTCATTGCAGTTTCTTCCCTGTTTTCTTTTCACAGGCTCAGAGGGGATGGCTTAAATGACAACGCAGGGCTCAATTCCAAATCCCCAATCAAGCTGCCTCTTCGATTTCAAATTCCTTACCACTCATATTGTGCATGGATGAATGGAAGCTAATCTCCTGACATTGACGATGATGCAGGGGCTCGATGGTGCTTTTTTTTTTTGGCTGAAAGGTTAGTGAATCACTAATGGAAAATTCACATGTCTGTATGACTGAAACTTTAGCACACCTGACAATTTTAATAGGCTCTCTAACAGACGTTTGGTGAGGTTAACACTTTATGTGACTTTTGATCTAAAAGTGTAACCACATGGGTAGTTTTGCACAAAAAAAAGCATTTTGTGTTGGGCGCTCCAAAGAGCAAAGCACATGTGCATTTTTTCACCTTTACCCTAAAGAAAATACACAATTTTGTTATAGTGGTTCGCACTTTATCTTTCATAATACCTTTAATAGCTAATGGTAATAGTTGTTGTATCAACATATGATAATCATGGAACTTGATTCTCACTAACTTTAAATCGTCCATTGACACATACCTTTTCACATTAGAAGAATACCTTTGTGGAACCTTAATGTCATATAAGCACCCACACAAACTTTTTTCTTCGCTTTTTATAGTATATGCGTTGCTGGCCTCATGTATGCCCTCTTACTGTAACACCCCTACTGTTGTAAATAGTGTAAATTGTAATCGTTGAGGAACTAGTGAAGAATTTTGACTGTAGTCGAATTGTTACTATTTGTGTAATATCTTATGACAAAAATATTCAAAGAAAAAGGATGTCTGTATAGTGGGAGACAGGAAAGTGGATCCCAGAAAGGTCCAAAAGGTCACCCACTTTGACCAGAGGAAAAGAGTCTCTGGCGAGCCTAGGTTTGAAAAGGCGTGGGCTAGGGCAAGAAAACCGGTGAGGCATAAAGCCGGTATGATGAAGCAAGGGCAAAATGGTCAATTCCTTGACCTTTGGGCATTCAATTTCGTTTTATATGAGAAGGAAGAGAAAAACTGATGATTTTACTCATATCCTGGTCCAAACACGAGACATGGGACCCGCAGGCGATAAACCGATAAAAGGGGACTGATAGCGATCAATTAGGGGATTATTTTCAGACAGAATAAAATAAATGTGGGGCCACCTTAGAAAGGGGGAAGGCGCCACATGAATATGCCCAAGCAGAGGAGAATATCTGGCAAAGTCAGAGAAAAGTACAAAAAGACACGTTTTTGGACCCGACGGGACCCGATCGGAGCCAGTAGACCCCGAAATTAACCAATAAAGTGGAAGAGTTGAATTAATTGGTGGGGTTCAGATTTTGGGACATCCCATGTGCATGAAACCTGCCCAAATTGACAAAAAATTGATTATTCAAGCTTGGTCAATTGAGTCAATCCATGTGGACCCCAAAAGTCTTCTAGAAACACAAGGGATAATTCATGAAAAAATTAAAATAGAAAAATCTGATTGTGGGCAGCAAAACTCACGCCACTTGTGCTCCTAGAAGGTCCAAAATCTGCACATGAGATTAATCCAAGTAAATACAAGTTGGTTCCTAACTAAACTAGAAGATTTAATTAGTTACATGAACTAAATGGTCACCTTTGGGGATATTATAAAAAAAACTTGATCAGCCATTTCCTTCCCCAAATTTCATGCTCCAGCTGTAGAGGAAGGAGGAGACCAGCAAGCTTCCATAGCTCAACTCAAGCTCTCAACCACTTGGTCCACCAATCCAAAGTTCCGAAATAGGTAACCATCGACAACTTGAATCTTTAAAATTTTAACTTTGGATTTTCGTGCAACTGATTGGAGCTTGGTTTTAGGGTCTTATTTTGGAGTTTTTAATGGTCCCAAAGTGTCTAAAACGTGATTTTGTGTGGGGTTAAGCCATGGTTTAAGTTTTCTAACTCAAAAACCCCAAAAACTCAAAGAAAAGGCTTGCTGCCAGTGTTCTGGATTCTGGGCAGCGAAGCTGCAAAACTGTTTTTAAAACAGCAGAGATGTTGGTTTCAGATGAAATTTTACAGGTGAAAATTAGACATATGGGGCATCATTTTGACAGGTAATTCGATATATTTTTGATGTACCAATTGAGAGCTACAAATTTCCTAAGTTAATTCTTCCTGCAACAGGGTGAAATCTGACCCAGGTGTGAAATGTGAGAGACACGCCAAAATAAAAGTACTTTTAGGGTCTAAGAATATTTTTCATGAAAAATAGACATTTCAATGGTTCAAATGGCACTGGTCTCATGTAAAAATGAATTTTGTAGAATATATTAAAAATCTTACAAGTTGGGTCAGAAACACTGGATTTCTGGAAAAGTAGGTTGGGCTCGGTTTTGTTAAGAAAAACATAGTGGCATTTTTGTACATATTGAACAAGTGTATTTTAATGGTATTTAGGTCAAGAAACCCTTGGAAAATCAGCGGGCCCAATAAAAGAGTAAGGACAGTACTCACCACACCAGGTAGTAACCAATCTAATCAGATATCTTTGTGTGTTTTGGCTGTATGTTTGTGTTTGCCATGTGTGTTTTTCTTTGGATATGTTGTGCCAAATATGCATACGGTGTTGTGTGAATCCTAGCGTTGAGGATGATCAGTCCGAGGCCAACCTTGATTGGTGGCTGTGCGGGCTGAGTTTCAGTCCGATGTTGGCCTAGTGAGGGCGGCTTTACGGGTTGAGAGTCCAGTGAGACCGAGGCTTGCCTTGGTAAGGCAGCTGTACGGGTTCATGGATTGTGTTATGTGTTTTATTGTGGTATGATCTGGATCTTCTATATTTTTATCTAGCATGGTAACTTACATACTCCTTGCACATTTAGTATTTGAGTATTGACGGTTACTCTGGGGGCCATTTTGAACTCCGGACGCTTCTACAGTAGGGGAGAGTACCGGACCGGTGAGGATCTCTATTGACGGGGGTAGGGCTGGTGTTGCTATGAAGAGTAGGGGATGCCCTACTGTATTTTGTATTTTACTTTTGGATGACTGTATTATATTCCCGGGATTTATTTTGGATTACTGTACCCTTAACCCTCTGGGGATTTATACTTTGTGTTGTTTTTACTTTTATCAGTACAGTAGTTAGTCCAAACCGGTCCTGCGCTCTGTCTCGCGTACTCTAATTCATGTTAAAGTTCTTAATAAATAAAGGAAATATAATTATTAAAAGGAATCCCTTTAACCCGCCACCCGAAAGGGCGAGGCCGTGGAGGTGTAACAGTTTTGGTATCAGAGCACGGTTTGGACAGTACTGATAAAAGGTTATCGGTTAAGGGTACTAACGAAATTTTGTATTGATAGGCGGGAAGATGAAACTTGACCCGATGTACGGGCAGGTCTATCGAAGAAGGAGGCATGAACAAAGAATAATCGGCAGAGAGAAGCACGGAGCCGAACCACCTGTACCAGCACCAGCACCATTTGAGTTACCTCCTTCAGAGCCTGACTTTCTTTATTTACCTTCGTTGGTACCTCTGTCGGAGACAGATTTCCCTCTCTTACCCCTAGAGGCACCAGCGCTAGCACCATTTGAGATACTTCCTCCAGAGTCTGGTTTTCCTTACTTACCTCCACTAGTACCTCTGCCAGAATCAGATTTCCCTTTCTTGCCCCTGGAGGCACCTGTCCCCATTCCAGAGAATCCTCTTTATCCACCGATTGATCTTGAGCCGGAGTTGCTACCAATTCCCGATCAGATACCTCCCTTTATACCGATGTTACCCTCTATACCAGATACAAACCCTGTAGTGGTATCTGACGTTGTTCCTGAGCCTTTTGTAGTCGCACCGGATTTTTCGATGCCGACTTACCCGGTAGTTCCTGATGAGCCATATGCTCCAGATTTCTTTGGCTTGTTTGACCCGGCACCTGCTTTTGCACCATTAAATCTTGATGAACCCGCCCCAGTTCCTCTGTATGATCTACCCATGTTTGAGCTACCCATGGCTGTTGCGCCTCCAATGCCGGAAGAGGAGGGTGTGGGAATTGACAATGAACCAGTACAATCATCTGTTGGTGATGTAGAAGAACTTGCAGAGACCTCTGTTGATCCTATTTCGTTGGCAGTGGGTGAGGATGAGTCTAGTAGTGAGAGAGCATACATGTAGGAGATGGGGTAGTAATGTAAAATAAACGTGATGTAAAATATAGTTAGATGTGTGAGTATTTTGACTGTATGACATTGTAATATAGTTGTAGGATGCTGAGTATGTACTGGATGTAAACTCTTATGTGAATAATATAAGTATGTTTATGTAACCTTGTAATTTCTGATTATTTATTGTTTATGTTATGATGTAGTAAGATGAATATAATGGCTAGACGTCGAACCAGAGCTCAGAGGGAGCCAGAACCAGAACAAGACCCACCTGTGCCTAATCTTACTGAACAAATGATGAAAATGCTCCAAGAGCAAGGACAGATGATGCATTTGATGAGAGCTGAAATTAATGAATTAAGGGTTCGTCAAGACAGAAATGAAACAGAAAGTAATAATGACCATGATAATGGCAGCAATAACAATAATCATAACAGTGAGCGGGGAGGAGGAGCATAGAGATGTAGAAACTCCCTGTCTTGGGTGTCAAAATTCTGTAAACAAAATCCTCCGGTGTTCAGAGGACGTTTTGACATGGCTGAAGACTGGATCTTGAGACTTGAGAAAATTTTTCAGGTTCTTGGCTGCCCTGATGAAAGAAAAGCTCAATTGGCCATTTATAAACTGGATGGTGACGCTGATAGGTGGTGGAGAAATACAGTGACCACCTTACGAGCTCTGAATATCCCTGTGACATGGGAAATCTTTCAAGAAAAATTTAATGAGTAGTACCAGCCATTATCTATTCGTCTTGGCAAGAGTCCGAGTTTCTCATGATTAAACAAGGCGATAGTGAATCTTTTGAAGACTATTATGCCCGATTTACTCGACTGTCTCGGTATTCTGCTTATCATAGAAATCCTGCGCCGAGAGAAATTTGGCGAGATGTTTTGATCGAGGTTTGAAGTACGAAATAAAGAAGAAATTAATCGCTCGACAATTTCACACTTTGTACCAAGCGTAATTTGTGGAAGAGTGTAGAGTCATTGAAAGAAATCTCGGGGATCTTCGTGTTTCCAAAAACACATCTAATCACGGTGAGTCTAGCCGTGGGAACTCATATAAACGGAAAGAATAGGAAGTAACAGACGTGGTGATGGGAAGAAATCTTTTCAATCTAATCGACAAAATTTTCAGAAACTTTCAGAGCCATAGAAATGTAATAAATGCGGAAAGAGCCATCCTGGTACAGATTGCTCTGGGCAGATTATCTGTTTCAACTGTTGTAAACTCGGGCATTTCAGCCGGGATTGCCCACAGCAAAGGACATCGAGTAGACCTCAGAACCAAGGCAGAGTCTTTGCTTTGACCAGGGACTAGGAACAGAAATCCCCTGAGATGGTGCAAGGTACAATCTTTGTTCACGGTCATCCTTTATATGCATTGTTTGATACAGGTGCTAGTCACTCTTTCATTGCCTATGACTGTGTCATGTGTTTGAACCTTGAATTGCATAAATTGCCTTATGATTTGAATGTGTCTACACCCTTAGGGGTTAAAACCTGTACTGCTGATGTCTGTTTGAATTGTGTTGTAATGGTGAATGATTGTGAGATGACCATTGACCTGATTTGCTTACCCTTACGGGAGATCGATGTGATCTTGGGTATGAACTGGTTGTCAGCTAATAATGTAATTATGGATCTCGGGAGCAAGGCAATTGCATACCGAGAGTTACCGTGCAACAGTGATGGTGAAGTCAGCCTCAATGTTTTGACAGCTACCGAGGCAGAAAAATGTCTTAAACAGGGTTGCCAGGGATACATAGTATTCCTTTCAGTACAGGCAAAGGCAGAACTCACACCAGATAAAATTCCAATCGTAAAAGAATTTCTTGATGTTTTTCTGGACAACATCAGTGGGTTACCCCTAGAAAGAGAAGTTGAGTTTGCCATTGAACTTATACTTGGTACTGGACCTGTATCGAAAGCACCCTACCGGATCGCACCTAACGAAATGGTAGAACTAAAGAAGCAACTTGAAGAGTTACTTGAGAAAGGCTTTATCAGGCCTAGTGTTTCGCCATGGGGAGCCCCAATACTCTTTGTGAAGAAGAAAGATGGTAGTCTACGACTCTGTATTGACTACAGGGAGCTGAACAGGGTGACGATTAAGAACAAATATCTACTCCCCAGGATTGATGATCTGTTAGATCAGTTATCTGGATCCTGTGTATTCTCGAAAATTGATTTGCGATCTGGATATCATCGATTCTGAGTAAGAGTGAAGATGTCAAAGCGCCTTCAGGACCAGATACGGGCATTATGAATTTGGTGATGCCCTTCGGATTAACGAATGCTCTGCTGTCTTTATGGATTATATGAATCGTGTATTTCGACCTTACCTGGAAAAATTTGTTGTGGTATTTATCGATGATATCTTGATTTATTCTAGAAATGAGATGGAACATGAGCACCATCTGCGACTTGCATTGAATATTCTAAGAGAAAAGAAACTCTACGCTAAATTTAGCAAATGTGAATTTTGGCTTTCGGAAGTTAAATTTCTGGGCCATGTGATTTCAAAAGATGGGGTTGCGGTTGTGTTGGAAATTATGCCCTAGGGGCAATTCATTGTACTTTGGATATTTGAGTTATTTAAAGTATTTTCTTTAGTTATCATTTTTCTCTGCATGTTCGTATTGATAAGCGCATCCCTAGATACATCTTATAGATTATCCTAAATGTCCCGGTCGGTCATCTACGCGGGAGCGAAGATGAATTAAGACCGATATGACTTTGATGAGGTATGGAGATACAATCAAAGTCATGGGCACTTGTAAGAGTACAAGGTCTTGGGCCGACCCACTATGAGAAAGTTGCATGGATTAAGTCATAAGCTTATCTCAATTATAACCGCGTCTAACGCCCTATGACTGAGATCATCATGGATTCCTACATGATGAATCACAGTCTTTGACCTAGTCAAAAGTCACCTTTGAATAGGGTGATGATAAAGGCCAGGATCGGGATCAGTGGTTTTCATGCGGAGGGACGTGAATGGTCAAGATGGAATTTGTCCCTCACATTCGTAGAGAGATATCTTGGGCCCCTCGATGAGTAAGTCTAAGAAATGTATGGCCATCTTGTGATGGAAAGGAGTTTCCATTTCACTTATTAGACTACTCGAGAATCGAAAGTAATGGTCAAGAAAAGGAAGTTGACATTATCCATGCCTCATCCTTGACCAAATTATCGCGTGACAAAAGGGACGTGACATGGTTGTATGATAGGTGTATCGTGTCATCGATCCCCATGTGAGTTGGGTAGTCGCAATGTCTTGCTAGAGGCCGCTTGCGATTTGTGGGGCGACAAAGTGTTGGCCCATTGCCAATCTCACATGGGCTGCAGTGGTCGCACACAAGAATAATCCAACACGGGTAAAAGTGTCAGGTTCATTGAATATCGATTAATCGAGATTAATGAATGCGAGTTTAATCTGGGGTAAATATATATATATATATATTTAAATTCGAAAATAATATAATGATATTATTTAATTGAGATTAAAATATTATTATTATATTATTTGTTTTATGTTTAATTTATTTGATAAATTAAATATCTAAAACAAACAGAGATATTGTATCTCATTTAATTTTCGAATAAAGATATTATTGTCTATTTAATTTAAATTGAGATATTGGTATCTTAGATTTAAATAAATAGATAGATATCATTTCTCCGATTTAATTTATTGAGATAAATTAAATCGAAGGCTTTTAAATTTGGATTAAATAAATAAGTTGGATTAAATCTATCGATAGATTTATTTGATTATTTTTAATCTAGATTCGAATCGAAATTTCAGATCGGCTTTTAATTCGATTAAATAAATATTATTATATTAGATCTATCGGATAGATTTAATTAATATATATTTAATCCAGATCTAAAGTTTGAATTCAAAATTAATACGATTAATTTTGCATTAAATACGTATTTGAACGGAGTTTTAGAAAACCTACGGGACTTTCGGTCGAGCGTATTACGAAAAGCCGCGAGAAACCCTAGAGTGGCGAGAGAGAGACGCACAAGAGGCGCTAGCACGCGCCGTAGCCGTGTACGAGGATTGTTCGTGTGGATACAAGTAGAGGAAGAGGATTCTAAGAGTCGTCTTCTGGCGATCGAGGAGGTAGCCCTTTGTTCAACGAAGAAGAAACCACGAACGAGTTCTTAAAAGGTAATATCCGGATTCCTTAGCCTTGGTTTAAACGCGCTGAGTGATCCTCGGACTGGATTCGTAGAAATTTTAATCATTGCGTTGTACGGATCCCTACAGGTTGACCCTAGTAAAGTGGAAGCAGTATTGAATTGGAAAAGAGCAGAAACTGTGTTCGAAATTCGTAGTTTTTTGGGTCTTGCGGGATACTACCGCCGTTTTATACAAAATTTTGCACGGATTGCGTCGCCGTTGACAAAGCTTACTAAAAAGAACCGATCATTTGTGTGGGATGCTCGGTGTGAGGAGAGCTTAGAATCTTTGAAGGAGAGGCTTACGTCGACACCTGTGTTAATTATCCCCGATCTGACTGAGACCTACACGGTATACAGTGATGCGAGCTTATAGGGATTGGGATGTGTCCTGATGCAGCAGGGCAGAGTTGTGGCCTATGCCTCTTGTCAGTTGAAGCCTCATGAGTTAAACTACCCTACACATTACTTGGAGCTTGCGGCTATTGTATTTGCTTTGAAAATATGGCGACACTATCCGTACGGTCTTGTTGTTGAATTGTACTACGACCACAAGAGTCTTAAATATTTATTTGATCAAAAAGAGTTAAACATGAGGCAACGTAGATGGATGGAATTACTCAAAGATTATAACTTGGAGATTAAGTACCACCCAGGTAAGGCAAACGTTGTTGCTGATGCGTTAAGCAGAAAGACTATACATGTGGCAACTATGATGATAATGGAACAGAAATTGTTAGAGGATCTCCGAGATTTAAATTTGTCAAATCAGATCCTCACAAGCAAGAAAGTGAATGACAGGCGAATCGCAAATATCCTAGTCAGTCATGAGGAAAATGATCTAAAAACGAAATAATAGAAGTTCGGATGTGGGATGAACAGGATAAAACTAAATCTATTCGGGAGAAGGTGATAGCTAATGAATTACCGGACTATGAACTTTCACCAGATGGATTAATTCGGTATGAAAAGAGAATTTATGTTCCACCAGTAGAAGGGTTAAGAAAGAAGATTCTAGATGAAGCACACAAGAGCAAGTATACTATTCATCTAGTAGCAACAAAAATGTATCATAACTTGAAAAGCGGGTTACGGTGGCTGGTATGAAAAATGATATTGCCGGTATGTGGCGAGTGCTTAACTTGTCAAAAAGTGAAAACTGAACATCGGCGACACGGAGGTCTTTTAAAAGGGATCGGGATACCCGAATGGAAATGGGAGGACATTACCATGGATCTGGTTGTAAGCCTCCCCAAGGTCAGGCATTACGATGCAATTTGGGTGATCGTCGATCGACTTACAAAATCTGCACACTTCATTCCTATAAGTGTGAATTATTCCCTTGAGCGATTGGCGAAGATCTATATCAAAGAGATCATTCGACTCCATGGTACGCCTAAAGGTATCATTTCTGATAGAGACCCTCGGTTTACCTCACGATTCTGGCAAGCCTTACAAGACGCAATGGGAACAAAGTCGAAATATAGTACTGCTTATCATCCCCAGACAGATGGTCAATCAGAAAGGACCATTCAGACGCTGGAAGATATGTTACGTGCTTGTGTTCTTGATTTCAAAGGTAATTGGGATGAATACCTTCCCTTGGCGGAATTTGCATACAATAATACCTACCATTCCAGTATACAAATGGCACCTTATGAAGCTTTATACGGAAGGAAGTGTAGATCTCCTATCTGTTGGACCGAGTTATCTGAAAGAAAATTATTTGGTCCGGAGATGGTTGATGAAACTTCTGATCAAGTCAAACTAATACAGAAAAGGCTTCTTGCGGCACAAAGTAGACAAAAGAGTTATGCGAATAAAAGAAAAAGACCTCTAGAATTCGAAGTTGGAGATCATGTTTTCCTCAAAGTATCACCTGTTACTGGAGTTGGTAGAGTGATAAAGCTGAGAAAACTAAGTCCTCGATACATTGGACCCTTTGAAATCCTTCCTAAACGAGGACCAGTTGCATATCAGTTGGCACTACCACCTAACTTAAGTAGATTGCATGATGTCTTTCAGGTCTCACAATTGAAGAAATATCAGCCGAGCTCGGAGCATATCTTGGAATATGAGGATGTAGATGTTCAAGACAATCACACTTTTGTGGTTGAACCCAAAATAATCCTCAAATATCAAGAAAAAAATACGGTGAAAAACCATTCCTTTTGTTAAAGTACTCTCGAAAGGTTTGTCTCGAAGAAGCAACATGGGAAAGCTTGATAGAGAACATGAGAAATTGCTACCACGACTTTATGGCTCGTAGTATGATAAATGTATAAGCAAATTTCGGGGACGAAATTTATTTTTACGTGGGGAGAAATGTAACACCCCTACTGTTGTAAATAGTGTAAATTGTAATCGTTGAGGAACTAGTGAAGAATTTTGATTGTGGTCGAATTGTTACTATTTGTGTAATATCTTATGACAAAAATATTAATAGAAAAAGGATGTCTGTATAGTGGGAGACAGGAAAATGGATCCCGAAAGGTCCAAAAGGTCACCCACTTTGACCGGAGGAAAAGAGTCTCGGCGAGCCTAGGTTTGAAAAGGCGTGGGCTAGGGCAAGAAAACCGGTGAGGCATAAAGCCGGTATGATGAAGCAAGGGCAAAATGGTCAATTCCTTGACCTTTGGGCATTCAATTTTGTTTTATATGAGAAGGAAGAGAAAAACTGATGATTTTACTCATATCCTGGTCCAAACACGAGACATGGGACTCGCAGGCGATAAACCGATAAAAGGGGACTGATAGCGATCAGTTAGGGGATTATTTTCAGACAGAATAAAACAAATGTAGGGCCACCTTAGAAAGGGGGAAGGCGCCACATGAATATGCCCAAGCAGAGGAGAATATCTGGCAAAGTCAGAGAAAAGTACAAAAAGACGCGTTTTTGGACCCGACGGGACGCCGATTGGAGCCGGTAGATATTAACCAATAAAGTGGAAGAGTGGAATTAATTGGTAGGGTTCAGATTTTGGGACATCCCATGCGCATGAAATCTGCCCAAATTGACAAAAAATTGATTATTCAAGCTTGGTCAATTGAGTCAATGCATGTGGACCCCAAAAGTCTTCTAGAAACACATGGGATAATTCATCAAAAAATTAAAATAGAAAATCTGATTGTGGGCATCAAAAATCATGCCACTTGTGCTCCTAGAAGGTCCAAAATCTGCACATGAGATTAATCCAAGTAAATACAAGTTGGATCCTAACTAAACTAGAAGATTTAATTAGTTACATGAACTAAATGGTCACCTTTGGGGATATTATAAAAAAAACTTGATCAGCCATTTCCTTCCCCAAATTTCATGCTCCAGCTGCAGAGGAAGTAGGAGACCAGCAAGCTTCCATAGCTCAATTCAAGCTCTCAACCACTTGGTCTACCAATCCAAAGTTCCGAAATAGGTAACTATCGACAACTTGAATCTTTAAATTTTTAACTTTGGATTTTTGTGCAACTGGTTGGAGCTTGGTTTTAGGGTCTAATTTTGGAGTTTTTAATGGTTCCAAAGTTTCTAAAACGTGATTTTTTGTGGGTTTAAGCCATGGTTTAAGTTTTCTAACTCAAAAACCCCAAAAACTCAGAAAAGGCTTGTTGCCAGTGTTCTGGATTCTGGGCAGCGAAGCTGCAAAAATGTTTTTAGAACAGTAGAGATGTTGGTTTGAGATGAAATTTTACAGGTGAAAATTATACATCTGGGGCATCATTTTGACAGGTAATTCCATATATTTTTGATGTACCAATTGAGAGCTACAAATTTCCTAAATTAATTCTGCCTGCAACGGGGCGAAATCTGACCCAGGTGTGAAAAGTGAGAGACACGCCAAAATAAAAGTACTTTTAAGGTCTAAGAATATTTTTCATGAAAAATATACATTTCAATGGTTCAAATGGCGCTGCTCTCATGTAAAAATGAGTTTTTTAGAATTTATTAAAAAGCTTACAAGTTGGGTCAGAAACACTGGATTTCTGGAAAAGTAGGTTGGGCTCGGTTTTGTTAAGAAAAACGTAGTGGCATTTTTGTACATATTGAACAAGTGTATTTTAATGGTATTTAGGTCAAGAAACCCTTGGAAAATCAGCGGGCCCAATAAAAGAGTAAGGACAGTACTCACCACACCAAGTAGTAACCGATATACTCAGATATCTTTGTGTGTTTTGGCTGTATGTTTGTGTTTGCCATGTGTGTTTTTCTTTGGATATGTTGTGCCAAATATGCATACAGTGTTGTGTGAATCCTAGCGCTGAGGACGATCAGTCCGAGGCCGGCCTTGATTGGCGGCTGTGCGGGTTGAGTTTCAGTCCGGGGTTGGCCTAGTGAGGGCGGCTTTACGGATTGAGAGTCCAGTGAGACCGAGGTTTGCCTTGGTAAGGCAGCTGTACGGGTTCATGGATTGTGTTATGTGTTTTATTGTGGTATGATCTGGATGCATATATGGTATTTGTTTGGCATGTTCTGAATTTTTATTTGGCATGGTAACTTACATACTCCTTGCACATTTAGTATTTGAGTATTGACGGTTACTCTGGGGGCCATTTCGAACTCCAGACGCTTCTACAGCTGTAGGGGAGCGTACCGACCAGTGAGGATCTCTGTTGACAGGGTAGGGCCTGGTGTTGCTATGAAGAGTAGGGGATGCCCTACCGTATTTTGTATTTTACTTTTGGATGACTGTATTATATTCCCGGGATTTATTTTGGATTACTGTACCCTTAACCCTCTGGGGATTTATACTTTATGTTGTTTTTACTTTTATCAGTACAGTAGTTAGTCCAAACCGGTCCTGTGCTCTGTCTCGTGTACTCTGATGCATGTTAACGTTCTTAATAAATAAAGGAAATGTAATTATTAAAAGGAATCCTCTAACCCGCCACCCGAAAGGGCGAGGCCGGTGGAGGTGTAACACTTACCATCTTCTCTTAGTTGTGGATGTTACCGTTCTCTTATTCCGATATCAACTAGGTCTAGTTTCACACTAATTCCATCCTTAGTCTTCCCTAGTTTGTGCAAAAGCATACTGACAAGGTTATCACAAATGTTTTTCTCCACATGCGTAACATTAAGATTGTGTCTCACATTAAGACTGCACTAATATGGAAGATGAAAGAAAATTGATCTCTTCTTTCATATGTTCTTCTCACTCGCAATCCTTTGCTTCTTACCCAAAATGACATTGATATATTCCACTAGGCTATAAACTTCCTCTCTGGTTAATGCCTTTTGAGCCTTTCTATGCTCCGGTAAGCCGTTAAAACACTTTCTTAACCTACGACATGGGTGGAAATGATGAAGAAACCTCCTGTGACCGAGGTAGACCCTTTTTTTCCTATGCTTTATTTGATGGAAGTGTGTGTCTGTTTCATATATCAAACATGTTTTATACCCCTTCACATTGTACCTTGACAAATTTTTGTATGCAGAAAAGTCATTTATCGTGGTAAAAATCATTGCACATAGCTTGAAAGACTCTTTCTTATATGCATCAAACACATCTAAGCCTTCCTCCCATAACATCTTCAAGTCCTCAAGCAAAGGTGCCAATTACATATTGATATTGTTCCTTGGCTATTTTGGTCTAGAAATCATCATAGAAAGCATCACATACTTGCGTTTCATACATAGTCAGGGAGGTAAGTTCTATATTACAAGGAGAATTGGCCATGCACTATGGGTTCTTGTTGGTTGATTTCCTTAATGGCAAGTGAACCAGTCGAACAAGTAACAAAGAGTAAATAGAGTATCGTCCCACAGAGACTAGATACCAAATGATGACACCGGATTGCAGAATTAGTTGTGTTTGAAAAGAAAATAAATGTGATTGGTTTGAGAGTTTTGATAGCTATACTAATAAATAGGAAAATGACTAAATGATCGTAGTCGTAAGAAGATATCAGTAAGAAGATAGACTGAACTCGGAATCCTTTCTAAGTATATCATCCCCCAGCTACCTGTACGCAATGCTATAGCATTCATACTATACAGCTCTCGTAAATGCTACAGCATGAACACCCTTTGCAAAGTTATTCAGTTAACCACACCACACTAATCTACCGAAGCTCTTGTGTCCGATACATACAATCCTAGTTTGTACTTCTCCCATATGCTATGGAAATTTTTCTAGTTGGATTATCAATACAAATTAAGGTGTATGGTTATGAGCGGTAGACCCATTCCTGAAGTCTACAATAATAGGTCAAGTCTTGCACCAGCCTACCTAGCAATCACTGCTTCTCAAATGTCTAACCCCGACTCCCTCTCAGTAAGCCGAGGCTATTGATCTAGCCCTTAGCTCTCGCTAATCAACAAGAAATTAAATCACTGATAGGAAACTGAATATGTTAAATTAGGAACTAACAACTGGGTTCATTTATACTTAGAAAATCATCCTCGTTCAGCCTTAGAAAGTTAGTTCATGACTGACGAGGGAATCACAAAACAGAGTACTACAAAATAACCCATGACAAAAGATTGACTGGAATTAAAATAAAGAAACAGAAAGCTTGATGGAGGTTCCGACGGCCTGGAAAAAGCCCTGTCACATCACAACTCCATGTCTTCTTCACTCTGTCTTACTATGAGGAAGGATGCTGGGTTCTCTTGGAGTCCTCGTGCTTTATGATTCTCCCACTCTTCTTTCGAGTCTGGTCGTATAGGATTAGTCTTTGACTCTTGATGACTTTCGACCCTCTTTAGGGTTGGCTGTTGTTTCCTTAAATAGTTTGGTCTTACTTGCAACGTACGTTGAACGATCTAGGCCTTTCCTAATCTGTTGAGGTCCGATTGTATCTTTCTTTCCAATCTCGGTAGATTGATTCTACTGATACTACGAGATTCTTCAAATCTTTAGTTTCGATCCTCCGCATCTTCTATTTCAATACATCAGCAATCTAACCGTTATTTTCGACCTGCACTATATTTCCTGAAACAACATTGACAAAAGATCAAAACATATGCCACATAGCACTACATCATTTACTCTACTATAGCTTCAGGGATGCATTGTATTGCACTTCGGTAAAGCTGTTCTGATGCTATAACATAGCGTCGGTTATGTTATACGACTTTCTCATAAAACCTCAAAACTTGTTCTTTCTTAGCACATGTTTAGGATGTAAGTGGAATTTATCCTTAAGTTCCTTGTACCATGAATTAATGCCTTTTTGCTTAGATTGACTGCAGTTAAGCTCAAATTTACCATATAATTCAGTCATAAAATACAGGGAAAACATGGCATAAATAATGCTCATCAGTGCTACTAAGAGTTCCATACAGATTGAAGCTATCTATACAAATCCCAAGCCAAAGGTTTCTTGGCTTGCTGCTAAATTGGGGGAACATTTCGTTTATTTTCTTTTATTGTGGAGAGTCAACCAAGTGGCAAAGATATTTTCCATCAGATATTTTCTCATCAGAATGCCATCTCAACTTCTTTTCTATTGATACACTAGTACACAGAGCTTAAACTGTGCTATTATTGGAAGATAACACAATGCCTTTAAAGGTTTGCTTTTTGTTTTTTCATCTCGAGAACCACCATCTTTCTTCACTTTGTATCGTGAAGTTTTACATTTTGAACACTTACTAAGGCCTTCATACTCCTTTCTCTACAATATGCAGTCATTAGGGCAAGAGTGTATCTTTTTATACTCCATACTCATCGTAGAAAAGATTTTCTTTGCCTCATACATATGATTTGGAACTACCCCCGAACTTGAAGATTCATCATGTCTTCCACATTAGCATGCTGAAGCCACTTCATGAAGACGAGGGTAATCCTGATCTGGTATGGGATGAATCGGTGATGAGGACATCATTGGATTAAGTTGGGTAGAGTGTCATGCATAGAAAGGAACGTTTGGTATTTTGTGTGCATAGACACTCCATATCAAAGGGAGGTTTAAACTTCAAGTATGGACAAGTCTAGAAACTTCTTGAATGTTGTAGATATATGTATATAGAGGTAGAATTGTATAGAGAATTCTAGAACCTCTTGTATTGTCTAAATATCTAGATATTTTAGGAGAAGGTTCTAGACAATCCTTTTCTACCATAAGATCTTTTAAATATTGACCATTCATTGAGGAGGTGGTAGGCTATAAATAGGGGTACCCTCCTCATTTGTAAACCATAAAAGGGAATTCAATCAAGTATTATTCAAGAGCTTCTCTCTCTAGGATTCTCCTTCTCTCTCTAAAGTTCTCTTGTTTTTTGATTTCCTTGCCTACTCGTGAGGGTTCGTTTGACTTAGCGAGGATCAGGAGGGGTAATCAAGCTATGGATGACATGATTTTGGGAGGTCAAGTTTGAGGCCGTGACAAGTTGCTTGAATGTTAGGCAATACCCCAATATTAACTAACAAGTGGTATCAGCACCAGGCTTGTTACCATAAACACATGGGGTACTATTAGTGAATTCAATTCAATTATAGTTTAGGATTTGCAAAATTGCTTGCACATATTTTTCTAACCTTTTGTAGGTATAAGAAAAGGATGGTCATAGTGCCTTGAATGTATGATTTTAATTTTTTTTTGGTAAATGAGATTGTTTTTTCCCGATTTAAATTCTATTTTTATTTTTGGTAAATGAGATTGTTTTGTCTCAATTTAAATATTGGATAGAAAATTGTAATAAGAATAAGAATCTAAAATTTTAGATCATGGATCTGAAGATAGAATATCACCTAGAGGGGGTGAATAGGGGATTTCGAAAATCTTTTTCGGATCAAAGAATGAATAATAATAAGAGAGATAAAGATAGAGCGAAAGACAAAGAGAGATTATATTAGTTCGGTCTAACTCCTCGACCTACGTTCAATCCCCATACACTCTGGGTTTTTCACTAGTTCACAAACATAGATACAATTACACACTCTGTATTCGAGATGATCCTATCACACTATAACTCATTTCCCCTTACAAGTTGTAATTGTACACCCACACTTAAGGTTCTTCAACCTTAAGAGTCAAACAGAAAAATTGAATAAGTGTTTAACTCCTCACTGAGTAGAAAAATAATAAACATTGAAGTACAAAAATATCTAAAGATATTGAATGGATTGTGCAAAGTTTCGGTGGTTGGAAGAATTGAATATGATGAGCTTTTATACCAATCTTCCATTAATGCCGTTGTGAAGCTTTAAATGTAGCCGTTGAGAGACTTCGAACTTCTGTTAGGCACAGATGATTTTCATTGGTACAGTCAAACATTGTTACATTAAATGTGTTCACTGTCGATGTACTTGTCTGCAGTAGTTGGCTAAGAGCATTTGCCTTAATGGGTATGCCTCGAGGGAATTATAGTGTTTATTCCATTTGTAGGCCCTATTGCAATAAATGCTTCTGACATGTGAGATGGCTCTTCGGCTAATGACAATTTAAGCATTCGTTAATCAATTGAAATTCACTCAAAAAATGATTAGAAATAATAGAAATGAGTTTGAGTGAAATTAAATAGAAATAGATATTGACCCAAGATGATTAAGATTACAATTAACATTACAGAGGAGGAGATTGATAGATGAAGAACCTTATGTGTTAATCGAGTAATATAGCATTCAAAATAATAGCCTCTGGAATGAGATTACTCAAGTAACATTTGCTTGTTACTTGAGTAATGTCACAAGGTTTCAAATTAATAGTTTCTATAATCATATTACTCAAGTAACATTGCTTTGTTACTTGAGTAATATCGCAGTGACATGCTTACTTTGAGTAACATTGGCTTGTTACTTGAGTAATATATTGTAATTTTAAATTAATTGCTTCAGCAATGTATTTACTCGAGTAACACAATAATATTGCTCGAGTAACTGCCATATAGAGAGCAAAGAATGAATTAGAGAAAAGCTTACTCAAGTAACATACTTACCTTACTCGAGTAATACTTACACATTACTCGGGTAACTTTATGACAGAGAATTGTTTCTTCCAGAAGAGTTTTTTACTCGAGTAGCGAAGATGTCTTACTTGGGTAGCTTACTTGAGTAATGAATTATACCTACTCGAGTAACATAGATGGCGTCTTCTGATCTTTCCTTGAAACGACATTGCTCGAGTAATTTAGAAGGATTACTCGAGTAGTATTCTGTGAACACTTGACAACTTTATCATATGGAGGTTACTTGAGTAATCATAACCCCTTACTCTACCAAGAGATTATTCGACCATGATGAAAGAATGTAGAAGATTTGAAGTCCTTAATAATCCAAGACATGAAGATGTTTTTGATGGAAAATTAGAAGGCACCATGATCATCCACAATATAAATGTATTATTATTATGCATGGTTTTATTACAACTAGTATGTGTGATAATAGTAAACACGATCACTATAAGACTAGTATGCATGATAGATACAAGCCATTTAAAAATTAAACTATGTGATAGTTGATTTATTTGTATGTCTAATTATGCAGGCAAGATACCTTCTAGCTTAGAAATTAACTATATATTAGTTAGTTATTTAGCATAAGACCAGAAAGAACCCTCACAAAAATTATCTACCACGTTTGCTTACCTCTCATCATCGATGGTGCTCAAAAACCCCTCGACATGGTAGTACTCTCTAGCTTAGCTAAAACCTATTTGTTTCGAAGGGTAGTAGTGCCATTTGAAGTGTATGACATTTAGGATGATGGTCTGTGCTAGACTAGATGTGTAGTTTGCAGGCTTAGCCGAGTTTATGCATTTAAGGCAAAGATGCTAGGTTGTTACATAGTGATGTGGCACTAAGTGACAAGGTGTTGTCAACCTGATGATCTAAGAGAAGATATGGAGATGTTGTTGATCAAATCAACCCATTGGATAAGTTAGTTTTGCAGGCTCAGTCAAAAACTAATGATTCCAATCGTTCTCTTAATCCACTACGTATATCCTTATGAAGGATAACCCTAAATTAATAACTGAGGGTCATTGATTCTAGAGAAAATAGTGGGAGGGCCACATATGTTTCAATAGTCTCCATTTATGGTTTATGAAAGGGTTAAGGTACAGATTGGCCAACAAAGTACTACATTAGAAGCACCAGGCACATAAATGTTTTTGTTAGTTCTCTATGTGTTTTGATGATAACTGACAATTGTAAACTCAAGATGAAGTTTGTCTTTGGTAAGTTAAAAAACTTACTGTCAAAGGAAAACTTGAGTTTGTACTTGACAAAGAGTAGCTCAATTTTTATGAACTAAGGAAAACTCTAATTTGTGTAGACAAACTCGAGTTTATGAGATACAGAGAGCACTCCAAGTTTTTCACATTAAGACAAACTCGAGTTTAGGTTACAAAATCGAGTTTGCACCATACAGAGACTCCTCAATATTTTCTAAAGTAAACAAAACTCCAGTTTGTAAGAGTAAACTCAAGTTTTGGTTATGCAGAGAGCTTCCAATGTTTTGAACTTAAAAGCAAACTTCAGTTTTGATATGGAAACTCCAGTTTGTGCTAATTCAAGAGTTTTGTCAAGTGTTTGTGAACTTGACCCAACTCGATTTAATATTTCCAAACTCGAGTTTATGCTTGGTCGAGAGTCTTAATACCTTTCATCTTGAGCAAACTCCAGTTTATTATGACAAACTCCAGTTTATTATGACAAACTCCAGTTTGCACTTGGCCAAGAGTTTTCTAAGTTTTTCCAAAGCTTTGAGAAAACTTGAGTTTGTGTTCATAAACTCAAGTTTGTACTTCACAGAGAGCTTTAATCTTTTACCCACTTTGAGAAAACTCCATTTTTTTAATAGAAAACTCCAATTTTCACTTGGCAAAGATTTTTCAAAGGTTTTAAGTTTTACAGAAAACTCGAGTTTAGTTTCGTCAACTCGAGTTTGTACCAAGCAGAGCTTTGCTCTTTTCAGTGATTTTGAAAACTCTAGTTAAGAGTTGGAAACTCCAATTTTGAGCTTTTGGACTTAAACATATTTTCACTATAAAAGTCCAAAACTCGAGTTAGTCATTAATGAACTCGAGTTTTGCTTTATGTTCAAAATGTGCTTCTAAACTCAAATCGCGACATTCTTCTCTGGAAGAAGGAAACTCGAGTTAGGATTTGGAAACTTGAGTTTGTCTTCTAAGTAAAGTTACAAACTCTAGTTTGGATGAACAAACTCAAGTTTGTGTCGCAAAGTTTGGAAATCAAATTGCTCGAATTTGTGAAATCTTCATGTTTGATCTTAATACTTTGTATCATCACTAATTACTATTCCTAACTAGGTTTAATCAATTTGGTAGTGAGTTTAAAGGATATTAAATGAAGATTTAAACAAAAGCAAAAAGTGATGTTAGCACATTAAATGCAATGTCCAGAAAACTTGCATCCTTTTGAGACAATCATTCTACACATGTTGCAAAGGGATTAATGTTTCCTTTCCACATCCAGTAGCTGCTCTTCCAACGGATTAAAATTCAAGAAGTCAACCATAAACTTCCGTGCAACTGGATTAACCAAAGAGTAGAGAGAGAAGAATACCAAAACTCAAGCTAATCCTTCCTTAATGCTGGCAACGGTTACAACGGTCATTTAATGCTCTCTTCATATAAATCGAGTTGCATTCAATTCTTCTCAATAACCAATCTACAGAAAAAGAAAATCATTCAAGTTTCCAACTACTCTTTCAGTTTTCTACTATAAAGTATCTTTTGATACATTTTGTACTTCAGTGCTTATCTTTATCCACTCTTAGAGAGAGTTTCATTTATTGAAAAACATTCATTGTAAGAATCTCAAGTCGTGAAACTTGGAGATTGGGATATTTGATTACAACTTGTAAGGGGGAGTAAGTTCTAGTGAGAGAATTACTCTAAGAGTTACAGAGTGTGTAATCATTTGAGTTAGTGAAATCCAAGAGTGTTTGGGGACTGGACGTAGGTCAAGAGGTTGGACCGAACCAGTATAAATTCCTTGTGTCTTGCTCCTTCTTTGGGGTTTTAATATTGGGAGTTCTTTGTTAAGAATTTTAAAATCCCTAATTCACCCCCTCTTGGTGATTTGCTCCACTTTCAGTTTTGAAGGGAGCAAAAATACCAATGAACAATTGAAAGGGAGCAAAAATACCAATGAAGAATTTAAAAATTGTGAAAGTAGCACAATCCCTGTTTTGGTCTATTCACCTAAGTTTTAAATTCTTCATTAGTATTTTTGTTAGTTCTCGATGTTTTGATGATAACAAATACTAAGGTTTTTGATTCAGAAAGTATTGCCCAAGTATAGATCATGAGTCTATCGCTGCTCAAGCATGCTCCATCTAACAGTGTGTTAAGTGTCTGTACAGAAGATGCTCAAGCATTAGTTAGGTAATGCTCGAGTAGTCTGCTCGAGCAAGGCATTCTTTGTGCTCGAGCATGGTCGAGCTAGAATGAAGAATAATCTTTGTAAAGCTACTACTCAAGCAGCAGGTAAGCATGGTAACCGAGCAGAGGTAAGTCTGTTCTCGAGCACTATCAATAAACTTATATTCGTTCTCACTATTTGCCTGATTCTCGAGGAAGGTTTAAATGTTGCCCGAGCATGGTGCTCAAGTAGAACTATCAGCTTGCTCAAAACAGTCACAATCTTTCATCTTAACTACTGTCTAAGGTATTCTCGAGCAAAGTCTAAGGGTTGCTCAAGCATGCTTCTCGAGCACAGTAAATTTGGTGCTCGAGCATACATGTTTATTTTCATGATTTCTTTGCAGACTGACAAATGCTCAAGCAAGCTCTCAGGTACTCGAGCAGTCTACTCAAGCATAACATAAACTCTACTCGAGCGCCAGCAACAAACTCTTCATATCAATAAGGAATTTGATATTGCCCGAGAAATATAAATCCTGTGCCCAAGCATGGTACTCGAACATGGGCTCGCTTCTGCTCGAGCATTAGTGTCTTTCAAAGGCATTTACACATGTCTACACAAGTAACCTAGACCATCTACTTGAGCATGGTTCATCGTCTATCAGAACATACAGTAAACAAGAAATCATTAATTCAAGTTATCATTCTTATCTTTATTCAAATCTCATTTGAATTATTTCTAATCATCTTTATGAGTGATTTATTGTGGTTTAATTGTGTTCAAATTGAGATTAGCCAAAAAACAGTTCGCTGTGTCAAAAGCATTAAATGCTTATTCAGAAAAGCAGAGCTACAATAGAATGAGATTTCTGTAGTGGTCGAAGACATGCCTTCGAGGCATACTTATTCCAGCTATTTCTCTGAGTCAACTTTCTGCATAAGTACAATTGACGGCGATTGCATTTAATGAAGCAACGGTCGATATGCTCAACGTAAATTAATTGTGCCTAATGGAAAATATGAAGAGACTCAACGGCTACATTCAAAGCTTCACAACGACATTAATGACAGTCGCTATAAAAGCTCACCACATTCAATTCTGCCACCTACCAAAACTCTGTGCATTCAATTTGAATTTATTTGAATCTATTGTTTCATTAACTTTGCTAATATCTTCGGATATTTTGATATACTTTAGTGTTTATCTTTTATCTACTCGTGAGGAGTTTTTAAACACTTATTTGATTATTTGATTTATAAAATCTTAAGGTTGTGGAACTTTAAGTGTAGGTGTACAATTACAGCTTGTAAGGGGGAGTGAGTCCTAATGAGAGGATCATTTGAGTACAATGTGTAATTGTAATTGTCTTTGAAAGATAGTGGAAATCCCAGGAGTTCTGGGATAGTGGAAATCCCAGGAGTTCTGGGGATTGGATGTAGGTCAAAGAGTTAGACCAAACCAGGATAATCTCTCGTGTCTCTCTATTCTTCTCTCGTCTCTCGTATTTGGTGTTCTTGATTTCTTAGCGAAAAGAATTTTTGTAATCAACTATTCACCCCCCTCTAGGTGATATTTCATCTTCAATTTTACTCATTTTCAATTGTTCATTGGTATTTTTGCTCTCTTTAGAATATTTTTGTGCCCAATGCTCGTAGCGTAATACTTCATTGGCCAATTTGCACCTTAACCCTTTATGAAATACTTACAAGTCCATTTTTTCAGCATTTAAGTCATGACTGGGAACATAAATTTGTGCTCTATTCTGGATGCTAACAAATTAATTGGGCCTAACTTTAAGAACTGGTATTAGAATGTAAAAATAGTTTTACGTTTTGAGAAAATAGCATATGTTTTAGATTCTCTAGTTCCTGTTGCCCCTGCTGAGGGGCAAGATAGGTTGATCAGTTTGATTGGGAAGCCCATAAACAACACCTGGCAGATAAGGAGCTGGAAGTCTGCATACTCCTTGCATCTATGTCTGCCGAATCCAACATTAGCATGAACATATGGATGCTCCCTCCACTATCTTTCATCTGTCGGCATCATCCCTCACATCGTCATTCATGTTTAGTCGAGAGCAAAGATAGAGTATTATCTCTCTTAGTTGACTAAATATAGCTTTTCACAGAACAATGAATCTTCTTCTATTGACTTTAAGATGGATCATGACTCTTCATGATCGCTTGCTATGCACAGACTCTCAAGTCAACTAGAAGTCATCCAAGCTGTACCGGTCTTGTGAACGACTAATTCTTTATAGGGGACTGTGAGTCCTTTCGGCATGTCCATATATACTCATATATTAATTCGTTTTATAGCGGATAGAGTTGTACAATCAAACTATAACTCTAGGACATATGTCCTCAAGTCTAGGACAATATACATATTCAATGATATTACAATGAATCTTTGTGGAGTCTTTCGATGGGTTAGTTCGGTGCTACCAATAGATCCACCCAGACATCGCCTAAGGCACTTCTATTCCATGAGGTCCCTACCTTGTATCTCTATTCAATATAATAGATCATATCCATATATTTTAAATTATGTCTTGAATTTGAAATTCAAAATTACTCTTTATCCAATATTTTTTCATTCTTTATCCAATCTTTATTGTGTGTATATATATATTTATATATTAAAAACATAAAACTATAACTCTAGGACATAGTCTTTGATGACATCCTCAAGTTTAGGACAAGAGCATGATGGCTATGATAATAGGATCTATGATAAACTGAGACACCTGGTAAAGACCACTTGGGTTTGGAGATAAATCTCAGCATATACTTGAGTATGGTATATTCGCATGTAATGTCATTGATTTTGAAATGTTTATTGTTTAGTGTGGGAGGTGAGGTGCCCATTTTCAATTTTATTGCAAATAATAATAGAATGGAATAAGATACTCAAATTTGCACATTTTTAGGGAATAAGATTTAGCTGAGTTAAAATATATAAATTGAGTTGGACTAAGTTAAAATTCAAGGATTGAATTACAATTGAATAAAAAGATTAATTTTCCATTAATTTATATTGACACTTATTTTTTTACATCAGTTGTATCAAGAAAAAAGGTAAAAATAATGCAATCGCATAGTCATTTTTTATTATATTATTATCATTGCTGAACAATTGTTATGAGATGAAATTTTTTTAGACATCAATAATCATTTCCATATCGTCCTGGTTCTATAGTATTCAACACTTAAGGTATTATTAATTTTTAATGTTCATGTAGCCCGTAGGAGAGAAGTAAAATCATCATATATATATATATATATATATATATATATTTGTGTGTGTGTGTCCGTATGTATATGTATATGTGCGTTTGTTATATATATATGTGTGTGTGTGTGTGTGTGTGTGTGTGTGTGTTTATTTGTATATATATCTTATAATAGATCAATTACATCAAATTTAATTACGGTTTTTATATTTCGTTGTGGAATTTAAATTTAGAATAATGTTCTTGTTTTGGGTATATAGTAATAGATTAAGGATGATACTCACATGAAGTTGCTGGAAATATTTAAGCTACCATTTGTTGTTTGAAACTTTAATTGGGTTAATAGTTAATGTTTAAGCTCCCCAGGATGCTCGTTTAGCTAATAATAAATCGATTTGATTTAAATACCTCTTTATACTGAATCTTTTATGTATGTATTTCCAACATATATTTAACAGTGTCATCATTTGAGTTTATAACCAAAACTTAGACCACTAACTTTTTACTCCAAACCTTAAAATTCTTCAAATAGGTTACCATTTTTTCTTTCCCATAGAATACTCCATGTATTTTTATTATTTATTTGGTGTTTCAATAGTCATCATTTCCAATATATACTCAAATTAATGTCATATTTCTCTTAGGAAGAAGAGAAGGTTAATATAATTTTTGGTTCCTCAAGTTTATCCACATTTTAGTTTTGGTTCCTCACATTTTATTCTATTTAAAACATTAGTCCCTATAATTTAATAAAAACATAGACTATTTTTCTTCTTAGGGGATCAAAACCCCTGGTTCGAAACTTAAACAACTAAGATTAAAATGAGAACAAACTTAAGGGATCAAAGAAAAAAAAAGAAAGAACTCACCAGTAGCATGTTAATTTTAGATCTTGCTAGCATATTAAGACTTGTGAGAGTTGCTTTGAAAATTGAGACTTTTACCAAGGGAGGAAATTAATTTACAAAATAAACGTCTTTTGAGACACATTTAACTTGAAGCCTCTTGAGAGTGGAATGGCTTTTAGCATCAGATGACTGATAAGAGGATTCTAAATTCTCAATGTTCCCTCATATGTCAGAACACTTGTAAGTAGAGGACATATTCATCTAATGCGTGTAAGAAAACCAGCTCAATGGTCAAAATCAATCTCTCGAAATGGCAATGGAACTTCCTTCACTGCTCGGAAATTACCCACATTATTTAAATGCTCATTCTCCAATCTGTAGGGATGGAAAATTAACTACTTGATTAGATGAAGAAGATGGAGACTTTATATATACCAATTACTCACATATTGAGTTAATCAAATTAACCTGTAAAAGTTCCAATGCCCCCGACGAATAACTTCCAATGAAGCTAATAACAAAAACTCTAGCATTTTTGGCTGTTCAAGTCCAACTTTGAGATACATCAAATTTTCAACCCAAGCCACTCTCAGGACAACATTCAAGGCCTACACATACACATACACATATCTTGTCAAATATCCAAGATAGAGACAATACGTGATATGAAGAGTCGAAGTTACCATAGATATGTAGTATATGCTTTTGTTCTTTAGAATAAGATCATCTCTTAGCCATGGGTTTTTTGAGTTGGGATTTAAAAAGCCCCAATCCTTAACAAAATCCCAATACAATTGATAGATAGTGGACACAACAGAGGTTATCAATGCCATAGCAAACCAAAAATTATGATTTCGCCTGTCGTATGTGAATCTTGCACCTACTGCCACCATGGCTGAAACATACTTCCCCATATTCGCCAGATGGTTGAAATCTTTTGGATCATCAAACCACCTCCTTGCACACTTAATTGTATCAACATTCACACAACTCAGATTATTATTTGAAAACATGATAGAAAATAATGATCAAAGAAGCATAACCAATAAAAAAAATGTTCCAATTCAATTAGTAAATGAAAGAACAATAGAAAGGCATGTACATACTTGTAGAGCGCGCCAAATATAGGGCAAGAATGGGATTATATAAGTTATTTCAATGTATAATCTTCTAGAGGGACAGGTGTCAAGGTGGCATGTAAGGAAGATTCTTGCAAATAAGTGAAAAGCTATGGTTTCCAAATGTCTCAACAATGGAACCTGCATCCCCTTCAATAATAATTAGTTACATAGTTAATATATATATATATATATATATATATATATATACACTTTGTATGTATGTATGTACATTATTTCAGAATTAATGGATGATAATAGATAGAATCAACTTGTCTATTAATTAACCTGGCTTGTTAGTTGGTCAGCCATGAAGAAATCTACCAACAAAACCTGCATGTACCAATGATAAATCTAATGAAACTCTCAAAAGTATGTATATTGACAAAGAGTACGTATGAATATATATATAGGCATGTGCGTAAATGATGATATCGATCTCTAATTAGGAATTTTCTGAATCTATTGCGCATGTCATTCCATGACCTTGATTTGTCTTGTCACTCTTTATTTGGCTTTCACCAATTGGAAGGATAGCATATGATTTCGTAGCACTTACTATTGGTATATCCAAGCTTCTGATAGTGCCCATATCGAGGTTTTTCTTTCCTATCATCCCATAGTTCTTCACGTTTTGCACCTAAAAGGACAAAGTCTTAGGGTTTGTTCGATCAACGTAACACATATATGTGTTTCTGCTTCTCATCTTTTTAGCCCAAGTGATATGTTGCCCCTACACTCATCATGGGTTTTATGATAAGAAAATGGGTTTTAACTGCAGTAAATTCCTCATATAATCCCATGAGAAACTTATACCATTGTTCCTTGTCCTTGGTTTCCATTATTTTCTGCTCAATGTCACATTTGCAGCTCCTACAGGTACACCTTAGTGGAGGTGTCAAAGACATTGCCCTATCCCAAAGTGCCTTCAACTTGGTGTAGTAGAACGCCCCACAGATTGTTTGTCTTGTCAGAGGCATGCTATATCACATCAAAGTTCATACGCCCTAGGAGCACTACCCTTCCCAAAGCGTTCCTCAAGGTCCAACCATATCTCCGTCACCGTTTGAGTGTACCTAGCAATCTTTCAAAGCTCCTTGTCTATTGCATTCTGAGCCATCCTTTTAACATGGCATTACATCAAATCCAATTAGAAAGATTGGTTGAATCAATTCTAGGCTTCTTGACAGAACCATTAATGAATCCAAACTTGTTTTTAGCCAGGAGGGCATTTGTCATGTCCACTTCCCATTCTAAATAGTTAGTCTCATTCAGCAATTTGCCGATGAAAACTTGCCCTGGTTTTCTGAGGCATGCAGAAAGATAGAAGAACTCACGTCCTAACTTAAAGCTATCTCCTTAGTGTTTACTCTCTCTCTCTCTCTCTCTCTCTCTCTCTCTCTCTCTCTCTCTCTCTCTCTAAGCACTTTATCTCAGATTTAGAAACCTTATGCTCTGGTACTATGATAAATCTGATGTAACTCTCTAAAGTATGTATATTGAATAATAACAAAGAGTACATATAAATATATAGGCATGTGCATAAATGACGAGATCGCATCAAATCTCTTATTGGGAATATCCTGAATCTATGGTGATCTAGATTTGTAATTCTAATCATAGCTATTAAAAGATACTATCCGTATATAATAATAATCGTAATAATAATAATAAGATATTATTCTTCAACCAACGAAGAAATGAGCCAATTATTCTCTCTGATTATTATAGTAATCAAAACAATGAGAGTCAACAAATATATGGTTTACCTTATAGAAAGGAGAGCAGACAATATTGCGAATAACTCGAATGAAGCAATAACGTGTGGGGCGATAAAAGATGTCAAATGGGCAAATGAGTAGGACTATGAAGAGCTGCAAAATGGCAGAAATAGTGTGCATTATTAGGTAAATTATAATTAAATATATATTTATATATATGAAAAGGAGTATATCAAATTTATATTCTCCCATTGCTCTTAAATATAGAAGTCAGCCAGCTTTAAATATAAGATCTTAATCTACTTTATCTCCCAAATTTATTTATTTTCCCATCAAGAGTATGGTAGTTGCAATGCAAATGATTAATTATAGGGGGTGTTTTAATATGTAGTACAATTTTTAAGAATACCTAACTTAACTAATATATGTAACATCAACAAATTAAATTATTACTTATATATATATATATATATATATATATGTTATTAAGGACAAGAGTGAGATAGAAAGAGTGTATTTCACAGACCAGTAGAAGAATTGCTGGAATGGCATCAACTTGGGAAGCAGAAAAGCCGGCAGTCCTAAACAGGAGGTGGATGACCATTGCTCCGATTACAGCCGTCAAGGTGGTAGTGCATATGAGAAAGGCGTCTCTGTGCTTTAGTGACGTGTTTGGTGAGAACTCAAATATGAAATTGTAGTTTATTCTTGTAATCTCCCACATGAACAGGTTGCATCCATACATAAACAAGTGCAAGCTTAACAATACAAACACACTGCACATTGAATGAATATATTGATATATATTTTGGACATGGCCGGAATTGCGGGCTTTAGTTCATTTTAAATATAAATGTGCATATATTTATTCATCTGCTAATTAAATAGAGTACCTGAAAACAGGGTAAACAGTTTCCATATAAGCTGGTTCTGTGGGAGACGAGAATATACCACACAGATGAGCCAAGAATCCGTACACACAGAACAATGATGCAAAACTACCTGTAAGCAAACCTGTATGCATATATGTATTTAAAAAAAAAAAAAAAAAAAAAAAACTGATTTAGTTTTTTCTCCAACATGTTAATTATTTCATAAAATTGGTAACTCAATTTGTGAATATATTGTGGAATTTAAAGATTGACTCAATATATATAATATACATAGGGAGTTGAAACAAGGGGTAAGTTAATTAAAACTAGTTTGAAAACCGGCATGATTAAACTCGTGACTTTCCACTTGCAAGAATGATACTATTCAAAAGTCACTACCAAGGTGGTGTCTCTTAATGATTTCGATCTGTGTAATATTTTTAATTCTTCATACATTTCACTAGGTTCATCAGTGCAATTTGTTTCTATTCATTTCAATTTTTTTTGTCATGTATTTGAATAGTTTAAATGCTTAAAAAAATACAGAAAAATGACAGTTAAATACCATAAATTCAATTTAATGACACCAAGTCTTTTAAAACAATTTATCAAAAAACCAATAAAAAATCACGATTCAAACAATTGTAAATTATGAGATGTAACTCTCATTAATTTCTGATTTGCAATTGTGACCTTTTGTATTTGCTATCTACGACAATGTATTTGCAATTGTCACAACAGAATTGGCAACTTATCTTTCAATAAAATGTTTTAGCACCTCAACTATTATTAAATAGAAGTTTTGGAAGCAAATTGTCAACAATCTTTGAAAAATTTCAAGAAATAATAAAGGTATGATTAGTATGCAAGTCCTTATAGTTTCAACCACTTTTTAATTTAGGTCTCTATAGTTTCCCCCCTTTTATTAGATCTTTATACTTTTAGTTGTTTTTTATCAGGTCCCTATAGTTTTTTATTTATCAATTTAATTTAAAATTAAATAAATGATATCATTAAAATATTAATATTAATAAAAAATTTAAAATTTAAAATGTATAATTAGAAAATAGTTTATATAATAAATTTTAATATGAATAATTAATATACTTAGAATAATTAATTATAATTATATTATATTTTTAGAAAAAAGTGTTATAATGATTCAATTTTATAAATATAAAAATAAATAAAAATTAGACTTATAAAAATAAATAATATAAACATAAAATGCAAAAGAGGAAGGGGGAGGACGGGGAAATATTTTAAGGATAAATGTTGGCTCAGAAATGTGATCACACCAGCTGAGATTGCACTACAATTTAAAGTGATAGTGCTATAATTATGCATATAAAACAGGAGTTTGACAGCGAGGCTTTAGAAAAACAACAATATTAATGCAACTTTAAATTCAAAGTGTTTTTGCATTGTATTGTGTGTATGTTTGAGCTCTATATTTATACATCTAACTCCAAAATTCACAAAAGTAATTTAATTATATTATTTTATGGAGATTTCAAAATTGATGATTTTATCATACAGCTGGACTTTAATTTCAATGTAAAGAAGTTGATTTTCTCTATACAAAAATTATATTTAAAAAAAAAAAGGTCGTTCTCAATTTGATTTTAATTATATTAATTTTGCATTATTCTAATTCATAAAAAGCCTAACTTTTTTGGCTAGTGCAAATATATTTTCCAATTGAAGGCAATCATATATGAGATACTATTAGACACTAAATGTGAACACTTTTCTTATTAGGATTCGAATAACAAAATGCGGACTTTTTTTTTATAGTATTTTCCTTACTTGTGGATGCATTTTTAGCCACAGGACTTCTATCAAACATTAATTAATACTAATTGACATTATTTTTACAAAGAATGATTATTGTGCGAACAGACACACACAGAGAGAGACTGAGAGATTACCGACAAAGAAGGTGGTCATGTGAGAATCTTTGTTCTGTTGGGGTCTTAAATACTTCATTGCTTTTTTTCTATCATTGTTGGCGAAGTGCTTTGTGAATATGGATTCCACTTCGTCCATAAGCCTCACGACCTATTCCATCAAAACAAAACATATATACTTTGATCCTTTATAATATTACACTAGCCACATCTTTAATTTGTATATACATATTACCCATATCAATCTTCCAAGGTGGTTTATATTTAAAATTAGGTCTTAGAATTATTCAGACCCACGATCGATCCATACCTTGTCGGAACTAACGAAATGGGATCTCTTCACTTCCTTTAAATAATTTACTGATGCTTTCTCACAAGATACCTGCTCACAAGGATATTTAAATGTCGAATTTTATAATATATTGTATAAAACTGTATGTGGCTCAAATTCTGTAGTGCAATAATAAAACGTGTTGGTGCGTGTTAAAGAAAGATTAGGAATGTTCAAATTCTGCAAGCATATACATATAGAGAGATAGAGAGAGATCGGGCAATACTTTCTCATTTATTTCTCTCTCTACTATAAAAAGTATTTTAAATGCAAGTTCAACTATTCAGTTTCAACTGGGAATAAGAGACATCATACCAAAACCAGAAATAAAATGAATAATATAACATAGATGTCTGCTTGAATTTACACTTCAGGTTAAAAAGGAAAAAATACTGATTTTTCATTATTAATTTTTTTAAACATTTTATTCTATATATCTCCCACAGAATATTTTATTAACAATCCCAAACAGAGAAATGCTTTACATTATCATTTATTTTTTACCTATTATTTTTTTCCTAGCTATTAGACAAAGTATATTTTAAACAAAATGAAGGTCATACTATTACTAAAGAAACTTCAATTGTAGCCCCTTTAATTATTCCTACATGATCCAAATCTCCTGTTAGAACACGAATATGAAATTTTCTACAACTTTAAGAAACTAAAAAAATTACAATTTTTAAAATATGCGCATGTTCTTAAAGAAAAAAAATACTATATTAAAATATTGAACAAACAAATGAATTATAACTAGAAAATAAAAATAAAAATTTATCATAATTATATCAAATATAAGTGACATAAACAACTATAAATAAGGCTTATATATATATATATTTATATGTTAACTAAATAAATTTTGAAATAAAGGGCGTTCCAGGTAATGCCAAAATAATATATCCTAGTTACTTTATGGTTCATATCACTATCCTAACTTGATGTTTGTGACTTGTGACACGTAAATTGGTTGTGGTTTTGGGAATCTCAATCACATAGTTTGTTTGTTTGTTTTTTTTTTTTTTTTGAATTCAATGGGTAGGTACTAACAGTCTGAGCTTACAAACTCACGAATTCACACTCACAAAGTAGCTCTCATGAGACTAGGCTATCAAGTCATTTGTAGTATAAATTGCATATGTAGATTACTTGAATGGTAGGGTGAGTTTGACCTAAAAAAGAAAGAATGGTGGGGTGAGGGGTAAAATGAAGGCGTGGGCCCCACAAAAAGTGTGATCCAACGTTGTCTCAAGTGCGACTCATCTTTTTCATTTCTGTCTTTGGTTAAAGCATTTACTTGAACTAATTAAAGCATCCATATAAATTAATCTCAAATAAAAGACTTTAGAAGTAATCATCAGATAACAAAATTATGAAATATAGAATTTGAGACGTAAATAAATTCAAACATTTTTGAGATAATATACATATACTTGCCTTGTCAAATTTCTTGAGAATCTTTGTGAAGGCCACCATATTCAATGATCTGCCAAAAAGAGAGATAATTTTATTAGAATTTTCTGAACCAATCAATGATTATATATATTAGAGTAATTAGAAAGCTTCATAAAATTCTCGATCCACTTCTTCAAACACATATATATTCCGTAATGAAATGTAAAAATCTGTCCCTCATTTAATTATTTGCGGGATCAGCGGTAAAGAAACAGTATATATAGTACATAGGAAATTTTTAAATAAAATTGGAGAAATGTGATTAAAAGCTTCTAATTAATTTATCTTAATATTTTATTTTGAATTTCTTATTAAAATATTTTAACTCCACTTATTGATATCTTTTTAATTCAACTCATTAAAGTTTTTTCTTCGATCTCCTTCATTAACCTCGAGCCAAACAGCTAAGATTTTATAAGGTGCACACTGTTTTTCATTTATTAGAAATGGTCATCCCGCAAACACATACCCATTTATGGATGCTGGGTCTTAATGCTCTAAGTTGTTGTTCGCTATATTTTTTCTTGTAATTCAGCTTGTACAACCTTCTATGTGCTTGTCATAGCAGATGTTGAAATTTTTGTATCTGGCTTGTTTTGTTCTTGTCATTTCTTAAGTTGTTATTTGTTGATCCAGTGTTGCAATTCGTATGTAGCACCACAATCTAAAACTTGTCAATGAGTTGTTCTTGTCATTTTTAAAAGCTATGATGTTAACATCCTTATGCATCTCTCTACTTATACTTGTCATTCATTATGCAAAAGTTGTTATTCATTACAGACTTTAGAAATTTCTCATTTTTAATTTAATCCTAGACTAGTCCCAAGGAATTTAGGTCAGTAGAGCATTTTGGGTTCCTCACCATTTTCACGAGTTTTTTCGGGGGTCTGTTTTGAAGCCTTTTATATACTAGAAACCTATTGAGTCTTTCCGATTTGTCATGTAGACACATTTAGACCTATTTTCCCTCTAACTTAGGCAAAGGTGTCCTTAACTATTTTTTATCAGATACCAAGTGCTCATCACATTGAAGAGCATGACCACCATGTGCTCATCAAATGAAGACTCTTCAAAATTTGTTTGAACAATCTAAGTTTATGGTTTATAATCTGTAACTTGTATATGATAGAATTGACATGAGCACCCTATGGAATGTGCTCCCGCAAAAAATTCTCTAAAACTATTGAAAGATATGAACTAATTAATCAAAAATGTCAAAAGAAAATTAGCAGAGCTCTCCTTCTTATATATAAATAAATTCAAATTAAAATAAAGTAATGAAATATATTTGAATATATACCTGTATGTTTTGAGCAGGCCAAGGGCTTTATAGAGCTCAACAAATGCCTTTCTTATCATTTTCTCAGCAGACTGTATTTTCCTCTTGTTGATGTATTCCACAGATCCTTCCTTTGTAGGGTTAGTCACCAGATCTTCCCACAGCCTCTTCGTGATTGCTGTGATTGCCCGTGTGGGCGTGGTCGCCGGAATATCAATCCCCATCGCCATCTTTGGCTTTTTCTTCTTTGTCTTGGTCACAAATCTTACACCCCTTCTTTCCAAGGCATTGATCACTTCATCGGTCTGGGAAATTTCTGAGTTCGTTTCATCTGATTCTTCATAATTTTCTGCATTTATATATTCATTATGCATATATCAAATCATTATTCCATATCTGGAACTCTTAATGATAAAAAATAGCAATTTAATAAAAATTAAAGCCAAATAATCCGAAATAATGATAAGTATCATAAATATCTGGAACTCTTAACCAACCATTATTCCATATCCATCATTCTCCCCCGCTTGAAGAACTCAACTCATGTCAAGTTAAAATCGATGCATAGGGCTAAAGGTAAGCAGCTTGATGTAGTATGATGCTTTGATCCGCAAATACTTTATAGCAAGTTAGGTAAGTCAAAGAGAAAAAACATGGCAAAGGTAAGCAGCTTGATGACAATTAATGTCCGGGAAACTTTTCCAACAAATGACGTTGTGAAGGAGAAAACCACAAAAGGCATAAGCAGCTTGAGAAGACTTCAATACGGTAATCCAATCTAGAAATTCTCTAAAAAACGTGAGGTAGCGAGAAAGAACCTTGGATGGAATGACTAGCTTGATCATTGAGAACATCTGGGAAGCATTTCCAAGAGACAAGATTCTCATGGAGTGACCATTTAAACAATGAACTAGAACTAGCATTAGGAAATGTAGCATGCAGATGAGTGGAGCTGTAGCATGACAAAGTTGATTTTTGTTTATCACAATTTGAGAAGATTGAAGAACCTCATAATTGCTTTATGAATTTTTATCATTAATGACAACAAGATTAGATTCCTCACTCACCATAGTCACCAACATCATAATAGTGTCTAGTGGGACCTATTGTAGGACAGGTGCTAGTAGAGTCACTTCAGTGGCATGAATGGGCTCCACATGAGCTAGGGACAGTGTTTCAATCAGAGGTAGAATCACCTCTTCTAGGTTTAAGGATGAAGCTCAAATTAGACCTATTGTGATTTGCATGTTTGGGATGATAATGCCTCTTTCTATTCATTTTCCCACTCCTTGAATGCATCCTGAAGTTTTTCATTTTTAGTTATTATGTTATCCAAATTTTGATGAAATTCAGCTTCTTTAGCGGCCTCATACTCTTCAGCTTTGCGACGTCTTTTCGCCATCCTATCAAGTGGGAAGACGTTAGGGTTGTCGTCTTGGTAACGTTCTTCTTCCTTGTATTGGTAGTAGTCAACATACTTGCATTGACAACAACTGATGGCATCTTCATGCTGATCAGCATGTGTATATCAACGGTGGTGACGGGGCTCAGTGTCGTTGCTCAACTTGCTCATAATAACCAACATCACATTATTAGCATCCATTTAGTGCTGAGCACCATACCTGTCATGACTATGATCAACATATCTGTATTGTCGACATTAAGTTTACTTTTGTTGTTGTTGTTGATTGGTGAACTCATATCAATGCTCATAATTTTAACCATCGGGAGCATTCATCACTCAGTCGATGCTGCAAATTTGTGTTGTATTGTCAACGACACTCTCTACATGGGCATCATTTAAAACCCATTGCTCATATTAAGTAGCATGCCTCCTACGGTTTTTGGATGGTACTAGAAACCTAAAGAAGGTCCCCAATCCGCCTTGACCTAAAAGGTGAAAGCCATATTTAACGAGCCTAACTCTTTAGGAATTATAAAGCTCCAAAGAGATTACACTTGCTAAATAAGTAAGAACTTTAGTGAAGTCTTCATAGTATCCTTCAACCAAGCTAAGCTAAAATGTGACGTGGGAAAAGGGTTGTGTTCGGTAAGAAGGTTCTAGGGTGAAAAGAGATAGTAAAAAGAACAAATTCAAAATTCAATGAAAATTTTGGCAAAAAATTAAAATTGAAAGCAATATAACTTTCTGTCTGTTTTTTTTAACTCTTTTATTTTCCCCCGTTCCTTTTAGCTAAGCTTGCAAAGAAACTAAATATATCAAATAAAATAACAAAGACGCAACTTAAGGACAAAAATCACAAAAATTACCCATTAGGGTCCATTGTGATGGTTCAGTTTCAAGAAGGCCTAGAATGGTCTCAAATGGCGCGAGAAGTGCAAAAACTTGGGAAATCACGTTCAAGATCAAGTTAAGGAGTTCATTTTGGCGCATCTACACGCATCGATATCACCCTTAGTAAACTTTATCGGCACGTCATAGCGGATCCATAAGTTTTTGGCAACAATTTTTTAAGATCGAACCGTGTTTGTCCAGGAGAACTCAACGGTGGTGGAGGTTTCGAGGTGATCCAACGTTGGACAAAAGTTGAGTGAAGGTAACTAGCAACACCGCCGCAGATATGGGCACAGGGAAGGAGATGTTCCATGTGTGGGAGCGAGCATGTGATGGTGGTTGGTGTCCAGACTTGAGGCAATGGTCGAACCTACGAAGTCGATATGATCATGGTTGTGGTGGGGTAACGCGACTTTGAAAGGATGGCATGAGGACTCATAGATGGCTGAGTCATGGCTCATAGTGAAGGTGTGACATCCTTGAGGCTTAAGTGTTTGGTTACGTCAAAATAACTTAATCAAGCGATGGGAAGTGGGTAACCTAGCTAATACCGATTGATGTAGGATGGAGAAGGGAAAAAGGAGAAGAAAAGGAAAGAGAAGAGAGGAGTGAGGATAGCAAGAAAGGAGGGGTAAATCAAAAAAATAGGGGGAGAAGAGAGAGAATACTCCATCAGGCCCTAATTATAGGACATATAATCTAATCTTGGAAAGATTAAGGATAATAGTTAAATTAGTTTAGTATATTTAATTTGTTTTTCCAAAATGTCCTTATTTAAAATTTAAAATGACATCTAGTTACTCTGATTTTCTTTTTTTTTTTTTTTTTTATCGCATCTCTCCTATCACCACATGATTTCTCCAAGCTCTTACACGTTCAATATCATCAATCTGCCTCAACAACTTCTGGTCTACTCTTGGAAGTTGGAGGTAGTGTAATTTAATAATGATACCATTATCAAATATGACAAAAATTGTTCAAAAATTATTTTATTGAAAGAATAAAACACAGTAGAATTGATGTGTGTGCGGCATTAATGAGTTGCAAGTATTACTCACTTTATAGAATATATAGGTGTATTGTTAAATTATTATTGAGAAATATCAATAGGGGTATGTTGGGAAGAAATTGATAAAAATTAGAACTTTGTCCTATAATTAGGACCAAGATCAACTCTCAAATGTTATCCTATAATTAGGACCGGAGAGAGTGTTTAGTTCATTATCAAAGGTGTAGCGTCCAAAGCAAGTGTATTGATGTACTAATTATAGGCATCAACCTATTCATAAGAATTAATGCTAAAAAAAAAATAAAAAAATAAAAACTCTGCTGGATCATAAACTTGAATGCAAATAACAATTAATAAAAATAATAATAATCAAATTAAAATTAAAGTATACCCTAATAATGATAAATATATAAAAATCCTTATAAACCTTTGTTCCATATCATATCAATGAATTTCTTTTAAAATTTGTGCCATGATTTTAAATATGTATATCATAAGCACGGTGATAACTTTCTTTATAGCCTTCAATTATATAGACCGGTTATATATAAATATATATAATATCACGTGTGGCGCTTGACATTTCTCCACTTATATAGGCCCACCAACAATTTTCATAGCAAGCACGCAATCAGCAGCACTTAGAGGCATGAGTGGACAGCAATATATAACATTTTTGTCCACTTTACCATATCAGATATAATTATCCATAAGCGCCTCTAACTATATATATATATAGATAGATACAGATATAGATGGCAAAATAAAACCAAAGGATTATGCATGGTATATGCGGAGAGGACCATATAGGAATCAAACAAATTAAAGAGATGTATGGTGGAGATGAGAACTGACCGGAGAAATCGGAATCCCCGGCTGGAGAGGGTGAAGAGATTCCAGATCCAGATGTTCTCGGCACATGAGAATTTTTCCGGCGACGATCAACCAGAATTTGTTTGAGTTCTAGTAGAACTTGCAGCTGCTTTTGCAAAATTTCTCCTCTCTCAACAAACTCACTCTCTTGTCTTATGCAAAACTGGTTTACCTTATTCAGTTCTTCATCTAGCCTTTCAAAAAACACACGCACCTAAAACATGTAACCCAGTCCATACAAAACACGGATAGCTAAACATTAGTTTTTTTTTTTAAAAAAAGAAAATAATATCTCAAATTAAAGCTTCAAAGTAGCGTGTAACCAAAGGAAAGAGAGAAATCAGTACCTCATCTTCTTCTGAAAATAATTGAGCAAGTTCAGTTTCATAAACTTCTTCATCCGTGTCCTTCTTGAATTTTCTCCTCAACTATTAAAACAAAACGACATTAATTATTATAAAAATTATAACATGCCTTTTTTGGGTACAATTTCAGTTTTTATATGACCAAATCTTACATTATTTTGTTCTATTCACCCATTAATCTCCGTTATATGATTCTGAGTGAGTGTTGTGGCCACAACGATTTCGTGACAACTTTGGTCACATTCATAAATGCGACAACCATTTTGCGTGCTTTCGTGAGAGAAATGAGAAACACCCAAAAAGAAAAGCACAAAAAAAAGCCACTCATTCACATCTTTTAACTCTCTCTCTCACAAGTCATACAAGCTCAAGCACAAGCTTTCAACACACAAACAATTTAACACATCCTGAATCGTTTTCAACCACTCACGTGTACCAAAAAAGACGTACAGATCAGCATATCATTTCAACATATAATTAGTTTGGTATTATGACCCAAAAAAGAAACGGAGTATATATAGAGTGGTTCGACATGACATTATAAGTTTGATTTGAATATTTGGTGGCCATAGAGATTCATGTGAAATGAAGTAGAGAGGATTTTCGCAAACACTAATTTGTTGTCTGAAAATGATGTCACCTTTTATGCTTTTCGCCAAAGCTATGCAATGATCAGGACATCAAAAACTACCCAACAAAACCAAACCCCTTAAAATTATAGAAACACACGCAATCTTAAATCGCATCCATCAATATCCTCTCGAGCTCTTTCTTCTGAGGCTGGAAACTAACTGGTATATTATTTAGCATCAGAAACAACAACACACACACGCTTGCACTATTTACCCTTATGATATCAGATTTATCGCTGGAGGAGAGGAAGTTGCTGGACAGTGAGCGAAGAGAGTCGAAAACAGAGCGGCCGAAGGCAGGTTGGGGAAGAAGAGGTTGGTTGGGAAGCTTGGCGAGCTTGATTCTCTTGATCTGTTTCTTGAGCTGCCAGTAGTTGACGAAGGCTTCCTTCCATTCAGGGATGAGTTTAGCTTCAAGCTCCTTTGAGAATTTCACCATTTCTGAGTTTTGTTTTTGGGGGGAGAGAGAGAGTGATGTGCGAGTGGTGTGTTTATGTGTGTGTGTATATATATATATAGAAGAGGAGTGTGAAGAGCATTCACATACAGATGGATCCATTGTTGGATTTTGCTTTTTCATTTCTTGATTAATTTTTTATTTTTGGAAAGATGTAATGAATTAAAAGTTGACATTATGTAAAACTGTTATTCTTTGCCTCATTGCTCACAAGTCATAACGCATTAATATCAAGGTATCATGGTGGTAATGTTTATAGAAAATCTTTTAGTCACTTTTTGACATACCTTTCTTGTATTTTCTTTAATTTACCTTCCTCTATTATTTTATTATTAAAATATACAACGATTTTTTTTAACATTTGAAAAATATGCACAGATATTTTATTAAATAAAGTAAGTTATACAAAATTTTCTGAGTTTTTTCAAGCATACATTTTTCATTTTAAAAAGTATACATAAATTTATGAAGTAAGAGGGAGATCTATATCACTATAAGGGAAAAAGCTTGTCTTCTTTGGGAAAATTCTGAGAGAAAGTTGAGAAAATTACTTTATAGATCGTTAGTTTTTCACTGGGTGAGAAAAAGGAGAAGAAATTTCAAGGAAAATAAAGGAAAAATTTCTAATAAATCTCTCAGTGAGAAAATTTATGCCTTAAGGTATCTGAATTCGTTTCAAGAACCTAGGGTGTTTAGGGCATAAGGAAAATGACCAAGATGCCCTTAGTTTAAAGTTACAAGAATTGATCAATGAAACAGAATGTCGAGGACTGAGATTTTAGTGGCCAAATATCTAAAAGATATATAAAATCTTCCTAATAATCTAAAAATACAAAATGACTCTTTTAAATAATAAAATTGCAGAGAAAATAAAAATAAAATGATTTAATTGAGAGCCTATTTGTCTTGCACATTTTGAAAGTGGAAAGCCACGCTAGACGCCTGGCTAAATTGTCAAAATTTCCCCTTGGATTCTTATCAAATAGTGAACTGAGTTGTAGATGAGACCAAAGGCAGTTCGTTTTAGCGCATCCTTCATCAAAGGTCAATGCTGAAAAATCCTTTTGATAACTGTTCTCACCATATCTCACAAGTGCATACAATTAATATGAATCTATAATGAAAAATCTAAGTTTATGACACCCCTAATAAGACCAGGTTGCTAAGCAGATCCTCAATAAATTCTTATTCGCATGATGGTCAATTATATTAATAAAAATATTACAATAAATAAATACAAGCCATGCCTCCTTCACTGATGGAGGTTCTAAACACTACTATAAATTTATTTTCAGGGCTTTCTTAAAAAGTGCTATAGCTCTTATATAATTAATTATTTCTCTTGTAAAAACATTAATTGCTATGCCGATGAGAGTTGGCACAGATGGTAAGGAATGGGCTCAAGTCCTAAAAGGACGAGAGTTCGATTCCCGCTGCCGTTGTGAGGGCTCCTTCGGTAGGCAATCATGTAAGAACCCATGTAAGTGTTCAAATAGCCCCAGGGCCGTGCCCTGGCCTTGGTGGGGGACCGGTGCTGAACCCACCTAAACTTTTGTTTATAAAAAAAAAAAACATTAATTGCTATCGCTTTCTTGGGAAAAGGGTAAAGAAGGTAATATTTCTTTAAAACAATAATGACCTTGAATAGCGTTTTCTAAAGGAAGCAATACAACTGTTAAAAATAAAGTAGCTGTAGTGCTTCTTTAAGGAAATGCTACAAAAGATAATTTTTTAAAAAAAGAATAATTACATTATGTAGCGTCTCCTAAAAGAAACGCTACATCTTGGTTAAATATTTTTTAACTAATTTTTAAAAAAGTATACTTGCTGTAGTGTTTACTCAATAAGTGCTATAAAAATATTCATTTCTTATTATTTTTTAAAATACCTTGCATCTACCTCCATGGCTCCATCTAAAACCCTATTTGCCACCATTTTAACCTCAAATCCTCGATCTCTTTCCTACTTCTCTTTTCTTTTCAATATTTAAAATTGATCCACCTATTGAATTTTCTCTGGAAGATGATCATGAGGAGAAAGTAAGGAGAAGATCTCTAGTTCTACGACTTTCCTCTCTAATTGGTGAGACCTCCAACCAAGTAAGTCAGTGGAGATCTTTAGCTGGATCTACTTCTTTTGCAGAGATATCATTATATTGAGGCTTCGAGGCTAACTTCTTTAATGATAAACTTTTAGATCTAAGATGATTTCTTTTTGTAGACTTTCTTAACTTTGGATACATTAGGCTAGTACAGTACAGGTAAGGTCTGCTTTTGTTTTTATATTTAAATATCGTTTCTTTATTTTTCTTATTGCTAACTAAGTATGTCGTTTCATTCAGCTTTTTTTCTATATCTTGGTCATAAAAATATTACAAGAGTATATATATTACTAATTGTCTGTATATGATTTGATTCAATATTCACAAGTATAATTATATAATAGTAAGACAAGTTTGTTAGTTATTTATGATAAGTTAATAACGATTTTTTTGGGTGCCAATTCTCTGTAAATATTTTTTGAATTAGACCGGTGACAAGAAAAAGTTATAGGTAAAATTATTGATTTAGTTATAAAAATCTATAAAGTTAATTTTTTATTACATTTGAAACAAGGAGAAAATAATTATAACAACCAACACCATCACATGTATAACATATGTGGACTCATGCATATTTATGATTTGTTTAGCACTCATCTAGCCTTTGTGCTATATATGTATGTCTTGTATGTTCATTTCCATTGTAGGTTGAACCTTGTTATATATGTAGTGGTCGATGTTAGTTCTCGGATAATAAATTTTGATGATAACAAACTTGGAAAGGAAAAGAAGAATTGATGATTTAAGTTACTCGAGTGTACAACGTTATTTGATCTAAAACTTGAATAAGAAAGATGCTTTTGAAAAGATGCTAAAGTGTTCTAAGATGAACACTTGAGTGTTTCAATGAACACTTGAGTGTTGGTTTAACAATTGCAGAGAATTTAGTTGACACTTGCTTCATCTTTGAAAGTATTGTGTTGAACACTTGAGTGCTTAAGTGAAAACTCGAGTGCTAGTTCAGCACTCGCAAGATTTTGCCTGATCGACACTCGCACTCATTCTGGAAGTATCAAGATAAACAGTTGAATGTGAACTCCAACACTCGAATTCGAGGTAAATACTTGCAAGGTCAGTGCATAACCCTCGTTGATGAATCAAAAGTGTTGTCTCTTTTGTGAGAAGCACTCGAGTGTGATAATTACAAACTCAAGTGTGGCACCTGAGTTATTGGTATAAATTAAAATTATTTATCCAAATTGCTTTTTCAAACAGTCTTCTACCAACATAATTCATCAGCACTTGAGTGTGACAAAATGCAAACTTGAGTGCGGCACCTGAGTATGACTTTGTGAGCATTCAAGTGTTTGGTAGAAAATGGAACTTAAGGCTTTCAACAGTATTCTACCAGACAAGGCAATCATCAGCGCTCAAGTGTGACAAAATGCACATGAGTGCACCTGGAGATCACACTTGAGTGTGTGTTCTTGCTGTACTAAACTTTCGTCTTCGAGAATTTGAATGTACTGATTAACATTTGTTTACATTTGATTAATACTTATACTACTTTTCAATGCTACTAAACATATTTGTTTATGAGTTTTAGATGTTTGGAATCACGGATTATGTCCAAAGATACAAAGCAAATTTCTATGTCAGAAACATAAGCAATTCCAGAGTAGGTTGTTTGATATCGTTTGAAGCGTGAATTACGGCCAAGCAATAGCGAACCAACCTTAAGCAATCCCAGAGCATATGAAACGGATGTTGTGTGAAGAACTCTAGCAGTGATGCGAAAGCAACCAAACCTCAAAATCTTCCAATGACTCCAATCTGTCTCTAATGGAAAGCTTCATTAGTCTAACGGAAAGTTCAAACATTCAATAGAAAGCTTGAACCTTCACAATGGTCGTTAATGCTTTTCAACTATAAATATGAGAGCATTTAATACAGAGCCAACCAACCAAGCACACGAACAAATTACTGATCATTTATTACTCATATTCTTATGTAATAATAACTTCTGATATTTGTTTACAGTGATTATATATCTACACTGTGAGAGAGTTATACAAAAATAATTTGATTTCTGTAAAATCTCAAGGTAGTGGGATCTTAGGTGGTTGTTAGATTACAACTAGTAAGAAAGAGTGAGTCTTGGTGAGGATTACTCTGTATTACGGTGCCAAGAAGTAGCTGACACTAGAGTACTATAAAAGAACACTTTCAACTATGTTCAAGTATTCAAAAAACACACTCAAAGTGAGGTACCTTTAATGCTCTGATTTTTTGCATTTTCACTCGTGTGCTCACTTTCACATTGAAGTGCTAAGGTCATACTTGAGTATGAACAGACGCACTCAGGTGTAACTCATTAATTTATCATCTTTATATTAGAAAGTCACAATCCCTCTTCTCATTTTTTAAATCCCTCTTCTCTCTTTCACAAAAACCGTCGCCCCTCTTCGCCTTAATCCTTCAAATCTATTATCGTTACGACAATTCATTTCAAATCCTTCCAATGAATTTCTTAACTGTTTGTAACAATCGCATTTGCTCCATTTTCATCTCCATAAATCCCCTCTCCTTCTCAAAATCTCCCACTCGCTTTCTCAGCCTCTTGAACCCAAAAATATCAAGTTCATCTTTTGAGATTCTTCACCTTGTAAATATATGGCTCATACGAAGATGCCCAACATCCAAAGGGATGATTCATCTCCTCATACACCTTTAAAGAAAGCTAGAACAACGAAGGATCCACTGTATCGACCTAAGGTGAAGCCTTGGGACACAAAGCCGAAAGCCAAAGGCATAGTAATTCAAGAACCCTCAGAGCACCAACATCAAACTTGTTCAAAAACTCGTGTCTCCTATTAAAGGCAAAGGAAAAGAGAGGGAGATGGAAGCCGACATTTGAACTTGTTAAGAAGAAGCCAGAATTGAATCCTTTCTTTAGGGGCTCAAAGGACAATCTATTTAGGTGCTCCTTCTAGTCAATTTGGTAGCCAGGCAACTCTGGCAGCCTCTGGTACATTGAGTTGTACCGTCAAAGTTACTCAAGGAGCTTAAACCCTCGGTTTCTCATCATGGTATTATCACTATTTTGCTAGTTATATATGATGAATATGAGTTCCAAATTTATTATGGTGAATGATTCTTATGCCCTGCCATATACTTTTATTTGCCAAAATTAAAAAGTGAGTGCGATATAGACCTCTCACCATGGTTGAAACAATACAAACCTCTGTTGAGTTTATGGACTGCATATTGCCCTACTATGGTGAAATTGCTTTATTTCAACATGCGGATAGCCAATATCACTGTTGCTAAGGATAATATTATCGAGGAGGTATTTGAGACTGAGGTTAAGGGCTAGAAGATCAAGCTCTCTATTGCATCCATCAACATGATTATAGGGATTACAGATGTCCCTACTAAGTCTAAGAAGGCCCTAACTGATGAAGAGATTTTTGCTAGACTAAAGCCAGGAAAACTTATGGTACCACTTTTCTTCAATTCCACTTCTATGAGTGATACCTTCAGAGTAATTTGGTACATTTAATTGAGGAACTTGGTCCAGAAGTGTAAAAAAAATCTTCCATTTTACTTCTAGATATTACCCTTGCTTGCATCAATTATGTCCAAAGAACCTAGGAACAATAGCGAATGGGTTTGGATGAGATGCGTCATTTCAAATTCAACTCTAACATCTCATCCACTATTCCATTTCCCAATCTGGTTTCCTATATCTTGTTCTAGAAAAATATCTGGTACCTTCATCTAGAGGAGAAACTAGTGAAACCTTAGAGATTTGGGCAAAGTCATCTTAATAGAATGAAGATCTCTTGTACTAAGTCTTTAGGGTAGTTGAAGACACACAACTGAGAAGAAGAAGAAGAAGAAGGCATCTTTTCCACGGGCAGATGAAGCCCAATCATCTCAAGTAGACTCTCTTACTTCTTCTACCCCATCTCCATCCTTCTTTAATGCCTCTATTTAAAATTGGATCAAGGATGCCATTTAATCTACTATGAACACTATGCTAGAGTCCAATGACACATTAAGGGCATCCAAAGTTACTATGCAATTCTCCTCTAAATCTCTGGTTTATACATTGGAAGCCAAGATGAAGATTTTGGTTGACAACATGAATGAAAACTTCAATCGACTATTCAACCTTAAAGATGTTATACCTACAAGATACAGTAGATGGAAGAGTTTCTGTATACTCTAGGCTTCTCTCTTCTTAAGCCTTTTACTTCTTCTCCTAGTCCTTTTGGTATTGCTCCTATATATGTGCCCTCTCCTTCTTCTACACCAATTGGGACCACCACTGTCCTTGACTCTATCACTACTCCTATCCTTGAGGACATTCCCCCTTCCACTACTCACAGCCATCACTCCTATGCTTCATCTGCTAACCCTACTCCCACTTTTAAGCTTATCTCTTCTTCCACCTCTTCCTCTACCGCCATTGCTCCACCACCTATTGGTCCTTCCAAGGCCATTGTCCTCTACACTCCTCCTTCCTCCTCTGATATCATCTTCCCAACCTTTTTGCATGATGACAAAATGGGAGAATGATCGCGATATATATATATATATATATATATATATTAATATGTTATCTTGTATTGCCTAATGTCATTAACTTGATTTGTATTAAATTGCTCATGGTTATCAATGCAATTATCTATTAATGCAAATTAGTGTTTATTATATTATACAATGTTTCAATTCATCTTATATTCTTCCTTGGTGATCTCAAAATATTTGTTAAATATATTTTCAAAAACTTCAAGTGTTGTCATCATCATAAAGGGAGAGAATGTTATTTCTTGGTTTATAAGCTTTAATGATAACAAACTTGGAAAAGAAAGGATGACTTGATGATTCAAGCCACTTGAGTGTATATTTCAAGACACTTGAGTGTACAATGTTATTTGAACTAAAACGTGAATCAGAAAGATGTTTTTGAAAAGTTGCTGAAGTGTTCTGAGATGAACACTCGAGTGTTTCAATGAACATTCAAGTGTTGGTTTAACACTTGTAGAGAATTGGATGACACTTGCTTCATCTTTGAAAGTATTGTGTTAAATACTCAAGTGCTGGTTCAACATGTGCAAGATTTTGCCTAACACTCTTACTCATTTTGGAAGTATCAAGGTAAACACTTGAGTGTGAGTTAAATACTTGCAAGGTTAGTGCATGACACTCACTGATGAATCAAGAGTGTTGTCTCATTTGTGGGAAGCACTCAAGTGTGATAAATTGCACACTCGAGTGTGGCACTCAAATGTGACTTTATGAACACTAGAGTGATTGGTAGAAATTAAAATTATTTATTTGAATTCCTTTTTCAAATAGTCTTCAACCAACATAATTCATCAGCACTCGAGTGTGGCCTCAAGTATGACTTTGTGAACACTCGAGTGTTTGGTAGAAAATGGAACTCATGTCTTTCAACAGTCTTCTACTAGACATAGCATTCATCAGCACTCGAGTGTGACAAAATGCAAGATTAAACGACATTTAAACCGATTAAGAGTTAAATTAAATTACAGTTCAGATTAACATAGTTAGACCTTGTGCCACTACAATCGGTTTGAATATAATCAAATTATATAATTAGCAATACTCTAATAATATAATTTACTAATATATTATATATATTATAAAATTAACTGGACAAGCCAAAGACAGAAACAACATCTGAACATAGATACAAGAGATGTTCAAGATCAAAACTAAGATCAAGATTAGAATTAATGTTTTTTTTCACTAATACTACAATTTTTCTCTACCCAAAGGAAGCAATTGATAAAAAAAAATACATCATTTTATATACAAAAATCATCATCCTTCCTCATTATCACAGAGGTAGGGGAGGAGGAAGGAGAGGAAGGAAAAGAGGGGTTAGAAAGATTATACTCAATGTCATTGACGCGTCGAGTACAAGATTCAACTTGTTAATCGTGTGTAGTTGAGTGACGAGTCTTGCAAGGCTTTGCTTAATTTGTGCCACCCTTGCATTAGGACGGTCAAGAATCTCCCTCATTGACAGCTGCAATAGAGGTGGTGGAGGCGGAGGAGGAAATGGAGGACAAAGTAACTAAATTCTAGTGCGTCGCACCATAACGTGACTCAGAGGATGAAGAGGGAGCTTGAAAGACAATTTTGATGAAACTAAATGACTGGAAGAGATTAAATAGACATGACGGTTGAAGAATACATTCATTGGAGTTGAGAAGCTTTCTTTGGAAGCTAAAGAAACTCTCAAACATTTAAGATTGGATGTAGATAAACTATGGTCTCTATAAGGATGTTTAAATCGGATGTATTAGCATCCAGTATAAAAAGAATTTAAATTTGAAAATTTCATAATATTTAATACTTATGAAGACCACATCAAATTATAACTGAACCTGGAAATACTTTTTAGATTGTGTGTAAACGTGATTAGTCTTGAGTTGTATCATTATTTACAAAAAGGACACCAGTTATAGTTTTAAAATTATCTTTACCTATAAAGATCTAGATGTGGTGGTCTTATAGATATTTTTTTTAGTAGTTTCCAATATGTGTATATTTTTCTTCCAAGAAATATACACATGCAATAGCGCTTTTTTGAGGAAGTGCTACAGAAATTATACCTTTCTATAGCGCTGCCCAAGAAAGCACTACAGAAAGGTATAATTATTGAAAAAATACAATACGACGTCGTAGTGTGCTACAACTTCTTTTTGTACTTGGAGGATATTTAGCGTTTTCAAAACACTAAAAAACTTTAAAATAAACGCTACAAATATGGTATTTTTGTAGTAGTGAAATTTTAGCTCCATTTTAACAAACATACTGGCGCTTCCTCCTCTTCATTATGCTCTTCTTTCTCAAATAATAATTAATTAGAAAAAGATAGTGAGCACATTGAGAAAAAGATATAGAGTGAGAATCAAACAAAACACGCGCAAGGGAGGTTCTTGTTGCAGTGAGTTTGTGGGTGGCTCATTGGATATGTAGAGTGAGAATGAGCAATGGAAGTCAAAACCCATGTGTCACAGATATGGAGGGCGTTGACGGTGCTGCGGCTAAGCTCTACTGCAGTTGGGGATGGTGGATTGTGCGACACAGGTACGATGGAGGATGGTGGGTAGTGGTTGACAATGATGATGGGATGACGGTGGATAGTTGGCAGTGACTGGAGATGAAGAATACAGAGATTGAGGCAAAAGACACTTGTGTTGTTTATACTATCTTATTGAGTTGGGGAGGCTATAATGGTCATGAAAAATTTAATCCAAGGATACAAATTGCAATACCACAGAAAGTGATGGTATTAAAGAATGTCGTCTAGAGTGGGATTCTGATTAGGATTGGATATCTCATTACCTCATACCAAACAAGAAAAGATGGTATCGCCCAATCCAACCCCTCAATGTCGCAGACCAAAAAGGTCCTTGTGTGTTTGAGGATGGCGTTGGAATTGCATCCATGACCAAGAATTGTGTGTGTCCACTAACACAAAATTATATTCTATTTTCCACATTTAGAATGAGATTTTGCTGAAAGTTAATTCGTTTATATATATATATATATATTAAAAAGACAAATATTGCCCATTATGCCTTTTAGTGGGTGGGGCATCAGTGGCTGCTTACCTTTTTAAAAGCGCTGACCAATTAGGTCAAAGACATTTCTCTCTAGAATATACAACATCTTTAGTGCTTAAAGAATCCGAATCTTTAGGAATTTTGTACTTGAGAGAACCTGCATCGTTTTGTCATTTGGATTCTGATACGATGGATTCTGAATCTTCGGCATTTTCTGGAGATTTATGGAATGAATGAATTTTAACTTGACTTTTTTTTTGGATAAATCAGTTGTTGTTATTGATTTTTTTTTTCTTATATTGGTATTTTTTTTTTAAAAAAAAAATATAATGCGCAATTTCTGTAGATGGAAATGTAATTTATTTTAAAAAAACAAATATTGTTTTTCAGTTTACTTTAAAAAAAAAAAAAAAAAAAAAAAAAAAAGAAAATGTTTCTCGACGATGGAAAGAAGCCCGTTAATTTTAAGAGTAATAATTCTAATTCCTACATTGAAGAGTTACCATAGACACAGCTATTGTGCTGGTTTAAATTAATTAAAAGAGAAAAAAATAAAACGTCCAGCTTAATAGGTTATACCAAAAATATCTGACATTATTCTTTTGTTAATGATGACCAAAAAATTAATCTTATATGTACTTTTTTTTGTTTAAAATATAAGCCACTTTCAACCATCTTGTGAAATCAATGAAGAGTGGTTAACTCATAAAATCTATCTAAAATTCCAAAAAGCAAAAAACAAAAATTTCAACATTGTCGTCTTTAATTCTTCAAATCTACGTCACCTCTCACTTCTTTCTTGATGTCCAATGTGTACCACAAATAAAGAAGGTAAAATAAAAAAGAGAAAAAGATTGTTAGTAACTCTAGGTGATTTATATCATTGACCAATGATTCTCTAGAAGGCGCCTGTATTATGAACATGAGTGTCCATGATTTTCTAGAATGCGCCTTAAATGAACAGGAGAGAGTGTATCTTTAGAGCAATAAGAAGTCCTTTAATTTATTTTTACTTGTCAAATTTTGGATCAATTTATTGCATTCTCCACTGAGTAAGGCATGCACTGTACTGTCTTCCATTTGCTCCTCATCTTTTACATTTTATATATTTCTGGGTTAGAATCTGTCATATTTTGTTATTAATATTGGTTCCATGCATCTTGAGCGTGGTTGTCAAACTCGCGAGTTGACTCTCCGAGTTTACCGTTTTTACACTTCTAGCTTGCAAAAACGAGTCGAGTCTGTGATAAACTCGTGCTAGTTGTAAACTTGGTTAAACTCACGAGTTTATACACCGATTTTACCGTTTTTACGTTTCTAGATTATAAAACCATGTTAACTTACTCTTAAACTTGTGTTAATTTTTTTGATTTGATCATACTCAATAGCTTTATATAGAAATTTTATAGAAATTTCTTTCTTAAATATGACAAATGATGAATGTTGATGGATTTAATTTTCAATTATTTGGATTTAAAATATATTTAAATCAAATTATTGTCATTTTTATATTTTAATTATTTAATTATATACTAGTAATATCTATTTAATAATAAAAGTAAACTCTTACGACTTTACGATTCGAGTTCACGATACGAGTTTACGTCATTTGCCACGAGTTTGCTTAAACTCGTGAGTTTGACAACCTTGATCTTGAGTACTTTAATAATTTTTTTAGTATTAGTGCTCTTTAGGAAATAAAGTCTCTAAGAAGTGCGTTGTCCATCAGATTTCATAGTAATGGCTATTGATTTTATTCCATATGTATGGTGGAAACCATAATGCCACACACGCGAGCCCCTCTTTCTCCGGCCCTAATGGGTTAGAAAAAGTAGCACTTGATCTTTTCATCATGTAAACATATACAATATACAAATTATGTAAACCCTATTTTACTATTCTATTCATGTCGATACATTTATGGGGCTTAATTGCATATATTAATGACTACTTTGGATTACAAAGTGGTTGCATAAAATAAAGGCTTTTAAAGGCATATTTATTTGTCATATTTTAATATTATTCTTGTGCAATTAACTCTTTGGACAAATGATGCTACCTTTGTAATATATATCCCATTTTTTAAGGACTTAAAGATTTAATTGACTTAAAGTATAAGAAGGATATATTATAGTTTATGAAAGATTGTATTTTAAAATTAATTTTATACATTAGAGTATTTTAAAAATATAGGTGAAAGTGTATGTTTGGTCCTTTAAATTTTCATCAAGTATTGATTTGGTATTTCAAGTTTATGAAGTGTATTTTTTTATCCCTTTACTATAGGTGTAGAAAAAGGAGCTAGTCAATCGAGGTTTGTAAAGTTACTTTATTCATTTCAATTTTGATGTGTATATTTGTTTTTAGAAATTTTATTTTTATTTAAATATATTTTTGTAATATTTGTCATTTTTTGAGCCTATTTTACTATGTGTAATATGTTTTTTTAACCTTTTTTGTTCATGCGTTTTTACTTAGGTTTTCAAAGATATTGATTTTTTTTATGTGTAATTATATTATTATAATATTGTGATGTTATTTCTTTATAACGTTGGCTATTATTTATTTTGTAATTATATTATTATAATATTTTTTAATAAATGTTGGTTAGCTAGGATTGTAATATAATTTTAATATCGACATGTTGTACATTTTTAATTGGTCAAGTGAGCAATTATATTCAGCTATGTTTTGTATTAATTTTCTTATTCCAAAAAAAGTTGCATTAATTTGAAAAGTGAATAATTATAGTTATAACGTCTTTCGGGAGAGACAAGGGGAAAAAGAAGGTGGTAGGTTAGCATCCCCCTAGAGGATCTCTTTTGCAGGGAGACAATAGTCGAGATAGAGAGCAACCCACATTGCAACATGTCCCTACGCCACTACAACAAGCGATCCCACCAAAGGTGCCTATTCAATCAGAGGCACTTGATATTTGTAATATCTCAATTTTTGCTTTACTAAGAATCCATGTAAAATATAAATATTCATGGAACGTAACTTTGGGATATAATGTGATAAATTGAATTTCTGTCATAAGATTGATAGTCCATTGATTATTTGCAATCTCATTCTCACCAGGAAGTTAATTGGTAAAATGTTGAACATGTGACTTCATTTAATTGGCTAAAAATGTAACATGCAAACCAAATTTAGTCAAGGCCATTTTCGGCCTAAACATTACTACAAATAACGTTTTTAATGTCCGTTTTTAAGCCTTTTAACATTCAAAAATAAGGGGATGCCTATTCCAGGGACGTAATAAATTTAAGATACGCATCATAAAAAATTGGGACGCCATAAAAGAAACTTACAATGTCCCAAAAAAAGGGAGCCGTAATTTTTTTTTTTTTTTTTTTCAAAAAAAAAAAAAATGCATATATGAGGAAGGAAGAACTAGATCCAAAAATGTTATACACATTACTACTATAAAGTTCCAAAAATTATGTTGCAGACAAATTCGATTAGTAGATCCATATAATACGGATCCAATAATTCCAAATGTAACAAATAAAATAACATATTAAAAAATTCACATCTAACAATTAGACTTACAAATCCAAAAATTTCAATCTAACAGTCGAGACTTGCAGATCCAAAAATTCTAGATCTAACAATCTAGAAACGTTGGTGAGGTCGAGTCACAAGAATCAAAGCCGCAAGAACTAGTTTTCCTAAAGAAGCCGTGAGAATTGGAAGATAAGGATGAGGAAGCACGGATAGAGGGAACATGGACAGACGAATGGATGGACGAACATATGTCAGAATTGGAAGATGAGGAGGAGGGAGCATAGACGAGCGGACGGAGCACAGACACGAGATTCTCAGCACAAAGATGAGAGGAAGTGTGGGAGTTTTGTGGAATGAAAGGAAGGAGATCGAGGACATGCGAGAATGGGTGTGAAATGAAAAGAGAAAGTTGGAGCATGAGGTCAAAATAAAATCATGGATAGGAAAATTTGAAATTACTTTAGCATCTTAAAATAAATTTAGGATGCTAAAAATACTGACTTTGGCGTACAAAACTTTATTTAGGATGCCACAAATACTAACTTTAGCATCCTAAAATCAATTTAGGATGTCAAAAATATGTCAGGGTTAATTTTTGACGTCCTAAATTTAAATTAGGACGCCAAAAGTCCCTTCTTTAGGCAACCCAATTTTAAACTAGGACGTCAAAAGTCACTTTTGGCATCCTTTTTTAAAATTAGAACATTAAAATCCTCCACATAATTACTGTCACCATCTTTATTTTTTCCTTCTCTTTTTCAAAATGAGACATCTATTAGCCCTTAGGGAAGTAAAGGCCATTTTTTGTAGTATTGAAAGTGGAAAAAGGAGAATGAATGTTGACATTTTGTAACCTAGCACATAATGGCAACATATCCTTATCACATAAGTTGCATCAATAGGGAATAGAATTCAACACTTATAATTCGCTAAAGGTGGCCATAATTTAGGCCTATACAAGGAAGGAAGACAATGAAAATTAGTAGTTATCAAAGGGAATAAAGGAGAGATGAAAAGCCTACAAGTATAAAGCTAAGATGGTGCCAAGTGTCACAAGGTGAAAGGCTAAGGAAAAATGAGACAATGTGAGACATAAATAAAGCACATTGAAGAGGCACAAAGGACCCCTATATTTTGGCCAAACCAAGAGTAAGGGGGAAAAGATGAAGTCTTGAAATATTTTGTACATATGTGAGTCAAAAAGTCAAAGTGTCACATGTCGAGCTAGAAAGCAAGATGACACCTAAGAGGGACACCTAAGCAAGTGATTGTGTCATCATGATGACATCATATTCTTGCCCACCAAGCCATCATTTTCGGCCAAGAGAAGGAAGGGTGGGAAAGTCAAAGAGCTTGTTCAAGAAACCAAGTTCGAGAAGATATATTAAGGGCATTTTGGTCTTTTGGCAAGAGAGGACCTTTAGGTAATTTGGCGTTAATTGCAAAACACTTCAAGACTCCCTCTTTGCATGCATTTGGATGACATAAAGCAAGAGGGAAAAGAGAGAGTGAGTGAACACAAACAACAAGAGGAAGAGGGAAGAAGAAGTCCAAGAGGTAATCCAAGCTAAGTTCATGTGATCTTGCCGCTCATCTTCCCATCTTCTTGGGAAAGTTCATAACCCTAATAAACTACTCTTTTATGGTGTTTTGGTAGTGAAGGCTGAAAGATTGAGAGGGAAATAAGGAAGTAAAAGCTTGTCACTAACATAAAGATCAAGCCAAGAAGGTAGAGATCCAACTTTCCTTGGTACTATTTTATGTGAATGGTTTGGGAAATTGTTTGATCATGGTTTCTTGGGATTTGGAGGCATGAAACCCTACGGGGTTATGTTGCCCAAATTTCTAAAATTGAGATCCAACAAGATCAAAGGCCTAAAACACTAAGTACAAGACAACCTAAGGCTAAAACCAAGTGATTTGTGAAGATGGTTTGAAAAGTCTTTCATCTTCATTTTTAAGCCATGTTTTGACCTGAACCAAAACTAAAGGAAAGAAAATGATTTTTATGATTTTAAGGTTACCAAAAGGTATAAAATGGAAAATGGAGTGGAAATAAGGTGGGAAATGATTTTTTGAAGCAAAATACCAAAGTTGTACAAATAATCAAACTGCCAGTTTTAGAATTTTTGAAGGCCATCAACTTGTATACGGTTTTTGACCAAGCATTGGACAAAAGATGGATAATTGGTTAATTAAAGATAATAAGAGTCATAAAAGAGGATGGGAACCCTTTTTAAATATTATTGGATAAACAAATTAATAAATAATGTTAGTACCTTGTAAAAGGAGAGTTTTCATAAGTAATGAATATTGTTTATAATTGTATAAATATAGGAAATAGTTGTTCCCCAAAGACACTAAGGAACTTGGAAGTTGTGAAATTTGGAGTTAGAGTAGCAACTCTAATCTTGCATTCTTTGTATGTCCTTATATATATGTTTGAAACATATTGGTATAAGTCCCGACTATATACAACTAGACTCTGGTTGTAGCCCAATCAACTCTCTCACGACTTGGGTTGTTGTCTACTCACGACTTTGGTTGTTGCCTAGTCAGTTTCCCAGCGCTATGGTTAGTTAGTTTGTAGTTGTTGTAATATTTGTAATGAATGTGGTCATACTTGTAATTGTTGCAACATTATGCTATGATTGTTAATGTTGTATGTTATTATAGACTATGTTGTGTGATTAACTAGCATATATTGTTATATGTTGATGTCAGATTAACTTTTTACTTTAGGATTCAAGCTGAAACTCAGATCCAACTAAAGATTCTGGAAGTGGATCCAAAACGAGGGACAAGGTAATAATGTAAGCAGGTTGCTGAAGCATGGGTGGACTTAGAGGAGTCTTAAATTATTATTTTGTTGGATTGTATTAATTTATTAGTTGAATTTACTTAACATGCATTTTGGGGGACGACTGTATATTATCCCATAAGGGTTTAACTTTAACTTACAACCCTAATCATGGTCAACCTCTAACCGAGCTATACGTGTTTCTACACACACACACACACATAAAGATATATTTACACACACACACACACACACACACACACACACACACACACATATATATCTAGAAACACACACACACACTGAAAAGACCCTTTCTCAAAAACAACAATTAACCATAATATTTTCTCAAAATTGGATTAGCAAGTAATTATAGAAAACCTTTTTCTTTTTAATACACGCACCTTGGGTTCAGGGCACAACGCTTGCCCACAAACCAAGGGTCCAGGGCACAAAATTCCACCCACAAACTCGGAGTCCAGGGCACAAATTTCACCCACAAACCCATAACAGAAAATCCATAACTCTGGGCACAATTATCGAACAGGAGATTTTATAGCCCACGAGTCTTACAACACTAACCCACAATAAAGGGTCTACACAAAACAATTGTCACAAAAGATATAATTGTGGATCCACTATGATATGATAGTGTATTAAATAAGTCCTTCGGAAAATCAACAGTCATCCAAAATAGTCAAGGTAGTATTTCAAAAATATGAGGGTCCTATGATGGCAATATATAAATCAATACAGTACTAATACCCAAAAAGAGCCCTACAAGTTTCATGACGTCTATGCCTCTGGTTGCTTCCCTTGTCCCCTAATAAGGTTAGAGGTCTCACCTGAAAAATTTAATAATGACGGGGTGAGACATAAAGTCCGTAACCGAAATTAATTTATCAAATATGCGGGGAAAAGATTGCAAGTCGAGAAGCGGGTTTATTAAAATAATTATAATATCAATATTAATTAAATAAAAAATCCACAATATTCAAAAAATATATATATTCATTTACATAAGACCTTTCAAAAAATAGTTCTCGGCTTGGTTACTAAAACTCCCTTCCAAAAAGGGTTCCAAAATATCATAATTTATTTTCTAACAGTTAGCAAAAGATCCCACATATATTTCAGACAATATTGATGCATAGATCCTCTTTATTAGAGTTGAGGACACGGTTTCCCAAACTCGAGTCCAAGGCACAAATACCGCCTACAAACTCAGAGTCCAGGGTACAATTTCCGTCCACCAACCCTTACAGAACATCCATTCTCATCAATACAAAAATATACATAATAATTAACAACATTTAAAACCATCCCCACTCATCCATCCTACTCCTCCTTATCTCCTCGTGGACGTGGTACAGCTTATCGTGCTAGTATACCCGGCCAAGGTTAGCTAGTCACTTCAAGAATACTGTCCCCTCCCATGTCACCACCAATATACCGTAACAGGGAGGTGTCCGCCCAAAACACTCAACTCAAATTCCGGGCTAGGAATGAGAGAGCCGATGGGCACAATTTCACCCTCAATTTCTTCCACACAACCCAACATATCCCACAACAAAATATATAAAATAAATAATATGTCACTAAAATTTTCATCAACATTTTAATAAATTATTATTTCATATAAATCATCTCACAACAAACATTACAACTGTCACAACAATAACAACCCCAATAATATTATTTAATTAAATACAGATTGGAAAAATACATTGCTTCACTGAATAATTTCATATTCAAACATACACATAATTTTCAAAACAAATACAAGTAGTATATATAAAAGTAAGACTTAGAAAAAATACCTCACAGCCCAAAACAAGCATATAAAATAAATTAACCCCAGTTACCTCAATTCCAAGTTTAACCTTAGCTCGGAGGAATACAACCCGCACAATCACCGCTTACAAGAAGGCTCTACATTATCACAATTAAAGCTTATAATTTTCCTTAAAAATACAAATTCTAATAATAATATATTATTATAATACAAATTGAAAATGACATTTTGGGGTTTAAAATTATTATTATTGTTTTATTTATTTATTCATTTATTATTATTATTATTATTATTTATTTTTATTTATTTATTTTTTATTTTTTTTTGCTTTTAGACTTTAAAAAAAAAAAACTACAACTCCGGATTTACAGATACACAGTAAGCTTGCTTTCCTTCTATATATATAATTATTTACAAGGTAAGCTTTGGGTTTTGAGAACAACAAGTGATATACTTGTATAGATATAGATAGATATATATATATATATATATATATATCAAAAGCAATATAACCTTTTTTTTTTTTCGAGAAAAGCAATATAACTTTCAAGTATAACAATATACATATATACATATGTGCAGTGATGTGTATGACAGTGAAATTTTCCATCACCTTTCCAAGTACAAATGCTATATACATATATATTTGTGCAGTGAGATTTTTCCTTTCTTTCTTTCCAAGCTATATATATATATATATATATATATATAATCAAGTTTTCCCTCTTCTTTTTGGCATGCAACGTTAGTATATTTATTTTCCTGATAGCAAGCACCCATGTTATTTTTCCTAAACCATATATATATATATATTATCATAACTTATGTGTATATATATAACAACAACAATATGAAAGTGTTTATGTATGTTTGTATATAATACCCCATTGTTTCCTTCTTTTTGTTATGTACACCACGTCAGCATACACACACACACACACTTCACATACAAAGGCTTTTCCCTTATTTCCCAAGGGCAGCAACATGCATCAGTAGGTTTTGGTTTAATCTCCTTCCTTGTTGTGACATATATTTATATATATACATATATAAACGAAACATAAATGCTTGGGTTCATGTGCTGATTCAAAAGTTTTCCAACGCAACAACAAAAATAAAACTCCCTCTGTTCTAGCTCCCAAATACAGAGAACATTCTTGAGGAGTTATAGCTACAATCCCATGGTTGGAGGCTCAAAACTTATGTTGAGAATTCTTGGAAACTAGAAGGAAGAGAGTTTGATTATTTACCTTCAGTTGTTTTTCACTCTCAGATGCTCTAATCCTTACCAACGCTCTTGCCTCTGTTTTCTGAATCCAGAACAAAGAAAATGATCACGTCCCTCTCTCTCCTTTCTCGGCTCTACCTTTGGTTGAGGCAATGTGTCTAATGAAAAGCCAAAGAGACATGGTTATATTAAGACTGAGGGGTCCAGTCCGAGAAGCATAGGGAAGACAGACCGAAGGAGAAGAAAATGATCCAGGAGGTATTCATTGTGGGTCTCGAGAGGTATGGCTCACTGGTTGCGTGAATAGTGGGTAGCCGAGAAGGGATACAATGATGAGGGAGTATGGCTAATTCTGATTTGCTGGTATTTTCTCCTCTGACAGCGCTGCACAGATGCACATCGCAGAGAGAGTAGCTGATTTGCACAAGTTAAATATGTTGGAGTGTTGAGCACATAAGCCAATATAATAATATCCATTGGAGGGGTATGAGCTCTTCGCATGGTTTCTGATAGGTATATAGTTTGGGTCAAACAAAACAAAAATATATGGTTTAGGGGAATAATGGGTCAAGCACTTAATGGGTTTGGGTATTACTTGTTGTTATCACACGTGTTGGGCCAGGGAGAGAAAAATAAAAGGAATGAAATGGACTTGATGATTAATAGAGAAATGTTAAATTGGCTTGCATGAGAATGAACAATGTTTCTCCCATTTTGATCCTTTACAAGACTCTTATTTGCAAATATTGGATAATCTTGAAAAATAAATCCTTAAATTAATATAAGGATTTTTCCTTCCAACTTTTTTTTTTTTCCTAATATGATAAATACATTTATCATATATAATTCCTTTATAATCATACTTAAATCCTAAAATTAAAAAAATTAAGATGTTACACACACAACGTTTGTGTGTGTGTGTCAGTACTCATTCGTCCAAACCGCTATACATGCTTTATTGCGTCATCACGATGATAATTAAACGCTAATTAACCTTAGACTTAGGGAAGTTACAATATTAGTGTGAGCAATTACAAGGAGCAAGGGGAATTTAATATAATTTTTTCCTTGAGCGAGGTGGAGTAGTTCCTAGGCACCAAGGACGCTAGGGATCAGACCAGAATCACCATTGACTGTGTAATATCCCAAACTTTGGATCCTGAGAATCAAGAACAAGCCTAAAAATAGGCGGACAACTAAGCCCGGTTCGGGAAGAGTCACAAGAATGTCAAGAGATAGGAAGCCTTTAAGGGACTAAGTAACTCGGTTATACGGGTCAGTAGACCTAATATGTATAAACCATGGAACTAAAGTGCCAATGGAAAAAGGGGCACAGAAGACCTAAACGGTGTTAATTAGTTGGAAAAAATGTCATTTAGCTATGTCCTAAGGTATGGGGCAATTAGCTAAGCAAAAATATGCTAAAATAAGTGTGCACATGGCATTTCTTGGTCAGGTAAGGATTTCTTGCGTTTTTTTGAAGAGATAAGAATGAAAAGTCAACTGCAATAATTACCTGAGGACACGTGTCATTACGAGATTAAAAAGTAAAAAGTAAGTAATGATTACAGGGGCAAAATAGTCAAATTATTACTCCTTAAGTAATCAATTTCGTCCACCCTAGGAGACAGAAGGAAAATTAGATGATTTTACCCATACACAAGCCCAAACACAAAATATGGGTTCCACAGGGGGTTACGGTCGAAAAGGGGACCGATAGGGATCCATTAAGGCCTCAATTTTGGATTAAATAGGAAAATGTGAGGCCATATTGGGAAGTCAAGATGGTGCCACATATAAGTGGCTAATCAAGGGAAAATATATGTAAAAGATGAAGAAAAGTGTAAAGGGAAACACCCTGTTAGCCAACAGGACCCACGCCGACCGGTAGACTGAAAACTGGATTGTTAAAGTGGAAAAAGGGAATTAAATGCAAGGGATCAAATTTTTGGGCCCCAAGAGGCTCCACCTAGCCGCCCTAATGATAAAAAACGTGCTTGAAGGAAAAAAAAGAGAAATAAGTGCAAAAGTTCAACCACGAGTCCCACATTCAAAGAAAAAGGGCAAAATGGGAATAAATGAGCAAAAATTAATTAGGGCAGACATGTGGCCCCTAAATGGCGCCACATGTGTCCTTTGGGCAAACAAAACATGTGGGGGAAATTTGGTAATAAACAATAAGTTTTGGGCCATAATTGTAATTTTTGAAAGTTTCGGGCTAAAACGGGTAATTTGCCCCAAAAGCATAAAATATCCAAATAATTTTGGAGGGGGCTGCACCACTTGGTAGAACCCTAGGACCCTCTGGAAAATTCTGGAAATGCTTGGGAAAGAAGCCAAAAAGTAGATCCTATTTATTACACAAAAGCCGAAATTTACAACTGTTAATTCCAATCTCATGGATCAATTTTACCTTTATTAAAAAGGTAATTTAACTCTTCTTTTCACCCCAAAAGTGGCAAAATTTCCAGAAACCAGAGAAGGACCTAGTCAGCCACCATAGCCAAGCTTCAAACCCAAGATCTCAAACTTCTCAAGCTTGGTCTTTGTCGTCTTTCCACCCAAACAAGATTCACAAAGTCCATAGGATTCGAAATCTATGGAATCTAGATATCCATCATAATGAAGTCTAGACAATCTCGTCTCATTAATGTGTCTCAACCTATAGTGCCAAAGATAACATTGATTATCTAACCTTAGTTTCTTAATTTGAACATTAGGAAGTTCATTATTCATAGGATTCTTTAATACCAAAGGTAGAAGCATCATGATGAGCACAATTTATGCCATGTTTTCCCTATATTTTATGATTGAATTGTTTGGTAAATGCAAGCTTAACTGCAATCAATCCAAGCAAAAAGGCATTAATTCATGAATACAGGGAACTGAAGGATAGAAACCATTCACATCCTAAAACATGTGATAAAAGAAGAACAAGTACAAGGTTTTATGAGAAAAACATATAGCAAAGCCGATACTATGCTATAGCATTCTGACAGCATATCGAGGTGCAATACAAAGCATATCGGAAGCTATAGCAAAGTAAAAGACGCGATGCTATGTGGCATGTTTTCTAATCTTTTGTCAAGATTGTTTCAGGAAATAATTACGAAGATCGAGAAAAGACAAGTAGATTGCTGACGTAACGGAATAGAAGATGCGGAGGATCGAAACTAAAAGATTTGAAGAATTCCGTATGATCAGCAGAATCAATCTACTGCGATTAGAAGATACGATGGATATCGACAGATTTGGAAAGCCCAGCTCGCTGGAACGCCGCAAGAAAACCTGATTATCAAAGGAAATAGTAGGCAAACCCTAAGGGAGAGTCGCACAAGAGCCAATGCTGAGATTATACATTCGACCAGACTCGAAAGAAGAGAGAGAGATTTCACGAGGCATGAGAACTCCAAGAGAACCCAGCATCCTTCCTTTTACTGAGGCAGAGAGAAGAAGACGTGGAGTGGTGACATGACAAGGCTACTTCCACGCCGTCGAAACTTTGTCAAGCTTTCTGTTTTCTTTTGCTTTTAATCTTTTGATCATGGGTCATTTTGTTGTTGTCTTTTAGTGTGTCCCTTGTCAGTCATGAACTAAATTTCCTAAGGCTGAACGAGGATGAACCTTTAAGTTTTGAATGAACCCAGTTGCAAGTTCTTAATTCAACAAATTCAGTTTGCGTATCAGTGATTTAATTACCTTGTCGATTAGCGAAAGCTAAGGGTGAGATTTGTGGCCTCGGCTTACTGGCAAGGAGTCAAGGTTAGACCTCTGAGAAACAGTGATTGCTAGGCAAGCTGGTGCAAGGCTTGACCTATTACTGTAGGCTTTAGGAATAGGTCTATTGCTCATAACCAATACACCCTACTCGTAACGTTGATCTAACTAGAAAATTGTCATAGGCATATGGAAGGAGTAAAGTTAGCATTAGAAGTATCGGACGCGGAAGCTTCGATAGACTACAGTGGTGAGTTAACTGAATAGCGTTGTAATTGGTAGCTATGCTGTATCATTGCGGAAGCTATACAATATAGATGCTATAGCAATGGGTAAGGCAATTGGGTGATTGAGATACTTAAGGGTGATTCCAAGTTCAGCCTAACTTCTCACTGATATCTTCTTACAACTATCATCCTCTGTTTACTTTTGTTTATTAGCATAATCACAAAAACCTCTTAACACAATCATATTTACTTTTTGTTTGCACAACTATAATAGCAATCGAGCATCACTTCCTGGTATCTCAGTCTCTGTGGGACGATACTCTACTTACACTTTATTACTTGTTTGACTAGTTCACTTGCCATAAGGAAATCGACCAACACATCACAATGCTTCTTTCCATTGAGGCTTACAAGGTACCTCCTGTTAGTTCTCTAAGGGTTTTGATGATCTCCAATAATCGTAAACAAAGCATGAAGTTTTGCTGTCTAATGTGTAAAACTCAATGTCAGAGCAAAACTTGAGGTTTGCACAGAAACCTCGAGGTTTGGCCTTACAGAGACAATTTCAAACCTTCTGAACTGAGTCAAAACTTGAGTTTTCAGAGAAAACTCGAGGTTTCAACACACAGAGACTTAGCATTTTCTGAGAAAATGCAAAACTCGAGGTTTCTGAGAAAACTCAAGGTTTTGCCTTACAGAGAGTCTCTCAAGATTTGAACACTTGAAAACCTCTAGTTTTATCTAAAACCTCAAGGTTTTGTTTTTGACTTGAAAGATTTCAGTTTTCTCAAGTTTTGTGAAAACTTGAGGTTTGGTAAGAAACCTCGAGGTTTTGACCTACAGAGAAAACTTAGATTTTGATCAATGTTTCAAAACCTCCAATTTTTCGAAAAACCTCCAGTTTTGAGTTTGACAAAATCTTTTCAAAGTTTTCACAAGAGGTGAAAACTCGAAGTTTGAGGACAAACCTCGAGTTTTGTCCAGTAGAAAGCAACTATGTTTTATCACTTCTCAAAACCTCCAGGTTTACTTCAAAACCTCAAGGTTTCTGCCCTGGCTCAAAAACTCAAAGTTTTCACATTTGAACAAAACTCGATTTTTGGTGAGAAAACTCGAGGTTTTGGCAAACAGAGAGCAAACAACTTATCTCGATTTAAAAACTCGAGGTTTCAAAGAAAACCTCCAGGTTTTGCCTTTAGCATGATTTTTTCAAACTTTCACAATTGATCAAAACTCGAGTTTTGGTGAGAAAACTCGAGGTTTTGGCAACCCGGTTGCACTGAACTTTTTAAAGTTTTGAAGACCTCCAATTTTGATTAGAAACCTCAAGTTTTGATGTTTTGGACATAAATCAACTTTACAAGCTATAGTCCAAAACTTGAGGTTTGGAGAATGTTAGGAAATATATGTTTTAGGAAATATATATTTTAGGAAGTATATTATATTAGGAAAGATATTATAGACAACAGATTATAGTAATTAGGGAATCAATCTACATAATGAGTCATTATGTCTCATTAACTCTCTTATTCCCTCTCTTGTGTATAACTACCCTATACTATGTACATGAATAGACAAGCAATTCAGATTATATTTCTCCTTTCTCTCTCTAATTCTACATGGTATCGAGCAAAACATGTTCTTTTTTTTTATTTTCCGCACCGCTCGATTCACGTTACAGTGAGAGAGAGAGTGAACATACGGCTTCTGTGTTTGGTGTCTCCTAGATACACGCGCCATACCAACGGTGTCTCCTCCTCCGATCGGCATTTCCCGGTGGTCCGATCGTTTCGACTGCGCGTGGTCCTCACGCGCCGTCAACAATTTGGCCGTGTTTTCACGCGCCGGCGCGTGAGTCAAATTTCCATTTCGTGGTGTGGGTCTCTCCGGTTAAGGATTGACAGAGGTATTTGTGGCGTTCTTCGCTGTTTTTCGTCTTGCTTGACCTCCGTGATCGTTATTTCGCCTGTTTGGTGGTTGGTGGAGTTGCTTTGCCTTGTTTCGTTGTTTGGTAGCCGGTGGGGCTACTAGGATTTGTGTTTTTGGTCGTCTTCCAATCGATTTGCCTTTAGTTGGTATTTGGGCTCTAGTTCTTCGTTTGGTCCGTGAACGGCAAGGTGATTTGAAAGGTTCAAGGTGTCCCTTGGTTCCGTGTGAGATTTTTTTCTCAGTGAAGGAGTTAGTATTTGGCTTCCTTTGAGTTGTTTCACGGTTCATTGGTCTTTCTTTTCTTCACTCTTGATATTTGTTGTTTGGAACTTCACCTATTATTTGTTGTGGAACTCAACCTACTGGGTACGGCTTGATGGCCGCATCTACGTCTAGTTCTTCCGGTGCTCTTGGTACGGGTAATCTTGCTTCTAGTCTTGCTACTTCTTCCTTGAAGTGGATCATCGATTCTCGGTGCTATCGATCATATGGGTAACCACCATTTGTTTTCCTCGTATGCGCCTTATGCCAATCCCTCCAAGATAACAATTGCCAATGGCTCTTATTCTCGTGTTATTGGCTCTGGCACGGTTGAACCTACCCCGTCTGTTCCCTTATCCCATGTCCTCAATGTCCCTGACCTTACATTTAATCTTTTGTCTCCTAGTAAGCTTACGCGCCAATCAAATTGTTTCATTACTTTATTTCCCGACCATTGTTTGATTCGGGATCTTACGACGAAGAGAGTTATTGGTAGGGGCTATGAATCGGGTGGCCATTACTTTCTTGAGGATCAAAATCGTGCTCGTTGCTTGCTCGGTGGTTCCTCCCTCTTTGATATTCATTGTCGTCTAGGTCATGTGTCTTTGTCTTCTTTGAAGAGGATGTATCCTCAATTCCGTAATGTGTCTTCTTTAGAATGTGAGTCATGTCGTTTGCTAAGCATCATCGTGTTCACTTAGCACCTCGGGTTCATAAACGAGCCGCATCTCCATTTGATTTAGTCCATTCCGACGTTTGGGGTCCATGTCCCGTCGAGTCTAAACCTGGTTTTAGGTACTTTGTTACTTTTGTCGATGATTTCTCTCGTACCACCCGGCTTTATTTGATGAAAACTCGTTCGAGTTGTTTTCTCACTTTTGCAATTTTTGTGCCGAAATCAAAACTCGTTTGCGTGTCGTCAAAACCTTACGGAGTGACAATGCTAAAGAATACTTTTCTGCCCAATTTCAAACCTATATCATGCTTCATCGGTCCTCCCGTCCGATACACCGGCTCAAAATGGTGTTGCGTAACGTAAGAACCGACACTTATTAGAAGTCGCTCGGCTCTCATGTTTCAAATGAATGTTCCTAAACCTTTTTGGGCCGACGCCGTGTCTACCGCATGCTTCCTTATTAATCGTATGTCCCCTCTTGTCCTCAATGGTGCCACTCCATACACTACCTTGTTTCCTTCCAAACCCCCGTTTCCGTTGACCCTAAAATCTTTGGTTGTGTCCTGTTTTGTTCGTGATGTTCGGCCCTTGTTACCAAACTTGATCCCAAGTCTCTTAGGTGTGTCTTCCTTGGGTATTCTAGGGTTCGAAGGGTTATCGGTGCTATTCTCCCACTCTTCGGCGTTACCTTGTGTCCACCGATGTCACGTTCCACGAGTCAACTTCGTTTTTTCCGTCTCTACTCCACCCCCATCTCTTGTCTCTACGCATGCCACTTCCGATAGTCCTGATGATTTCTTGGTCTATAAGGTTCAGTTCCCACCAGTGCAAGCATCTGACTTGGCCCCTGCTAGGGCAAGTAATATTGTCGACCAGGTTCATGACCCACCGATGACCGCTTCGACGTCCGATCCGCATTAGTTCTTCCCCCCTACTTCCCGACCCAAAGACCAAGTGCACGCTATCCTTGATACTCCCGATCCTTCCCTTTCTACCACTGAATCTGACATAGTGTTTGATCCTCCTGATGATTTGCCTATTGCCTTACGTAAAGGTAAGCGTACTTGCACCTATCCTATTTCTTCATTTGTTTCCTATAATCATTTGTCTCCTCCATCATGTTCCTTCATAGCATCCTTAGACTCTCTCACAATTCCCACTAGCCTCCAACAAGCCTTGACCCATCCCGGTTGGCGTCTGCGATGGAAGACGAAATGGTGGCCCTTGATAAGGCCGGTACACGGAATCTCGTTGATTTGCCTCTTGGCAAGAAGGCTATCGGATGTAAGTGGGTGTTCACGATCAAAACGAAAGTGGATGGCTCCTTGGAACGTTTGAAAGCTCTCGGTTGCCAAGGGTTATGCTCGAGACCTATGGTGTTGACTATTCGGAAACCTTCTCTCCCGTGGCAAAACCGTCCTCGTTCGCCTCTTCATTTCTATGGCAGCCAATTATGGTTGGGATCTTCATCGTTGGATGTTAAGAATGCGTTCTTGAATGGCGATCTTCTTGAGGAAGTATACATGGAGCAACCACCTGGTTTTGTTGCTCGGGGAGCGTGCGAAGGCATGTCATCTTCAAAAGTCTTTGTATGGCCTGAGAAGCAAAGCCCTCGTGCTTGGTTTGACAGGTTTAGCTCGTGGTTAAGAAGTTTGGTCCGAGTCAAAGTAAGTGTGACCATTTGTTTTTATCAGAGCGATGTCGGAATGATTTTGTTAGTGGTATATGTTGATGATATTGTTATTACGGGTAGCAATGCTTTGGGAATCTCATCACTTAAGGCCTTCCTCAATTCTCATTTCCAAACAAAGGATTTGGGTCCTTTGAAGTACTTTCTTGGGATAGAAGTTATGAGAAGTAAGAAAGGCATCCTTTTGACACGGAGGAAGTATGTTCTTGATCCGTTAAAAGAAACTGGGAAACTCGGAGCAAAGACCGAGTAGCGTTCCCATGATTCCTAATCCCTTCTTGGACATGGATGACCGCATACCGTTTGATGAGCTACCTCGAGGATGTACGAAAGAAAGTTGATCCGAAAAGATCAAGCCGTTTGCCTATTCTGAGAGATATCGTAGGCTAGTTGGGAAATTGAACTATCTTACGGTAACCCGCCCTGATGTGACCTTTCCCCTTAGTGTGCTTAGTCAATTCATGACTGCACCAACTGTTGCTCAATGGGAAGCTTTGGAACATGTCTTATATTATTTGAAGGGCTCACCAGGTCGTGGTATTCTCTATACGAATCATGGCCACAACAAGATTGAGTGTTTCGTGATGCGAGATCATGCAGGTCACAGGCTACCGAAGATCCACCACGGGATATTGTGTGTTTGTTGGTGGAAATTTAGTATCGTGGAAGAGTAAGAAGCAAGATGTGGTTTCAAAGTCGAGTGCAAGCTGAGTATAGAGCCATGTCTCAATCTACACAAGAGATTGTGTGGCTTCACCAGGTTAATGAAGGAGGTTGGTCTTGCCACGTCGTTACCGCGAAGTTGTGGTGTGATAATAAAGCCGCTCTACACATAGCCTCCAACTCCGTGTTTCATGAACGTACGAAACACATTGAGATTGATTGTCACTTTGTACGCGATAAGATCAAGGAGAACTTTGTGTCCACGGCCATGTGCGATCTAGTGACCAATTGGGTGACCTTCTAACGAAAGCTTTAAGTGGGACTCGGGTTGAATATCTTTGTAACAAGTTGGGCTTGATTAATATCTATGCTCCAACTTGAGGGGGAGTGTTAGGAAATATATGTTTTAGGAAATATATATTTTAGGAAGTATATTATATTAGGAAGTATATTATATTAGGAAAGATATTATAGAGACAATCGGGATTATAGTAATTAGGGAATCAATCTACATAATGAGTCATTATGTCTCATTAACTCTCTTATTCCCTCTCTTGTGTATAAATACCCTATACTATGTACATGAATAGACAAGCAATTCAGATTATATTTCTCCTTTCTCTCTCTAATTCTACAGAGAACAAACCTCGAGGTTTCTTCGCTGGTTCAGAATTTCAAATTCCGCGATGTTGTAAATCACTCTTGTTTGATCTTAATACTTTCCAGTATTATTCTTTACTATTCCTAGCTATGTTTAACCACTTTGTTAGTGAGTTTCAGATGAATTAGAGAATGTTTATTGAAGGTTTAAAGTAAAAGCAAAAGTGACGTCAGCACATTAAATGCAAACCCATAAAGTTGTTTTCTTTTGGGTAAATCATCTGCACACATCTAAGAAAGAATTAAAGAATGATTTTCACATCCAGAAACTGTCTTTCCAACGGATCAATTCTCAGGAAGTCAACTATGAACTTCTGGACAGCTGGATTAAGTGAAGATTAGTGAGAGAAGAAGACTAAACCATTCCCTAATCCTGGCAGAACATTTCCAACGGTTACATTAGGAAAATCAACGGTCATTTAATGCTCTCATGGTATAAATAAAGCTACATTCAAGTCTTCTCAACAACTACAACTACTGAAAACGAATTGCATTTAAGTCTACATTTATTTTCCCCAGTTTTCACTTGTATAGTATCTTCTGATACAAAGAACTTCAATGTTTATCAATATCTGCTCTTAGAGAGAGTTTCTTTTTGTAAATCATTTATTGTAAAGAATCACAATTCAAGGGGACTTGGTGATTTGGGAGTCCATTGATTACAACTTGTAAGGGGGAGTGAGTTCTAGTAAGAGAACTACTCTTGAGTACAGAGTGTGTAATCTTTTGTGATAGTGAAAATCCCAAAGAGTCTGGGGACTGGACATAGGTCAAGTGATTAGGACCGAACCAGTATAAACCTCTGTGTCTTGCTGCTCTTCTCCTTACTCTGTTCATCTTTGTTTTACTGTTTTGAAAACGAGTTATTTCTGAAATTTTTAAAATACCCAATTCACCCCCTCTTGGGTATATAGCTCCACTTTCATTTGGTATCAGAGCAAGGTCTTCTCAAAAGAGCTTAACATCTCGAGAAGGATCAAGATGGAAGGTATTCTACCTGATGGAGCTTCGATCAACAGACCTCCTGGTTTCAGTGGTCAGCATTACTCATTCTGGAAGGCCAAATTCAAAGTTTTCGTCATGGCTTTAGAGTATGGTTTATGGAGAGTATTTGAAGTTGGAGATTATGTTCCAACTGTGCTTTAAGAAGGACTCAGAGTTCCAAAGCCAGAAGATGCCTATGATGAAAATGACAGGAGAAATGTCACTCTCAATAGCAAGGCTATCCTCATACTGCAGAGTGCTCTTAGCCAATAAGAGTACTTTTCTATCTGTACATTATCTTTTACTAAAGCAATGTGGGATGCTCTGGAGATTGCTCATGAAGGAACGTCTGGTGTAAAGGAGAATAGAGTCAACACACTTATGAAAGAATACGATCTTCTTCGTATGAAGCCTGGTGAATCGATAATCGATTTTCAATTAAGATTCACTCATCTGATTAATCAGCTGGCTACCTTAGGAAAAACATATGATCAATCTGTTCAAGTGAGGAAAATTCTGAATATCCTCAGCAAGGAATGGGAGGCCAAAGTAACAGCCATTGAAGAAGCTCGAGGAGAATCAATGAGCTCGGTAGCTGCTTTGTTTGGAAGCTTGTCAGAATATGATGGCAAACTCAAGTTCAGAAAAGAACTTGAAGAAGTAAGTGGCAAGAACAAAGGAGTAGCTCTCAAGGCTGTGAAGGAAGTCAAAGAATCAGATGTTGAGGAAGAAGAAGATGAAGATGAAGAACTGGGGATGATGGTCCGAAGGTTCAAGAAGTTTTACAAGAAGGACCAGGGCTTTAAAATCTCATAAGGGGAGCTCCAATTTTGAATCAAAGAAACAGATCGTTTGTACGAATGTGAGAAGCCTGGTCACATCAAATTAGAGTGTCCTCAATTGAAGAATCAAGATAAAGAAAAAAGAAATTTAACAAGTTCAAAAAGAAGGCATATGTTTCAGCCATATGGGGAGACAGTTCATCCAATGAAGATGAAGCTGAAGATGAGAAAAAAGCAAACATATGTCTTGTTGCTCAAGAGGAAGAACAACTTGAAGATATTAGTGAGGTATATGACTCTCAACCTTCCTATGATGAACTATTTGCTGAATACAATCTTGTGCAATCGGAATTTGAAAAACTTGCTGAAAAATATTTTGCTTTGAAAAAGAAAAACGCCACTCTTGAACAGCAAGTTGAAAACCTTTCTTCTCCTGAAATTTTGGTTTGTGAAGAATGTCCTGATCTAAAGAAAAAGAATTCTCATCTTACTAAAGCACTTGATAAATTCACAAAGGGAAGTGAAATGCTCAATGTGATTTTAAAACAACAAAGATTTATCAATGATAGATCAGGAATAGGTTACAAACCGGATTTTGATAAGAAGAAATGTAGGAAGAAGAATGGTGAAAAATCCTATTTGCACTCCGAATAAAACAATTAGGCTCAATTCAATCCTTCCATTGGGGGTTCTTCCCTTTAAACTTCCTCATTGCCACTTTACCTCGTGTCGGATTGGCTAGCATTGTCAATTTCCCAAGCCTAAAGGTTTAGTTCCCCAAGGCAATTGCGATATGTTCAGTCATACAAACATTCATCCATTGCTACAAGATCCATTCATGCTTTACCATGGAATTTGAAAAAAAAATTTAGTATGTGCAAAAACTAAGTGCAGGGTGAAGATAGCGGCAGATTATATCACAAATCAGTATCAATCCCCCCCACACTTGAATGATGCAATGCCCCCATTGCAACCGGTGGAGTGAAAGGGGAGGGAGAAGCGACTACGGTAGGCAAGAAAAACCACCCAACAGGTATCCCAAACTTATTATTGTTTTTTTTTCGGAGAGGGATTAAAAGCATATTCAAAATAAAAATAAAAAGCGAGAAAGAGTCTACTACCATAAGTTAACAAAAAAGATACAACTCATCTGGGCTTAACCCTTTCCTGTGGAAGGTCCGGTGGGAGGTCCCTGAGAGTTTGACACTTCTTCATCATCAGTGTCAACCGAGTGTGTGCTGGTGGGCTCGCCTTCCTGTGGACTTCTGCTCCGGTGCCGCTTGCGTGAGCTTGCTCGTTCCTGTTGTGATGGCCCAACGAGCGAGTGATGCATATCAAAAGTAGCCTCAGGGAAAGTCGGCAGTGGAGTGTATTTTGGGGCATTGGCCATGAGATTTTTTGCCAGGCTGTGATCTATTTCGGCTACATATTGCCACCACATCTGCTGCTGGAGGAGCAGGGTGCTTACTGAACGCTGCAGGGTGGAAACCTGGGCAACCAACGCGTGAAATGCTGCTGCAGAAATCAGTGTGGTGTCGGCTGGGGGTTTGACCGAGACCTGCGGCTGACATTTTTGCAGAATGCGCTGTACAGCTGCCACGGTAAGAGGCTGCAGAAGTCCTGTTCTTTCTTTGCTGGCATCAAAGATCACCCCTGCATTCCGACAGAGCTCGGTAATAAGTGCAAGGAACCATAGGTTCCCTGTAGTGGTCTTCAAGGATTCGAATAGCTCCCGGTAGATCAGTGCGTCGACATCGATGTGTTTGCCCTCCAAGATGTAGTAGAGCAGGAACGCGCACTCTCATGAAATGGTCTGGGTGTGCAGTGTGGGCATTAGTCTGTGGCAAAGGAAGTGGAACCAGATACGTGCTTTGGCTGTCAAGCGGCTGCACTTTAAGTTGTATGACCCTTCCTTGGAAATTTGCCACTCAGTGTTTGCAAACAGAGCCGAGCGACCACGTTAGCAAGGGTTTCAAGGTTTTCCGCTTGCTGGAGAAGCTCGTTGTACTCATCGTCGGTAGGTTCTAGGTCGTAAACCTTGCGGATGGCACTGGGGCTGCATTGTACATTCTTCCCTCGGACGGTGATGAAATAAGGGGAGCCCCCTGGATAATTCGCTCCAAACTCAAAAACAAGGGGGGTTACCACCTCGGCAGGGTGAAGGCAGAATCTTTCCCATCGGCGTTGGCGTATGATTCCTGTAACGCATTCTGGGTAGGCGCCCTGTTCGAATGCGTCTTCGTCAAACCCTCGCCTGGTGCTAGGGTTTTGTCTGCTTTCAAGGAGTTGAAGCGAGATTCGGCCTCTCGAGTGGCGAATGGCATAGTGTCTGGGGCCTCAGTAGGTGCTTTCTGGCCGGAACCCTTGGTGCGTGCCATTAGAAGACTCTGGAGTTGTAAATAGAAGAGAAAGTGTTGTAGCCTTACACAGAGTGAATGAGCGTGCGGGAATGCGTCGAGAGTTGAGTTCTGATTTATCTAGGGCTCAAGAGGAATGATTATGGGCATACACTTCGGGTGGGTTGCATGCAATCCGTCCGAAATTTCAGGGGAGCACTGTGCGGTAGACGCTTAGTGTGGCTGATTGTGGTTCCCACCTTGGTTGTAATTTAATTTTCAAATCTGCTAGGCCCAGTCTTGTGTGGCCTACCCATAAGCCCGTCTTGTCGTGCGACTAGCACAGATGAATTGCTACAGCAGTCATGATGCCTTAGTCCTGGGTTGATTCTGGTGTTCGGATGGCATAGCCTCTATTCTCAAACGGTAATGTAAAGCATGACGATAGGCTGCCTCCTAGTAGCGCTTGGTTTAAAGTCTTCAGCCTGACTTTGCTACGGTAAGTTAATGTTGTAGTAGTACGGGGGGTCCCCTATTTCTCGACTGCCCTTGCTGTCATTTGAATAAGTCAGGTACTTCTCAGTTGGGTATTTGAATCTCTTCGCCTTAAGTATTGAGAAGGTGACCCATTCTTCGTTTACGCGCATAGTGAATTCTCCTTTCTCCACATCGATCAGTGCACGACCAGTTGCCATAAAAGGTCTTCCCAGCAAAATTGGGACCTCGTGATCTGCTTCAAAATCCAGAATAATGAAATCCACAGGGAAAATAAACTTATCCACTTTTACCAGAACGTCTTCGATCCTCCTTTCAGGTAATACTATGGAGCGATCAACGAGTTGCAATGTGACTGTTGTGGGCCTGGCCTCCCGACAGCCAACTGCTTGAAAATTGACATGTGCATGAGGTTTATGCTAGCACCTAAGTCGCACAGAGCTTTACCACGAGTAATGAGGTCCGATTGCGCACGGGATTGTAAAGCTACTAGGATCCTTTAATTTTGGAGGTAGCCTATTGGTGAGCATGGCATTGCAGTCCTGGGTTAATGCTACTGTCTCGAACACCTCCAATAGCCTCTTTTTAGACAGAATTTCTTTCATCAACTTCACGTAGCTGGGCATTTGTTCCAAAGCTTCTACGAGTGGAATATTAATGTGCAATTGTCGCAGCATATCGAGAAACTGCTCGAATTGTTTCTCCTGTCCTTGCCTTTTTAGCCTTTGTGGGAAAGGTGGATGTGGCTTTGGCCTTGCTGAAGGCATGGATTCATGGCTCTGCCGTGATGATGATGCGGTAGCATTCCCCATTAGGTGTTGTCCATGATCATCCAGGGTTATATGAGTAGGCCGTGCTATTGTGCCTAGATCAGGTTCTGATTGTATCTGCTCGTCTTCAAGGGGTTGTTCTGTGATTCCTTGTCCCTCCTTGAATTTCTCCGTTCCTTGATCAGTGACCACCATAGGTTGCTTAGTTGCCTTCAGGGGTTCTAAGCTTTTACCACTGCGGAGCTCTATCATCTTGACTTCTTCTCTTCCTTGAATCCTAGGGACCTCAGTGTCACTGGGCAAGGTTCCTGAGGGTCTGTTGTTAAGAGCGGTTGCTAGTTGGCCCACTTGAGTTTCAAGGTTCCTCAAGGTCACTTGCTGATTCTGGATGATTGCACCATTCTTTGCCATATAATCCTTCAAAAGGATTAACATAGAGTACTGCGGGTCTGAGTCACCACCCTGCTGCCTTGCTTGATGTGTAAACCCTAGTGGGTTTGATGTTCGGTTTGAGTATTGTGGGGCCGGTGCTTGTCCTGCTGCTTGTGAACCTTGAGAATTCCATGAGAAGTTAGGGTGCTGCCTCCATCCGGGGTTGTATGTGTTGGAGTACGGATTATTATTGTTACTACCCCTGTTAAAGTTATTGACGAAGTTCACCGATTTAGGGTTGGTAGAGCATTGCGAGTATGAGTGCTCTCCGCCACAGTACACACAAACTACCTGAGATGGCTGCAGCGACGTGTGGGCTGGTGGAAGGGTCAGTCCCTTCACCATATTCGTCAGAGATGAGACTTGCGTAGAGAGGGCAGTCATGGCATCTAATTCATGTACTCCTGCAACAGTTCGGGAGGATGTAGCGCTGTCTGCTAGCCACTGATGGCTGTTCATGGCCATGTGTTCCAACAGGTCGTGGGCTTCTTCATAAGATTTCATTAATATGGATCCTCCAGACGAGGCGTCCACAATTGATCGCGTTTGCCCATCTAGACCTCTGTAGAATGTTTCTAACTGGACCCATTCACTCAGTCCATGCTGCGGGTATCTTCTGAGGAGGTCTTTGAACCTATCCCAGGCTTCATAGGTAGATTCACCTGCTTTCTGTTGGAAGTTGGTAATATCCCCTCTGAGTTGCGCGTTCTTCGTAGGTGGAAAGAATTTGAGCAAGAACTTGCTTCCCAGATCATTCCATGTAGTAATGGAATTAGCAGGTAGGTTATTCAACCACGCTCGAGCCTTGTCCCTGAGAGTAAATGGGAATAATTTAGTCCGAACGACATCGGCGGAATTCCTAGGATGACAAAGGAGTCACACACTTCCATGAAAGTTTTAAGATGGAGGTGCGGATCTTCGGATGGCAGTCCTCCAACTGTCCGGCTTGCATTCAGCATCTGAATCATGACACCTTTGATTTCAAAGTGTCCAGCATTGAGGGTTGGTGGTGTGATGGCTGAGTTCATCTTGTTTAAATCTGGAATTCTGAATTCCATGATGGCCTTGTTGGCGTTAGCGTTTGGAGGTAGGGGGTTCTGGTTGTCCCCGTTTAAGATTATACGCTCTCGCTACTCCCGTTCGTGATTGCCTGGTATATCCGCCATGCCTGCTGAGTCAAAAGTCTGACTTCTTCGCTTCTGCCTCTGTGCCTTTGCTTGTAAGTGCGGTCAATTTCTGGATCGTAAGGCTCTAAGTTGGCGGCGGCGACTTGCACATGCACTACAGAATGTACCTATCAATCAAGAACAGAGAGGAAGTGAGCTTTTATTAAACAAGCGCAACGATTGAGCAAAAAGGGCGTCGTCACTAGCTGTGTCAACAATCCCCGGCAACGGCGCCAAAAACTTGTTGGTCAAATTCCCTTATGGCAAGCGAACCAGTCGAACAAGTAGTAAAGTGAAAGTAGAATATCGTCCCACAGAGATTGAGACACAAAGGATTAACGCTCAATTGCTACTAACGTTGCACAAAATAGAAACAAAATTAATCGGGTTGAGGGGTTTTCAGTAACTATGCTACTAGCAAAACTAAACAACGAAAATAAACACGAGAAGATATCAGTAAGAGGTTAGGCTGGACTCAGAATCACCCTTAAGTGCATCACTCCCCCAGTTGCTTCACCCAATGCTATAGCATCTATACTGTACAGCTTCTGCAATTGCTATAGCATAGCTACTAACTGCAAAGCTATTTGGTTAACCCACCACTATAATCTACCGAAGCTTTCACGTCCGATACATATGACACCAACTATACTCCTTCCATATTCCTATGGCAACTTTCTAGTTAGGCCTACTGTACGCTCAGGGTGTTATGGTTATGAGAGGTAGACCCATTCCTGAAGTCTACAATAATAGGTCATGTGCCGTGCACGGGCCGCCTAGCAAGCACTGTTTCTCGGAGGTCTAACCCCACTCCTTGCCAGTAAGTGAAGCCACAGATCTAGCCCTTAACTTCCGTTAACCGACTAGTAATTAAAACACCAATACGCAAACCAAATTTATTGAATTAAAAACTCGCAATTGGGTTCATTCAACACTCAAAGACTCATCCTCATCCAGCCATATAAAAGTTAGTTCATGACTGACGAGGGACACACAAAACAGAAACTAACAAAATGACCAATAGAAGGAAAACTAAATGAAAACAAGAAATCAGAAAGCTTGGCAGAATTTCCGATGGTGTAGTCGAGGTCCTGTCACGTCACCACTCTACGTCTTCGTCGTTCCGTCGTACTACAGGGGAAGGATGCTGGGTTATCCGGGAATCTCGTGCTCTTGTGAAATCTCTCACTCTTCCCTTGAGTCTTCCGAAAGTTAGAATCTTGCTCTATGGCTTTCCGACTTTGTTAGGGTTGGCTCTGCTGTTTCCTTTTATAAGCAGTCCTTTCTTGTGGCGTAAGTTACAGCAAGCTGAGCCTTTCCTAATCTGTCGGGATCCATCATATCTCTTGAGTAGATTGCCTTTGATGATTCTGCGGGATTCTTCAAATCTTTTAGTTCCGATCCTCCGCATCTTCTATTCTATTACGTCAGCAACCTATCTATCAATATCGCCATTTATTTTATTCCTGAAATCATCTAGGTAAAAAAAAGTCAGAAAACATGTCACATAGCATTGCGTCCTCTACTTTGCTATAGCACTCGGGATGCCTTGCATTGCACTTCGAATCGCTGTCAGAATGCTATAGCATCGTATCAGCTTTGCTATACGATTTCCCTTAAAAACAAAGTAAATTGTTCCATTCTCAGCACATGCAAATGATTTCTACCCTTTAGTCCCTATATCATGAATGTATGTCTTTTTGCTTAGATTAACTGCGTAGTTAAGCTTGTATTTAACATTCAATTCAGTCAATAAATATAGGGAAAACATGGTATGATTTGTGCTCATCAAAAAGCATAAAAATGGTAAATTCGGAGAGTCAACTCGCGAGTTTGACAACAATGAAGTACTAATAATATTTAATAGAAATTATAAGATTATTATATAATACTTGTTTTTGTATTTAATTTATTTGATAAATTAAATATCTAAAACAAATAGAAATATTGTATCTCAGATTTAATTAAATAGATAGATATCATTTCTCAAATTTAATTTATAGAGATAAATTAAATCAGCAGGCTTTTAATTTAGATTAAATAATAGATTAGATTAGATCTATTAGATAGATTTAATTAATATATTATTTTAATCTAAATTCAAATTTCAAAATTAATGAGGATTAATTTTGAATATAATACGCCTATTGGGTTTAGAAAAACCTAACGGGACATTTTGTCAGACGTATTAGAAAAGTCGTGAGAAACCCTAGAGAGAAAAAGTGAGACGCAAAGTTTGAAGGCGCTAGCATGCTGCCGTCCGTGTTCGAATGCTATTCGTGTGGATACCGGTAGAGGGAGGAGATTTGTAGAGTCGACTTCTGTTGATCGAGAAGTTAGCCCATGTGTTCAAATCGAAAGAGACGCTTAATAATTCGCATAGGTATGGTTTCTAACGAACCTTGATTTAAACGCCGTTGATGGATCCTCCGATGGGATTTGTAAGTTTAAATTCCGCTGCGTGTACAGATCCCAACAACTATCCATGTTATGGGGATTCTTCGTTGTCAAAAGCTATATGACGAAAGGTTGTGTGCCTAACATAGTGGCGCAGGTTTTGTAATGTGAGTCTTTCTGATTGGGTGTGGTGCAATATACGAGGCTAGAAGGTAACAAGTCGGGAGTTGGCTTCCAGATTTACAATCTTGTGTTGGTGGATGTGGCGATGGAGGAACTTGTTTGTTTTTAAGAAGAAATTTGTCTCCAATGAAAACATTTTAGCTAGTACAAGCGCAATGGTGGAGTACATAAATCTCTCAAATGATCATCTATTCGGGAGTCTTGGTGACCACTAAAGGAGGATTGGGTGAAGGTGAATTTGGATGGTGCTTTCTCAGTTACAACTTTGAAACATGCTTTGTGGGGGTCTGATTCGAAATTCCACTGGGAGAGTTTTTAAAGGTTTCATACATCCTATTGATGATGGGAATGAACTAACTACGGAAATTTGGGCTTATCATCTTGGCTTAAAAATGGCATGGGCTATGGAAAAGTATTGGTGGAAACAGATTTCACGGAGTGTCTTGACCTTATTCTTCATGGAGACAAACAAATTCATAAGGACTCTAATCTTGTTGAGGAAGTGAAAGTGTTGTTGCAAATGGACTTGGAAACAAAGATCACCTAATTGCCTCGTTCAAACAACTAATGTAGTGGACTATCTAGCAAAGAGAGGACTTGAAACAGTATGGGGCTCCATGAAGTTTATCGCCTTCCGAGGCTCTAGCAATAATACTTTGTCGGGATTGTAATGGGTAGATTCGCATAAGGTGTCGATGAGGTGTCTCAATTGAATATATATAAAAAATCATTTCCAATGTGCCCCAAAAAAAAAAAAAAAAAAAAAAAAAAAAGATACTCCCCTAACATGATAGTATGGTCTACTGGAAGCTTAGTTATCTCCTACATGATATACAAGTTGAGCTAAATATGTTTGTATCTCATTTTTTTAAATTTTTTAATGAAAAATTTATTTTAGGGGAAATAAAAAAGGGAACTTTGAAATTTACAAATTCCTAAATTAGGTTACAAAGAGTTGATAAGATAATTATGAAACTTGATAAGTAACGCACAACTAAATTTTTGGGAAATACCGATTTGAAAATTTTTCGATTTCATTTTTTTTTTTTTTATCATTTTCCCTTTATTTTATATCTAAGAAAAGAGTCACTGGTGTAAATATTGGGAAAAATAAATAAAATATCCGCATCAATCTTCGTTTTATTTCAACAATATTGATTTAATCTTCTTTGTTTTTTCTTTGGCACAAAAAGTTTAGGTTGAGTTGGGTCCTAAGGCTTTCTATAGTTAAGGCATGCCTCCGGACTTAATAAATGCTTATAAAGGTATTTATAGATCACCTATCAACATTTAGTGCTTGACAATACCTCGAATAAGATTGTTTCCAACAAGAGGATATCTATGCTTAGCCAAAAAAAAAAAAAGATCACCTACCACCAGTAATATCAAAATAAAAAATAGATCACCTACCAACAGTAGTATCAAAATAAAAAAGAGATCACCTACCAACAAGATCTTCTTATTAGCAGATTTTGAAATCAAAACTTCATGATTATGAGTCAACCCTTTTTTCGACTAGACCAACATTGGCTAGCAATTTAATCTTCTTTTTTTTCAAGAAAAAAATTTGATTTAATCTTTAATGAAGATTGTGGGCTACTTTTTAAAACCAAGGGTTGCCATATACCCATTAGTAGGGGTGGAAACAGGCCAAGCCAGGCCTGTTATGTAAGGAAGTGGCCTAGGCCTGGCTTGTGACCTGTTACAGGTTTATATTTTGGTCTGAACTTGGCCTATATATGGGCTTGGCATGTGGCCAAGCCTATATTTTTAAATCATTAAATCATATCCCTTCAATTTGAAAAATGAGCCACCTCTCCCACTTTTCTCAACTCTTCCCAATCAACTCCTCTTTTCAATTTCAAATGGGCTCAAAAAAATGAGACGATCATCATCTCATAAACAAAATACATCAAACTTCGATTATGAAGAAAAATCCATGAAACCAAATCTTCATCATTTAAGGCCAGACCAAAGACTAGATCAACACCAGATTCAAACAAGACAATCACTACTATGCTGTACAAGAGGGAAGAAAAGCACCGCAAATGAAGAAATTGAGAAAAAAAAATATTAATGGCAGAAACATATTGTATAAGAGTTGGGAAAAGCATTGCAAATCAAGAAATTGAGAAAAAACATTGATGGCAGAAACGTAATGGGCCATTAGTTCTGATTCATACGCGTGGTTTCGAACTCTTGACTTGAGTGGGGGAGCTAAAATGTTCTCCATCAAGCCGAGAGTTCAAATGCAATGGGCCATTAGTTATGAACGTCTTTGTTTGTCGTCGATATGTATACCAAATTGGGATCCATAACTTGATTTAGATTGAGAAGTGCTGCACCAAAATCAAACGACGGGGAAGCTTTTCTCGGTGGCTTCTCTTCTTCAAATTTAATCTCAAAAGCTAGACCTTTATCTCCTCTTGCTTCCTTAATCCAACACAAAACGCGAGATTGATCTTTCTTTACCTTAGTTTGCACTTATCCATACGCAGAGAAAGAAAGGAGAGAGAAAGTTCATATCTAATTTCTCTCTCTAAAAACTCATATGAAATAAAGAACAAAGAACCAGTCGTAGTCCAAAAGGATTGTGTGATTTTATTACTTTATTTCTGGATGAGATGAACGGTGGAGAGGAACCATAAGTATTGTGCGATTTTTTGATATCGTTGCTGAATCAGATTTTTCTTTTCCTATTCCTTTTTCACACGTCTAGGTCCATTTATTTTGCCACCAGCCAGCACAAACATAAAGGCATTTGTGACATAGGCAAATTTAACACCGTTGAACCAACAGTATTTTCCAAATTATAGGAACTAACACTGTCAATTATAACAAACTTGAATGACCAAAACCCAAATGAAGTCAAACTACAGGGACTAAAAGTTATATTAACCCAATTTTTTAATACAAATATATAAAGTATTTATAGATTTTAGTTCAATATTATCTGACGAGTTTGAAATGAAAAAGGAGCAAATTGCATAGTTAGACTTCAAAAATTCCTCTAACATCTCATAATTTATTTTTTAAAAAAAATTAAAGTTGGCAATAGACTTTTATAGTGACTTTCATAGTTAGACTTTTATAACCCAAATTTACCCTTGTTAGCTACTCAACCAATTCCTCTATGCCAGAACATGATCGACACTGGTACGACGTCTTTGTTCCCCAACCACACCAGTATAGCGGCTTTGTTCTCCATTCCCTCACTCACATCTCCATTCCGCTACAGGATCGACACTGGGCGGTGGTCACCTGGAGTGCAACAAAGCACCTACACCGTCTCTGGCTCAGTTCACCGTCCACTATGGCCAAAGGACTACTCCACCGAGCCTTGTGGAAGACTTCAACCTCCCCATGACGATGACGCTACACGAGGGTAAAGGTGTGTGTCTAGTGATGGGTTGTCGTGTGGATTTGCTTGCCACATGTCCTTAGACATTGCAGCACCATGTACCGCAGGGTCACAAATTTGCCGCAGATTTGCCTGGCTTCATTTGTTGACGTCGTCAGCCTCACCTACATGAATGGAATTCACCATGCGCGTGCGTGATTTTCCTAGCGACGTCGACGTGAAAAATTTGCCTCTCGAGTGATTTGGGTCCTTCCTTAGTGCGAGCAGAGTTTGACACGTGGTTGGGCAATTTGGCCTGCATCATCCTTTTTTACTCAAGGGCAATTTAGTCAAAATATTATCTGCCCTCCCCTATCCTCTAACCAAATACACCCTTAGAAAACCTTACCTAAATAAATCCGAAGATTAGGACTTTTTTCCCCCCCACAAATGACCCTATGACTTGTAGCACCAAGTTTTTCTCAATTGTGAATATACCAGATTAAGGAGTTTCATTTTGCCCCTTTTATTTGAAAAACAAAAAAAAACAAAGAACAAAAAAAAAAAAAAGCAAAACAAAACAAAAAATGAATGGAATACTAGGCGAGGATAGAAGGCACTGAATTCTTATGATTACCATCCAACAAAAAAACTTCGAACTCTGGGGGAAAATTAAAGAATGAAAGTCAAACTGTTTATAACCTCCAATCATTTTTTGGAACTATACAGCTTATATTATTTAGAATAATTACACACTAGCTCTTCTAGTTATGTACATTAAAGTACTCTCACCAACTAAGAGAAGCTGCCCTAAATTAGATGAAAAAATCCTTTCAATGGTACACCCTCTTAAGATATCATACAATCATTATTACTCCATGCAGAGCACTATGAAACATCCATATTTGAGTGTCGGTGGTGGAAAGATTGACAATCTCAGATATAATCTGCACAGAAAATAGAGGAAGTGGAAATCACCGACAAAAGGTGCTATTTCATGGACTTTTTGGCTTTTCTTGAGAAGTTTCCGACCATAGTATTGTCGGCAAACGTCAAAGGAAGTTCTTCCTCAACATTCTCTCTTGGATCAACCCGATCAGCAGAACCAATCTCATTCTTTTTGCCATCACTAGGTTTCACAGATGAGTTAGGTTCTTCGGGTATATCTCGATACAAGTGTTTCAAGATAAAAAGAGCAGTATCAGGATCTCTCCAATAGTTCCTGTCCGCCAAAACAATATTCATGAATGCTAGGACTTGGCCAAGATGATGAATAACATAAGTTCAGGACCGATAAGAAACCGATCCAAACGTACACAAGGAGAATAAATTGATTTATTCAATTAGTCTTTGTGATTTTTAATTGTATAATTTATCTTAAGCGTTTAAATTAGTTAATCTCAATTCATATATTTAAATATTTATAAATGACAGTTAAGTCTTGTACAATGTTATAGCAAAACAATGACACGTGTCATTTGTTTTTGAGGGAAACATGTAACTGTTTCTCTATCAACAAGGCTTTACTAAGTCCTTAATAAAATAAAATTTATAAAGCTTTCAGTTTTTACAAATAAAACTCAAATGATTAAGTAAACCAAACTGAAATATTCTTTTCGTTTTATGGGGCAAAAAACACCTAAATCATTGCACAAGCATAAAAAATGGAACTCTTTGTTGAATTTGGGTGTTTAGATGCATTGTGAAATCTTATGGAGGTTGATGCAATTTTTGTCATGTTATGTTTCAATGTGATTTGGTGAATGGCCACATCTTATGTGATTTTTCCAGAAACTTTGGTAGTTGAGCTTTGGTGTATGCAAAAGATGAAGATATTAGTTGTCTGCTCACAATACATAGACAAAAATTTCATAAAGCACTTACGTATGTGATCCGATGGCCTGCAGATATGGATGCTCAAAGGTTTTATCCTGCATCAAAAATATAAGTCATGCCGTATATATACAATTATATCAAAAAGGAAAAACATACATTTTTATACTCAAAATTACACTTAGATATCAGAAGTGTAGTTTTGGATGCCAAAATAAGTAGATTTTTATTAATGTTGTAAATTTTAGCAGTGGTTCTACTTCCTGACACCAGGGTGTTGGATTGAGATCAAGAGCAAAATATTTAACTGCTAACCTGAAGCATGTGATCGATATGTCCTTCTTTGCTTCCTGTTAACCTCTCCATCATAAAAGATCCATATGTTTCTTCCTCATCTTCTGAATTATCTCCTGCAACATCTTGGGAATATTAAAACATACAACTCAAGAGAACAATTGGCTCATTATATTATAGCTCTATATTAAACAAGAAATAAGCCATGTATCCAACATATCATCAATGAGGCATAAGCATAATTACATACATGTTTCAGCAGAATATGCAGTTTTGAATAGTGCAGTGGATAAATTACAAATAAGGGGTACAAGTATTAATAGAAGGATAGAAAAATATGGGAGAATATTGTTCATTGTATTTGGCACGAAGAGGGAAGATAATGAGGAGAATCAAACTCCAGTAACAGCTATCATCAATACCGCATAGTTACTAAGTTGACTATTTACATAGAAACAAGAAATTAATTTAAAACTCCCAAAGTGAAAACTCAAGGACTCTGCAGTCCCTGTTGGCTAAATTCTTTGTAGTTGATCAAGACTAGGTAGCATGGGACGCTGTATGATGTATTCAAGTGAGTTATCCTTTCAATTCTAATTACTAACTTTTAGGAAAGACCTTACTGCAGAGCAATTTGTTGGAGGAAACTGAGTTAACTGTTCTAGAGTGTAGTTGCCGGGATGCTGCCTCTCCTTATGAGGCTAATTGAAGGAAACTAATGTAGTATGAGATGTCTAAATCTCACATTAAGTAACGTGATGCTCTATAGGGTATTTGAGCAGTTGATTTTTGCACTTCAATAGCTAGCTTTTGGGAAAGGACTCGAGGATTCCTCTTGCAATCAACATCATAGATTCATAGGTATACAAAACTATCCAGGAAGACACATAATACGAGAAAAAATTTGTAACAAATATTAAATTGATGAGAAAACAATAAGACTTGATCGTGAAAATATTATTGAAATGATAACAACATATAAAAAGGGACGGAAGTTGGTATGTATACAGGTCCGAAATGATTGAAGTAAAAAAATCATTTACGTCACCTTACATTTATAATTTATAAACATGTCAATACAGATAAACATTGCCTTTAATGTGAAACAAGAGAAAATAAAATCATGTCGATGGATCTAGAACTGGAAGGTATTTTCCCAGCAGCATTGCTACTTATAATATCCCCCTCTATTATTTTGCTTATCTGGTTTAGTCAGAACAATTTTATATATATTTTTATATATATATATAAAAGAGAGAATTAAAGATAGGTAAGAAACGCTCCTAAAAATACAAATAACAATGGAGATAACACTAAATCGTAAGAAAATATAACATAAGACCAAAAATGCTTCACAATCATCATCATTATTTTGCCAGAACAGAAACCAGTAATAGCTAAAACCCATTAAACTCATTGTTTTTTTTTTTTTTTTTTTTTCTTTTAAATGACAACAAAAATAAGTCAATGTTGATGCTTCTAGATGTCACCACTCAGCTTCCTTAACGTTGTTGTCTAAATGAAAACACCATGTAACATATGAAAGACTAGACGGCAACTTTTGAAACCATTAGTGGTAACTTTTACAAAACAATGATGGTAACGTTTTTCTTTGATCCACGAAAGGAATATTGATTGTTAAGATCAATATTCCTTTCATTATCATTAATGTAAGTTATTGGTCCTAAATTGCCATTTTCCCAATAAAGAAGAGAACAAGAGATGAAATTACAAGCAAAAATAAGAAAATAAGAAGTGGATTTAATTCCCTTACCTTCTATGCTCTCTGTTTTCTTTGACTGACAAACTGACAGGATCTTCACCTGCTTAAAAACCAGAAAGTACAACAAACATCATCATGACTAATGACTTGGGAAAAAAGTTCAAGGTCTTTTTTTCCCCCCAAAAAAGCAATCACAAATATTTTAGAGTAGTTATTGTTATCTTATCTATTAGCTAGTTTATACAACAGTTATTATAGATAGTTATAGGTAGTAATGATGACCGACCCTTATAAATATGTGTAACTATGTTTTATGAAGATGTGAAGAATATTATCTAAAATTATTGTGTATTGGCTAGACTTACAAATCCTGGCTCTAGATTTCCCTATTCCTCTTTTAATTTCCTTAAGTTCTATCAACTAGGGATAGAATATTCTCATTAGTAGTTTAACCAGTCCAGATTATGTATCTAAGCTATTTGATCAGTTAGGCAGAGTCTTGTTGGCTATTTATTTGGCAGCCAAAAATTAATAAGAAAGTGTGGCCTAAGAACCCTAGCAAAGCACATTGTTATTTGAACTGTAACACAATAAAACTTACTACCTCTGGTCCTTAATATAAGAGCTCATCCGTAGTGTAAATTACACTACAGATGAGCTCTTACATTAAGGACTAGAGGTAGTATAATATAAAAGCTGAGTTGCCATTGTTATTTCAAATGGAACTCACCAGGACTTACAGCTGCCTATCGCATTAATTGCATGCTAAGGTCACTATGGGTAGCTAGTTTCCATTTTCAATACTGTTCCCTCATTCCAAGTTTCCATCTTCCCTCTAGAATTTTGGTTCTTAATGATTTACCAGTAATATTAGAAAGAATAATAGGAAAGTTAATCCAGTGTCACTTAAATATCTGTTATGGGCTTACTCCCATACTCAGAAAGGTTTTCATCCCTCAATCATGGTTGCTGCTTGCTTGGTGTCAGCTGATGTTATTTTCTTTCAAGGCTTCAATTCTACCAAATTTGTTTAAAAACTATCTAGAAAAATAAAATACTATTTCTCACAATATTTGCTTTCCAATGTTGCCAAAATATAGAGGTAAAATAAAACTAACAGAATCCTACATAATTCTTTCATCACAAATAAAAAGAAACTCACCCTTGCAGATTTTAGATGATCAAGTACTGCCTGTGTGCGAACTGCCAAGTCTTCACTAAATTCCTACACCACAAACTATAGAGCATAAGTAACAGAAAAGACAGATATCCAGTCAAATAGTGGCATCAAAATTTTCCAACCTGGAATCCAATATGCAACCTCTTTCCTCCTCTATGATAGGGTACTAAAACAGGTCGTTTGTTGATATATTCTTTACATACAAGTGGCTCTACCCTGCAGTAAAAATGGATATCCAGCATTTTGGTAATATACAAGATTAAAGGCAGTAAACAAGAGATACAAAATAGAATATAACATATATGTATTATTTCCACAGTCGTATATGCATAAAAGAAATAAGGAGGTCCTTGCCTCCAGCAAATTTTGTGGTTCCTTCAACACTAATCATTCATAATTCAGTTTTGCAGCAATCTTGGTTGTTCTTGAGATGTTTTAGCAGCATATTAAACAATGCAAGCAAGAGAATAAACATAATTGGGGAATAAAATATACAAAGAAAATCACTGATGCCAATATACTATGGTATGAGGCCCCACATATGGTGAAGATAAACGAAGTATGGATGGCTCAGCCACTCTTAAAAAACAGAATGTAAGGTGAATAACTATAATACTTAGGTACTACAAGAATTACTTATGGCTGCCAATGTAGGGCTTTGATACAATGGCTACTGATATTTAAGGAAAGAGGGAATGCATTATGTTGATAATTGTGAAATACCTATAAGCCACTGGATCATAGGGGTGAAAGATGTTGAACATCTGGCGACAAGCTGGCATCTGTTCAATTATATTCTCCTCCTCCCAATATTGTTGGCCTCTTCCTGGAAAAAGTGGAAAAGAACGCATATTTTAATACTAAAAATGCCTTTTGGAAATAAAACAAGTAAATTTTGGAGGCAAACATGGACAAAACAGATTATAGTCACACCTCTTAAATTCTACTATTATTGAATCAGAGAAATCAAATTACACTCTGCCTAGTTATTTCCATCAATGAGAGTTACAATATATATAGGAGCCAGAACAGAACAATCACTGGGAGCAATTATGAGAAGATTACAATCAATCACAAACCAAATCATAATCTTTCCTAAACTAGAGAAACTATGGGATATGATAGGGCTAGAATCATGGGATATGAGATATTGGGCTGATTTCCAACACTCCCCTCAAGGTAGAGAGTATATGTCAATCATTCCCAGCTTATACCAAAAGTCTTCAAATTTAGCTCTACCTAGCAGTTAAGTCAGTACGTCCGCAATTTAATCAGCAGACCGTATGTAGGACAAGTTCATGATGCTTGCTTCAACCTTTTCTTTAATAAGTTCCTGTCTATCTCAACATGTTTCGTTCAATCTTGGTAGATAGGATTCTTTCTCATTTCAATGCTGACCTTGTTGTCACACCAGAGTTGCATGGGTCCCTCATATGGAATACCTTACTCTTTCAATAGCCTAATAACCCAGAGTCCTTCCCATACTCCTTCGTTAACAGCACTTAGTTTTGCTTTTGCACTACTTCTTGAAACCAGAGTTTGTTTATTACTTCTCCATGTAACCAAATTTCCCTACACATACGTGCAATATCCCGAGGTTGACCTCCTATTCTCTCTATCTCTTACATGGTTTGCATTGGTGTAGATTTCGATGTTCCTGGCAGATTTTTTCTTAAAGAAGGTTCCTCTTCTAGGATTAAGCTTCAAATAGCCCAAACTTCTGTATACAACTTCCATGTGCTCTTCCTGTGGCTAGTGCATGGACTGACTTACTATTCCCATAGTTGATATCTAGATGCATATGGGTTAAATATATTAGCTTCGCTACAAGTCTTCTATATTGTTCTGAGGTAACTGGGACACCATTTGGCTTGATCTCTAGGTGACAACCTTCTTCCATTGGTGTTCCTTCAGGTTGTGCCCTTGACATTTCCTATTTCATGTAATAGATACTTCCGTCAAGATACGTTGATGCTCTTTTTGGTCCTTGCCACTTCCATACCCAAGAAATATCTCATTTGATAGAGATCTTTCACTTGGAATTCATTTGACAAGCTCTTATTCAGCTGGGCAATGCTTGATAAATATGTGCCATCTGCTTGCCCCTGCTAATGCCCAAGTTTCTTTACCGCCTCGGTGAATTGTCCGAACCATGCCCTTGGAGATTGTTTTAACCCATTCAAAGACTTGTTGAGTTTGCATATAGAGTTTTTTGGAGCTAGAACTCCCTTTGGGATCTCCATGTAAATTTCTTCCTCGAACTCTCCATTCGTAAATGCATTTTTGACGTTTACTGATGTAGTGAAAAATTCAAGTTAGCTGGAATACCAGGGCAAAGTTTTCCTGATAATCAACTCCATAAGTCTGTGTATACCCTTTTGCAACCAGTCATACCTTATACTTGTTAATACTTCCATCAGGATTGAACTTTGGAGTGAAGATCCACTTGCATCTTACTTGTTTCTTTCCTGTGGGAAGAGCTTTGATTTCCCATGTTTTATTTTCCTCAGGTGCTTTTAAATCTTCTTCCGCAGCTTGCTTCATATACTTGTTGATACTTCCATCAGGATTGAATTTTGGAGTGAAGATCCACTTGCATCCTACTGGTTTCTTTTCTATAGGAAGAGCTTTGATTTCCTATGCTTTTGTTTCCTCAAGTGCTTTTAACTCTTCTTCCACAGCTTGCTTCCAATTCGAATCAGACAAAGCTTGTTGGAAAGGATGATGTAATAATTGCACCATTTATTATTTCTCCATTCATATTGTGGTTCTTTCACTACAAGAGCTGAACCCTCAATGTGATTTTGGCCATAGTAGTCAATCCCAGATAGTGGCGCGTAGCGGCTGGCCCAAAAAACGCTATAGCGGTCTAGCGTATTGCGGGATGACCGCTATATCGAAGATACACATATAAATACTCAAAAATAAACATGTACTCAAAATTTAAAGCATATTCATCATTAAACAATAAATCATCTAACTCACTAAAAGTCATAAACAAAACATTAACCTATAACAAAAAATTCATAATTAAATTAGTGTTTAAAGGACATAATTAAAATTCATGTGGCAGAACTTTGTGGTTGCTGTTGGGACAGCATTTTTACTGTGGCAGAATATTGAGTTCTATAGTAAAAATAGAACTGAAAAGTCAAATGCCTTGTTAAAAAAAAAAAAAAAAAAAATAGAGAGAGAGAACTCGGGAATGCCTTGTTATCAACAAAAAAAAAAGGAACTCGAAGCCCAACACGCTATTTCAGAATCAGAACACCCGACAATTGAGTTATTTCACCGAAAACTCAATCACGGATGGGCTAACGTCTCTCGTCCTCTAGGAATTGGGATCTAGTGTTCGGAAGACTTGTTTTTGCTGTCGACCTAAGTCATCTTCTAAACTCAATCAACCGGGTCGGGTTGCTTTTTGGGTCTCTCGTGTCTGGGTGGGCTGTAAATGGTTGTATAATAAATAAATAATTAAAAAAAAACAGTAATCGCGCGACGTGGGCGCTACAACACGCGATCGGCCGTGCCGCCACTCGCGCTACAGACGCTAGGCAGAAACGCTCCGCAAAGGAGCTTCTGTGGCGTCCACCTACTGTTCCGCACCGCACCAGCGCGATAGCGCCACTATAGCGCGCTATCGACTACTCTGATTTTGGCTACTTCGATTCGGGAGCTTTCTGCTTTCTTAAAACTGCACATAATTGACCACATCAAACAAATGCTATAAAGGTTTTAACCCCATAATCCTACCCCTTATCTCCTCAAAAGAATTGTTGAGTCCCAAAAGAAAATAAAGAATTCTTCCTTCTACCACTATTTTCCTATATAATTGAGCATCCTTGACTGTTTTCCATGGGTGCACCTTGACTGTTTTCCATGGGTGCACCTTAAAAAATCTGGTTGTTGCCAAAGTTTCAACAAAGCATTGTAATAATCAATCACCAACATATTAACATGTCTCAAACCATGGAGTTTCCACTACAGATGGATCAAGGTAATGGTGTTATCAAGGGAAGAGTATGTTCCTCTAGCCGCATCCCAAATTTCTTTTGTAGTGTTAGGTAGAAGATAACCTTCACTAATGTCCAGAGTCAGCGAGTTACATAACCAAGTCATGACTTGGTTAATTTCAGCAAACCATGTGTCGAAACTTCAATCATCAGGGGCTGGTTGGGGGCTGCTCCATTAATATATTTCTCCTTTTTCTAGCACCGTATGTATCTCAACACGCTTTGTGACCACTGGAGATAGTTTTTTTCCATTAAGCTTTTGGTTAATAACCATTATTTGAATTTCTAAGAATTCCAGAGCCATCTCTGTAGTTTTGAATGGTACAATAACTGTAGTGGTATAAATAGAAGAAGAGTTGAGAGTGAAGGAAGAGTTACTTTGGGTCTAAACATTAGTTCCCGACATTAAAGCCATTGAATAGACCCAAAGTGTTGCTGGTTGTGGAGGAATGCAGCCAAAAAGAGGAGGAAATTGGCTCGGATCCATGTCTGGATGTGGAACAACAAGCTTTCATGAGGACTCAGAATAGATTTGCCGGCGAGTGTAGCTCATGCGCCTTGTGAGAGGAAATGATTGCCGGTGTGTTTAGTTCACGCATCCTTGAAGCAAAGACTATCATCGACGCATGATGCTACGTGCTACTCTGATTGACACCGGATTTTGGGAAATGGCCAATCAGTGGCCTCTGTCTTCCTGTGGGGGGTGGTGACTCACCACTCTCTCTTTGATAGAAGTCTCTCCTTCTCTCTTTCTCTTCCGTGTTTCTCTCTCTCTCTCTCTCTCTCTCTCTCGTGGGTTTAGATCGGACCCGCTACTTTAATACCATATCATTGAATCAAAGTAATCAAGTTACATTGTCTTGGTATTTCCATCAGTGAGAGTTACAATATAGTGGGAAAAATTATGAGAAGATTACAGAAGCCCTACGTGTTTCTCTCTTTGTTATTGATTGTAATCTTCTCACTGGGAGCAATTATGAGAAGATTACAATCAATCACAAACCAAATCATAATCTTTCCTAAACTAGAGAAACTAGAATCAGGGGATACAATAGGGCTAGAATCATGGGATATGAGATATTGGGCTGATTTCCAACATCTACAAATTCACACAAGTGAATAAAATTCATTCAATATGAATCTAATGAAGTATAGGAAGAATATTTTGTTATTTGTTTATTAATTATGAAGTTATGATAATTTAAAAATGTTGGGACAACTGAGGCAATATCAGATATATAACTAACAATTTGTGTGTGTAACAGAGTATTTGAATGAAGACTTCAGGGCCTAGGATTATGCTTTCTCATTGAGCCTTGAGTTATGTTAGCCAATACATTCCTTTAAATATGAGTTTAAACAGTTGGAGATATTTGATAATTGATTTATTATGTTCCTAAGGCCGCCTTAACATTCCTCAACATAATCTCTTCAAGCTTGACATACTTTATAGCCAATCATTTAAGATTCTAAAAGCCATTATCGTACAGAATTTGTGCATTACTGGTGGGATCCTTGTGTTAAATATTGAAAGCCAAATAATCTGAATTCGTTCCGTATTCATGTACACAAGATAGCTGTATATACACAAGAGAGGGGCTTTAGAGTTAATAGGCCCATTATGACTAATCATGACTAATTATGACTATTTCCTAATATGAATATTTCCTAACACTCCCCCTCAAGTTGGAGCATAGATGTTAATCAAGCCCAACTTGTTACAAAGATAGTCAACCCGAGTCCCATTTAAGGCCTTAGTCAGGAGGTCACCCAATTGGTCACTGGAACACACATGCCCTGTAGAAATAAAATTCTCCTTGATCTTATCGCGTACAAAGTGACAATCAATTTCAATATGTTTCGTACGTTCATGAAACACGGAGTTGGAGGCTATGTGTAGAGCAGCTTTATTATCACACCACAACTTCGTAGGTAATGTCGTGGCAAGACCAACCTCCTTCATTAACGGGTGAATCCACACAATTTCCTGTACTGACTGAGACATGGCTCTATACTCAGCTTCTGCACTCGACTTAAAACCACATCTTGCTTCTTACTTCTCCATGATACTAAATTTCCACCCACAAATACACAATATCCTATGGTGGATTTTCTCGTAGCCTTTGACCCCGCATGATCTGCATCACAAAAACATTCAATCTTGTTGTGGCCATGATTTGTATAGAGTACACCACGACCAGGTGAGCCCTTCAAATAATGTAAGACATGCTCCAATGCTTCCCACTGAGCAACGGTTGGTGCAATCATGAATTGACTAAGCACACTAACTGGAAAGGTCACATCGGGGCGAGTTACTGTGAGATAGTTCAATTTCCCAATTAATCTACGGTATCTCTCAGGGTAGGCAAACGGCTTGATCTTCTCCGGATCAACCTTCTTTCTTACATCCTCAGGTAGCTCATCAAACGGTATGCGGTCATCCATGTCCAAGAAGGGATTAGGAATCATGGGAAAGCTACTCGCGTCGCTCCGAAGTTTCCCGGTCTCTTTTAACGAGATCAAGAACATATTTTCTCCGTGTCAAAAGGATGCCTTTTTTACTTCTCAAAACCTCTATCCCAAGAAAGTACTTGGGAAAATCCTTATAGGGGCCCTTTTTGGCAAAAAGAATCCAAAAAGGGCCCTAACTTTCGCCAATTCCAGAAAGGGCCACAGGGCCTTTTCTCGGAAAAAATGCATTAAAATTTAATAACTAAATCAGTCTCATTTACAACAATTTTTTTACTCGTTTACAACAATTTTTTTACAACTAAATCGATCGATTTACAATAATATCGATCCGATTAACAACTATATCGCCTCATTTACAACTCACCACGATTCGACAATCCCGGAAAGGGCCCAAGGGCCCTTTTCGGGACTGTCAGAAAGTTAGGGCCCTTTTTGGATTGTTTTTGCCAAAAAGGGCCCTCAGAAGGATTTTCCCAAAGTACTTTAACGGACCCAAATCCTTTGTTTGAAAATGAGAATTCAGAAAGGCCTTAAGTGATGAGATTCCCGAAGCATTGCTACCCGTAATAACAATATCATCAACATATACCACTAACAAAATCATGCCAGTCTGTATGCTGATAAAACACAGAATGGTCACACTTACTCTGGATCAGACCAAACTTCTTAACCACAAAGTTAAACCTGTCAAACCAAGCACAAGGGCTCTGCTTCAAGCCATATAGAGACTTCTGAAGATGGCATACCTTCCCACGCTCCCCCTGAGCAACAAAACCAGGTGGTTGCTTCATGTATACTTCCTCAAGGAGATCACCATTCAAGAACGCATTCTTAACATCCAACTGATGAAGATCCCAACCATAATTGGCTGCCATAGAAATGAAGAGGCGAATAGAAGATAGTTTTGCCACAGGAGAGAAGGTTTCCGAATAGTCAACACCATAGGTCTGAGCATAACCCTTGGCAACTAGCCGAGCTTTCAAACGTTCCAAGGTGCCATCAACTTTCATTTTGATCGTGAACATCCACTTACACCCGATAGCCTTCTTACCAAGAGGCAAATCAACGAGTTTCCAAGTACCAGCCTTATCAAGGGCCACCATTTCGTCTTCCATCGCAGCACACCAACCAGGACAGGTTAAGGCTTGTTGGAGAGTAGTGGGAACAATGAGAGAGTCTAAAGATGTTATGAAGGAACAGGATGGAGGAGACAAACGGTTATAGGAAACAAAGGAAGAAATAGGATAAGTGCAAGTACGCTTACCTTTGCGTAAAGCAATAGGCAAGTCATCAAAAGGATCGGGACGGGAGTATCAAGAATATGTCCGGGTCGAAGTAGGAGCGAGGTAGTCATTGGTGGGCGGAAGGATCGAGTCGATGTTTGGAGTATCAAGAGAATATCGGAAGTGTCATCGAGTAGAGACAGGGAGATGGGGCTGGAGTAGAGACAGGAAAAAAACGAAGTTGACTCATGAAATGTGACATCTATAGACACAAGATAACGTCGAAGAGTGGGAGAGTAGCACCGATAACCCTTCTGAACCCTAGAATACCCAAGGAAGACACACTTAAGAGACTTGGGATCAAGTTTGGTAACAGTGGGACGAACATCGCGAACAAAACAAACACAACCAAAGATTTTTGGGTCAACAGGAAATAGGGTAGTGTATGGAGTGGCACCATTGAGGACATACGATTAATAAGGAAGGACGCAGTAGACACGACGTCAGCCCAAAAAGGCTTAGGAACATTCATTTGAAACATAAGAGCCCGAGCAATCGGATCATAGCCCCTACCAATAACTCAGCATATAAGTTTGAAATTTGAGAAAAATATTCTTTAGCATTATCGCTCCGTAAGGAGCTGAGTTTTGATTTCGGTGCAAATATTGCAAAAGTGAGAAAACAACTCGAAGCGAAGTTTTCATTAAATAAAGTCGTGATACAGAGAAATCATCAACAAAAGTAACAAAGTACTCGACATGTAAGATCCGAATCAAACAATGGTCGCTCGTTTATGAAATAAAGTAATGAAACAATTTGATTGTCGAGATAAGCTTGCTAGGAGACAAAAGATTAAAAGTAAGGTCGATCTTCAAGGAAGGACATTAAGGATATGTAAGATCTGAATCAAACAAGGAAATAAAGTAATGAAACAATTTGATTGTCGAGTAAGCTTGCTAGGAGACAAAACACGAGAATAAGAGACATTAAGGATATGTGATGGCAAGGTTGTTATACTGAGAGCGGAGGGATTGGCAATTGTTAAGGCGCATACGAGGAAAACAAATGGTGGTTACCCGTCATATGATCAAGTAGCACCAGAATCGATGATCCACTTCGAGGAAGAAGTAGCAAGACTAGAAGCAATATTTCCTGTAACAAGGGCAACAGAAAAACTAGACGGAGATGCAGCCATTGAGCCTTACCAGAAGCAAATCGAGCTCCACAACAAGCAATAGAGGAAGTTCCAAGCAACAAATACCAAGAGTGCAAAGGAAGACCAATGAACCTCGAAACAACTCGGAAGGAGCCAAATACTAACTCCACCACCAAAAGAAGATCGCACACAAAATCAAGATATACCTTGAACTGTTTGATTCACCTTGCTGGTTTGTTTACCAAATAGCAACTAGAGCTCAAAGAAATACCAACTAGAGGCAAATCAGATCCAAAGAACAACCAAAAACACAAATGCCAGCAGCCACAAAATGAGGCCAAACGCACATAAATTTCTCTTATACACTGTGCGACGCAATGTTGGAAACCATTAAACAAACCAGAGGGACAAAAGAGAAGACCCAAACACGTGTGCTATTCAGTGACCAAAGTAACACAGATCTGTCACGAACAAAACCGCAAAACGTGGAGAGAAATGCAAGGAACCTCTGAACCCAGGCAAACAACGCAGCCGTCGAAGCAAGATCCGGCCTAGAACCACCGGGGAGGAAGGGTCGACGTCAGGGAAGGGAACACGACCAGAAAACAAGCCCCCACGCGCCCCCACACGCCGGAGAGAGTGTACTGTCAACGTCGCGCGTGAAAGCCACGCGCCGTCGGAATGTGATCGGACCGCCGGGGATGGGCCGATCGGGGGGTGGCGCTCCTTGCTGGGTGGCGCGTGGTGCAAATGGAAGAACTTGACCGAAGGCTCAACTCAGCGTCACTCCCTGTTTGAATAGTACACTCGACGAAAACACAAGGAACAGGAGGAAAAAAATATGCTGGATCCTAAACCTAAAAAGCTCTGATACCATGAAAGCCAAATAATCTGAATTCGTTCCGTATTCATGTACACAAGATAGCTATATATACACAAGAGAGGGGCTTTAGAGTTAATAGGCCCATTATGACTAATCATGACTAATTATGACTATTTCCTAATATGAATATTTCCTAACAAATATAAATGTGGACTGTCAAAATGTGGAAAACTACATCTGAACATACAAATTCTGACTTCTAAAAGCATACAATGTGCAATCAATGAAAAATGAAAGGAACACTAATAATTAACATAGAAATTACTACCAATGCCAATTCGGAGATTACGAAGGGCAAGAAACACTCCAAGAGGGGAACCAACAGCAAAGAATGTATCAACCTGCAATATATGCATTTCAAACATATGAGCAACACAGGAACTGATTAGAATGTAAAATTTTTCAATCCAATGAAAATTAAAGGTGTTCCATATTTGGCCGCAAATTAATTCTTTTTAAATAAGTAAAATGTAAATCTGAAGATAAAATATTTTAAGAATTGTACACAACAGATAAACATTATCTTTCTTTTCCCTTATACCTTGAATTGGAGTTTTGTATATTTGATATAAGGGGAGTAACTCTCTGGTGCATCTTCTGCAGAAGCCAACTTCTCAGATAAGTGTTTCTCTGGCATACACATGCAATGTTTTATTTTTTTTGCTTCATTATATAATTTAGAAATAGAAGTCAAATGAATGCATAAATCATCCACCATGTATCAAATTTATAGAGAACGCTGGTAACTACCAGAGCCTAGGCCTTCTTTTGAATGCTGGCTGCCACCGTGTGATTCAAGTTCCTTAAGCTTGGCTTTCAATGAATCAACCTAAATGATGAAAATTGTCAATTATCTATATATATATATATATATATATATAACAACTTGGTCATGTAGACTATTAAAAAAACAAATACTACAAATAGTTAATTGACCTCTTCCCTGAGCATTCTGATTACTTCATCCCTGTTGCTCATATTCTCATGTTCATTCTTGGTCAATCTCTCTAAACCATCAGCAGGAAGCCCGGCATTCATATTCTCAAGCTTAGATAATGCATCGGTTTTCTCATTAGGTGCATTACTCAAATCAGAAAGGAAATCATGAACATCTCTCTCATGCTCCGGTTCTTGAGGGTTATGCCCCTTAGTATAATTGTGTACGATTGGCAAAGCAAGATGTAAAAGAGAGGAGTCCCCAGAATATTGTGCGTCCAATTCTAAAGGGGTCTGTTTGGCAGTCATCTTTTCATTAGACAGACTTACGCTCAATGCATCATTCTTAAGACTTGATGAGTAGCTCCCAGAACAATAGTCCTTCACAGCAAGAGATGGATTTTCATGCTTATAATATTCCCGATGCACGGAATCCATTGGACATGGAGAGGACAGATTTTCTTGATGGCAAAGAATATCATAGGACAGCACACTTCCCAAAGAATGACCATATATTGAGACCTATACAACAATCAGCAAAAAAAGGCAATCACAAAAGTAGAAAATTAAAAATTCACAAAATTCAGCCAATGGCCCAATGTTTTTCCAAAGCACCTTTCCCTCATATCCCGGATTGCGTTTGAGAAACTTCAAATACAGCTGATTTAATTGGGTTGATACCTACAAAAGTGTACATTGATGAGTCGAAGCAAATTTTTTTATCCAACGAGTCAAAGCAAATATTATTATAATCATTTTTGTTACTATGGGATAAAATCTCATTTTTCCAACAAACTTGATCAGTTCCTTCGAGAACGAATGTTATCAAGTATTTAGTACATTAAAAAATATGCTCATGGTTCGATTTTGTACAATTGCAATCAATTTCTATTAATATGTTTTGAGGAGTCATCCTAGAGCAGTATTTATGGTCTGCAGATTATTGTAAGCCCACAATAATCATAACATTTATCCTGGAAACAACCTCTCTACTTGTAGGGATAAGGATCTATGCATTTACCCCTCCCCAGATCACACCTAGTGGGAACCTTCAACACTCGGCTGCCCTTTTAATAATCATAACACTTCACTAAATTTTTTATGCATCCAACACCCTAAGTTGCATCCAACATCTTGAAATATTTTGCCAATAGCACTCAGTATCCTAAGTTTAGGGTGCTCATTGCTACTAAGAACAATATATTGAGGGCAAAATTGCATAAAAAATTATTTTAGGATACTAGGTGCTACTGAAAAGATATAGTTCATGTTGAATGCTCCAAAAATTAGTTTAGGATATTGGATTCTACTGGAAAAATACTAGGTGTTGGATGCAACTTAACCCAATAATTTATTAGGATTTGGATAAAATATTTAATTAGGATTAGGATTACCAATGTCAATCTCATTTTCTAAAGTTTGGATTTCTTGAATTATTCAGTATAATACCATTTTCTTTTTTATTCACTTTGTTTCTCTCTCTCTCTTTTATCTATTGATATGAGATGTATAAATACGTAGTTAAGTCAAAATTAGGATTTCATTATAATCAAAATATCTAGAATATTTTATTAGGATTAGGATTACCCATGGCTTATAAATAAGGATAGTCATCAATCTTTTATTCTCATGTTTTAATTTCTCAAACTATTCAGTATAATTCAAGTTTCTCTAGAATTATTCTTCTCTCCATCCAGGTTTCTTTCTATAATCTCTTATCATATAGCATTTTCCCTTATCACAAGCCTCAGTTATGACACCTCATTCCAGATCAACCTTTGCTAGTTTCGCCTTAAAGCCACAAAGATTGAAATTACAATATATTTTTTGAAATCAGTCAAATCAATAAAGAGATTAAATAAACATTTACAATTTTCCACCACTGTAACATACTGGTAACTTTCCAAAACCCAGATGGTAATCATTTAGAATTTAGGCAATAGGCAGTGAATAAAACATGCTGGCAACCAGGAAGGAGTTATGAAGGAGGGATGTGAGAGACGGTGAAGTAGCTGTCATTTCTCAATGGAAAATAGCTACTTGAAATAACAGACTTATATATATATATATATATATATATATAATATTTTAAAAGAAAATGAAGGAAACCATGTATAACATATGATGCATGCATTACCGAGTCAATTATGTTTTGACAGTAGATTGGGCTCATATAATATAACACATCGTGAGCTGTAGCACTTAGCATGACTCGCAGGCCTCGGACTCCATCCAAGGTTATTTTCTCCACAGCACTTTCACCACTAAGCTTCAATCCTTTTCTCCACTAATGATATGAATAAATGTAATAAGCATAAGGGAAACAATAAGAAAAGAAACAAAAATTCAATATTCCACATCATATGCAATATAGAAATGTGTGTTGAGATAGAAAGAAGGGTTCAACAATAAAAGGATGAACAATCATAGAACTATTTTATGATGCCCATATGACCATGAGAATTTTAGTTTCTTCAAGACTTGAATGTACCATCTATGGTATAAGGAAATCTACATTCCCATGATGGTAATAAAAGCTCTAAGTCAATCGAATCCCAAGCAACAAATCCATACTAGTTAGAACTGAAGTGAAAATTTCCAAATCACCCTGTGGGAACTATCCCATCCAGAGGCGCATATTTGGGGATTTTCTATCCTCATGATAAGCGGTAAACTCTCCCTAGTGTTAATTCGGAACGGCTTATTGGTATTGTGGTAAACACTATCTTGCCTGGCACATCGCCTTTCTCCAAGTGATTGTGCCACCCTTTGGTCACTTTCCTTCATTCATTGAAGAGGGATGAGAATGGGAATCATATTTCCTGCCCCACAGGGTCTGGTTGTCAAACCATAAGTGTCCTTCATATTTATGAATAAATTTATTTATCTTAATTATCTTGATTATGCTCTTTAGTCATTTCCCTAAAATTAACTCAGAATATTCTGGATGTATTTGTCATCAATATCTTAGAATAATCTGCAATTAATAGGACTAAATTTGTCATTATTAGTATTAACTCCAAGGAGCCTCTACCTTGCATGTACACTGACAAAATTTTATGCAAAAATAAAAGGAATTTTCTTCATTCTGTTTACTATTCACATTCACTTAACATATATTCAAATCTAAAATAAAAAAAGAATCCTGAAAGTCTTTTCATATCAGAAGATAGAATCCCCCTCATCTTTGACTTCCTTACACTGTCTTCCAAAGTTGCTATCTATAGGCTAGCACATAGTCCCTTAAAATGCATCTAAAAGCTAAACACTAGAGAATCTGCCAAAGTGTGGGAGAAAGATAAGATAAGAAAATGTTCAATTTTTATAGAACGGGTAAACAGCAGCAAGTGTCCTTAAAGAAAGGGGTAGGAAATGGCCTTTTGCCTTGCAGAAATGAATAAAGAAAATTCACCAAAAACTTAAAAACATAAAATCCAAGAGGAAGGGAAAAATACCAAATACGTATTATATACCTGACATGGGATAAAAAGAACCCTTTGAGTGCCAAGCTGGTGTGCAGTGAGGTGCTGCTCTGCCAGGCTTTCTGTAATATGCCGAAAATTGGCCACATCATCAACCAAATTAGATTTTTCCAACCTTTGCCCAATCCCATGAACCATAAATACCAAGTGTTGAACAGGGACCTACAATCAGTATTGTCATATAACTCATTCAAGAAGACCAAGTTCAGGAAAAACTAGAAGCAAAGAAAAACGCAACACATGATATAAGTTAAATTTTTGAAACTGATAAAAGCAGCATCATTCCTTGTGTCAGGAAAAGATACAAGTCTCTTGACAAAAAGGACTTTAAGAAGACGCAAATGTATGTTTAATTTTTTCAAGGGAAAAGGAAAAAACGAAAGATTGTAGAACACTGAAAACTACATAGGTAGATAGATATATAAATATAATAATCAGCATTTAGGGACCTAATTGTAAGATGAACCTAGGGACCTAAGTGTAAACTATAATAATCAGCATTTACCTAATTGTAAGATGAACCTAGGGACCTAAGTGTAAACTTGATAAATGGTCGGGTAATTAGTCATTAACCCATTAGTTAGGACTTGAGGGAGGCTATAGTGTTATAAATAGCCTATTCCTCCATTTTGTAACAACCAGATCAGATTTGCTATGACTATGGATAAAGATTTGTGAGAGCCATAGTAGCTCTCTTCTCTATCTTCTCTTCTAATCCCCTTTCTTGTATCTCTTCTACTCCTAATCTCCTAACCCTAAGATCAATAATCATATCAGTGGTATCAGAGCAGTCCTTTCTTGGCTGTCGCTTGTTGTAGATTCTGTTCTGATTCTGAAGAAACAAAGAAAAAGAAAGTTGTTCTGTTCTGATCTTTTCTATTCTGTTTTGAGAAAAGACAGAAAAAGAAAAAGTTGTTCAGTTTTCATCACTTTCAGTTTTTTTCTGGGAAGCAAAAGAAAAAACAATTGGCTGTGTTTCATCAGCCCCCTGTTCTGTGCTGAGACGCAGAAGGAAAAGAAATTGGTTCTGGTTTACTGTGGCTGTTCTTGGGGTCAGGCTGGTTCAAGGGAATTCAGGTGCTTTTTCTAATTGTTGCTTTTGGCCATGCTTCATTTGGGTTTAGAATCCTTTAGCAACAAGAAACTTCAAGAAAACCATCAAGATTGGTGGTTGGATGGTACAAACAAGATCAAGAATAGCAAGAATCCATGGATGAATTGCGAGAGATGGTGTGGGGCTTGAGAGATGAATTAAAAATGCTGGTATTGGCAATGCAAGCCAATAATGGAGATCAATGGTGGCGTTGGCAGCTTGGCAATGTGAAGGAGTATAATGAAATTTTTGATGATGTTGTCACAAGATTCCAACGCTATATGCCAAAAGAGGACCTTGTTGAAGAATATGAGAGTGGATTGATGATAGGATTAGAAGAATTTAGGGATTAGGAAAGGGAAATATAAGACAATCTAGAGTCAGAATCTAACTCCAGCCAACACAACACAATTCTGAAATATCATATCTTCATTCATAATCTTCTAGAAAACAGATTACAAGTATATATATAAAGAGTGTAACTTTCCCAACTGCCTATAAAACTACCTTAAACAGATAATACACAATAACTAAACACACAACTAATTTAAACTGTCCATAACTACTCTGACTTATCCTATATCTTTATTTTCTTTTTCCTGGAATAAACCATAAAAGGTATGGGACGGTTATGATCGTTAATATCCTAACAATACCCTCCCCTTGAAAATCAGCCTTGTCCTCAAGGCGGGAAGAAAGAAATTTCAGCCAAATTTGTGCGGGCAAGTTGCTCATCTTCCGAAAATATTTTTGCATCACCCGCCATATCAGAAATTTCCATTAATTTCAATGTTGACGTTGAACAACGATGGCCAGGTGTAAACTTCTCTCCACAGCGAAAACAGAGGCCTTTGTCACGTCTATATTGTTTTTCAGTTTCGGATAATCTGGGACCTTGCGAAGATGCCGGTAAAATACGAGAGTGGGTCGACTAGAATTGTCTTGGAGAATTTGAATTTTGTTGATTTCCAAAATTCGAATTATGGGGATATACCGACGACGCCGCACCGATAGGAGAGGAGAAGTTTGAATTCAGATTGGGTTCCTGATTTTGCGCACCGAATGAATTAATGGATGCTAAATTTCCACAAGTAGCAGCATTTGAATATCCGAATGTATTGGGTGAATTAAATCTGAAATCTCTATTGAAACCTTCAACGCCACATGGCTTAGTATTGCAAAAATCAGAACGCTGGACAACCTGAGGCTGATTTTTTAATTCGAACTCCAATGCAAGACTAACAGCCTTATATACGGTTCTCGGTTTGTGAATTTTAACATCCGATTGCAACTCTTCCTTGAGACCGTTGATGAAAACTCCGAGAAGACAGTGTTCAGGCCATCCTTGCACTTGGGCTTGCCTCCTCACAAACTCCTGCTTATATTCGTTAACTGAATTCAATTGCTTTATGCTACATAAATAACCATTCGGGTTTTGAAATTCAGTCGGACCAAATTGCTCCTGAAATATCTGCACAAGTTCATCCCAGTAACGTATCGTTCTTCCCGATGAAACCAAAGTAAATGTATCCAGTGCGTCGCCTTCTAAATTAATCGCTGCCACATCTACTTTTAATTCTTCAGACGTTTGATAATAACGAAAATACTTTTCTTCCTTTAGAATCCAGCCTCTAGGGTCTCCTCCTTCATACTTCGGGAATTCCACCTTTGAATAAGGACGATTTGAAGGTTCTTTACTCCACCATGGTGCCTCCATATCACATTCTTCATGTTCACCACCGTAAGTCTCTTTATTGTTGTGACTAGATTCTCCTTGAGCAAACAGGGGTGCCTTTTGCTTTCTCAATGAATTGATTTCTGCGTTCATCTGATGTAATTGCGCCATAATAGCTGTCAATTGGGGATTATCTGTGTTCTATGGTATTTGAGATTGGGGTTGCAACAAAATCATTGCTGGATCAGTATGAGGATTGGAAGTGGGTGGTAATTCTGGGTTTTCGGGTTGCTGCCGAGAAGAGTTTTCCTCATATGAGGAGTTCCTAGTTTCACCATGGTATCCTACAGGTCCTAAGATTGTCTGCTCTGATACCAAGTGATAGGATTAGAAGAATTTAGGGATTAGGAAAGGGAAATATAAGACAATCTAGAGTCAGAATCTAACTCCAGCCAACACAACACAATTCTGAAATATCATATCTTCATTCATAATCTTCTAGAAAACAGATTACAAGTATATATATAAAGAGTGTAACTTTCCCAACTGCCTATAAAACTACCTTAAACAGATAATACACAATAACTAAACACATAACTAATTTAAACTGTCCATAACTACTCTGACTTATCCTATATCTTTATTTTCTTTTTCCTGGAATAAACCATAAAAGGTATGGGACGGTTATGATCGTTAATATCCTAACAATTGAAAGAGGAACTCCGTGACTCAATCGAATTCTTTCAACCAAGAACCATGGGTGGGGCTCGTGCTTTCGCTCAAATGGAAGAATGGGATCTGCAGCGGCGAGCCAAGAAAGCAGAAAAAGCAAGAAAGGACTCCGAGGTTCATGAAGAAAGGCTTGTTGACCATAAAGCGTTTGATGTTGTTTATCGATGTGGCAACGTGTTCAATATTGATATTTTTGGCAACCTCCATCCAGTTTCTGTCGAATATGAACCAGCAGAACAAGACACTTCTGCTTGTCCAGAAAAAAATAAGACTCAAGAAATGCACCTAGAGGCGCAAGAACCTTCTGTTGTTCAAGAAACAAATGACGACGATCATGACGTTTCTATCAGTCACGACGATGATGCGTCTTCTAACCCCATCAGCGATGTTTCAGGCTCTGTTTCCACGAGTCTGGCATCAGTTCCTCCACTTTCGTCGAGCTATGTCTCTGTTTTAAACCCCCAAGTTCCACTATCAACAGATGGAAAGCTTGAAGTAAGTGCATCTTCATTGTCTTGGGTTTGGTTGCCATTCAAATGTCCTTTACGAGGTGATGTTTATGTGTGTGCTGCAAGAAGTGCTGAAAAAAGTTTAGATTGCATGTGGCAAGCTAAGGAGTGTTCAGAGCATGATTCTTTTTCCTTTCACTTCAAGTGGCTGTGCAAAAAACTTCAGTTTGAAAAGTCAAACCAGCTGGCTCTCATTTTCACTAAGTGTCAGATATATTTTGGAGATGATCCTGGCTTTGTCTTTCAAGGAATGGCGTGGATCCAATGGTCAATAACCAAAACTTTATTCTGCCATCTACTCCCTACTCTCTGTGTGAATCTGACATGGTTTAAGGGAGGCCTCATAAAGATGCTGGTAGAGTCTAGTTTGATACAAGGGGTAATTTACTTGATTAAGGAAATTATCCAATGGATAATAGCTTGTAGTCTGCTTCATTCAGAAAAGGCAGCAAGTATCATCTGTATTGCACATGGTGGGACCCTCGAAAGCTCACAACTGTTCTGCATGTCATTGGAAAGGGAAAAATGTGAAGAGTGTAGCAGCACAAGTTCCAGAATTTTATAGCTTAGGCTTATGTTTTTTATGTTTCAATTTTGTTTTTTAGGTTCAGATTTGTGTTCTGTAGTCAATAATCCTTGAGGGCAAGGATGTTTTGGGAAGGGGTATTGATAAATAAATATAATAATCAGCATTTAGGGACCTAATTGTAAGATGAACCTAGGGAGCTAAGTGTAAACCAAATAAGGGATAGGGTAATTAGTCATTAACTCATTAGTTAGGACTTGAGGGAGGCTATAGTGTTATAAATAGCCTATTCCTCCATTTTGTTGTAGAAATCAAAGAGCGAAAGATAGAAAATATATACTCTCAAATCAATGTGTTTATTCATATGCTCAATAAGGTATTTATAAACAAGAGAGAAGACAAGAGAGTAATGACTCATTATGATGAATGATTCCCCAATCACTCATAATTCCTATACTCGCTGATTATATACGATACTAATTAATTATAATATATTTACACAAATATATTTTCTGACACTCCCCCCCTTGAGTTGAAGCATAGATGTTAATCATACTCAAGTTTTTATAAGAAAACATAATATAAATCAATTCAAACAAAATAATTTTCTTCTTCTTGAGACCTTGAATCCACCAAGAAGTTCAGCAAGAGCTCGAACAACAAAGATACCAAACCAAAGTAGAAGCTACAACAAACGGTCTCACAAGGACCAAATAATACTCCAAATGCCTCGCTAGAGGCAAAGAACAAACGGGTCACACAAAGACCACCAAACTCCTTACCAGAGGACGCAAAGCACGACAGATGCCAACGAAATTATCCAACTACAAGGACGGCATTCTAGACAAAATAGCACTTCACGAACGTGCTGGAAAACGTAACAAACAAAGAACCCAACCACAAAACAAAAATGTTGACTATGATGAAATAGTAGAAACAACTGAACCAATCTCACAACGCAACCTTCGAAGCAAAGAACCGGCCTACACACACCGGGAATGAAGGCTCGACGTCACAGAACAAAGCAAAGCCAGAAAATAAGAGTAGCAACTAAATGACAGCAAACGTCACATTAGTGACCAAATAGATGCAACAGTCACGCCAGTGACCAAATAACACGTCCACAACCAAAAAGCAAATAACCACCTAACCCAAAGCAAATTGATCAGAAAACTCGCTGAAACAACACTGGAACGAAGACGAACAAGCAGATCCAATCACGTACAAACATCAAGTATACAAAAGGAAGTCAATGCAAACTAGAGAACATTCCGACGGAATGTGAAGAAGCACGAGCAATAAACCAAAATGAGTAGGGTAACCAAACTCCATAAAGAACCCAAACAACCACCTAAAAGGGCAAATTCCACCAGCCACACCTCTGGTAGTACTCAACTGTAAAGACCCACACCACGAGACAGCAAGGAAAGGCCAAGAAAAGCAAGTCGACACCGAAAAAGGGACAAAAACGCCGAAAGCACCGGAAAGTGACATCATGCTGGTGCGTGGAAAACGGCGAAACTAACGATGTGGTGTGAGAATCACGCGCTATTCATAACAGGACCGGACCACGGGGAAACGCCGATCGGCAGGAGGAGACATCAGCGATGGAGCATGTGTAGCGGTAGACCACTCCTCACAGAACCCTTTGTCGCACTCTCTCTCTCTCTCTCTCTATCTCTCTCACTGTGTTGCACTGTTGTGGATGATGCAGTGGAAAATAGAAGACTTAGAGCTGGCCACTGTTACTATCCATACTACAGTAACAGTGGCCACCAGAAAAATGCTCAAATTGGTGAAGAACGATCCCTATAGCTCTAGTACCATGTAGAAATTAGAGAGAGAGAGATAGAGAAAATATACTCTCAAATCAATGTGTTTATTCACATGCTCAATAGGGTATTTATACACAGAGTAATGACTCATTATGATGATTGATTCCCCAATCACTCAATTCCTATAATCGCTGATTATATGCGATATTAATTAATTATAATATATTTACATGGATATATTTCCTAACATGCAACAACCAGATCAGATTTGCTATGACTATGGATACAGATTTGTGACAGCCATAGTAGCTTTCTTCTCTATCTTCTCTTCTAATCCCCTTTCTTGTGTCTCTTCTACTCCTAATCTCTTAACCCTAAGATCAATAATCATATCATAGATCTATTCACATGGAGACTATAAATTGACTTGTATACTCTCATCTCATTTAATAATGTGCAATTCTAATTTTATAACAGAAAAAGGGGAAACATGCTGGTAATTGCTTATGACTCTCTCCAAGAAAACATGTTACCACTGCCTCTATAGAGGCAATCTCTGGCAGCTCCTGCACATATACCCTCTCTCTCTCTCTCTCACTACTTTTCATAGGAATACTGAGCCATGCTACTAGCCAGTGGTTAGCATCAATGGCACAGGCCACAGCAAGCAGCAAATAAAAAGCCAAGACCTATATTCCATTTTCTTAAAGAAGTTGCCTCTTACCAATATAGTAAGCATACAGAGATTAAAGAAAGAGAGAATATGATGGAAGAAGTATATTAGGAAATACCAACCCAAGAATAGTCATTCTTTTCACTAGAAATTATATTTTCCGAAATATATACTCAGAAACACAAATTCCAAAAGTTCAATCCTTTGTCTCTTCCAGAAAATACCAATAGTTCTAAAATTCAATAAACCTTAAACCCTTTTTTCATGATGCCATGGATTATAATTCATATTGATGGATGGAAGGGGACCCACCAAGAACTAACATGCTTAAGGGCTATGTGTAATGACTAATTAGTTTATTGTATTTTACTTATTTGTTTAAGATCTTATAGAGTTGGAGGATTTTCAAATAAATCTTTTGGATTATCAAATGTTATCTTGTAAAATGCATTGGGGTTAGGAATTTAAAACTTAGGTAGATGCCATCTTATCCCCCATATCTTTGAAGTATTTTAGAAAATTTTGATAATGATTAGAGTCTGAGGGTTAGGAACTTTGTTTGTTTAAAAACAAAGTTGTATTCAGTTGTTTTCAAGTAATGAATGAAAATTATCTTTTGACAAGTATTTACTAGTTACTTGTGTTCTTGATAGAATACTTCTAGGTTGTAAGAGTCTGATCAACTCATTGTGGAGCATCTTTGAAAAGGATCTACAATCACACTCTTCTATGGTTGTAACTGATCATATTATTTTACATTTTCAATCCTTTATTTTGTATTTCTTGGGGTCTCTAAAAAGTTCCTAGCAGATCCCTATCATTGATTCTCCACTAAGTGATTGAACCACTCGGTAGCATCAAAAGCATATCTCTGAGGTTATTATTACATATATCACAAAAATATCAGGCCAATTTCCTAAAATTGTATTCTTTTACAGCAACAAATCTCAAGGTTAAAAATTTGTGGCCTATATAATGATGTATAATGGTATTATAGTATTAGTACATACCTTTGAACAGTAATCATCCATCTCCTCCTCCTTCCGCTGACGTAACTCTTCCTGGAAAATTGAAATGATAATATTTAGTAACAAAGTGACCAGTCTTGATTTACTTTCTTCCAGCTAGAAAGTACATACAAATGTTCAACTTGTTTTTTCTGGAATTGAAAATGCAATTTCGTTCAGAAAGAAGAGTGGAACAATTTTTATTTTACAAAAATAGAAGTATTTAACTAAAAAATAAGGGTGATACAAGTGAGGAGGATGGCTTCGACATTGAAAAATAATCAAGCAACGATGCGTATCATTTCTAATATTACATGAAAGAAACAAACATATAGAAGCAGATTGTCCTTTTATGAGGAAAAACATTAAATCTGATTCTCTTGATACTAAGTTTGTTAATTCAAATGACCTAGTAATAAACATATTCATCAAGTCCCCAAGAGATCCTTGAATCAAATCAACTACATATCTAATAAACTTGGTGCATGTAATTTATATGCTCCAAATAGAGAAAGGGTAATAAAATATAGGGTTAAGGTGCAAATTGGCCAACAAAGTGTTACGCTAGGAGCACCGAGCACAAAAATGCTTTAAGGGGAGCTTAAATACTGTTAGAACTTAGAATATGATGGATTAATCATTATCTTATTATTAAGTTTGATATTTATTATATCTTAGAATTAGATATAGATATATTATATCTTAGGATATTATATCTTAATTATTTTTATTTGATTTTTTGTTTTGATTAATTAGATTAGGTTAGATTTTAGGGTTAGCTCTAGGTATATAACGACCCTTATGTACTCTCCTTTTATTTGAGAGATTAATAGAGTGTGTTTTATCCCTCTAGACTCAATATGGTATCAAAGCTAGGTTTGCCTCTTCACCAACAAGAGAGAAGGAGACACGAGAGGACAGAGAGAGCGAAACAGAGACATGATAAGTGCAATGGTAGAGGGAGGAGACGCAATATTTAACACCGCCAAAGGAGGACGCATGACATGCCGCCACCACCACCATAGACGGAGTCATAGCTCGTCAATTGGCGGATCCTGAAGGAACGACGACCAACTGAGCAGCGCGTGACGCCCATGCGCCGCCACAGTACCAGTGTGTGATGCCTACGCGCCACCGTGAATAGTGACCTCCGGCAACATTTTCTTACCAGAACCATGAACCCTTCTGTTTTCCCTCCATTATTCAATTTAGTACCTCATAATTCCAATACACCCGAAGTTTTTCCCATGGCTTTTATGTCTAGCACAAATTCTCAAACTCAAGACTTTTGATCTTCAAAATCACCAAACCAAACAAAAATATGGGGCCTCTAAGACTTAAAAAGGAGTACAAGCCCAAGCAAAAAATAAGGGGGCCTCTAATACTCAAAAAAGGAATACAAGCCGAGACAAATAAATGGGCCTTTGAGACTCAAAAAAGAGTACAAGCCCAGACAAAATAAATGGGCATCTGAGACTCAAGAAGTGCAAGCTTAAGGATTTTGAAAATTGAAGCAGGCATTATGACTGTCTCACATAAAATCTGCAGATCCGATTGCATATATCTTGACTAAACCACTTGGAAGAACGAAGTTTGAAGAATTTCAAAGCAAGCTGAGAATGATCGACATATACTCTTCAGCTTGGTGGGAGTGTTAGAATATTATGGACTAATCATTATCTTATAATTAAGATTAAGTTTGATATTTATTATATCATAGGATTAGATATAGATATATTATATCTTAGGATATTATATCTTAATTATTTTTATTTGATTTATTTTGAATAATTAGATTAGATTTGATTCTAGGGTTAGCTCTAGGTTTGCCTATATAAAATCCTATATGTACTCTCTTCTTATTAAGAGATTAATAGAGTGTGTTTTATCCCTTTAAATTCAATAAATACCAATCAACAATTAAAAATGAGAAACTATACCAATCAACAATTAAAATGAGAAACTATCACTATCACATCAAAATCAAGGTAACGGCCGTTTGGTGCCAATTGAACGATGTTCAACTGAGTTCTTGCAACCCCCCACTGAGTTCACACATCTCCTTTTAGATCAAAAGCCATTTAGTTTTGCTTCCACGCCCAATTTATCTGCTCAACCTAATCACGAGTTAACGGAATCAACGAAGATTGAACCACATAATTCACATCTCTCGAACTAGTGGTGATGTGTTGAAGAGCAGAGACAGTGGTGGAAGAAGATTGGTGAAAATTGTGGGGAGAGAAAGATCGACGATGGTGGTTTGGCAGAGTGCCAAATGATGACTTTCGATGGTGTTGAACTGAGCAGGATGGCGAGAGAGGACCAGAAGTGATGAGCATGGTGACAGTAGTGGAAGGCGATGGTGAAGAGAAGGAGACTGTGGTCGGAACAAAGGAATTCCATGACTTTTCCATCTAACAGAAGGTGTGGGATTCAGCTCGCCAGTGTTGGTTCTGGGCCTCCAAGGTAAAGCTTGATGGTGGTGTGGACGAAGAAAGGCCTCGCAGTCGATCCTGAGCTCTCTAGTTTCTGAGGGCAGTGCTGACGATACTCCAAGCGTAACACTTTGTTGGTCAATCTGCACTTTGATCCTAAAATATATTATTAAGTTTTGAGTAGTTGTTAGGTATAGACTTGTACTTACTCATAAGTAGGAGCTAATATGATAGGACTAACAAATTCAAAGATGTAGGAATAGAAATAAAAGACAATTCTAGAATCAAGATCTAATTCTAGCCAACACAACACTTTCTGAAATACTTCATTCATAACTTCATAGAACACAATACATGTATATAAAGAGTTGCCTACATAACTGCCTATACATAACTTCCAATATAACTGGCATTAAACGGATAACATGCAATAATAACTACCCCTAACTGATCATAACTATTCCTTCTTATCCTATTTCTTCCTCTTCTTGCGTCTGGAATAAACTAACAGGGGAAGAGGGCAGTTATTCTCCCTATTATTCCTATCAATACCCTACCCTAGAAAAACAGCCTTGTCCTCAAGGCTGAAAAAAGGAAACTCAGCTGCAAGCTGATCATAATTTTCCCAGCTAGCCTTTTCTTGTGGTCTGTCACGCCATTGAATTAGTAATTCAATGTTGGGAACTTCAGCTGCTGTAGTAACTCGTGATGACAACACCTTCTCTGGTTGAAGATTGAACTCCCAATTATCGTTGACTAGAAGAAGTTGATCTGATGCTGTAACAAACTGCTGAATCATTTCACAAACATAACTGAGGAGATTTGCTATAGTAACTTGTTTTGGTATGCCTTGTAACTTGTATTTCTTCCCATTAATCCAGAATATCATGAATAGTTGTTGCCAATTTGCTTCCACGGTATTTAAAGAAGCCAGCCATTTGATGCCTAGCACCATGTCGACACCCCCCAGTTTGAATGGGAAAAAGTCATCCTTAATAGTTAAGTCTTGAATTGTAACCTCCAGTTGTTGACAGATTGACTTGCAAGAGATTATCCTGTCATCTGCTACTTGAACGCCGAGAGGAGGAAGAGGAGTTGTCTTTAATTGCAAGGCGTCGACAATTTTGTTGGAAACGAAATTATGAGTAGAGCCGCTATCTATTAGAATCAACACAGACTTGGAGTTCAACTTCCCTCTTACTTTCATTGTTGGAGTTGTCGACTTGCCAAGGATGGCATGAAGTGAGATTGTTGCTAAGTGCTTGGTGGCTGTGTATAGCTGTTCTTCATCGTGCATTTCAATTTCGGCCATGTCATCATCATTAATCTCCATTATCTGCAAAGTCAACGTCCGACAGCAATGTCCTGGAGCAAAACGTTCTCCACATCGAAAACAAAGCCCTTTCTCACGTCGTTGATGTTTTTCACCGTCCGTTAATCTGGGTGCAAAAGAATTTGAATAATTATTTTGTGTTGTGGCTGACAGATATTGTTTCAGCAAGTTAGAATTTTGGAAATTCAATTTGCATTGATATCACATTGAAGTCGCACCGGTTGGGTAAGTTGAAATTGCATTTGAATTAATTCCCTGATGATGCGCGCCGACTGGTATAATTGACGCGAGATTTCCGGAGTTCGAAAAATCAAATTTCCAAACTGATTGCGGGAATTGAAACGGTAATCTCGGTCTCGACTGTTACTTTCGCTGCCACGTGGATTAGTGAATCGCTGGTTGGGGTGCTGGGAACTCTGAGAATGCAATTTCGACTCAAACTCCAACGCAAGACTCACCGCTTTATAGACGGTGCACGGCTTATGTATCTTCACGTCTGACTGCAATTCATCCTTGAGTCCGTTGATAAACACTCCCAAAAGACAATGCTCTGGCCAATTTTGCACTTGTGCCTGACGTCTAACAAATTCTTGTTTATACTCGCTCACCGAGTGTACTTGTTTTATGCTACAAAGATAAGCATCAGCATTCTGAAACTCTGTTGGACCAAATTGCTCTTGAAAAATTTGTACCAATTCATCCCAATACCGTATGGTTCTTCCTGATGAAACCCAAGTAAATGTATCAAGTGCGTCGCCTTCTAAATTAATCGCTGCAACATCTACTTTTAATTCTTCAAATGTTTGATAATAACAAAAATACTTCTCTGCCTTTAGAATCCAGCCTCTAGGGCCTCCTCCTTCATACTTCGGGAATTCCACCTAAAGACGCTTTGAAGGTTCTTTACTCCACCATGGTGCCTCCATATCACCTTCTTCATGTTCACCACCATAAGTCTCTTTATTGTTGTGACTTGATTCTCCTTGAGCAAACATGCGTGCCTTTTGCTTCCTCAATGAATTGATTTTTGCGTTCATCTGATGTAATTGCGCCATAATAGCTGCCAATTGGGGTTATCTATGTTCTGTGGTATTTGAGATTGGGGTTGCATCAAAATTATTGCTGGATCAGTATGAGGATTGGAAGTGGGTGGTAATTCTGGGTTTTGGGTGTGTTGCCGAGGAGAATTTTCCTCATATGAGGAGTTCCTAGTGTTCACCATGGTATCCTACAGGTCCTAAGATTGTCTACTCTGATACCAAGTTGATAGGACTAACAGATTCAAAGATATAGGAGTAGAAATAAAAGACAATTCTAGAATCAAGATCTAATTCTAGCCAACACAACACTTTCTGAAATACTTCTTCATTCATAACTTCATAGAACACAATACATGTATATAAAGAGTTGCCTACATAACTGCCTATACATAACTTCCAATATAACTGTCATTAAACAAATAACATGCAATAATAACTACCCCTAACTGATCATAACTATTCCTTCTTATCCTATTTCTTCCTCTTCTTGCGTCTGGAATAAACTAATAGGGGAAGAGGGCAGTTATTCTCCCTATTTTTCCTATCATAATAGGTAACAACATGTATGCTGATGTCTTCATAAATAGCTTTGTATTCATTATCAAATGGATCAATAAACTAATCTTATTTTACAATGATAATAAAACATTATCAAAAAGGAACTAAAAAGATAAAGAAAATAAGACAGGAAAAAATTAGTGTTGAAACACAGCCAAAAAAAGCCCAATCTATCTGCAAATCTTGAAAAGAAATCCCCTAACATAGGCAGAATACCAAAGTGAAGCCATAAACATAAACCTTTCACAAAATCCATTTACAGTATCATGGCCTCTTTTTGCCATCCAGTCCCTCTAAATTTAAAACCTACTGAGAGAAGACTCTTGACAGCTTATCCCACAAAAGTTCTGCTACCAGTTAGTATAGAGGGGTAATGAAATCCGAACTATCCATAAACACAGCAGAGATATGAGGAGAAATGGATGTTTTAGGCACACAAATTGCCAACAAATCATTATTATTAATCCAATTCAGTATCACAGTTCAGACAGACAATAATTTCGATATTCTTTTTGGGTTTTACTACCTTTAACCATCCCAATAATTTACCCCAAACAAGATATTTGGTTTTTGAAGGATGGGATAGAAAATAAATGAACATAGGTAAAACCAAAAGTCCAAACCTAGATTCAAAAAAATAAATAAATGCTAAGAGAGAAAATCAGGAGATATTACAAATATACAATATCTGCCCAGCTCAAACTGACCCTTATGGTGATTGGAACACCCTAAAATTAAATTTTGTTAAGATACCTACCAAAGTGGTACTTCTGATAGATTAAGACTTCCTTCATCTAGAGTGGAATATATTATAATCTAAAATTTTAGAGTTTATTACTATTTAGAATCTTGATAGTTTACCTTTAAAATATGCAAAGGACCAACAGTGTATCACCTCTATGTATTGTACATCAAATTTTGACTCTACTATTCAGTTACAAGGTATCAAAGTATAGTAAAGAAAAGACTAGCCCTCAATATCTTTTGCCCACCCAATTATAACAACATTTCACAAAGACATATAGTCACTCAAAGATGGGATAGAAGTGGGGTAGCATGCTATGCATATTCTAAATATTAAAACCCTGAGATAGAAAGAGCACCTGGGTTGGTTTTGGTGAGTTTGATGGGGAATAACCACGTCTTAGCTTGATCCCATTACCAGCTAAACTAGCAATATTAGAAAATCCAGAAGAATCAGCATTTAGCCAGGCCTCCCAGGTATCATCCTCCCCAGTGAAAAGAGCATGCAGGCCCTACATGACCAACACAAAAACATAAAGTGACAACCGAGTTAACAATGAAAACAACATAATCAATTTAAAAACTAACATTTCTTCAAAATCATCCACAATTTCACATACAGGGGTTGATCCTTGCAAATCGACACGAGCTGCAAAAAGTCCTGATGGCTGAAACGTCCTGCGATGCCAAACCTGCAAGACCAAGTCAAACATAAATCTTTGTTGCACTTGGAACAAAGATTACAAACAAAAATAAACATCTTTCGCCTCCCAAACCCCAGGTCTACTTTACTACAAATGAAGAAAGTGAAATATAACTAAGCATCCTCCTCAACTCCACCAGGGGAGAAAAAAGAAAACAAAAACCAAGAGTTGGTAAGACAGCATGACATGAAGCCCGAACTAATAAGTAGATGTTTCACTATTTTAAGCTTAAGAAGAAAATAAGAATAATTGAAGAAAATAAAAGAAAACACTGTACTGATTTATTGGTTATTTAGAATGAAATGAGCTATATATATAGGAGATCCCAGGAAAAAAAAAACCTGCATGTGGATCCAATGAATTAAATATGAATCACGAAAGTGTTGTGTGTCACATGACTTTAGCCCAGTATTTTTTATTTTGAGGAGAAATATTTGTTGTTCTTTAAATCATAATGTTAGGATATTACAAGACAGATTGTTTCTGTCCTTACTTTCAGGGATTGCCTCGCAACAGACTTGCTTATGGACCCATTTAGGGTAAAAGCTATACCATTCACATATGCTTGTCATAATCTTATGACACTAATTCATTCAACAAACCAATTTCAAAAAACACACGTCATGAAATTGTATTAATTCCACGGACCTGCCTACGATATGCAACCTCTAGTTGTTCAGCAACATCTTCCCGAAGTGGAAGCCAATCCAATCCCCCCTTACGTGCAAACCAGTGGCCTCTTAGAACACGTCGATTTTCTCCATTCCAATAAACAGGAAAACAATGTCGCTTTGCTAAATCTACCTGCATCAATTGACCATCACATACTTGAAGAGAATATAAAGAAGAGGTGGGGGACCATATTATCTAATATTACACACATCAACCCAAATTCAAATATGCACTTAACAACATTCTAAATATGCTGATGGGAAAAAATGATAATTATCTTCATTCCCTTGTATGGTTAAAATGTAAGTTAGATTCATGAATAAGTTTAGATCTGAATGTTATATCAATGTGCAAGGCAAGATAGAAGAACATCAAATATCCACACATTAGATTCTTGTTCTTATAGGAAATGAATAATGAACTCAATTTTAAAATTGCCAATTCTATTTATTCTGATATATGCATGAAAGTAAACATATTGACTCAGGTATTAAGGGAGCTCAATCTAGAACTGGTGCCTCTATTTCACAAAGAAACAAAGCATCTAATTTCACACTCTTCAATTTATTCTATGTATAGTCTTTCGTTTCATTAGCATAAATGTAATACAGTGTCAACCTAGCATCTCAAGATTTTCAAAGTATCCGATGTGCGAACACAAACATGCTTACCTCATTACCTGCATGAAAAAATAGGTTCCATCTTTTAAAATACTTGGGTTATATCTTACTCATAAATCATAATCAATAAGAAGTAAACTCGTCAGAAATTTAATCCTTCTGTTTCCTACTGTCAGATGGAACTATCTCCAAACAACAAATGCTACATACTATATTATTGAAATTACTATAGAAAACTAACACAAGAAAAATATGACAAAAGTTACCTCATAAAGTCCTCCTTTTACGGGAACACCAACTCTCTCTTCCTCAATCTCATATAGTTCGGATGACCAAGCACTCCCCTTATCCATTTTGCTATCAGAAATTTGTCTTTCTCTTGGACCAATACTGCATTCTGCATATTCTCTCCACCAACATGAAAGAAATTCTTCCTCTCCCTACAAGTTCATATACAAGAAATAATGTCACCAGCTGAAGGTTGCAACATATCAATAGCTAAGAGAAATATCAAAGAGAAAAGCATAAATTCATCCAAATATATGTTAATTTACCTGCAAAAAAGATGCTTCAATTGCCAAAGAATCTCTCATACCAAAACGAAAATAATCACTCTTTCCCACTAGTTCTGTCGGAGGGACTGCAGCAGACAAAACTGTGTGCAAATGCCAGAAAAATAGAGTAAACTTAAGTACATATTCCTTATGGGGCATACGGAATCCAAAAGCTAGCCAAGAATAATGAAGTTTTCTCAGGTCCCACAGTCGAAAATGGAGGACAGACAAATGGCTTTAAGTAATAGAGTCTCATCTATGCCTCCCTATAAATGCTAAACCAGCATGCACAAACTATTACCTTCCACTTAAATATAACAACAGTCTATCACATAAGGTGTAGGTGTTCATATATAAGTCCTAGCCTATCAAATTTTGCAGACTAGAAAAGAATAAGTTCAATTTATAAATTTTCAAAGTGATGAGCCAATACATACCCAAGCTTCACATTATTGGGACCAAAAAAAGGAGGAAGACATACAATTCTATAAGAAAAAGATCGAGACAAACTGTAGGAAACATGCTTCTGTGACTCTGTTACCTCTTCCATGGTTCAAAAGTTGGATTTTTTTAGCTGTGGCTTGAAAGAAGTAGAACTATGCTACAGAATTGATATTCTGTATAGAGAGAGAGATAGAGAGATCAAGAGAAACTAGAAACAGATGATTCAAGAGAGAATCTGAGAGAGAATAAGAGAGAAACATTTCTGGGCTATTTCATTATCAATCCCAGAACAGAGATATAATAGGTATGGACATCTATTTATAGGCTTATTCACAGCCCTTCTAACTAAACTAACAACCCTTCTAACTAATTCTAACAGTTAACTCTACTAACTGACTCTAACTAACTTTTAACTAATTATTATCTTTACATATCAATACGCCCTCCCCAAAACATCCTTGCCCTCACGGATGATTGACACAAGACTGACCCTCTAAAATACAAAGCTGAAACAACCCAAACACAGGCTTCATAAGCATCTAATCGCATTGAAAGTTTACTCCTTATGATAGCATTGACCCAATCTCATTGAAAGAGGTTGGTGATAGGAGTGAGTGGTCGAATGGTAATGAGGATGAAGAACTAAGTAATGAAGAAAATTACCACTTTCGAAGGGGATAATTTGACTTTAAGATGATGCAGCCTTAGCTACTAGTGCTGAGGAGCGAGCAAAATGGAATCAATCATATCGACATCCACTACAACAACAAAGAAGACAATGGCACCCACCTCTTCTTTTGCTCATGATATAATTGATGAACAGATTAAAATCCTAAAAGAGTTCGGTCCTCTGCTGTCTTTAGATGCGAAGGAATGCTAAGCTTTTAAAAGAAAATCTCGGTAACTAGCCACTTTAGGGACACTATAAAACTATCAGTTATGCAATAGCACCATAAAACTATACTATAAACACAAACTTACCATTATTCGCCAATGGGATCTTACAAAAGTACCACCTAACATCTCCCCCATCAGATGGACTCCTTGTCTGCGCAAGATACTTCTGCCTTGCTTTAGAATGCTCGATCACATCCTCCAATTTTGCAATATTAAAAGGCGTGTTTTTCAGCAAGTCAGGGGAAGTTTCATCAACCCCACGATTGAAATCCTCGGATTCCACCATCATACAGGAGAGCCAAAAACTCAAATTGCTGTGCTCAAAATGGACATGCAGATTCGGAGAATTTTGCAGATTATAGATTCAATCAAGAAGAAATCCTGTCAATTGCCGCAAGCTGCAGAACTTTCCTAGTGATCTTTCCCAAGCTCAAGAACAAGGGTTTCGAATAGAAGGAAAACCCAAGGAGCCAAGCAAGAAGAGCTTGGGAAAATTGATCGAATTCCTTATATACACCCAATTGAGTGACGAAAAAAGGAACAGCAAATAAAAAATTGTAAAGGGTTCTTAGAAGAATGGCAGTTGGGTGTTGAATGTAAGGTGAAGAATCAAATGAAAACGTGAACAGAGAGATACGACAGTTGTATGGAGAGTGGAGGAAGAAAAAGGTTGGCGGTAATTTAATGGATAAACACGTATAATTGACGCTTTGTGCATGGATTTTCAGGACCGGGCTCTCTTTTTCTTTTCCGTTTCCCTGGTTATCAAAACCTGCTGAATATTCGTAATTGACCGGCCGATGCCCGTTATCAAATCGCTGCATGCGATTATAATTAAAAAATCACCCACGTTTTAGATTATATGTGTAAAAAATAAAGCAACTTTCTTTTTTTTTTTTTTTTTTTTTTTTTCCTCAAAAGTATATTGCTTTCTCTAATTCTTATTATAAAACACCAACTGTCAACAATTTTTTCCCCTTATTAAAAGCCATAAACGGCCTCTAACGGACTGATTTATTGGGTTTTTGTCATTATGCCCTCATTTTTAATAGAACTTTGTTTTTGTTTTTTAAGCAACTCCTCGAACATTGTGAATTCTCATCTGCTATGTTTTGAACATTTAATGTTTTTTTCATTGACTATTTCTTATTCATTAAGCATGTTTCTCTCTCTACCCCCATTAAGTTTTCATTTCGATAGGTTTCAACTCTGTCTTCCCCTTTATCTTTTCACTTCTCAGTCATCTCTCTCTATTTCAATGGTTGAAATGTGATCCTCTCTCACCTAAAAGATCCAATATTGCACTTGATCAATTTTACTCATTTCTCGTCTGATTTTTACGATGGAAATGGTGAACTTGCTGGAGCATATGAAGGTATATATGGTAATACTAGACTCATGGGAATGTGGAGATTCTATTAATGCAACCAATCTACTCTATGGAGGAAATGAATCGAAAGTGAAATGCTTCAACACAAACACAGTTGAGCATTGCCACAAAGAACGTCCTGCTAATCTCTCCTTTCTTAAAAAACAAAGGAGAAAAAAAACCAAAGGTTTTGACTGTAAGGTGACCTCTTTAATTTGGTTGTGGAAGACTCTCTTGAGCGTGAAGAGCATCAAAGTTGGCAGTTGGATTGGCTAAGTAGAAGCAATTTTTTGGTTTACGTTTGTGTAGGAAGGAAAAAAAAATGTGAAGTTCATATTGTTGTTGTTAACTTGCATAAAATGTGATTGTATTGTGTAAAGTTATAATTTGTTGTAAGGGTATGGAATGCATGTGCAGCAATTAAGGTTCTTAATGGTAACGTGTACACATTTGTAGATGATTGTTTTACACTTTCAGCACAAGAGAAAATTTATGCACATAGCATGCGGCCAGTTGCAACACATGATTGTCCACTTGTTGATGCTCCCACGGTGACGCAAATGCTAACAGAGACTTTCTTGGAGCCCCCAATTACTACAACACCATCAGGTAGACGCAAAAGAAAAAGACGGGAATCTCAATTCCAAAACTAGAAGGTTTATCATTGTGGTAGATGCCATGAGCCAGGACACTCCGTCAAGACTTGCAAGAATCCAAATCCAAGTTGATCATCGATGGTGCCTTGGATGTTTCTTTTTGGGCATTGCATCTCACACTCTTTTGTTGTATATGGCTTTAGATAGAAATCCACACCATATTATTTTTGGAGATGGTGTGTGATGTTGACATTATGAATTTGTAGATGCATTTGGTGTTGTAAATGACGGTTGGATATTGTTGTCACAATTGTATCCAAGTGTCATTTATGTACACATATTCATATTTTGTTCCAAATGTAAATGACGTTGAAAAATATATGCAGCTAGATTTTATTGTTATTAGGTCTTGATATTGTTGTTATTAAGTGCTGTTATTGTTGTAATTTGGTGCTGTTTGTGTTGTTATTAGGTGCTATTATTGTTGTAATTTGGTGTTGTTTGTGTTGTTATTAGGTGCTGTTATTGTTGTAATTAGGTACTGATATGGTTGTCATTTGGTACTGATATTGTTGTAATTAGGTACTGATATTGTTGTAATTAGGTACTGATATTGTTATAAGTGACCCTTGATTTTGTTGTAAGTGACCCCTATTATTGTTGTAACTGACCCCTGTTATTATTGTAAGTGACCCATGTTATTGTTGTAATTAGGTACTGTTATTGTAGTAAGTTAGTATTATTATTATTGTAAATGACCCCTGTTATTGTTGTAAGTGACCCCTGTTATTGTTGTAATTAGGTACTGTTATTGTTGTAAATGACCCCTGTTATTGTTGTAAGTGACCCCTGTTATTGTTGCAATTAGGTACTGTTATTGTAGTGAGCGAGTACTGTTATTGTTGTAAATGACCCCTGTTATTGTTGTAAATGACCCCTGTTATTGTTGTAATTAGGTAATCTTGTTATTGTAGTGCTTAGCAATCGTTATTGTTGTAAATGACCCCTGTTATTGTTGTAAATGACCCCTGTTATTGTTGTAATTAGGTACTGTTGTTGTAGTAAGCGAGTACTGTTATTGTTGTAAATGACCCATGTTATTGTTGTAAATGACCCTTGTTACTGTTGTAAGTGACCCCTGTTGAAGTTGTTAATCATGTCCATTATTTTGCAGTTCTCAATCCATGACCACATCAAAACAGAAACACAAATTTCTTGTTCTCAATCCATGACCACATCAAAACAGAATCAAAAAATTTCTGTTGTCATTGAATAAAGATTATCAAGTTAGCATTAGTAGACAATTTACAAAATAACAAGTACATGGATGTCATCCTCATGAATACAAAGGAGTCATAAATACATGTGTGTCCTAACAACTATGCCCCCTAATGTCTCTTCAATTTCTTATGGTAGCCCTCCATTAAAGACAACACTTTTTGCCGATGTATCTCTTGAACTCATGTATCTCTTCGCAGAGTTCTTGAAGGACGAAGGAGGACCAATCAAAATCAGCAAGTGCATCCTTAGTCACCGTCATCACCTTCAAAAGACTGTCACTAACAAGAATTGATGCACTGGGCGCCAATAGGGTACCCAAGGCAAATAAGACGAATAAAAACTCAAAATTTTGGTCTAATTTTTCTTCCAACATCTCAGCAATTTTTTTGTACGGAACGTCCTTGTATACTTTCCTATAGTCACTGAAAGTGGTGTGTTGGTCGTTGATATTAACTTTTATGGCCTTCCCCCAAACAGGAAGACCCATCAATTGATGGACGTGTTCTGCCCCGATCACTTGGGTCTCCCCCCTAATGCACACTTCCATTGTAGGGGGGTCAAAACAGGTCATAGATTGAGCACATAAAGAACGGTTGATCTGTCGGCAACTTATACTGACCAACCTATCAAACCCGATCTCCTTTAGCCTTCTCATCGCCTCGGGTCTTCCCTTCAAGTTATTAAAAACTTCCTTGAATGTCTTTGGCGCACATCTAATTTGGAAGGGCACCACATACTTCTTCAGTAGTTGTTTAGCCCTCTTTGTGTATTCAGCTTTTTCATTAGAAGTTAGCATTTTCCAGGCTTCTGTCATTTCTTCCCTCAATCTGCCTCTTAAGTTGGCCTTGCCCTTGCCCTTCCCCTTACCCTTGTGGCGTTCCTCATATTGCTTGAAGAATTCCTCTGTGAATAGGTTGTATCCAGAAAACCTTGGATCCCTTTATGAAGATTTAGACATGATGTTGCTTGTTATATTATAGCCTTGTTGCTAATGTACCTACAACAATGGTAAATGAAGTTCATTTAAAATTACCCTTGATCATATTTAACAAAATTTCACAGTTTTAAAAAAACTTGAAGGAAAACATATTTTCACCATACAAAGTTATTTTAGAACAACACTTGCTTTGCTTTCAAAAGGGACATTCACAACAGCATTCAAAGGTTTGCTTTGAGAACCTAAAAAACAGAACACAGGAAATTTAACTCAAGAAGCTTGAGAATTGACAGATCAAATCAATGATTCGAAAATCTCTAATCACACAAGTTTACCCTTGTCTTTATTTGTTAAGCACTGCTTACACAAGATTTGACAGATCATAAAGTTTATAGTTTTACAAGTTACATGTCAAAGAAATTATCTGAAGCAAGAATCCCATGCATTTAGTTTTTATAATGGTACGAAAAATGCTCTATACAAACCGAAAAGGAACCGAATGAGATAAGAAATTGATCCGCATAGTTTTTCTTAAAAACATAAATAAATAGATCAAGATATACAAAAGCGCACTGTTTTCTTTATTCATGATTTGTTAGAACTCAAGGACACAAGAGTGCAAGCTTATAGGACAGATCTTATTCAAGGTCATGAAATAACTGCATATAAAAAACTGCATCTCTTTTGTAATTGCAGAGTATGGCATGAACTCTGGGCCACATAATAGACTATTTCATCACACAAGTCAACAAAGATTATCAACAATAACATGCATTAATCATCAGCTAAAAATCTGGTTGCCAAAATAAGATTCGCAATGGGCCAACTAATAGCAAAAGAATGGGATATTGAAAACACAAATTATCAGCTTTCTTCCATCCCCATCATAATGCTTGGGTGTTTTCAACACTTCATAAAAAACTATCTTATTGAATTAAAAGGTAAGACTAGTATTCAAATGGATGACTTTGAATATACTAGGATTCCAAGATTTCCACCCTTTCATTACATTCCTTTTTGACATTGCTTAACCAAAACAACAATAGTATGATAGTATGATATATACTAGCATGATTTACCAAACATTAGGATCAACTCAAGGAAAACAATGACCTTTCTAGCTTGATGTTATGACATTCTGTATGAACATCTTGTTGAATTCACAACATAGATTTTAAAGTTCTAACATCATCACTCGCATTCCTAAGTGCGGGAGGTGCCAACACATACCAATTACTACATTTCGGACAAACTAATTACGGGAAACAATTGTTAGATTGTTTTTGAATTCCGCCCATGGTCAAAGAGACAACTCTTTATATTATTGACGAGAAAGGTTCCAAAGTATAAACCAGCTATTTGAAAATAGATTGTTCCAAAGACAAGTAAAAGAATACGCCAATTTTAAGGCTCTTATTCATGTTCATAACTAAGAGAAAAAGTAACCTCTAAAACATTGAACGACAGAAAGTCATGATCTCATTGGCGTTTTCTACGGACACCAAAACCTCTTACTCGATCCATTACTCATATTTCGTGCCACCCACTTTCATTTTGAAAATCACTAAAAATCCATTTTTTATCGATTCAAACTCAAACTGAGCAAGCTGCATTGACCAAAAAAAAACGGAACACACAACAATGGTATAAAAGAGACGAAAAACCCTAATCCCCAAAATGTTACCTACAGGCGAACCACGACGGCGACGGCGACACACAAGACGACGGCGACTGCGACACCCAAGACGATGGCGACACGCATGAGCTTCAGAAGGTCAACGACGTACAGAGGAGACGCCGAGTAAGCGAGGAGCACAGAGATGAAAGTCGAGCGAGGAAAGGAGGGGAATGATTTTGAGATGGGGGATTCTTGAAATCGCACGTTCCTTTTTCCTTCGAGTAGGTTGGTTTTTTTTTTTTTTTTTTGGTAATTTCCCTTTACAATTCAATCCCAATCGGGGCCCTAGGGCCTGTTCTGGGAAAGTCAGAATGTTGGGGCCCTTTTTGGGCTTATTTTTGTTAAAAGGGCCTCGGGCCTCTACAATGATTTTCCCAAAAAAATTCCAGAAAGCCACATATAATTTAAATTTAAATAAATATATTATATAAAAAAATAAAATAAAATAAATGTGCTCATCCCTCTAATAGAGGGACAAGCACATAAGGTGCACATAAGGATGTGCACATAATGTGAACCCAACATATTTATGGGTCTTTTTGGGCAGACTTAAATTAGACTAGGTTGCAGCACTCAGCCCTATATACACATATACATTAAATTTAGTAATTGTAATGTCTACTATTAAATAATCAAAATATGCACACAAATCATGTCAATGGTAAAGCAATAAAACTAGTCATTCACAAAAGTTGTTCACGGCATATATAGTAGTGACTCCTTACATAATCACATAATTCTAAACTGTTTGTTCGTTAATAGTTACATAAGGAGGTGTGCACATGTGTTGATGACATTCCTACTATCATACCCTAAAAACTAAGGGGTGATTGACACGGAATATGGGGAGACTCACATTCCTTAAGCCATAAACTTAAAAATTAAACCTCCAAAAAATTCTAAAATGATCCAAATTTCATTACAGCCTTTGGGACTCCGTTCTATATAGCATATACATATACATATATATATATATATATATATATTCCAAATTACAAGAAAACAAAAATAAGGATCCAACCTATAGATTACGTGGAGCATCTAAACTACAAATATTAATACATGAATGAAAACTTAACTTTACATCTACTTGCCGTTGTTCCAAAATATATCTATAAACTTGATCAAGAATGGCGTAAACCCAACATATTTATGGGTCTTTTTGGGCGACTTAAATTAGACTAGGTTGCAAAGACTCATTTTATATACACATATACATTAAATTTAGTAATTGTAATGTCTACTATTAAATAATCAAAATATGCACACAAATCATGTCAATGGTAAAGCAATAAAACTAGTCATTCACAAAAGTTGTTCACGGCATATATAGTAGTGACTCCTTACATAATCACATAATTCTAAACCGTTTGTTCGTTAATAGTTACATAAGGAGGTGTGCACATGTGTTGATGACATTCCTACTATCATACCCTAAAAACTAAGGGGGTGATTGACACGGAATATGGGGAGACTCACATTCCTTAAGCCATAAACTTAAAAATTAAACCTCCAAAAAATTCTAAAATGATCCAAATTTCATTACAGCCTTTGGGACTCCGTTCTATATAGCATATACATATACATATATATATATATATATATATATATATATATATTCCAAATTACAAGAAAACAAAAATAAGGATCCAACCTATAGATTACGTGGAGCATCTAAACTACAAATATTAATACATGAATGAAAACTTAACTTTACATCTACTTGCCGTTGTTCCAAAATATATCTATAAACTTGATCAGCAATGGCAGTCTTCACTGTTCAACTGAAGATGCAAGGTCATCAATACTATCTGAAGTCAAAAGTTTTTCTAGTGAATAACGTCCTATTTATATAATTTAGTGAAATACATGAGAAAATAATTTCAACGTATTTAACCTTGAATAACAACGATATGGCAAAAAAAAAAAAAAAAATCTATGTGAGATTATGAATCAAATAAATCCAAATACTTAATAAATCATTTTGTTTAACAAAATTAGTTTTAAAACATCAAATCTCAAATCTCATTTATTTGTAGGACTACTACAGAACAAATAACAAGCATGAACACACAGTTCACAAGGGTAACTAACCAAGCATAGCTCAAGGCCACGAACACAAGTATAGACACACAATCCACAAGAATAACTAACCAAGCGTAGTTAAAAGCCATGAAAACAAGCACAATACAAGGCCACAAAAACCAACGCAGGTACCAAAGCCACGAATATCAAGCATGAGAACGAATCCCACGAATATCAAGCAAGCTCGTGATAAGAAGGTTGTAGAGAATTAGGGAGATTGGGAGAGAAACACATCGTAAAAACAAGATCGTTGTATCGCTCATTCCATTCATACACAATATTGAACATACATGAGTGATTAAGCTAGGCTCTTCCCTTTATATAGGCTAGCCTTAGACTTAATCATGGTAAGGCCCATAAATGTGACCCATAAGCCCATAACAAATACACATGAAAGCAATACAATCAGATCCTAATGTCCTACTCCTAATGGCCTTATAGAATTAGTAATATGCCACTATTACCCTTAACTACTTACTATTATCCCTAATCAGTCTTAAGGCCTCATAGGATTAATATTGTGCCCTAATTCCTAACCCATTGATACATATTATTTATGGTTTATGTATCAATACTCCCCCCTTAAGGTCCCTTGTCCTCAAGGGTCAGCAATGAAAAAATTGGGAAACTGCCTTTGAAATTGATATAACAATTACCCAAGATGCTTCCTCCGCCTAATCGCTTCCATTTGACTAATATTTCGGTGACAATTCTCCCTTTCCGCCTTCCCATCCGACGCTGCAAAATCCGATCAGTTCTTTGCAATTTGGTAATTTCGCCAATTTTCAAAGGCGGATGCCTAACCTTGACCGAGGGGTCGGACACAACTTCGCAATGAAATGTGAAACGTATTATGAATACGCGTCTCCACCTAAGCAAATCTAACTTATAAGCAACCGCTCCAACACGTTGCTTAATCGATAGGGTCCAAAAATCTTGGAGCTAATTTCGACTAGACCAGAGAAGTCTTTGAAATCGCCTATACGGTTTGCAATTTCGAAACACCCATTGACCCTCTTGAAACTCACGATCGGTCCGGTGCGAATCAGCCTTTTGCTTCATCATATTTATAGCACACGATAGATGATGTTTAGCCACTAACAAAGCTTCTTCCCTAGCCACAAAAGATCTATCCACCGCTTCAACAACCGCAGATCGAGGAAGATAAGGCACATACATTGGCGGTTCTTGCCCATAGAGTAACTCATGCGGTGTAGTTTGTGTAGAAGAGTGGAAAGTGGTGTTATACCACCATTCACCCATAGGTAACCACCGTGACCATTCTTTGGGAAGCTCCCAAGTCATACAACACAAGTAAGACTCCAAACAAGCCGATTTAATACCTCCGTTTGCCCATCGGTTTGTGGATGATAGGAAGAAGACAACTTTTGATCCACCTTAAGCACCTTGAGGAATTCTTGCCAAAAGTTGCTAACAAAAATAGGATCACGGTCGATATAATTTCCATAGGAGCTCCATGCAATCGGTAAATGTGATCCATGAAGTGTTGTGCTAAGGTAGATCTTGAAAATGGGTGAGATAGGCTAATGAAATGCCCATACTTACTTAAGCGATCAACAATCACCCAAATAGTGTCTTTGCCGTGAGATTTTGGAAGACCCTCAATAAAATCCATAGAGATGCTTTCCCAAACCTTGCTAGGAACCGCAAGCGGTTGTAAGAGACCGGATAGGCAACATTCTCATATTTGCACCTTGCACAAACATCACAATGCTTAATATAGTCTTTCACATCATCAAATAAATGTCTCCACCGTAAAAGAGTCTTAACCCTTTGATATGTAGCATGTATCCCAGAATGTCCCCTTGGGAAGAAGCATGAAGCCATTCTAGAATTTTATGCTTCACTATGGGATCATTTCCCACTACCAACCTACGCCCCCGTCTCAATAATTCCTCATGCCAAGAGAATTTTCCAAGAATGCCCTCATTAGCTTTAAGTGTATCAATCAACGTTATCAATTCCGAATCGCCTTGCCAACCTGTTTTGAATTTCCAAAGAACAAATTATCGAACATGTAGAAAGGGAAATCTGAAATACCTCCATTTTTCTTACTCTAGAGAGAGCATCGAACGTTGTTATTGATTCCCTTCTTGTATTGAATCTCGTAATCGTATCCCATAAGCTTGGACACCCAATACATCCGGAATGTAGTCTTAAGTTTCGGTCCAAACCAAATATTTGAGGCTTTGCTTGATCTGTTTTGATAATAAAGTGTCTTCCTTCTAGGTATTGGTGCCAATGCTCAATAGCATGCACCACAGCCTAGTAGTTCCTTCTCATAGATAGACAAAGAATGATGTCTAGGAGCCAATCCTTTTGAAAAAGGCTAGAGGTCGACCATTTTGCATCAAGATGACCCCTATACCAGGCCGCAAGCATCCTGTTTCAACCACAAATGGCTTGGAAAAATCGGTAAGGCAAGAACAGTGTCTTGTACTCAATGTTTCCTTCAATTTTTGGAAGGTTGCACCGGCTTCCGGGTCCATTTGAACTGATCTTTTCGAGTAAATTGGTTAGGGGTTTTGCTAACACCCCATACCCTTGAATAAAGCGCCTATAATATCCGCCAACCCTAGGAAAGAACGAAGCCGCTTAATTGTTCTTTGGTTGCCACTCTATCACCGATTTAATCTTCGAGGATCGGTAGAGACCCTCCATTTCGTATAATATGGCCCAAGTACTCTACCGTAGTGGTCGCAAACGTACACTTACTTTCTTTCACAAAATAGTGGTCCGCCTTAGAATCTCCAAGTATAATCCTAAGGTGTCTTGAAGGTGTAAAACCATACTAGAACCGTAGATTAAAATGTCATCAAAGAATACGAGTACAAACCTTCTTAGTTGCTCCCGAAAATGGAGTTCATGGCACCTTGAAAAGTAGCAGGGGCATTGGTGAGGCCAAAAGGCATTACTAACCATTCATAATGTCCGAGAATGGGTTCGAAATCTTTGTTTTGAATGAGTCACCTGTGTACCATGCGAATCCGATGGTAACCACCCTAAGATCCAACTTTGTGAACCAACAAGCTCCCTTTAGTTCATCTAATAATTCTTCAACCAAAGGAATGGGATATTTATTTTTTATTGTAACCTTATTAAGGTCCCCGTAGTCTATGCACATACGCCATGAACCATCTTTCTTCTTTACTAGCACAATAGGAGAAGCAAAAGGAGAAGAGCTCTCCGAATTACCCCTGTTTCTAGCAAGCCTTTTACTTGCCTCTCTATCTCATCCTTTTGTATAGAAGGATAACGATAAGGACGTAAGTTTACCGGATCCGCCCCTTCACTCAAAATTACAAACATGGTTATGACCTTCTCTTAAAGGCGGTAAAGTATGAGGTTCAAAGAAAATATCCTTAAATTCCCTTAGCAATTGTTGAATGTCACCCGTAGCTTCCTCGGAACTGTTTTTCAATGTATAAGGCCGAGATTCGATTCGATTCGTTCGAGTGTGTAGCATAAAAATCGACCTCCATTGGCCATATGGCTATTAATTCTTCGAGTCACCTTACAATTAGGTGTAGAGGCGGGTTTTAGGGTACACTTAGAGCCCTTATACATGAATGTCATGGACAAATCATCATAATCCCAAGATGCATGGTGCACAACATCTTGTAACCAATGCAATCCAAGAACTATATCATAGGTGTTTATCTCCATGACTCGCAAATCGAACGAGAAGTCTCTACCCTGCATTTTCCATTTAAAATTTTTCCAAATGCCATAGAGCTTCAATTTAGCTCCTCCCGCTACCTCTACCTCACCTTCATATTGTGCATTACCTTTCCATCCCAATCGGCAAGCCAATTTGTAATCAAGGTATCCATGTGAAGCCCCATTGTCAATCAGAATTTGCACTGGTCGACGTCCCACATAACCCGGAATTCTCATGGAAACAATGCCCACATTGCCTTGAATCGCATGAAGTGAGATTTGTAGACATTCCCCATTACCAGTAGAAGGCTCCTGAGATGGTATATTATCCTCCTCTGGAATTTCTTCATCCTCTTCTACTTCATCCGAATCCAATTCTATCATTTGTAATTGTAGTTTCTGCTGCTGTGGACATGTGTGGTTACGGGAATAGGGGTTACGACAATAGAAGCAAAGACCCTTTGCTCTAAGTTCATCATAATCATCACCTTTACCTGTTGTCGACCCCTTAGCTTGTGACATACCCGTACGAGCCGTGGAGAGGGTGGACGATCCAGCGCCGGTATTACGATTGAATGATGCGTAAGACCGTGGGTCTAGGCGGAAAATCGGCTTGTGCAAGCGATCCGTATTGGATCCCACTTGATTTGTGGAATTTTTCCACCGAGACGATGAACCAAAGTTGTCACCATTCCCACGACGTAGATTCTTATTGTTGGGTTCATCTTGCAAATTGTACTCATATATCTTGGCAATACGCCTTGCTTCTATCAAAGTACGTGGTCGTTGGAGTCGAACGATGTGCACGGTCCTTACGAAGGCCTTCAATGTAGGCTTGAATTGCATAATCCTCATTAAGGTGAAGCTTACATTGTAAGGTGTCAAATTCATCATTGTAATCGTCAAGGAGTCCTTTTGATAAAGGCGTTTGAAATCGCCATTGGGGATTCGAATCCGCTCCAAATCGTGCTAAAAGAGCCAAACGGTATTCTCGCCCAAGCAATGTTACGCCCATGTTCTTCATGCATATAAGACTCGATGCCACAAGTAACCTTTATCATCAAGGTTGACACTAGCCATTCGAACCTTCCAAGCATCCGGTGTGCCATCAATTTCAAAATATTTGTCACATTGGTCAAGCCATCCCTCTATATTTTGACGTTGAAACTTGGGAAAATCAAACTTGGTCAATCGGGTTGGCGGAGTATACTCGTTTCGTTGCCGTTGATGCTCTTGGCGTTCGTGGAATCCTTGTCCAACTGCACCTTTGGGGTTGTTCGGGTTGGCGATCAACAAGAGTAGCCAATTGAGCCGTGATAGTTTGAAGAGTATCTTCAATTGCAGTGACACGATTTCCGATAGGCTGTAAAGTATCTTCAATTGCCTTAAAACGAGTTTCGGTAGGATCAGTCATTGATGCGATCTGAGCTCTTGTATTAACCATACAAGGTTGAATTTATTCAGGATAGGCGTAAAAACCGAAACCGAATTATTCGGACCCCAAACCAAAATCGAAATGCGAGAACTGGGAGTATCCAATGATGCAACAATGATATTAATCGTAATACAATGGAAACCAAAGACAAAGAACCAAAGAACCAAACTCCACATGAACAAGACCCAAAACCAGAAAAACAGAGGCTGACGATGACAGGAGAAGTCTTGAAACTCACCGAAACAGTCAACCAAGAATTTAAATGAGGACCCAGAATTAATTTCACGTGAAGCCAGATGCATGCGAGAGAGAATCAACCCACGGTGCCAAGTCGGAACCGACCGACCGTAATTAAAGATTTTGGACGAACAGAATTTATACCCGATGCAGAGGAAAATTACCTTAACCCGAGTGCAACAGAGTAGCGGTGGTCGAATCGAAATGACGTGATGTTGCCGAAACCAGAAAGAATTACACCCAGAACCCAACGAAACTCAACGACTGGATACTGAGTGATATTTCCGTCATAAGCCAAAACTAGAAGCAGTCAACGATGATCCAGAACCGACAATATCCACTCTCTGAAGTCAGACGAACAGACGTAATCGATTAAACCCGATCGGTCAACGAGTGACGCAAATCTCCAATGACTGAAAACGTGGCGGGACGTGGGACCCAGCGACGTTGCACAATTGCTCGAATCGGTCGATAATGTCTTTTAGTGAGTCAAGTTTTTAACTTCGGGTCTTTCTTGATTTCCGAATATACCACACGAAGCTTGACGAGAACCTGACCCAATCACGAAACAAGACACCTGTCGACCAAAGAGAATTCTGACAGCCAAGAAGAGACGACGTGGACCACAGAAATGCAGAACCCAGTCGACTTGGTCAGTGATGAGGAACCGTGGATGCCGAAACCAATTTTGGACCCAGTTGACAAAAATAGAGACCAATGGATATCCAGAAACGGCCAAAAACCACCGAATGACCGAATGTAATTAATTCGCCGATTATCCAACTCGAACTTGTCAAAAACTCGAACAAGCGTGTGAATTAATCTCAAGAATATATTTCTTGATGCTTCGGCCTTGATTCTCGCTAAGAATTAATCTCAAGAATATTTTTCTTGATGCTTCTTTTTGGACTTTTAGCCGATTACGATGCCAACCGAACCAATAGGGTCATGACTCGCTCGGTTCACCTTGCATTTGGGTCAAAAGGTCTTGAATATCGAACCGAGCCGTGAGTGAAGAGAAGAATGACTCGGACTCGATTCAAGAACTATACTGATTCACACGGAGGAGCCGAGGATGACTCGCTCGATACCACCGATAAGAAGGTTGTAGAGAATTAGGGAGATTGGGAGAGAAACACATCGAAACAATATCGTTATTGTAACGCTCATTCCATTCATACACAATATTGAACATACATGAGTGATTAAGCTAGGCTCTTCCCTTTATATAGGCTAGCCTTAGACTTAATCATGGTAAGGCCCATAATGACCCATAAGCCCATAACAAATACACATGAAAGCAATACAATCAGATCCTAATGTCCTACTCCTAATGGCCTTATAGAATTAGTAATATGCCACTATTACCCTTAACTACTTACTATTATCCCTAATCAGTCCTAAGGCCTCATAGGATTAATATTGTGCCCTAATTCCTAACCCATTGATACATATTATTTATGGTTTATGTATCAGCTCGAGTTAATCATGGTGCACCAAGGACTAACAATACTGCTATTAGTAACTAGCGTTCTGTATCAAGTCCTCTTAAGAACATCTTCAAGCATGCTTGGGGCCCATTTATAAAAGCAATAAAAAGTCCTTCTTTCAATACCATGATAAATCATATCAAATATGACATAATAGAATGCCCCAACATGAAAGTTCACAAACAATATCTCAAAACATTCCTTTAAATGTAATCTATACTCTTTACAACATCAATAAGAACATGAAACAAATCCGATAAACTTTAGTTGGCAAAATCATACTTGTAAAGATGATAATTAACATGAAAGTATGGCGACTAGTAAGAACATAATTTATAAAAATTATAATGGAACGCTATCCACTCACCTATTGTGCTCTCGAATATATAGTGCCTCTTATTATCAACTTCTGACTTATCCTCTCCATACTCCCCTAATGTCCTGGAACAAAATCTTGTTACTTCAACTATAACTTCTACAAACCTTCCATAATATCTCGTTTAATCAAAATTCTTCATTCTATTATTATCTACTTAATCCACACATTTCAGTTTAGCCCAAAACGAAACTATTGATGAATCTTTTACCAAATTCTTCTATATACAAGAACATCCACTTAATTCATATCCATTATTCTAACCAATATCTTCATGTTCTACCTTAACTATATGTTCTTTTAAATCATTAATCAGTATCCTCCAACTTTTAACTATTCTTCCTTTTTGTTTTATTATTATTATTATTTTTTTAAAAAAAACACTTTTTGTGCAACCAATCTACCAGACCTCAAGAATGTTCATTTTACCTTCACAACTAACAAACCTCACATTCCAGTTATAAATCAATTTCTATTGAACACTGAATTTGAAACATTTATTCCAAACACTAAATGGAAAGAACACCATCAATTCCCAACAACCCTCTTTCTATAACAGACTTTCAAGTTTTATCTTTAGATGGAATTTAACTGATAATAAACCCAAAATAGAATTCAAATTCCTCACTAATGTCAAAATACTATAAGCACACATACAAATGAGCCTCTTCCTTTTGAACATTTTATCAAACACCTTGTGGGCACTCAAGAGTAACTCATACCACAAATACCCAAATTCATAAACTACGAACAAATATGATATTACTTTTTTAGCATTAATAAAATCTCTAAAGATTTTAAAACAACTTCTTTTAACAGATTTATCATCAATTTTGCAAATACACAATCCTAATCTAATAAGTTCAATCAGCATCAACCATAAAGGAAAAGAAAGGATCCAAGTATATCACACACATCAAAGACGATGAAGAACAAAATAGTGATAAGTTAAACTCACAGCTGCAACGAACAAACCTAGACCAGAAGAAAAAAGATTGAAACCTCTGCACCAACTTGTAATGGACTAAAGTAGAGGAAGAGGACAGTGGTGAACGAAGGTGGAGAGACCTGCCAGCGGTGGTGGTGACGGACAAAGGAGAGGACGCCGGATGTGGTGGACAAGGACGATGAGCAACAGACCTGAACGGAGAGGAAGAATAACGAAGCCTCCATAAATCTCCCAAAACGACCGATGATAAGATGAAGGGGAAGAAAATATCTGAAATGGTGGTGAACTTTGAATAAAGAAGTATGAAATGTGCTTCTTGCAATAGTTGATCAATAAATTAATAGGACCTTTTGGTAATTTGAAAATAAGCTAAAATAAAATATAGATATTTGTTGTTAGCATTACATTGTTGTTGTTGGTGACGTGAGGTGAGGAACCGAAATTAATGTAAACAATTAAAGGCATGAAATAAATCTGAAAGATATTCTTAATATCTTCATTCAAATATTTCAATATTTGAGTGAAGATATCCTAAGATACTAAAAAAATATATAATTAAGATATCCTAAATTACCCATTGATCTACAACTTAGCTTATGGGAATAACTGCCTATAAATAAATAAGTAAAATTATTAATTTAATTTTGCTAGTATCCAGATTTACTCATCCTAAACTTAAGACCACTCAACAAGTCACAAAAATTAACTAATAGAAAATATCTAAAATAACATAAGTAAATATTTTCCCAAAAAAATTTACAGCAAAGGAGAAAACATCAGAAATTTGGGATAGTAACAGCAAGTTGCCAAAGAAATTATACTGCAGCTGATCAGCAAGGTTTAGTCCAAGAGTTCGTTCATTCGCGACGACATATATCAAGTCTCATTCAATTTGTCCAAAATTCTTGGCACTTCCAGAAAAGCAACTTGAGTTTCAGCAATGTTAAGAAAAGAACGCTCGGCAAGGTATCTAACAAAAAAAAAAAAAAAAAAGGCTAAGAAACTAGAATCCTAGTGAATGTATGAACTGTAACTATCCTCAAGCAAAAATAATGAACAAACTTAGCCAGGGAACTTTCAAATTTCAGAAATTTCAGAGTGTTTCACAACCAGCTACAAGAAATTCCACTGAGAAAGGCTACACAAAACACTCAATGGTTAGGCAATTGGGTGTTCACAGCATCTAATGAAAATGTGCAACTTCATCTTAAAATTCTATCCCTTAAGGTCAGACTTTCAGAAAGTTAGCAGTTAAAATTTTCTTATATAGCACAGTAGCAAAAATGTTTATCAAAATTTTCTGGAATACATCAAAGTGCTGGCTAAAATTGATAATGCAAATTCCAGCAAACGAAAATTGATAAAACAGAACCAAAATTGCAGCAAACAAAAAATGTAAAAAGGAAAACAATTCCATTCCATTAAACAGAAATCAAGATTAAATAACTACTTTTTCCGGTTGAAGTAGAACTTGCATGTTTAAAACAATAAGGGTTTGTTTTGTTTTGTTTTTTTGAAAGCTTGGCAAGCTAAATTCACACAATTAATTATATGAAGAATCAAGAGATGACATTCAAAATAGTAAAGCTAGCCAAGAGCAAAGCCATCACGTTGATTTGAAAATAAAAGATCCTGACCACATTCTCAATCCAAAACTTCAAATATACCTTCAAGTATTCTAATACATCTAACCCTTTACAAAGAAGTAAACTTCAGAACCAAAGGAAAATCCAAGAGATGACGCAAATGGTTGAAGCAGAGGATAAAACTCAATGAATCCAATGGCCCAAACTGTTTATTTAAAACATCTAGAACTTTTTGTGTGTGTGTGGGGGCGGTGTGGGGTGTAGGGGGAGTATGTGGTTGCACGTATTACAAAATTCCAGCAAATATTCAGGATCAAATGTTAAATGGAAATTAATTCAAGTAACAAAAAAACTACTATGGGTAAATGAAAATCACATCAAAATCCTTCAGTGCTAATTACAACAACAACAAGTTCAGTAGAACACACATTGAACCAAACCAAGAAATGATGAAAACGTCCACAAAATTGTTTTTAGTTGAATTTAGACAAAGGTTTTAAAATTCTAGAAATGTTGACTCAAGGCACCAGCTTTAACCAACTGAAATTCCAATGAAAATGTTAAGGGTCAAAACTTGAACCCCAAACATTTCCTCAAAGTGTATAACCAATGAATCACGGCACAAGGATTCAATCACCTACCATAGATAGTGCAATATAAACATTAAAAAAAATGGCTAGTGACCAAAAATTCAGTATGAGGCCACTATATAAAACCAAGGGACTTCAGTATTTGTTCAAGTTTGAAGAAAACTTCCAAAATTTTGTTCCCAATCAGACATGTATATATGTCCTTGTGAAAAATGACAGGAAGCAACAATTGGCTCAACTTGAAAAACCTGACAAAAGACAGTAAGGTGCAATAAAAATTTCAGAGGTGTAGGTTTACACAGAAAGCTCAAACAGTGAGTAACAGATTATAATTAGAACTTATGCAAAACCAAATCAGTAACTAGCTAAACATACAAAACGATTGGACAAAACACACCAGCGATTCCAATTCAGCAACAATAAAAAAGGAACAACATAATTCAAGAAAATCATTTCAAATTCGGACATATTTTGGGCAGGCAACAAACCTCAATATTACTTAAAGTGAAATTTTTCCAAAAAGCAATAATAGTTCAGTAATTGAAACTATGCAAAAGAAAAAGAAATGGATCAATAAACACCAAAATGAATCAGGTCCAGCAAATTATTTTGGTCCAAACGCAAATTTGTCTGAAATTCCTGTCAGCTGAAAACCTAAATAAGTTTAACCACATGCACCAAGTCCAATAGAGGAAAAATAAGAAATCAAACATTTAAGAATTTGGTATTTACATCATATTTCCTTTTAAAATATAAATATAAGCCAAGACAAACTAAAGGTGTGCCTGTGCGCCCACTGCAGGACTTGTAAGTAGGCCTGCCTCTATAATTATCATTTCATTTTCCCTTGTAGAAGCTTATTAGACTTGGGCTGAATCCATAACATAATCAACTGACATGTATATATGGTAAAGATATTTCTCTTGGATATGTCTTTTTTATTATTATTATTCTCTTTGCATTATCTGAGATTCTGTGTATGTATGAATGATGGCAAGATTAATTACTGTCTCATGAGAATCATATATGAGCTTAAAATTACTCATTGAATAAATTTTGATGGAGATGTTTCCCAAAATACAGTGGAATAGCCTATTAGCCAAAATATGTATTGGTTATTTACACACTAAATTCAAGTTCAAGAACAGAGCACACAAGCTTTGCCATATGTTAGATTTTGGACTCTCTAGGCACATAAACGGTGCAACCGGTACAGCAAAGAATATGATTCATCAATTATATGGTGTGTGAAAAATTTAAGACAGCAAGCTAATCTGCAAACCACTTTTCATTCCTGAACAACAGCAACAGAGCAAGGTCAAGAGAGTGTATTTTATTTTTCTTAGGTTGGTGCAAAAATCTCCAATGTATAAGCTCATATTCCCAACATCAGTTCCCAACAACTTAGACAGCTAAATGCTCTTTACAGTGGCTATGCAACAGGAATTTAAATTAAGCAATGCACCAATATATCATGACAAAGTCCCATTAGCTAACTATGGCACAAAATAGTGCTGCAAAATAAAATGCAAATAGAGTGTATAACACAAGCAAGGAAGAACACCAGCAAATGCTGAATCCTAATTCGGAAGCCAAGGTATGCTTAGCAAACTACATTTTTAGAAATGCTGGATACTTTTTCTACTTGATCCATTAGTATTAGCCTCATGCAAAGAATATAATATTCCATTGATCACAATTTGTAAAGTTATTCCTGAATATGCTGAATATGCATTTGGCAGCTATTCCTATTTGTCTTCATAAAAATCACAAATATTCTATAAGACCTAAATGACAAAATTCCATAGAATTTGTTGCTGGATTTCTGGCCAACCTGCCAGAACATTTTAGTTTATAGACATTTCCTTCCCAACCCAACTTTTAGGGAGAGTTATTTTTTTTATCGTTTTCTTTATTATTCTCTGAAGCAACTCTACATTAGACACCATTAATAAAATCAGAACAATGGGCACTTTCAATAATATTCATTAACAATTTGTCTTTGTATTTCATCACAATCATTTCATATAAATCTGAGACATGTTGCAGTATCTTGAAAGGATCACAGCAACAAAAAAGAAAAGAAAAAAAGAGAGGATATCTAGCTTGTATTTATTTTTTCTGCTCATGACACTGCATAATTTTATTTGATCATTGATAGTTTTGGCAAAGGGAGGCAGAAGCATTAAAGCATCAACAACAGACCCTACAAGGAAACCATCGGTACAAGTCTTTTCCATTATTTATCCAGCAAAATATGTCCTGGAAACTCTATATTTCAGTGTCAGACATGGAAGTATTGTCATACTCCGTACTAAAGTACTGTGTTGTGGCATGCTACTTTCAAGAAGATAAAATGTCCATTATATAGTATCATTTCCATCATGGTTACTCCCAGTTTCAGCTAATTTGACTTCCCACAAACTTTGGGAATTAATAGAGCTATATCAGACAACACTACTATCTTTTTTTTTTCCTTGGGGTGAAGAGACATTACTGTGACATATATGCCAGGGTGTGAGCCACAAATATGATAAGAAAAACTTCATTTGAAATCCATATACGCCTCTCAACTAAAAATCAGAAAACCTAACATATATCATTTTATAAGAAGAATTATTTTTAAGAAATAATAAGACAAAAAGAAAGGCATTCCTTCTGCAACATACTATTCTAACAAGGAGAAGAAAGACACAATAGACTTTCTATAAGGCCTTAAATGATGCCTCAATTATGATTATGCCCGGGTTCATAATGATAATTGAGATGCCAATGAAGAACCCTTGCTCCACGTAACTATAGGAAACCTGGCTCTAATACCAAAATGTCATGCCCTAAAAACTAGGGGTGATCGACATGGAATATGAGGAGACTCACATTCCTTAAGCCTTAAACTTAAAGATTAAACCTCCCAAAAATCCTACAATGATCCGAATTTTCATTACAACCTTCGGGACTCCGTTCTATATAGCATATACATATACATATACATACATATTCCAAATTACAAGAAAACAAAAATAGGGATCCTGCCTATAGATTACGTGGAATATCTAAACTACAAATATTAATACATGAATGAAAACTTAACTTTACATCTACTTGCCGTTGTTCCAAAATATATCTACAAGCTTGATCAACAATGGGAGTCTTCACTGTTCAACTGAAGATGCAAGGTCATCAATGCTATTTGAAGTCAAAAGTTTTTCCAGTGAATAAGGTCCCATTTATATAATTTAGTGAAATACATGAGAAAATAATTTAAACATATTTAACCTTGAATAACGATATGGCAATAAAAAAATCTATATGAGATTATGAATCAAATACATCCAAATACTTAATAAATCATTTTGTTTAACAAAATCAGTTTTAAAACATCAAATCTCAAATCTCACTTATTTTTAGGACTTCTACGGAACGAATAACAAGCATGGACACACAGTCCTACGAGGGTAACTAACCAAGCGTAGCTCAAGGCTACGAACACAAGCGTGGACACACACAAAGCGTCAAGGGAACACAAGCTTGGGTCCACGAGGGTAAGTAACCAAGCGCGGCTAGAAGCCACAAAAACAAACACAGCACAAGGCCACGAAAACCAGCAGAGGTACCAAACCCACGAATATCAAGTGTGAGAACGAATCCCACGAATATCAAGCGAGCTCGAGTTAACCATGGTACACCAAGGACTAACAATACTGTTGTTAGTAACCAGCATTCTGTATCAAGTCCTCTTAAAAACATTTTCAAGCATGCTTGGGGCTATTTATGAAAGCAATAAAAAGTCCTCCTTTCAATACCATGATAAATCATATCAAATATGACATAATAGAATGCCCCAACATGAAAATTTACAAACAATACCTCAAAACATTCCTTTAAATTCAATCTATACTCTTTACAACATCAATAAGAACATGAAACAAATCCGATAAACTTTAGTTGGCAAAATCATACTTGTAAAGATGGTAATTAACATGAAAGTATGACAAGTAGTAAGAACATAATTTATAAAAATTATAACGGAACGCTATTCACTCACCTATTGTGCTCTCGAATATATAGTTCCTCTTATTATTAGCTTCTAACTTATCCTCTCCATACTCCCCTAATGTCCTGGAACAAAATATTGTTACTTCAACTATAACTTCTACAAACCTTCCATATTATCTCATTTAATTAAAATTCTTCATTCTGTCATTATCTACTTAGAATCCGATATTATTGCATTCCAATTCCTTCCCGATACCTCCCAAGGAAAATCCTGAATTGGATCCAAAATTGACGAGTTAGCGTGAGCTTATCCATGCGGTTATGCACTCTTTGAATAGAAATCCATTTTTTGAAAGATCTCGGCTTTGGTGCTTTGGTGGGTCTTCAAGATCCTTTCGATGACCTATGTTGTGTTAAAGGGATATCTATATAATTCGATCGATTGCATAAAGCCCGCGGTAGCAACAGAACCGGGGAGAGTATACAGGAAAGACAGTTCTATTTCTATTCTATTAGTATTAGATTAGTATTAGTTAGTGATCTCGGCTCAATGAGTCCTTTCTTTCGTGATGAACTATTGGCACTAGTCCTACATTTTGTCTCTATGGACCGAGGAGAAAGGGAGCTCGGCGGGAAGAGGATTGTAACATGAGAGAAGCAAGGAGGTCAACCTCTTTCAAATATACAACATGGGTTCTAGCAATGCAATGTGGTTGGACTCTCATGTCGATCCGAATGAATCATCCTTTGCACGGAGGTAAACCTTTGCCTGCTAGGCAAGAGGATAGCAAGTTAGAAATTTTGTCTTGGCAGGACATGTATTTCTATTACTTTGAAATTCATAAATGAAGTAGTTAATGGTGGGGTTACCATTATCCTTTTTGTGGTGACAAATCTTGTATGTGTTCCTAAGAAAAGGAATTTGTCCATTTTTCGGGGTGTCGAAGGGGCATGGAAACACATAAGAACTCTTGAATTGAAATGGAAAAATAGATGTAACTCCAGTTACTTTGGAAATGGTAAGATCTTTGGTGCAAGAAGAGGGGTTGATCCATATCATCTTGACTTGGTTCTGATTTCTCTATTTTTTTAAGAATATCGAAGTCGGGTCCTTCTCCTACTCGTATCGAATAGAATTAGATCGGTAAAATCATAAGGTTTTATGAAAGCATGTGCTATTGCTCGAATCCGTAGTCAATCCTATTTTTGATAGGAGCAGTTGACAATTGAATCCAATTTTTCCCATTATTTTCGTATCCGTAATAGTGCGAAAAGAAGGCCCGACTCCAAGTTGTTCAAGAATAGTGGCTTTGAGTTTCTCAACCCTTTGCCTTAGGATTAGTCAGTTCTGTTTTGCGATTGGGGGGTGGGGCAAGGAAAGGGATATACCTCAGCGGTAGAGTGTCACCTTGACGTGGTAGAAGTCATCAGTTCGAGCCTAATTATCCTTAAACCCAATGTGAGTTTTTCTATTTTGACTTGCTCCCCCGCCGCAATCGAATGAGAATTGAGAATGGATAAGAGGCTTGTGGGATTGACGTGAGGGGGTAGGTAGGCCGGTAGGGCTATATTTCTGGGAGCAAACTCCAGGCGAATATGAAGCGCATGGATACAAGTTAAGCCTTGGGATGAAAGAGAATTCCGAATCAGCTTTGTCTACGAACAAGGAAGCTATAACTAATGCAACTATGAATCTCATGGAGAGTTTGATCCAAGCTCAGGATGAACACAGGCAGCATGCTTAACGCATGCAAGTCGGACGGGAAGTGGTGCTTCTAGTAGCGGACGGGTGAGTAACACGTAAGAACCTGCCCTTAGGAGGGGAACAACAGCTGGAAACGGCTGCTAATCCCCCGTAGGCTGAGGAGCAAAAGGAGGAATCCACCCGAGGAGGGGCTCGCGTCTGATTAGCTAGTTGGTGAGGCCATAGCTTACCAAGGCGATGATCAGTAGCTGGTCCGAGAGGATGATCAACCACATTAGGACTGACACACGGCCTAGACTCCTATAGGAGACAGCAGTGGGGAATTTTCCCCAACGGGTGAAAGCCTAACGAAGCAATTCCACGTGGAGGTAGATGACCTACAGGTCGTTAACTTCTTTTCTTGAAGAAGAAGGAAGGACGGTATCTGGGGAATAAGCATCAGCTAACTCTGTGCCAGCGATTGCGGTAAGACTGAGGATGCAAGCATTATCCGGAATGATTGGGAGTAAAGCGTCTGTAGGTGGCTTTTTAAGTTTGCCATCAAATCCCAGGGCTCAACCCTGGATAGGCGGTGGAAACTACCAAGCTGGAGTATGGTGGGGGCAGAGGGAATTTCCAGTGGAACGGTGAAATGCGTGCAGATCGGAAAGAACACCAACGGCGAAAGCACTCTGCTGGGCCAACACTGACACTGAGAGACAAAAGCTAGGGGAGTGAATGGGATTAGATACCCAGTAGTCCTAACCGTAAACGATGGATACTAGGCGCTGTGTGTATCGACCCGTGCAATGCTATAGCTAACGCATTAAGTATCCCGCCTGGGAAGTTCATTCACAAGAATGAAACTCAAAGGAATTGACAGGGGCCCACACAAGCGGTGGAGCATGCGGTTTAATTCAATGCAAAGCGAAGAACCTTACCAAGGCTTGACATGCCGCGAATCCTCTTGAAAGAAAGGGGTGCCTTCTCTTTGGGAACGCAGACAGTGTTGTGAAAACTTCGTTCAGAAATGTAGAAACGTCCATTTCTACGTTTTTTGCCAAAAATCGTGGCGAGACGGGTGTAGGAACGGATTTTGAGTTGACACGGTTGAAATGCCGTGTCAACTCAGTACAATCGGCAAGTTTACCGTGTCAGACGCTAGCTGCTGCTTCTTCTTCGACCGTCACTAGCTGCTTCTTCTTCATTGTGGACCGCTATAGGATCTCGTGGCTGTGGTGGAGGGTGAAGGAAGGAGGTCGCCGATGGTGATGGTGGTGAAGGTGAAGACCGCCGGCGACTTCAAGGAGGTGGAGGTTGATGATGAAAGATGCAGGTCGAGGTCCAAGGTCTGTCTCGACTCTCGCGATGCTAATTCTCAATATATCAGATCTCCCCCATCGTTCTAGACCTTAAGTTTTGACCAGGGCCCTAACTGCAAAAATTGAAAGTTCTGAAGAAGGGACTTAAGTGCGAATATTCAAAATATTTGTGGGGCAAAATTGAGATTTTAATATATATTATGATAACCGAGTTTGGACTTAATTATTTCCTTGAGTGTTTGGACTTAAATTTGTGATAACTTTAATGTATTTTTTTTTTTTTTTTTTTTTTTGGATACACATAGTAGGGGAGGGGGAGTTCGAACCCGGACATGGGGAGGAGCTAAGCTCCCATGCCACCGCGCTACTAAGGCGCTGGCAATGTATTGGTGTGTTTTGGTTTTATATATGTTGGATTTTATTATTTTTGTAGTACGTAGTAAACTCTTACGTTTCGTGTACGTTTTACGACTTTATGTTTTTGCTCACCCTTACCGTTTCTACGTAGACTCTACACATAGTAGGGGAGGGGGCAGGTTCGAACCCTGGACATGGGGGAGGGGAGCCAAGCTCCCATGCCACTGCGCTACTAAGGCGCTGGCAATGTATTGGTGTGTTTTGGTTTTATATATGTTGGATTTTATTATTTTTGTAGTATGTAGTAAACTCTTACGTTTCGTTTACGTTTTACGACTTTATGTTTTTGCTCACCCTTACCGTTTCTACGTAGACTCTACGTCTTAACAACACTGAACGCAAACACAGGTGGTGCATGGTTATCGTCAGCTCGTGTTGTAAGTCCTACAACGAGCGCAACCCTCATGTTTAGTTGCCAAGGTTGAGTTTGGAACCTTGAGCAGACTGCCAGTGATAAAAGGAGGAGGAAATAGGTTTATATTTCTTTTTTCTCTTTGGAATTGGAATAAACCAAGTGGTGGTGTGAGAATTAAGGATTTTGTAAAATTATCATAGTTTTGAAAAAAACAAAAAATGCGCAGGCCAACTCGCCAACCCATGGGCTGGCCCGCATCAACCCAAGGGCCACATAGGTCGGGCCTGTATAGTGCGGGCTGGGAAATCCCCAACCTTAACCCTGCCAAAACCCACAGGCTACAAGTTGAGCCCGTATTATCGGCTCTAACTTATTTATCAATAAAAGTAAACTCTCGTGAGTTTATGATTTAAGTACACAATACAATTTTACGTTAGTGTAATGAGTTTGACAACCTTAGACACAATGAAATATTTGGAGTAAAAAAACAAAACTAGTGAGTTGAATCAAATGGACATATCACATAGGCAAAATTGTGTCAAAATGGGGCAACTATCACTACTTTAAAACAGTAAAGCTATTAGTCCCCAACATAACAATCTCATTGTCCCTGCTAAATAGCAACCCTATAGAAAAACTAATTATCTATTTATTTCCTCATAATAATGGAAATCTCAAAGTCAATTTTCTGGTCAACAAAAAGTGACTCTCTCTTTTCGTGCATCTTCCTAAGTTTTCTTGTATGGTTCCGAGCAGTATAAGTGATTCATCAAACTCAATCTAATCTAATAAGAAAAAAATTAGTTATCCCAAAACAAGAATCTGGTTTCAAAATTGTGTCCTACAGGCTCTAAAAAGAGCAGTTGTAATCTCATTCTTCTTTCTTGGGCTTGCGATATTTTTTCTCAATCTCTTCAGCCATAAACGTGGCATGCTCAGTAAGCTTCTTGATGTTGGGAAGTTGATAGCTCTGAGCCAAGTATACCCCAAATATTGTCCCTGTTATGAAGGATAATGATGATCTGATTATACCCATCACACTTGCTTGATTTCCCAAAAGCTGTTTTAACCACTGCTCAAAAAGAAGCAATCAATATTAGGCAAAAATTATATATACACCTCCTGTTTTTTCCCATCAAATGATCTATACTCTAAAGTGCACTTTTTTTTCTTGTCATGAAACCAATCAACTCAAGAAACTAGTTTAAAGTAAAGATCAAAATATTATAAATGGAACTGTTTGTTTTTATACATTATTCTTATTAAACTAAATACCATTTCCTTAATACAAGAGAATGAGAGATTATTGACTTTTGTTGCTCAGTAAGGGTTTTGATAATATTACTGATACAGATAAGAATGAGAATTTAGCCAAATTTAGATGGTTGAAACTGATGTTTGTCTGTATTCTTGGCAATGCTAGTATGTTTGTCAGAGAATCAATCAAGATGAAACCACAATCGCAATTCGATAAAATGTGAAAAATGACTTAAAATTAACCCATGTTAGTTATAAAAGATTTTGACCATTTAGATGACAAACCTGCTTAAGGAGCCGAAATCAGTTCTTCAAATCTATGATTCACAAAACAGAGAGAAAGAACAAAAGTATGCTTGCAGCACCAAACTGACAATATGCCTCAAAATGAGCAACAAAGAAATGACTAGCATTTAGTAGATTTAAAATTGATTCTTTCAATTATATAAGCTATTTTATAGTAATTTCTTATGAAGAGCAAAATCAAGGTTAAACACTCTGCTTTGGCTCAGTCATATTCACAGGATAATGATAATTAACGATAAAAAAAGAAAGGGCTGGATAGAAGAGGAGGACCAGAAGTCGACCTTCAAATCTGATTAAAATATCGGAGTCCATAATCTGGAAATTTTCACAAGCTCTCACTAATCAGTACTCTGAATTTTATATGACCTATAGTTGCAAGACTAAATTATATAAAAATCCCATTACCAAAACTATACAAAGCCTGAAACCAGTTCTTGACTCGCCAATATATATCTCACTGCCTGAACATTAAATTAACATCAAGTTTGAATATCAAACACAGAAGTTTTCCCTTTCTTCAAACAATGGAGGACCAGAGAGCCCTGAAAATTACTTATTAATCTGAAATATAGACATGGAAATAGCTAAACTACATTATTAGGAAACCCAAAAGCAACCGCTCCATCCTGGTGGCCTCATGAATTTTTGTCATGCAGTTAGAAGGCTGATTGAAATCAATGATCAGTTATAAGAATTATCACATGAGTATTACAAAAAAATGCTGAATTGAACATCAACACATATTACAGTAGGTAAACTATAACCATTAAATTTAATCGGCTTCAAATAGGAAAATAGAAGTAATAAAGAAACATACTAGAAAGAAAACGTCCACCCAGTAAGAAAGTTTCCATAATGTTCTTAAAGTAGAGCAGTTAGCTTTTAAGAAAGTTTCCACAATGCAAGTCCCACGACTCAAATTCAAAGTATAACACAGATATTATATAAAGAAGCCTTGGATAAACAATTGGTATCAAGTCCTACTTCAAACACGTAGAAAAGAAGTCCCCTTCAAGATTGCAAATTAGGTCGATCGTAATATAACCATTAACCCAGATCCACTTCAAACAAAATTATGCATATATAACAACCCAAGTACATACAGAAAAATTCGCTTGTAGTAAGAAAGTTTCCACAATTCTCTCCTCAAAGTAGAGCAGTTAGCTTTTGACTTATTTTCCAAGCCAGTTAATGTGAAGAAATTTCAATAGCATAGAAAATATCAAATATCTCATCGTTTAAAGGACAAGGTACACACTTTTCGAATTGATTTTGAGATTTGAGATACGGGCATTCTTAAGCTTCAAACACCACCCTCTCTCTTCTCTTCCTCTCCAAACCGGTAATCATTCCAACAAGAACTTGTGTTTTAGCCTAACTTAGCTTATTTGAAATCCCCAAGCTCCCACAAATTTCGTCCCTCAACTCGTGACCAACTAAAACGACCATTTAAACAAAAAACGAAATACAGAATAACATACGAAGAATGATATTGTACCGGCGGCGACGGTGACGGGGGGTGTGCTTCAATGTCAACGGCGATCTCCCAAGGATCCCGCGAAGAAGCTATGATCTAATATACCTTTTTTTTTTTAATATCTTGATCTCAGATACCTTGATCGCCTTCCGCCGCGAACCTGGCTTCTCTCCTTTCGGGTCCCGTCCGCTGCCTATCCTATTCTACCAGACTACAACGTTTCACCGAATCCACATTACATGGACATAATTATGTGCTTTTTAAGTGGTTTATATATAAGCATATTTTTTTTTTTTTTTTTTTTTTTTTTATATATTGTATTTATGTAGATTTAAATTATATACTTTTTTATGAGATTTTTTTCACCCAATATCTCAAATTAATTAATTTTCGATTCTGCGTTTAATCATTTCCTTTTTTGAAGATATTTCAAATATCTAGGTGAAGTTTAAGGTATGTCTTTTTAATTTTCTAAGGGGATCAAATTAGGGAGTAATATTATCAAGCAATTTATTAGTTATGGTCCGTAAGACACACATGGTTATTTGCTCAAATAAGGCTAAGGTTTGGTTATGATCATATAAGAGCCATAAAATCAAGTTTTAGATTACATCCAGGTAGGAAACTTGAAGGAAGAATTTGTCTTTGAATGTGGTCGAAGGAGGAAGGTTGGAGAGACTTTTTGCTCTCGTAAAAGTATTCCCCGTATGAAAAAGGACAGTATCCTTCCATGACCGGATCATGTTTGGTCAACCCCTCGAAGCTTGATGGTTGGTTATAGATCGTCATACCCATATCTTCTCTATATTTGAGATATAACCTGGTTGTTCGCTTATATGGTATCGAGTCGGTGAATTAATGATAATATGAAACCGAAGTTTGATCCCTTTCTGTTGATATTGTTAAAGTTTACTTTATTCTCCTCGTTTATTGCATTTTGAATTGTTGTTTGAAGATCTCTTTAATAGAAATCTTATTGTGTGTTTAGTTTTTGTTTAATTTAAGTTTATTGTTTGCTTAAATATTTATACAAGCTATAGTTGTAATATTAAGTTTTAATTATGAATATAATTAAAAAGTTAGAACCTAGAATGTATGAAATAGAATATGAAAAGTTACCTGATAGTTCTTATTTATTGCAAGAAAAAGAAGTAGAAACTTGTAATTTTACACCTTTTATATTAGGAGGTCAAGGAGAATATGCAATGAATCAATTAAATTGGAATAATATGTATTTAATGAAACAATTAGGAAGTTATATAAATCTAAATATAGAAGATTTATTACAGATATTTAATTTAGAAGAAATAATAAAGCAATTACCGGAAGAAACTAGAGAAATTTTAGAGAAAGAAGATATTAAAAATCGAAAGATAGATTAAGAGAATTAGCAAAACCATTAGAACAAAAAATATATGAAATTAAAACAGAAATTCGACAAAATACAAAAGAATTAAAAGAAATAAAAAATGATATTAAAGGAATAAAGAAGGCTTTAGGAATATTTGAAAATTTGGAACCAATAAGTAATAATCCTCAAATTAATATGATGAGATCTTTATATGAATGGGAAAATTCGATACAACTGTACTAAATATAAAAAACCAAAATTTAAATGTAAATGTAGAACAAACTAGAATAATAATAGAAGAAATTAAGAAAGGACAAAATGTAATTAATAATAATTTATTTACAATTTATGAAACTGTTAACAAAAATAAAATAGATATTGTAGATGGATTAAGACAATTAGAACAATTTTATAAAAATAAAGGAAAAAACATATAAGATGAATATAAAACGGAATATAAAAGTAATCAAGTATTAAAAAATGTAGAAATTAGAGATAAATTATTACGAACAGTAGAAACAAAAGATAGATTTGGAGAATTAATAAGTATATTTAATAACGCGGAAACTAGAAAATTAAATATGATGAGAAGTAGAAATGAAAACTCGATTCGGAATCGAAGATGAAATAAAAAGATTTATGAGTCAAGAGGAAACAAATTTAGATAAAATAACCCAAGAATTACAAAATTTAAGAATAATAGATGAAAATCAAATTAATATGCAATCCCCAATCGGAGTAGATCAACAACAAAGAACAACAACAACAACAAGAAGAACAACAACAACAAGAACAACAACAAGAAACATCATCATCTAGAACTCATATAGATCCACCGAAATACAAAGAAGAGTAAGAGAACAAGAAATGAGAAGACAAAGAGTCTTAGTAAGAGAAGATTTAAGTAATATTTCAAGTGCAGTTTTTTGATATTAGTTATAAAAAACCTAAAACAATTGGAAAAGAATTTATACCTCCTCCACTAGAACAATATGAAACTAGACAAATCCCAAATTCTCGAATATGGTTAGATTTAGATTGTAATTTAGATAACCAAGATTATGAAAATTAATTAATTTGAGATCTTGGGTTCAAAAAAATCTCGAAAGCAAGATATAATTTAAATCTACATAAATACAATATATAAAAAAAATTTAAAAAAAAATCAAAAAAAATATGCTCATACCTCTAATTATGAGCACCTAAAAAACACATAATTATGTGCATGGAATGAGAACCCGTTTCACCCGAAAGTAGGAGGAGGGAAGTGGTGAAAGCTGAAATAGTTTGGTGAGCGAAGGAAATGTATATATGTGAGAGAGAAAATATATTTTTTTTAAAAAAAAGGGTAAAAATGTTAAATACTAGGTGGGTACCTTTTTTGTTGAAAAAAGAATACTGAGTGTGTAGTGTAGTGGCAAACAAATAAAATATATATATATATATCTAACCCTAAATAGTTTACTTCCCCATTCTATGTCTAATTTATAATAATAAAAATAAAAGTAAACTTAATTGTATAATTTAAAATTTCACAGTTTGGCTTGTAATTTGACTAATATATAAAGTACAAAATAAACAATAATTAAAATTAATTATTTTTAAAATTTTATATTAAAGTATCGTATAAATTAAAGGGAGAATTTTATTTAAAAACTATATGAAATATCAAAACTCTAAAAGATCTATTAACATTTGAAAAGGACATTAAGAGATTTAAAAATGTTAATAAATTTACTATTATGTTGTAATACCCCTGAATAATAATAGAAATAGTAATGATATTAATAGATTAAAATAATACTAATAAAATAATAATGATTAATAATAGAAAAAAATAAATAAAAATAAATTAATAATATTGTATTGTTTCCGTAGTAATCATATTATTTTGTAAATAGTATTATTAGATTAGTCAATATTAGATCCAAGAATCTAGGAGTTAGTTAGATTAGATAATATTTTGAATTTTTGAATTCATCATCTAATCAAAATATATCTAATAATAAAACTCTACAATTTCTTTTAATTCATTTTATCGGGAATAAGTAAGTAGCCCAACCCAATAGCTAAAACCCTAGTTTTAATTATAAAAGTTAGGTCTAGCCGCTTTAAACCTAGAGAGGCTCGATATTTTATTCACCGCTAAACTTTTCTCCGCTACTACACCCTTGTTCCGTACTCGTCAATTGTTCTCCTAGGAGGTTAGCAACACGGAGATGTAATCCTAATCCCCATGAGTCTTAGGTTAGTTTTACATAAATTTTGATAGGATTGATATACACGAACTATACTATATGTAATGCTAATCCCTAGAATAATAAGAATTAATATTGAATATGTGTACAAATATAGTTTCTTCTTCTCGATTGGCGTGAGTAGTCCCTTGCAAAGTCCGTTAATATTGAGTATAAGTGTTGTGCGTTGCTCTGATTGATTTTAAGTAATTGAATATATATGTGTGTGTATGTGTATGTATGTGTGTGTGTATATATATATAACTCCTCTTCTCGTTTTGCGTATTTGATTTCTCCTTTTTATTTTTGCTTTTGCAAAGCTATTTGTGCAAGTACGTGTTGGTTCTCTGGACATGATCAATTGCAATATACTATTAATATAAAATATACCATATTGTGATAGTTATGCCTATTGCCATATTATTTGATATTCTTCTATTTATTCTTTCTTTGTATAATATTTTCCTCAAAATAAAATGGGACATGAACATTATATGTAAAATATCATTTTATCCTATATTTAATTAAATAATAGAAAAGTGAATGGAAGATAATTAAATAAGTATAAGATATTAGTAAATTCAATTGGGGGCACTTTAGTGCATAGAAATAATTCGGGGAATTTTACCATGTGTGTATTTTAAAATAATTAGGCTTTACTCAGATAGGTATTTGAGTTATAATATGTGTTGGCTCTTATATCGGATATTTGAATTATTATACTCCCCGAATAATTTGGAAAGTCATGATGCTTTTGAGTAACTGATATATTCAATGAAGAGATTGATAATTGTGACAAGTTTGAATTCCTTGATTTTGTGTGATTGTAATGGATTAATGGTGGGAAGATAGCTTGGGACGGTACCTCCCAAGTGATGAACACAACCTTTGGGCTTTATGCCACCGATGTGAAAAGATAGTATCCGTTCTTTCCAAAGTGGTGTCGCGGAGTTTAGGGACACTAGTAGCAACTTTGGAAAGAGGTGTGCACACTAGGAAGATATGTTTATGGCCAATTGATGATTGTGACTCAAGCGTGTTTAAGGGTCTACCATGGTTCTCTTCCCACCGAACTAAATAGACTGGCAGGTTTCCGGGTCTATACGAATTTAATAACGATAATGAATGATATTTGATTCAGTGTGAATATATGTATATATATGGCGAATATTGGATTTGTTATTTGATTAAATCACTATGTGATTACGTATTTGATTTTATTAATATATTTGAGCCATATAAATTGTGTTTATTAGGATTACCATTTTTGTCGATGTGTGTGTTCATGAGTCGCGATGATCCTTCGGGGAGCAGAATTTCGGTGAAACGGGTGTCAAAAGTTGGGGCTAGCAAGTGAGAAGCGAGAAAGATCATTTAGGATTCTAGCTAGTTTTCTTATTTTATTTTCTTTATTTTGAATAAAATACACCTATTTAAGTTCGATTTATGATTAATGTAATAGTAGCATTGCACTTGTCCCGGTACAAGTGCGGCGGTAACACTCTCCATGGTAGTTTATTTCAAATTTCAGTATTTATTTATGAAAATCATTTAAATTTTGTTATTATATCCATTCGAAATTGGGGGTGTTACATATGTCCTCAATTTTTTTAAAAAAATATTGTAAAAGCACCATGCCGGAGCTCCAGCTCTGGCCGATGGCCCAAACTTCAGCCTTTGGGGCTTTTTTGGGAGATGGTTTTGAATTTTTTCTTTAAAAAATTGAACCGTGTAAGGGGTGGGATTGAACCCACCTCACCATAATAGTGAAGGAGCTAGGTGGCCATTTGGTGACCATGTATGTATGTACGTATCTATGTATGTATAAAGTATTCTGTCTAACGTTTTTCTATAAAGAAACCTCTTGTGAAAACCATTACGAATCTTATCAAACTCATTATTACTTTTGTAAATCCTATTATGAAATTCTTCAAAGCCCATAAATGTTGGTGAATCTTGTCTAACATTTTTTTCATCAGGAAATGCTCTTGTGAAAACTATAACAAATCATGTCAAACTCATTATTGCTCTTATAAATCTCATTACGAAATTTGTCAAAGGCCACAAATATTGGTGAATACTGGTTAACATTTTTTCCATCAGGAAACAATCTTGTGAAAACAATTACAAATCTTATCAAACTCATTATTACTTTTGTTAATCCCACCACAAATTTTGTCAATCTCTTGTTTTCGTAATAGTTTTCATAAGACCATTTCCTAATGGAAAAAATGTTAGATAGGATTCATCAACATTTGTGGCCTTTGACAAAATTCGTAATAAGATTGACAAGAGTACTAATGAGTTTCACAAGATTCATAATAATTTTCATAAGAGCGTTTCTTGATGAAAAAACATAAGTCAAGATTCATCAACATTTGTGGGCTTTGACAAAATTCATAATGAAATTCACAAAATCAATAGAGTTTGATAAGATTTGTAATAGTTTTCACAATAGTGTTTCTTGATGAAAAAAACGTTACACAGGATTCACTAACATTTGTGGGTTTTGACAAAATTCGTAATGGGATTCACAAGAGTAATAATGAGTTTGAGAATATTCGTAATGGTTTTTACAAGAACATTCCATAATAGAAAAATTTTAGACAAGATTCACCAACATTTGTGGGCTTTGACAAAATTCGTAATGAGATTCACAAAAAAAAAAAAATAGCGAATTTGACATGATTCGTAATGATTTTCACAAGAGCGTTTCCTAATGGAAATAATGTTAGACGGGATTTACTAACATTTGTGGACTTTGAAGAAATTCATAATGGGATTCACAAAAGCAATAATGAGTTTGACAAGATTCATAATCGTTTTCACAAGAGCATTTCCTGATGGAAAAAATGTTGGACTAGATTCACCAACATTTGTAATGGGATTTACAAAAGTAATAATGAGTTTAACATAATTCGTAATGGTTTTCACAAGAGCATTTCCTGATAGAGAAATGTTAGATGGGATTCACCAACATTTGTGAGCTTTGAAAAAATTCGTAATGGGATTCACAAGAACAATAATGAGTTTGATAAAATTCGTAATGATTTTCACAATAACGTTTCCTAATAAAAAAAAATGTTAACCAAAATATAAACACACACACATACGCGCGCGCGCACACACACACACACACACACACACACACATACATACATACATACATATATGAATATGTATATGTATACACACACACACATACATATTTATATGTATCTATATACATATATATATATATACACACACATTTTCCTAAGAAATAAAATTCCAGCGGTTTAATCATTTCCTTTTTTGAAGCATATTTCAAATATCTATGGAACAAGTTTAAGGTATGACTTTTTAACTTTCTAAGGGGATCAAATTAGGGAGTAATATTATCAGCAATTACTTTTAGTTTTATATAATTTTTATCTTAGGCTCTAATTTCTCTTAAACTTGAATTTATTGGTCTTTCTGCTAATAAATTTCTTTGGTTAAAATTATCCATAATTTCTTGTGATGTATCTATTGTTCTAAGACTTAGAGTTCTATTAATTCTATGACTTGATCATACATGAATACTTTTACAGAGAGTAAAACATCTCTCAGACCTTCCTCCTTCAGACCATACTCAGCAAAACCTTCCTTCCTTTCCTACTTCAGCGTCATCTAAAACTTGATTTTATGGCTTTTTATATGATCATAACCAAACCTTGGCCTTATTTGAGCAAATAACCATGTGTGTCTTATAGGACAATAACTAATAAATTGCTGATAATATTACTCCCAAATTTGATCCCCTTAGAAAGTTAAAAAGACATACCTTAAACTTGTTCCACAGATATTTGAAATATGCTTCAAAAAAGGAAATGATTAAACTGCTGGAATTTTATTTCTCAGGAAAATGTGTACAATATGAGAGTAGTAAGCTGAGTGTGTTGATGTTTTCCCTTCGTTTTCTACTAGATGCGTATTCTAAAACTTGATTTTATGGCTTTTTATATGATCATAACCAAACCTTAGCCTTATTTGAGCAAATAACCATATGTGTTTTACAGGACCATAACTAATAAATTGTTGATAATATTACTCCCTAATTTGATCCCCTTAGAAAGTTAAAAAGACATACCTTAAACTTGTTCCACAAATATTTGAAATATGCTTTAAAATTTTTTTTTTTTTTTTACAAATTTTGTACATTGTCGGCAAAACTTCTTCCGAACATGTTGCATGGCTATTCTTGCACTCTTTTACTTTCTAGATTAGCCTATCATCACTTTGTCGGTGTCAGCAAGCTCTTTCCTTGTCGTTTTCCATTTTGTCTTCGAATTTTCAAAGGACACTAAGATCTACTTCCGGATCTTCGATATCTTGCATGGCTCTTTCTCTTTCTTCACAATTCTTACACCTGTGATTAGAGTATTCTGCCAAGAAATTACATATCTTCTTCTTTGTCTTCTCTGAATTTTCCATTTTGTTGTTTCTCAACTGGTCAAACCATTGTACGAATAAAGGCTGATCATGTGAACTCTTTCCAAGTGCTACAATTATTGTTGTTAAACCGCAATAATATACCCATTGCTTCTCAGTGTTAATTGTTCTTTTCATTTCTTGAACAATAATATGATAATTCTGAGCTCTAATATCAGACATCTTGTTCTAAAATTCCTCGTCATCTTCAATGTCTTTTTTCACTTCTGCATCTGTCTCTATGAGTTTCTTTGTTGTTCCAAACTTGATTAAAGTAATTGGAGGATAAAACTTCTCTGGTGTGATTTCTGCAATTGTGGAATAAAATCTGATATATACACTGTGTTGTGTTACAACTCCAACATATATTTTAGTTGCTTCTTGCAAGGCTGGTGGCAATTCTTTAACTTCTTTGGGATCAGGATTACTGGGTAAATAAATAGCATGTAACATTCCATATTGGTATAAAATTCTTATCAGGTCTAGTGAAGTTCCTGGGTAAGCTAAAACTTTGTTAAAAGCCAAATGAGAGGCATATTTAACATGTGGATTTGAAAGTTCCATATTTCTAGTTTTCTTGACAAGTTTTTTGAAAAATTGATATTTAGGGTAATTATCAAATGAATCATTTCTAGTAATTCTAGGTGGTGTTGAGGTAGAGGCTTCTATGGCTTTTCCTTTTTCTTTTCTTCGGGCTTCCTCTTGCATTTGGGCTTTTATAATCTCATTGAAAGGGGTTCTAGTTTGAAGTGTTTGGGCAGTAGGCCCACTTACATTTTCTTGGGTTTGGGTAGATGACCCACTAACATTTCCTTGGATAGATGACCCATTTCTATTTGCTTGGGTTTGGGTGGATGGCCCAATTTGAGTGTATGACTCATTTAAAGAATTTAATTGCATAACAGTTTGTATTCCTGAATCAGCAATACTTACATTTCTTTTTCCATTTCCTTCCAACTTCTCTACTCTTTTAAATAGAGTATCGACCTATTGGTTGAGATATGCAATACGAGTTAAAAGATTATGTATGGTTGAACTGCATTGACTGTTTAACAGACTAACATTCATTTTTAGAATGTTTAAATCTGCTAAAGCTGTCTAGCATGCATTACAACTTTGATTAGAATTCACTTTTGAACTGGTTCCTGCGTTTCCAGTATTAAATTCTATCTGCTCATAAAATCTGCAATAAGATTATTCTTTCCTGGCACATATTCAATAACATAATCATAATAAGCCAAATCTCCTTACCATTTAAATAATATTTTATTAGCTAATTTTTTGTTTTTATTCTTTTATCAAGCCAAGATTTTACTTGTGTATTTTCAGTCTTAATAATAAATTGCATATTGACTATAAATAATTCAAATTTTTTTTCTACGCTTTCACTATCGCTAGCAGTTCCTACCAATTCAAATGATATTTCCATTGTGTTTCTAAGAATTTTCCACTCGCATATCTGATTATAATTTCTTCTCCTTTTTCATTTTCATGATATAATCGCACCCAATCGATTAGAGGCATCAATATAAATTATCCATTTTACATCTCTTTGTAAAGGTATTGTTAATTTTGGTAATTTTTGACAAATTTTCTTTAATTGTTCAATTACCTTAATTGTTTCACTATTCCATTTCCACTCGGTTTTTTTCTCCTACTAATTTAGAAATTTTTTATGTTAATTTTGCTAAATTCGGAACATAATTTCTTACTTGATTAATTAATCCTAAAAATGCTTGTAAATCTTTTTTATTTGTTATCCTACCAAATTCTAAAACTTTTTTACTTATGTGATCTTGTAATTCTATTCCATTTGTGGTTATTATCTAGCCTAGAAAGGGTATTTCTTGTTTTCTTAATATAGATTTCTTGGGTGATATATTTAAACCTTTTTCTTCAATTAGATCTACAAACAAATTTAAATGTTTTTCATGTTCTTCCTCATTGTCTGAAAATATTAATATGTCATCTATATATATTACTGACAAAATCTCTTATATGTAATAACAATTTTGATACAAATTCTTGAAATATATACGGGACTATTATGATATCCCATAGGTAACACATTCCATTCATACAAACCTTGAGGTACTTGAAACCTGTATATTTCTTACTATCTTCTTCCAATTTTACTTGGAAAAATCCTGATTTACAATCAAATTTACTAAATATTTCCTTTCCTCTTATAAGGTTAAATAATAATTCCATTTTTAGTATTGGATATCTGTTTCTAATAGCTATACTATTCAAGTTTTTATAATTTATAACCATTCTACTTTTTCCTCTTCTTTCTTCACTAAGTTTTCTAACAATCATTTCTGGTGATGAATATTCCGATCTACTTTCTCTTATTAAATTATATTTTTTCATTTCCTTTTTATGCATTATGAATTCTTCTTTATCCTCTTTGTCCCAAGGATAAGGTTTACGAGGTTATCTCTTTACTATAGTCTTTCGGCTCTATTTTTGCCATTGGTTTAGATTTTTCCCAATGAATTAAAGGATTTTCACTAAAATTTTTCGATATTCTTTGTTCTATAGATTTTTCTTCACTAATTGTTAATGTTGCTAACATATGTTCTATCTTTACTAGTTCATTATTTTGTAAAAATTGTACTTCTTCTTTATGTTTTTTCTTTTGAAATTTTTCATCTTTCTTTTATATGGGCTTGTTATTCTAACTCCTATAGCTTCTTGATGTTTACAGGTGTTGTTAATACTAAAGCTTTTTCTATGAAAGTAAAAGGATAATATTTTTCTAAAAAGTCCAATCCTATTATTATATCACATTGAGGTTCATTATATTGATTTAATTCTTGGATTTTTAATTCATAATTTCCTATCTGTATCATTACATTTTTTGCTTCTAATTCTAACCTATGTATTTCTCTTCCTGCTGATTCCATTCTAATGATTCTACCTTTTCTTTTCCACATTTTCGGCGGTAACATTATATTTTGCTACTATTAGATTTGCTCTTGTATCTACTAAATCATGATATTTTCTAGCTCTGTGTTTCTCATAATTAAATTTTATCATTATGTAATATAATGGTCTTTCACTCATATTCTAGATAATATTTCCAATCTCTTTTTAAGATTGTTTTTATATAATTCTCTTTCATGCATATTTATTCTAATATGATCTATAACAGGGTGATGAAATCCTGGGAATCTATTATATAGATTGGGTAACCCATTCTTTTTATAAAAATTCTTCTTTCTTTATTTTCTCTATCTACATCCTTAATTATAAATCTCATCATTGTTTTATCTGTTCCTAAGATTTTAGTTAAATTATTGTTATATCTATAATATGTTTGCCATATCATTACTTGATTTTTTGGTCTTCCAACTATTGTTCTTACCTTGAATATACTAGTCCTCTTTTTTGCCATATCCTGTTTGATAAATAAAATTCCTATTAAACTCTAGATAATAATTCCAATCTTCGTTTAAATACATTCATTGCTAAATTTCTTTGTTGCAAAAGTTCATAAGCTTCTTCTATTTCTTCTATTGCTTGGTTTGCTACTACTGGTGCTTCCATAAACCTATCTTGTATTTGCAATACTCTTCCATATTCTAGTTTATTAACTTTTCTTATAAGTTTTATCATTAATCTGTAGAGACTTTTATCTGCTGTTGGTACTTTTGTTTTATAGTTTCTTGAAATATATGTAAGTTTTGGGTTTTGATTCATATCCTAGAGAGTAATTCTAATTTTTCTTTCAAGTGATATTTTATTTTTTACATGAAATCAATCTCCTCATATTTTGATTAAAATACATTGGATGATTAATAAATTTTCAGTTGTTAATCTTGACTTATATAATGTAATCTTTGATTTTAACTTCTTTATCAGTATTCTTAGCAAATTTACATCTGCATCTGGTACTAATTGTTGGAAATTATGCCCTAGGGGCAAGTCATTTTACCTTAGATATTTATGCTATTTAAGGAATTCTCTTTAAGTTATCATTTTCGTTTGCGTGTTTGTATTCATTACTGAACCCTGGATATATCTTATAGATTATCCTAAATGTCCCTGGTCGGTCATCTACGCGGAGCTAAGATAAGATAAGACCAGTATGACTTTGATGAGGTATGGAGATACGAATCAAAGTCATGGGCACTGTAAGAGTACAAGGTCTTTGGACCGACCCACAATGAGAAAGTTGCTGGATTAAGTCATAAGCTTATCTCATGTATAACCGCGTCACAACGCCCTATGACTGAGATCATCATGGATTCCTACATGATGAGTCACGACCTTTGACCTAGTCAAAAGTCACCTTTGACCGGGTGATGATAAAGGTGGGATCGGGATCGGTGGTTTTCATGCGGAGGAATGTGAATGGTCAAGATGAAATTTGTCCCTCACATTTGTAGAGAGATAATCGGCCCCTCGATGAGTGAGTCTAAGAAATGTATGGCCATACTGTGGTGGAAAAGAGTTTCCATTTCACTTATTAGACTACTCAAGAATCGAGAAAGTAGTGGTCAAGAACAGGAAGTTGACATTATTCATGCCTCATCCTTGACCAAATTATCGTGTGACAAAAGGGACGTGACATGGTTGTATCGTATCATCGATCCCCATGTGAATTGGGTAGTCGCAATGTCTTGCTAGAGGCCGCTTGCGACTTGTGAGCTGGTACAGTATTGGCTCACCGCCAAATCTCATATGGGCTAGGTCGCACACAAGAATAACCCAACACGAGCAAAAGTGTCCAGGTTCATTGAATCTCAGATTAATCTAAGATTTAATGAATACTGAATTTAATCTGGGGTAAATATATATATATGTGTGTGTGTGTGTGTGTATTTAAATTCGAAAATAATATAATAATATTATTTAATGGAGATTATAATATTATTATATAATATTTGTTTTGTATTTAATTTATTTGATAAATTAAATATCTAAAACAAATAGAGATGTTATATCTCATTTAATTTTCGATTATAGATATCATTATCTATTTAATTTAAATTGAGATATTGTATCTCAAATTTAATTAAATAGATAGATGTTATATCTCATTTAATTTTCGATTTATAGATATCGGTTTCAAGGTAGTAATTAAAATTGTGACAATTTTGTCTATATTAACTTGTAGAAATGAAAATAGAGAAAGAAGAAAGAGTTGAAAAAAATACACATTTATAAATGAAGTTAAAGTTAAAAATTTACCTATAATAATTGAGTTAACTACCTTTCTTTAATATATGTGATCTAGTTAAAAGAAATTTATAAATAGGAACAATGTACGTACTGAATTGTCTTTTGTGAAATTCAAGGCACTGACTTGGGATTTTGTACTTCTCAGGGTATTTAGTGGGGTTGTCTCAGAATAAAAAGGGCAGGCATGTATATATGTGTATATAGACAATAGAGACAGTTTTGTGTCGCTTGTTATGGCGGTCTTCACTCTTCAGCTACCGCTACAACTGCTTGTCGTCGTTGTAGTTATCGATAAAATGGCTACTCCCGAGGTGACCAGTCGGCTTTCAAAGGGTTATCATCTCCCAAGTCCCAACATCCCATCACTCCTAACATCGCTTAGACTCTCCACATTCTCTCGACGAGGCGTTCTCTGTTCTCCACAAGCTCAGATTCGTTCGCCTTTTCTCGGCGAGGCGTTCTCCGTTCTCGTGTTGTCATTAAGGTTCCTATTCAGATCTTGTTCCTGGTTATGTTTAATTTTTGAAGCATTTAGACTTCAAATTTTGGTTAGGGCTGGGCTCTGTTCTGGTTTGTCGTCCCCATTTTTGTCTTCTCTTTCTCCGTTTTCTGTTTTGCATTGTCTTTCCTTTGATTCCGGTTTACATGCTTGAAAGATGTAAGTGTACATAACAGGATGGCCCAATCCAGATAACCCAAACCCACTCTGTCGGCCCTTCTGGAATGTTGTAATTAGATGTTAGGTCCTTCTAGTTACTGTAACAACTTCTGTTAGATTAGATTGCTTACGTGTTACCTCATCTATCAAGTGTAATAGCTAATCTATTCTTTGTACAATGCTCTATAATAATAAATCATAGCCTCAGTACAGATAATTAATCTGAGATCTTTTCTTCACAAATTCCCTTTCTATATTTCAAACTTGGTATCGAGCCTTCACTTGTCGAAAATGGCGAGAATCGTCTTCTCCGATAGACGCTTCCTCTTCTCCGATCATCAACGCCTCTTCTTCTCTGGTCATCCTCACCGGAAGCTCTTCGTCTCAATTTGTTCAGACGAAATCTGTTCCTCTATTGAATAGTCTGAATCAATCCGGATCTATCAAGTTTGGATAGATCTAATTTCCTGTTGTGGCGTTCTCTTGTTCTTCTGGCGTTGCGTGGTTATCGGCTTGATGGCTATGTTCTAGGAACAAAGATCTGCCCGTCGGAGCATGTGTCGAGCCAGTTGAACACAGATCTCACAGTCAATCCTGATTTTGAAGATTGGATTGCGACTGATCAAATCATCTTCAACTGGTTATTGAGTACGATGACAGCCAGCATTGCTTCTCAGCTTCTCCATTGCACCAGTTCAGTGCAACTTTGGAAGGCGGTGACTGATCTGATGAGCGTGCACTCATGATCACATGTGACTATGTATAAATATGATCTTCAGCGGACTCGCAAAGGATCTAGTACGGTTGAGGAATATCTGACAAAAATGAAGAACCTCGTTGACAATCTAGCCATGGCTGGAAGCCCAATCTCAGAAGCAGACTTGGTTACTCAAACTCTCGCTGGTCTGGATGCAGAATACACATCAATTGTTCTCTATCTTTCAGATAAAGAGAACCTCACTTGGATTGATGTTCACTCTCGCTTGCTGACGTTTGAGAGGAACCTTGAACATCTAAACAACATCAATTCCGTAAGTAATTAGTTTGCAAACGTTGTGATTAAACCTAACTCCTCTGCCTCTGGTTCTTCTGGTTCACAACAGCAATATACTCAGCCTCCTTGACGCAACAATGGTCAACGTTCTCACAGAGGTGGACGAGGCCGTGGTGGTGGTGGTCGTGGCTATCCTCGCAATAACAAACCAACTGTCAACTATGTGGTAAAGTTGGTCACAGTGTGTTACAATGCTTTTATCGCTTTGATCGTTCCTTTTCTGGTTCAGATAAAGCTCCTGAGCCCTCTGCCTATGTTGCAACACCACAATTAGTTGAGGATCCCGACTAGTATATGTATAGTGGAGCAACAAATCATATTACTCATTAGGAAACTCATCAACAAGCTCCTAAGGGCCATACTGAATCAGGTAAAATTCTGGTTAGTAATGGCACTAGACTTGATGTTCTATCTTCTGCTTCTGCCTGACTAGGTCATAATCCTTCTAGTCTTTCAATGCCTCGTGTTTTGGTTGTTCCTGCCATGAAGAAGAATTTGGTTAGTGTAACTGAACTAACTGTTGACAATGATGTAATTGTTGCATTTGACTCGCTAATTGTGTTGTGAAGGACAAGGCCACACACAAATTACTTCTGACTGGCAGAAAGAGTAAAGGATTGTACAAGCTAGATCGTGCTCCCAAATTCACTGATGAATCCTGTGATGCTTCTGCTTTTCTTTCAGTTTTAGATGCTTGGCATAAAAAACTTGGTCATGCTTCTTGTAATACTGTGAAACAAGTTCTTAAATCTTGTAATCTGTCATTTTCTGTTGCTGAGACACTTACTTTTTGTAATTCTTGTCAATATGGCAAGTCTCATTTGCTACCTTTCCAGAAGTCTAGTTCACACTCTACTGTTGCTTTAGGTCTTATACACACTGACCTTTGGGGTCCTTGATTGAACCATATTTTTACATGATTTTTGATAATTAAATTGGGATTTTTAATGGACTTTATCATAGTTATTGAGCCTAAAATGCCTTTCTTGTGATAAATTAAGATTAAGAATAAATACATTAAATTAGGGCTAAAAAGGGCAAAGTTGTCAAAAAGTGTAATTACTCTTAATTATTGATTTTTTATGAGAATATTTGATATTAGGTTAATTGGTTTACATTGTAGATGCCTAAAAGATTAGATAAAATTGGAAAATGAAAATCTGAAATCAAAGTTTTAAAAGTTTCAGTTTGGTCCCTACTCCAGAACTTTTTAAAATGTTCATTTAACTCCCTGTAGCTAAACACTGCGTTTTGACATTTTGTGATTTAGGTCAGCTGATTTCTCCATTTGAATTAATCATCACACCCGTGAAAAGCAACCAAGACCCGACACATTAACGCGTGAGCTGAGGGATATTAATGGAGAATTGAATAGCGTCGCTGGACCTGGACCACGCGATCTCACTCGACCTTCCCACCTTCCTTGATCCATCTTGCCCTTTGTCATTCCTTTCGACCTGCAGAAGCGTGGCGTAGTGCAGAATTAGACCCAAGCAGATCGTGACGTGGAGACCTTCACACCACGTCTGCCATCGTTCTTCTGTCTAACCACCGTCGGCCTTCCTCTGTGATTCTCCAGCCAATGTCGACGGCGCCTGATGTGTTACACCCCTACTGGCCTCGCCCTTTCGGGTGGCGGGTTAGAGGGATTCCTTTTTATTTAATCACCTTCCCTTATTACTTAATCCAATTAGCTTAACATAGAGTTAGCACAGCAGAGCACAGGATTTAATTGGACAAGTTCAACATACTGATAAACATCTATAAGTCAAGTGGCAAGTAGGTCCCCGAGGTGTTAATACAGTCATCCAAACAAAGTACTGTTTATAAACAACAGTAATCCAAAATATAAAGTACAAAATGAGATAGGGCATCCCCTATTTTCTTCAACTCGCTGGTCCCCGCCCTACCTTCTTATCACCTTCAACTGCAACTGTCTTGCCCCTGTAGCTCAAAATGGTCTGGAGTTCAAGATTGAACCCCAGAGTAACTGTTAGACTCAAGTATAATATGTACATAGTGCATGCAAGTAACCACAATTAGGAAACAGATGGCATACCACGAACATGCATTCAGAACACAACTACAACAACGTACCGTCGAGCCGCCTTACCAAGGCAGGCCCCGGACGCCCGCGTGTTGGTTATGATTAGTTTTGATGATGTCTTATATAGATGCCATTATTAAAAGCAAAAATATTAAGTAATATAGTTATCTCCTACATTGACTAACTACTATGTTTAATGTAGATTAGTCCAAGTTGAATCATGCAGAATAATCAAGAAGGAGATAAGGGATTAATGGAAAGAAGAACTTGCAGAGATTGTCAAGGAAGCAAGATGTTATCAATAGATTTTGGAGGATAACCAAGAAGAAGAGAAGATACTAGAGAAAGATGTTATCAAAAGAACTTGCACAATATAATAGAAATATCAACATTCAAGTTCTTGTGATACTGGAAGTCTCTATAAGCAAAAGTTGGAATGAAGCTTCATCACTTTATGGATATTGAAGAAGGTAGAAGCTGTAGAGAATGATGAGCCTAAGTTAAATGATGAAGAATGGTCAAGTTGGGAGATGGAACAAAGAAAGATTTGAATTATGAAGAATGATCAAGATAAAAGAGAAGAGAGGAAAGAAAGAGTTGAATTATCAAGAATGATCAAGAGAAGAGAAGAAAGAAAGAAAAACTTGTTGAATGAAATGAAGATATCATTATTCAAGTTTCTAGATTGATACTAGAAGTATCCAAGATCATATGGAAGTTGGAATGACTCAATTCAAAGTTAAAGTCAGCGAAAATCAGCTTCAGGATGAGAAAACTCGAGTTCACAACTCAAAACTCGAGTTTCCCACTTTGCTATAATGGTTTGCTCTTGGTATAAGAAAACTCGAGTTTTGGACTCAAAACTCGAGTTAGCCATCATAAACCGAGTTAGTAGTGTCTTCAGCGTTTCTGGCGTCTCTGGACTAGAAAAACTCGAGTTTTCAAGTCAAAACTCGAGTTTTGGGCGGTCATCAGCTCTTCAGCTCTACTTTGTTTCACGTTCAGCACGGGCGACGTCTGGTAATTTGATAATATCTTCCAAACCAGAAATCGGATTGAGGTGAAACTAGTGGCATATAAAACTAGACTCCCAATGCGTCATTTTGATATAAAATTCAAGCCCAAATAAGTTCAGATCAAGGAGCTATGATTTTTACAAGTTTCCACAAGAATCAACGTCACAGTCCAGACCCACCTTTGGTAGTTTGGGTGTATCTCACAAACGAAAAATCCGATTGAGCTGAAATTAGTGGCATATGAAAGTAGACTCACAGAGCTTTCCATCAAGAGTTGAAAGGACCAAAATGGAGTTCAGACCAGGGCGATATGACCCTCAAAATTTGACAGTCAGTTCAAGAAGTTGCGAAAATGCTCAACAAAGTCAAAACTCGAGTTTGTAAGTACAAAACTCGAGTTTTCGGGTTACAGAGAGTAGAGAACTTCAGAGCATCTTCCAAACTCGATTTTGTGAGACCAAAAATTGAGTTTTGATCAGACGAGAGCAATCTAGAGTAATGCAACCTCAAAACTCGAGTTTTCATCTCAGCTTCAGAAAATCAAAGTTTCGAAAATCCTGATTCTTCTGATAAACATCCAGATGATTACCCAAATGATTTATACTACTTCCGAACATTATTTATATCATTTGTGTACAAGTTTCAGGTGATTAAATTAAAGATTAGATGCAAATCTTCAAAATATTAGATTTGTGTCAGAACATCAAAAACTGTGCAAAAGTTCTAACGGCTAGTTTCTAACGGCTATATTTCTTTATCCAACGAGTCATTGAATCTTTTCAACGGTCATATATTGATCTCTACCTATAAAAGAGGACAGATTCAAGAAGAAAAATGTAGAGACACATGCTTACATCTTCAACATGCTAATACTATGTTTTTCACATCATTTACTCTCAGTTTTTCATGTTTAGATATCTTAGAGAGTGAAGTGATTTGTATTGATCTTCAGTGTTTATTTGTTCACTTCTGAGAGAGAAGATTTATTGAAATCATTCTATCCTTCTATCTGAGTGTTACTCAAGATTGGTGATCTTGAGTGGGAAACACATTGTGTTGATTACAGCTTGTAGGGGGAGTGAATCCTAGTGAGAGGATTACTTCGAGTATAGAGTGTGTAATCAAACGGTGTGTTGATTACAATTTGTAAGGGGGAGTGAATCCTAGTGAGAGGATTACCTCTTGTATAGAACGTGTAATCGAGTTGAAAGAAGATAGTGGATTGAAAATCTCAAGCGGTGCTTGGGGACTGGATGTAGGTCAAGGATTGGGCCGAACCAGTATAAATCAGTTTGCACATTCTCTTCCCTTATCTCTTACATTTCTAGCATACATGTTTGAATGTGCATATATATTTGAACGACTGATTATTACTTTATAAACTGATTTTAGTAAGTTACAAAAAGATTTTCAAAGTGACTCAAGTTTTAATCTAACACCTAATTCACCCCCCTCTTGGGTGACAGCCGGTTCTTTCACCGCGTACCGTCGAGCTACCTTAACAAGGAAACCCTAGACGCCTGCGTACCGTCGAGTCATCTTACAAGACAACCTCAGACGCTCATGTACCGTCGAGTCGTCTCTTAAGATCGACCCCAGACACCATCCTTAGCTCTAGGATCAACACAGTAGTTAGGGAGTTTAACCCTAACTACCCCAAATGCATCTCAGGCTTAGTAGCAACCTAAGGACACACGGTCCACTAGGCCTTACAGCCTTGCATTCACAATCATGGAAAACAGACATACAACAATAACATAGAATACGTGAGTCAACAGCTACTACCTGGTACTTCACGAAAGCGGTAACTCTCCCCTTTGAGTCAAGATGCGTCCCACACGTGTCAATACCCTAGTTACGAGTCAAACACCATGCTCTTAATCACATGAACAATCTTTACTTTAAAATTTCGCATAGCACCAGAATGTCCAGAATTTCGACTCAACTTCACTGATTTTTAATAAATTCTAAAAAAATATTTTTGACATGGGATCAGTGGTCTTAGAACCCTTATAATTTCTGTTTTATAGGAAAAATAGTTACCAAACTCATCTGGGTTCAAAACTCATCCTTATTCCCAATTACTAGCCACCGGTCCGAGAGAAAATCCAGTTTTTAGGTCATTTTTAGCTTTAAATATTTCTTGGTTGGAAACTCCAAATGACACGAAATATTATACCAAAATCATCCTCAGGATGTCTAATTTTACCATGAAAAATTTTGAAGTAATCAGACTCCATTTACCCCTTCAAAACTACCGATTAATCTTCGCTGCCCAGAAATCGAAAGAACCGACAGATTTTCGTATATTAAGGATTTAGGTTTTTAGAGTTCAGAAAAAGGTGATCCAACTTAAAACTACACAAAAAATCCTTCTGGACTCATTGGAGACCTTAAAAACATGTAAAACCCACTGAAACACCACGAAATACCATAGGGCAGAAGTGAAGATGACTTAATCGCCGGTTTAGGGATTTACCTCCAGATGTCGATTACGTATGAGCTTCTACACCTTCTGGACCCAAAGCTTCAGCTGAACACTCTCCCTATCACCTTGAGCATGTGGCTGAGGTGAGGAAAATGAATGGGGAAGTGTCCTATTTATAGGCCCCAAGGGTGCACCTCTTTATCCAACTTCGGTTATTGTCCAACGGGTAAAAGAGTGCTTCGGATTAAATTAATTTTCCCCCTTGCTTGGCCATCAAGTCTTCTAGAAAGCTTCTAGAGTTCTCCATGGGTAGATTATGGTGCATTCCTAGGCCCAAAATTGGAGTTCCAGATTTGCCCCTAGGTGGTCTTAGTTGTAGGTTTAAGGTGCAGGGGCAAAATGGTCATTTTGTGCCGTCTTCTTCCAATGCCTATGGGACCCACGAAATCTGCCCAAAGATGTGCCATAATTTCTCTTTCCAAGTCATAATTACATGTCACTCTAATGTCATATCAGGTTTGAATTGTGTGGTCTAGATTAAACCAGGTTATTTTATTATTTCTCTCTCTTCATTATGACTTTGATGTGACAATCTCTCTCTTCATAATTACATGAACAGATATTTTCTCTCTCCTCTGGGCCCATTGGAATTCACCCCCATCAGAGTCCTGGGCTTGGGCCCGACTCCGGAAATCCTAACCGGTCTCGCTCAGCTCCCCTTTGCCGGTCCCACCTTACCTCGTAATACGTGCCCATCAACTGGACTTGTGTGGACCCGGATTATCAGTCTTTTCTCCTTAACCACCAGGGATTCAAATTTTAGTGCCTTGGAGGGTAAGAAAACTCATATCCCCGTACTCCAGATCCACCTCGAAATGCGTGCTACCCAGTAATCCGACTTTTGCCCCCGAAATGCCACGTGTCCGACGTAGCACCACCTACCATTGACTTTTCCTTCTACACTGGGTCGTGGCACATGCTCTTTCTCTCCTTCTTGGTTCAAACATGCATACCTTGTCCCACAATGCCTGTTGTCACTTCTTTATTATACCGGTTTATATCTTCGGGATTTCTTCGGGCACAAGTTACCTTTCCATTGATCAGGGTTTCTTCTTATTTTGACTTAGTACCTTTGCTACCTACTCATAACCCATGGTCTTCTTCTTAGGGCCTTTAAAATAATTCTATGCCATAAATCATAGGAAATAAATGCTCCAAAATTAACTTAGGGCTTAATATTATTTTGCAAGCTTACATTGATACATGCATTACAAAAGTAGGGGTGTTACATGATGCAGTTTGTATGGGATTTTCTAATGAACAAGTGTAGCTGATTCCTTACCTCTTGGTGATGATGAATTGTTCTTGAGCTTTATGGACTACATAGGGGAGTTTTTACTATCATTCCATAGTCTAGATTTATACATATTGATTGCCTAGATTTAGGAATTGTTGTGTATAATTGAAGGCGAGATTGATGATTATTGTCTCTATTGGTTTGATATTTGTGATTAAGATTGGGTATGTAGTGTGAAGATTATATGTATTTGAATTGCTTTGTGTTGCAAAGAAACTATGTTGATCAGCTTGATATTGTCTAATTAATTTGGTTGATTTGTGCATTTGAAGGATTGATTAGTGCTCAATTTTAAGAAGACTCATGTCTACATTATTCCAATCTTAATTATGCATTAAGTGGTTTTAAACAATTTCTTAAGAGGTAGTAGTTAGCTACGATCGTAGGAGCTACTATTAATTGAGAATATTGGACTTAAGTGATATCTTGAGGTTTTTCTAATTAAGACTTAATGATTTTTAACTCCTATACTTTTTGCGCAAGGATAGTCACTTCTTCATTACCGAGTGCACCCATTATTTGTATTTCCATTTTAATTACCATTTAATTAAATTGCATTGTTATTTTAGTTTATTAATCTAAAATCCAAACCCAATCCCCCCTTGTTTTCATTTCATTTGCATGACATCTAGATTACTTAGGATTCAATAAAAAGCTCCTCGAAAAGAGAGAATGATCCTAGGTTTGCCTATACGCAATCCTTGGTTAATTATTGATTGTAGACCCCAAGGCTAATGATAAAAGGTCTTCATCAGTCCTACACCTATACCTTTAGTTCATGGACACAAATACTACATATGCTTTCTTGATGATTGTACTCGTTTCTCTTGGATTTATCCACTTCGTAATAAGAGTGATGCATTTGGCATTTTCAAAAAATTTAAACTCATGGCGAGAAAATCAGTTTGATCGAAAGATCAAAATTCTCCAAAGTGACTGGGGAGGTGAATTCAGAATATTTTCTAAGTTTCTTACTGATTCTGGTATCATTTTTTTTTGTCATTCTTGTCCTTACACTTTCGCTCAAAATGGTTGTGTAGAGTGCAAGCACCGTCATATTGTGGAAATGGGTTTTAGCATGTTGGCACATGCTGGTATGCCTGTTCACTACTGGTAGGAGGCCTTTGCTATGGCTACTCACATTATAAATCGTCTACCTACACCAATTCTTCATAAAACTCCATATGAAGCTTTGTTTAATAAGTCTCCAGACTATTCTGCTTTAAAAGTGTTTGGTTGTGCTTGTTTTCCATGTCTTCGCCCTTACAATAAGCATAAACTACAGTTTCGATTTGAGCGATGCACTTTTTTGGGCTTTAGTGGTCAGCACAATGGATTCAAATGCCTAAGTCCCACCGGTCGCATCTATATTTCCAGGCATGTTATTTTTAATGAGTTAGACTTTCCCTTTGCAGATGGTTGTCCTTCTTCTGTTTTAGTCTTATCTGATCAGACCTGTAAACTGGATGGTATTGCCTCTTTATCTTCGGTTCCATCTCATTCTTCATGCTCTCAGCTGTCTGACTCTGTCTCCAAATCTATTTCAACATCTCCAGCTGTGCCTGCACCTTCTTTGTCTCCTGTTGCCTTTGATGTGTTGGTTGTTCCTGCTTCTTCAGCTGTATCTCCTGCTACTCGTCAAAATTGTCATCAGATGGTGACACGTTCTAAGGCTGGGATCTTTAAACATAAACATCCTTTTGTTGGTGTTGTCACTTTTGATGCTCATCTGGTGCCGAAGACAGTCACAGCAGCTCTTTCCATTCCTGAGTGGCGTTCAGCTATGCTTGCTGAATATAATGCCCTTATTCGTAACAATACTTGGGTCCTGGTTCCTCCTACTGCCTCTCAGCATGTTGTTGGGAATAAATGGGGTTTTAAGAAGAAATTTAAACCTGATGGTTCTCTTGACAAATTTAAAGCTCGCCTTGTTGCTAAAGGCTACCTTCAAGAATCGGGTGTTGATTTTGGAGACACTTTTAGCCCGGTTGCTAAGATGACTACATTGAGAATTCTTCTTACTCTTGCTTCATGTTTTAATTGGGAAGTTAGACAAGTTGATATCAACAATGCCTTCCTTAATGGTTTTCTTACTGAGACAGTGTTTATGAAGCAGCCTGATGGTTTTGTTGACAAACGTTTTCCTCATTATGTTTGTAAGTTGACTCAGGCATTGTATGGCCTTAAACAAGCTCCACGTGCTTAGTATGATCGTCTTAGGTCTACTCTTTTGTCCTGGAAGTTTCATCACTGTAAGTCTGATTCATCCTTATTTTTCTATCAAGATAAGACTCAAATTCTGCTTGTCTTGATTTATGTTGATGACATTCTTGTCACCGTAGCAACTCCTTCGATTGCTCAATTTACTTCCAAATTGAATGCTTTGTTTGCCTTGAAAGACCTTGGTGCTGTTCATTACTTTCTTGGGTTTGAAATCACTAGAGATTCTCGTGGTTTCATTGTTTCTCAATCTAAATATGTTACTGATTTACTATCTGAGTATGGTATGCTACATTGCTCTCCTTGCTCTACACCAATAGTCACTGGCCGCACTTTGTCCTTTCATGATAGTGCTCCTTATGACAATCCTAAACAGTATCGCAGTGTTGTTGGAGCCCTCTAATATCTTGTGAATTCCAGACCAGATATCATCTACTCTGTCAGTAAGCTATCTCAGTTTCTTGCCTCTCCCACTATGCTTCATTGGATGGCTGTTAAACGCCTTCTCAGATATCTCAAAGGGACACTCTCTTTTGGTATATTGTTGAAACCATCTCTGCCTCTGCAACTTTATGCTTATTCAGATGCTGGTTGGGCTTCTTGCCCTGATGATTGGAGGTCCACCAGTGGCTATTTTATTTTTCTTAGGGATTATCTTGTTGCCTGGTCTTCAAAGAAGCAACTTATAGTTTCTCGTTCTTTTGTTGAGTCTGAGTATCGGGGACTGTCTAATATTGCTGCTGAGCTTACTTGGGTGCGCTCACTTCTCCATGAACTTCATTTTTCTCTTCGTTCAGCCTCTGTCATTTGGTGTGACAACCTTAGTGTTGCTGCCTTGGCTTCCAATCCAGTTCTTCATGCTCGCACTAAGCACATTGAAATTGATGCTCACTATGTTCGTGATCAGGTTCTCTCTCGTCAGCTCCAAATTCAATATGTTCCTTCTGATGCTCAGTTAGTCGACTGTCTTACTAAGCCATTGGGCACATCTCAGTTTCATCGATTGAGGGACAAACTTGGCCTTGCTGTCTCACCGCCTCGTTTGAAGGGGGATATAAGTGTACAAAACAGGATGGCCCAATCCAGATAACCCAAACCCACTCTGTCGGCCCTTTTGGAATGTTGTAATTAGCTGTTAGGTCCTTCTAGTTACTGTAACAACTTCTGTTAGATTAGATTACTTACATGTTACCTTATCTGTCAAGTGTAATAGCTAATCTATTCTTTGTACAGTGCTCTATATATAATAAATCATAGCCTCAGTATAGATAATTAATCTGAGAGCTTTTCTTCACAAATTCCCTTTCTATATTTCAAACTAAAGAAAACTTAACCAGAAAATAGAAATAAAAAACCAAAAAAGAGAATAAGATTCTAGTTTTTGTCAGGACTGCTCGAGCTCTCCCGCATTCTTCGTTGTCTCCTCTGGTTCTCTTTTTTCTTAGCCTTACTTCCTTAGGTCCTCGGTTCCCACTAAGATATTCAAGGCGCTTAATGCCAAAATACCTTGGATATGTTGCTTTAGTGTTATTACCCCTCATTAAAATAATGAATTAGATTTTTAATACTCCCTCGGCTTCTAAATATAATTATAGGAATACTTTTGTAGTACAAATTGCACTAATAGTATTTCTATAATTAGAACTAGTGCCATGTATTATAATTTCAACATTCAAATTGCTCATTTTAAATTTATTCTCAATAGTTTTTCTAACTGGTGACTGAGCTCTGTATAGCCATCCCTATGTGTGTTATAATTTTTCCTTTTTAAAAAAAAAAATGCTATGGGAAATTTTGGAAGGATGAAAAATATAACCAAAGTGAGATTGGAGTATATTGTAGGTGTGGCTTGATTATCCTGAAACTCGCTACTCATTTTTGTGGTATACATAAGTTGAATGGCATGGGAAATGAATATTTATGTGGGGGCATGCCTATTTCATGTCTTGTGTGTCTGTCAATTTGTGTAGTGATTGTGTATTTATATAAGACCATGAGGCCCAACTTGAAAATTTTTTGCATTCTTAATCTTAACTATATTGTTTGATACTCCTTTGTTGTCATCCCTTTACCCACAAGCAATGGTGCAGCCAGGATTTTGTGTTTGTGTCCGCACAATTAGTGGTGGGGATTCGGGGGTTCAGGGGCAGCACCGCCAAATTTTTTTTAAGGAATGTTTTAAATACAGTAAAAAACAAAAGAATATAGGCTATAAAAAAAAAGAAACTTCAACTTAACATAGAAAAATAATAATCAAGAGTCAACTAAGCTATTAACACAGAACAATTACAAAAGCATTCTTCGATTCTTCATTCCTTGAACAAAGTGTACATCTACAGGCAAACAACTAATTCAAACAAGTTATACATCCTTGTGATGACAAAAAGCATAAAGGGCAAGACTGGAGCCACATCAACATTAGTTTCAATGAGTTTCATTTGACAGTTGACGAATGTGAAATTTTACTTAAAATAATGTGCTAGGGGACTGTGTCTGTGATCAAACATTAACTCATAAACAATTAATCATGCTTTAGATGTTACAAGGCATCTAAAAATAGATCAAATAATTAAAAATGCACATTATAGAAAGCAATTCACACAAATTGATGCACCTATACAAAACGGCACAAAACAGAGAAGGAAAAAAAGGGTAGCAGAGGGACCTTGAGTTGGAGGAAGAACAAAGGTGAATGAAGAGACGGGGGACGAGGTTTAGTTCACAACTCACGTAGCAGTGAACAGAGGTAAACAACTTAGCCCCAATTTCATTTTTTATCATTTAAAAAAAAACTACAATTTCATGTCAGCACTTGCGGTCACGGGACCCACCGTGGCTCCGCCACTGCCCACAAGCTTTATTTTTTGGAAAACAAATGTTGAAGCATAAAAAAGGGGATAACGTTATTGAGATAAATTTCTTAACTTAATATAAACGATGCAATTTCACTTTTGCAATATTTTTGTCTTGCAGATTATGAATCTACTAGGCCTCAATTCTAGAGAAAAGGAATGTTGAAGTAAGATTGATCAAGTTGAATAATCTGGTCCTAGAGAACACAAAAATGGAGTCTGTTGAAGCAAATAATAACCAGGTATCTTGCTTTTGAAGTTGTTGTTTAATTCACGTCTAAGATAATCTCTAGTTAAAAGGACAGCTTTCACTTTGATAAATAGGATTTGCATGCGCTTGAAAATGAGCTAAAAGTTCGTAAAGATGAGCTACTTGCAGTAGAAGAAAGTATTACAAGATTGACAAATGAAAAATTGATTTTGGCATGGAAGTTATCAGAGCTGAAGAAGAGGAATGCTGATGAGGTAATATAAAACCTTTAAACATAGTATTTATTCAATTTAAAACCCAATAATTTTAAATAATTGTCAATCAATATCTAAAGTGTTTGCTGAAATGCAGACTAATCTTCTTGAATGAAGATTTGGGCAAGAATGCAAAGCCTTGAAATCTTAAGTGAATGACTTCGAAGAAAAGCTAGAAGGATTTAGACAAGAATTAGTTCTTCTTGAATCCACTCTAGTAGCCAAGGATGCTGAGTTGGTTGCATTGCATAATAATTTATGGGAACTTGAAAACCTAAGAGATATGACAGAGGTTTTGATATTCTCTAAGTTAATTTTTTAATATTCCAATTTTGTGACAACACACTCTAATTTATTATATAGAGCACTCACACTTGTGGCATTGTTAGTGTAATATCCTGAATTTTAGACCTTGAGGATTGAGAATAAGCCTAAGTTAGGCAGACTACTAAGCCCGGTTTAGGAAGTGTGACATTTCCTGGACAGATAAGGATCCTCTATGTTTTGGAGGAAAATAGGAAGAGAAGGAAACACTGAAAAGTCATCTGGACAAAAAGCAAAAGTCAGAGAATGATCACATTGGGACACGTGTCACTTTAGGGGTTCCTTTGGACTGAGTAAGACACCACACATGAATGTCCATTTAAGGGAAAACATCTGAAAAGATGAAGAAAAGTGCAAAAGGGAACACCTTGATGACCGGCGGGACCCATATGGACCGGTAGAGCAGAAACTGGACTGATAAGTGAGAAAAAGGAGAATTAAATACCAGAGACCAAATGTGCAGGGCCCCTTAGGCGTCACACACTCCCTCTAATTGTTAAAAATATTTACTTGGAGAAAAAGGAAGAAAAGTCGTGTAAAAGCCAAACCGGGTCCCACGTTCGGACAAAAAGGGAAAAATGAGAATAAATGGACAAAGGGTCAATTTGGGCAGGTGAAATGATGGGGAAATTTGGTAATTATTACAAAGTCTGGGCCATAATCGTAATTTCCAGAAGTTTCGGGCCAAAACGGGTAATTTGCCCCAAAAGCAGAAAATATCCAGATATTTTTGGAGTGTGATGTGCCACTTGGAAGAAGCTGGACACCTCTGGAATTCTCTAGACTTACTTGGGAAATAAGTCAAGAAAAGTAAATCCTAATTATTACACAAAAGCCCGAAATTTACGCGGTTAATTCTAGATTCACTGGATCAAATTTACCTTTATTAAAAAGGTAATTTCTTCTTCTTTTCACCCTTGGAGCACGAAATTTTGAGAGGGAAGAAGAAGCTCCAGCCAGCTATCTCATCTCAAGCTTAAGACCGAAATCCCAAGTTCATCCATCGTTTCTCCGATTCAAGGTAACACCGACAAACTTATCCTCTTGAGTTCTTGGTTAAGCATTTTCGTGCATAAGGTTGGTGCTTGGTGTTAGTTTTTTTTTTTTTTTTTTTTTTTTTGCATTTTTAAGGCCACCAATAGCTTTGGAACGAGATTTTGTATGGGGTATGGTCATGGGTTAAGTTGCCGAAGTGAAAAACACCGAAAACACTAAGTTTAGGTTGCCAGTCTTAGGGGAATCGGGCAGTGAGGCTTATAACGTATTTTTAAGGGTGTAAATAAATATTTTTTAATCTGAAATTTTACTTGTGAAAATTATACATCTGGGGCATGAATGTATATATATAATATGATAAATTTGGATAAGATTTACTGGGTGAAAGAAATGGTTGAAAAGGGACTAGGACCAGTGACGCGAATCTGGACCAAAGGAGAGAAAGTAAACAACACGCTAAAATATTTGTACTTTCAGGGTTTAAGTATATTCTTCCTGAAACATATACTTTTCAACGGTTCGAATGGCACTTTGGTTTCATACAAATATGACATTTTTGGAATTTATGAAAAATACTTGAAGTTCGGACGAAACACAAAATTTCTGGAAATATTGAAGGGGCTCAGATTTCTTTAGAAAAATGTAAGGGCATTTTTATAAATATTGAAAATGGTGTATTTTAATGTTTTTAGGTCAGGGATATTTTTGGGAAGACCACCGAGCATAAAAAAATAATAAAAGCAGTATTCACCACACCAGGTAGTAACCTCTTTACTCCGGCACTCTTATGTGTTTGTTGTATGTGTTTACTTGCCATATGTGTTGTTTTTGTATTGTTAGCCAAATATGCATATAGAACATGTTTGTGTTTTCGTCCCTAGCGCTGAGGGTGCTTGCCGAGGTCTGCTTGTGTGGCAACTCAACGGAAACAGGCGGTGCCTGCCAGGGTCTGCTTGTGTGGCAACTCAACGGAAACAGGCGGTGCCTGCCAGGGTCTGCCTGCGTGGCGACTCAACGGATTCAGGCTTGTGATTCCAGTAATTCTGGGGCCTGCCTTGGTAAGGTGGCTCGACGGTGTGAAGACGTGTTATTGTGTATGTTTCTGTTTGCATATTGTGGTATATTTGGCACACTTATATGTGTTAGTATACATACATGGTTGCATGCATACACATCACACATTTAGTGCATGAGTATTAATGGTTACTCTAGGGGCCAAATATGGACTCCAGAGGCTTTTGGTGACATGGGGGGGATGTGCCTGGCTGTGAAGTGAAGGTGGAATATCACCTAGAGGGGGGTGAATAGGTGATCTCAAAAATTCTTTCGACGTATGATGGATAAACGATGAAAGCAATAAGAAACGTAAAGAGAAATGACACGAGAGAAATTATACTGGTTCGGCCCTACTCTTGACTTACGTCCAGTACCCAGACACTCTGGGATTTTCTACTATCACTCAAGAACAATTACACACTTTGTAACTCAGGAGGATCCTTTCTCCCTAGGATTCACTCTCCCTTACAAGTTGTAATTATACACAATCAGATACACACTCTGTACTCGAAAGTTATCCTCTCTCTAGGATACACTCCCCCTTACAAGTTGTACTCTGATTACCCATCTCCAAGTCCCACGACTTGAGATTCTTACAATGAATGATATACACGAAAATGAACTCTCTCATAGAGTAGATGTTGATAAACACTGAAGCTCAATGTATCAAAGATATAAACAGAATAAAGATTGGTCTCTTTGAATGCTTTGTCTGTGTATGCGTTTTTGTACCTTATGATGAATTCAAACCTTTGAGTATTTATAGTAGTTGAAGATTGAAGAAATATCCATTGAGGCTCTTTAAAATGACCGTTAGAGATGAAGTAGAAGAGTTGGAATAATCACCGTCATTATTCGTATAATGATGATTATGACCGTTGAATAATCGCCATCATTATTCCTATAATTGTGATTATGACCGTTGAATAATTGTCGTCATTATTCCTGTATTTGTGATTATGACCGTTGAATAATTGCTGTCATTATTCCTGTAATTGTGATTATGACCGTTGAAAAGCTTGAAGAAATATTCTTTCCCAGAATGTTGCAGAGGTATGTCCGTTGGTTGATTTTCTTGAATAGGCAAGTTTAATAAATGCCGGATTGCTATAGTCAATATCCTATGTTGATCGTCATTCTCATAATCTGTAACTCATTAACAAATTTATTAAATGCAATTAAGAATAGTAATGAGTAATGATTTGAAGAAACAAAATCATAATCAATTGATTTTCAGTTTACGCAGACGGTAATTTTCAAATCTGATAAAGTTAACTTTAAGTTAAAAACAATGTTAACTTGATATAAGAAGTTAACTTGATATATGATTAGAAAGTTAACTTGATGTATGGAGAAAGTTAAACCCGATAAGTGTAAAAGGATTAATGCACTTAGTTGTTGACTGGAGGTAATAAGTAGTAAACTTAAAGTTATAAGACAAAGTTAACTTGAAATCGGAAGTTAACTTGATAGTGGCGTGCAAGTCAAACACGATAACTTGAAGTCTTTAAGTTCAAAGGAAAGTTAACTTGAAATAAGAAGTTAACTTGATATTCATCAAAAAGAAAGTAAACTTGAAATAATAAGTTAACTTGATATTCACTTGTCAAGTCTTTGAGTTCAAAGAGAAAGTTAACTTGCAATAAGAAGTTAACTTGACTTTCAAGTCTTTTAGTTCAAAGGAAAAGTTAACTTGAAATAAGAAGTTAACTTGATATGTTCAAAGAGAAAGTTAACTTGAAATAAGAAGTTAACTTTGATATTTACTTTCTTGGCTTTTCCATTCAAAGAGAAAGTTAACTTGAAATAAGAAGTTAACTTCACAAGTCAAAAACGATAACATAGTTTAAATAGTTTAAAGAGAAAGTTAACTTGAAATAAGAAGTTAACTTCACAAGTCAAAAACGATAACTTCATATTTTAAGTTCAAAGAGAAAATTTTAGAAAATTAACTTGAAATAACAAGTTAACTTGATAGTCAAAAACCATACTTTCAAAATCTTAAGATTAAAACACATGACCCGAGGCAACCAATGCAAAACTTCCCAAAACATTATAGATTCACGTTAACTATATAAAACATGATTTAATCATGAATCTATTAACTTATTTACATTATATTACATTATATTTGTTATCATCAAAACATCAAAAACATAGAAAACTAACATGAAGAACCTTTTTGAAAAGGTGGGATCTTATCGGTGTAGATTGAAGAATAGGGAATGCCCTATTACATTTTGTATCTATGTTGGGATGATTGTACATATTTGGTATTTATTTTTGGATGACTGTACCCTTAACCCTTCGAGGACTTATATTTTTTTAATGTTTATTTTACTTTTACTAGTACAGTAGATTGTCCAAACCGGTTAATGCTCTATTGCGCTCACTCTAATACATGTTAATTGAACCTAATAATGAAGGAAAGGTAACTAAGTAAAAGAATCCCTCTAACCCGCCACTCGAAAGGGCGAGGCCGGTAGGGGTGTAACAGTTAGCAAATCAAATTATTAATTTTGAATTTATGATTTGTGATTGCTAATTTATCTAAATATATTTTGTCAGGATGATAACATGAGAAGGAGGCTAAGCTGAGGGAGTCTGAGGGATCAATAGAGCAACCTAGCGTCATTGAGGGCATCTCCAAACCAACCTGAGCACCATGGTCAGGTTCGTGGCCTCAGTTTTGATGCCAAACTAACTAACTCAGGTGAAAAAGAAATAGAGCATAGCTTCCATGCAAAAAAAGAAAAAAAGAAAAAAAATGCAGTGGGTCTTTTATTCATCCTTTGCTTCACGTTGATTCATCATACACAAAGAAAGGGAAGCCAAAGAAAGATTAAAGGTAAGTATCTTTCATTCATCCATTGGCGTTGATTGAAGGGGAAACCTAAATGGCTTCTCCAATAATCATTGTTGCTTTACGTAAGTCCGACGGCATTGACGTTGTGGGTTTGTTATTAATTTATTTGTTACTGTGAGTTGGGAGAGGGAGTATAATGAAGAGGATATTGAGTTGGCATGATGTGAATGAATATTGGGGTTCTTTATTTATTATACTTGTTGTCAACAATAGTTATAAATGGAAATGTTTGGTGGGTTTGATCAAATGTAGGCATGACATGAATGTGGGAAGACAATGTTGCAAAGGCATGTAAGCATATTTATTATAGTTGTTGTCATTAACTGTTATGGTGTTTGGTAAATGCCATTCTTGAATTTGTAATTACAATTGAAGAATTTGTGAAAATCACTATAGACTTTATGAAAACCATTAATATTGGAGGATCACTCAATATGTAATTAGTGTAAATTTGCGTGGGAATGACACGGAAACATTACGTCAATGTGGAATTGTAATGTTCAGTCGTCATTTCACTCTATTTTGTACATGTTGCCATCCCGTTACAACTTTTTGTAAATGTCAATTGTGTACTTATCAATGCCACAATGACTATTGTTATTGGAGACTTTGTAATTATAGATAAATTTATGGGAAGGATCATTGGGAAAAACATGACGAATGCACTGGTAAATACCATTGCGAAACTGGTAAATGCCATTGAGGAATTTGTAAATGCTATTGTAAGATTTGTGATAATTCACTTTTATTTGTTGTTTCTTCAGAGACAAAAATGGTAAACCTCAAGAAAAAACTCATACATGTCATTGAAAAACTTGTAAATTCCATTGAAGAATTTGTAAATATCATTGAAAGATTTGTGATAATTCACTTTTATTTGTTGTTCCCTCAGAGACAAAAATGGTAAACCTCAAGAAAAGACTTGTAAATGCCATTGAAGAATTTGTAAATGCCATTGAGAGATTTGTAATAATTCACTTTTATTTGTTGTTCTTTCGAGAGCAAAATATAGTAAACCTCAAACACAAACTCATAAATGTCATTGAAATATTTGTAAATGCCATTGAAAAATTTGTAAATACCATTGAGAGATTTGTGATAATTCACATTTATTTGTTGTTCCCTTAGAGAAAAAAAATGGTAAACCTCATGCACAAATTCATAAATGCCATTGAAAAATTTGTAAATGCCATTGAAGAAATTGTAAATGCTATTGAAAGATTTGTGATAATTCACTTTTATTTGTTGTTTCCTCAGATAAAAAAATGGTAAACCTCAAGCACAAACTTGTAAATGCCATTAAAAAACTTGTAAATGTCATTGAAGAATTTGTAAATGCTATTGAAGAATTTGTAAATTCCATTACAAAATTTGTTATAAATAATGTACTTTTTGTTAATCCCATATCCTTCATTCAACATTATCCTGATTTACAAACATCATGCACAACAAAATTGATTACTATCTATCCATTTATAGAGAGCATCATATATGTACACAGATTGGCTACAATTCTAAGTACTAAATGCCAAAATAATTAACAAAATGTGCCTTTAACAATAATGCTCATATCTTTCTTCTCTTTCTGTGGGTCGCATGCATATGAAGGAGTCCCAATGCAGCATCCATGGTCTTATTCAATTCATGGTTGACAAGCCACCACATGAGGTTGCGCCTATACTCATGCACCTCATCATCCCTGTGTTGTATACTTGCACTAGGAGTTCAATTGTGCAACCAAATCAAGACATTGATGCTACAATCTTGCCTACAAAACGCAGAAACACACAAGTTAACAAATATACAACAAACCAACATTAATGATGTTGCCACAAAATGACACTCGCAAATTGGGTTGTTGTGGAACGAGGGGCCAAATAATATATGTTTTTGGCATCTTGCCTGAATGATTTGGTTTGACAAGTTTGATGATGTCTTCAAACTGATCCCTTTGCAAACAATGCTCTAATATAATGACCATAAAAGAGTGTAAACTGATGACTAAGACTCAACTTTATGACTCCCAGGTACCCAATCAACATATCCAAGACATTTTATGATTGGTCATCATATCTAATCAACTTTATACAAGGGAGGAGATAAGATAATTATGGATAATGTCAATATTAGAGAAAGTGAGAGGCTTATGTTCAATGAAAGGTCCTATGCTATGCTCAGTTTTTGAATGAAAACAAGTATTTACAGAAAACTAATGGGCACTGCTAAAATTAAATTTGGAACAAAATCTTGTTATCCAAACAGTGGTGAGACATGAAATACCTCGTGATGGATGGCATGGTAGCCACAATCCCTGCACAATATTATGGGAATCAGAGTCTTGGATTTATTTTTTCGGAGCCACATCAAAGATCCTAGTGCAGCAAGAGATATGCTCAGCACCTATAAGATTACAAGAGCAGAAACTCTGTTTAAATAATTATGAATGACAAATTTGCAAATAAGAAGGAAGTATGTTTGCCTATAACAAATGACCTACAGTTCTATCATTTCAACTGATACATGATCACGCAATCATCAACATGAAATATACAATATAAATCAAAATGCACAGGGCCCACATCTAGTTTTCAAAATTCTCACAGACTATGTTACTTGTCAAATTCTAAGACGTAAGCATTGCCTGCTCGGCAGCGAGCAGCCAGGACACGTGCATTTGAATTTGAACTCCTTTTTTCTAATAATAATAAAATAAGCTAACACAAGTCAATGAATGTACCAGGTTTGCATTAGCCTCTAGGCCTTGCAAAACATAATCCCAAGTAAACTATAGTCCTCTTGTGCCCATCTAAAGGGGTGCCAATCTATGCAGTACAGAATCAGCAAACGCCCTCCTACCACAAGAGATCGATTTGAGACATAGAAGAATCAGTGCACTTCCTCAAGAGATGAATAAACATAGATATATTTTTCTTCATATATAATGTGATGCCCTGTCACACTCACCAAGGCCAACTGCTTGGAACTTATGATTTTGAGAGATGTTCCTGTGAGTCAACCGGGTCAAGGCAAAATAAAGCCAAACAACATCTATGAAGTCTATTAAAGCCTTTAGACATTCCTGAGAGATGAAAAAAGCCATCGTTTATCACTCATTAATCATTATAAAGGTATTAAAAGAGCACAATAACTTCAAAAGCTAAAGACATTGATTCTAAATAACTTGGCCATTGATAGAGATTTGTCGGGCTCTCTCAAAATAACTAGGATTCAAAGATTTTTAGTATAGGAAACCTGGATCGTTTCTCAAAGGAACTCACAGCGGGTCTAATATCAACAGTAAACACAGTAACCAGAATGGGGGAGTTTTTCAATGTAACAAAAACGAAGCCAAGCTAGAACAGAATATAAGAAAACGAGATTAATCAAATAAACAAAAGATCAACCCAGAATTTCAAATTACACCACTTTCCTTCCTCGGACGAAAATAGATTTATAATTGAACTCGTGATAAACTCCGGACAAACCGAAATCTCTGCATTTGTCTAACAATTCCCTCAACTAAACAATCGTTCAGAATTTGTTCGAATTAGTGGCATATCACTGTATGATCACACAATAATACTTTAACCTACTTCAAACTATGTCCTTGGGAAATATCGATCTGAGTCTTTAATAAAAAACCAATCCAAATCCAGAAATTGAATTTGATTAACGAATGCAGAAACGAGTTAGATGGTTACCTGGTTACCGATTAAGCTCGAGTCCTCCGAATAGTGGAATCCTTAATCCATGGGCCGATCGAGAGATTTAGCCAAGCATGGTTGGGCAAAAGAAAAAAGAAAAGATGAAGAATGTGAAGAATATAATGAACAACTTAGAGAAAATAAAAAGTTTCTAATTTAATCCAAAAATCATAAAAGACGTAATGTAGAATGTGTTTGCGGCGCCAACTAAGTTAATCTAAGAGGGAATGAAGGCTAGGGTTTCAAAATAGACCCAATATTGGAAGCCTCTAATAATAATTGGCATTTTATTGTCCGAATCAGCCTTCCGAGTCTTCATAATAATTGTAGCTCTCTGAATCATCTAAAAAATGAAAGAAGAATCAGGCTAATCGGATATCTAGATCAAAAGTTATGACAAAAATACTAAATAATTGTAAATCTGGATTTTTTTTTGATATAGTAAATCTGGAATTTAATCATAAAAATGAATTAAATCCAATTAAAATCCTAATTAAGTAATAAAACCTATTATTTATTAATTAAGCATTCCTAAATTACTAACCAAGAGATACAAATAAGTGAAATAATATTTAATTATCAGATTCCCCTACACTTATCCTTTTGCACTCCTAGGCAAAATTAAAAGAAAAAGAGCAAAAGAAAAAACTTCTTCTTTACAACAATTGCCAAACTTTAAAAATTGAATAAGTATCACAAAGCTTTTCAAGATCAATCAATCAAGACTGAATTTCTTTCATCTCAAATTATAAAGCATGGCAATCTCAAGGATGCCCTCAATCAATCTCTCAAGCGTATAGGGTAAATAAGTGTATCGCTCAAATTCTACTCAAGAAAATTATCTTGCCATAGGCTTGCTCAATTTCTACTTCTCCACTACATATACCACATGCATACAAAAATCAAAAGAGCTTGTTATTGAAGGTTGAAATGGGGCTAGGGTAAAGGTGTGAATAAGTATGGATAAGATAGGGTAAGCACCCAAGAAATTCAAAGAACATCAGTTAATAATGGCAAATCACCTCAATATCATTTTCTTTTTATTTCTCCTTCTTTTCATTGTTTCCTCTTTCTTTCTTTTCTTTTTTTCTTCTTTTTGTTTTTTTGTTTTTTGTACTTTTTTTTAAAAAAAGAATCACAATGACCAACATCAAACCAAAATCAATGCCAAATAATTAATGGCACAAAATCAAATACTCCCCCTCCGCCCCCCACACACACACTTAAAATTTTGTACACCTAGGCAACCCTCACACTTAAACACAAAACTAAGGTGAAACCACTACTCAATAAATTTTCAAGGTGCGGAATAAAATGGTTTTACACTTGGCTTGTAATGTGGCTGAGAAAAGGATGAGTCAAAAAGGCACAAAGGGGCTAACAAAGGATAAATAATGGAAGAGAAAAGCTATTTGGCCAAATGGGGAACAAGAAAGAAAGAAAACAAGTTTCCATCATATTAATGCAAGTAAGTGAAAAATTGAGTTTCAAAAAGAAAGGGAACAAGTTCTAGAGAACAAAAATCATGAGCAGGTGCACACATGAAAGAAAGAATGGTAAAGATGAAGTTCATTCATACAGGCCCAAAATCTCACAAAGGTCAATACCAAATCATGTAGCCAGCATCCCAAAATTAACTACCAAGAAATTTAATCCAAGAGTCTAGAACTTAGCCCAAACAAAAGGGTCTATTAAAACTTGTTGGGATCCATACACGCAGCGGAAGGATTTTATCCATTAAAATCTTACGAATCCCAATGAAGAGGATCTATCAACGGCATTTAAATCGGGTTCGTTAGAAACCGTACCTATGCGAACTTGTGAGTGTCTTGTTCAATTCGGTCTTGTGTACGTCGTACTCAATCAACAGGAGTCGACTCTGCCAATCTACTCCCTCTATCGGTATCTACACGAACAGCCTCCAACACCGACGGCAGCGCACCACCTTCAGTATTTTCGCGTCTCTTCTATTCTCTCTAGAGTTTCTCACGGCTTTTCTAATACATCTTGCAAAATATCCCGTAGGTTTTTCAAAACCCAATAGGTGTATTATATATTCAAAATTAATCCTTATTAATCTTGATATTCGAATTTGGATTAAAAGAATATATTAATTAAATCTATCCAATAGATTTAATCTAATCTATTTATTTAATGAATTAAAAAGCCTATTTGATTTATCTCGATAAATTAAATCGAGATATCATATATATCCATTTAATTAAATTTGAGATATTATATCTCAATTCAAATTAAATCAGATATATGATATCCTTATTCGAAAAATTAAATCGAGATACAATATCTTTATTTGATTTAGATATTTAATTTATCAAATAAATTAAATACAAAACAAATATTATATAATAATACTATAATCTCTATTAAATAATATTATTATATTATTTTCAAATTTAATAATAATAATATATATATATATATATATCCATCCTAGATTAAATGCAGTATTCATTAAATCTTAGACATATCTAAGATTCAATGAATCTAGACACTATTGCTCGTGTTGGGTTATTCTTGTGTGCGACCCTGTAGGCCTACATGAGATTGGACCCAAGCCAATATTGTACCAGCCCACAAGTCATAAGCGGCCTCTAGCAAGACATTGCGACTATCCAATTCATATGGGATCGATGATATGATACTACCTATTGGTCAAGGATGAACCATGGATAATGTCATCCTCCTATTCTTGGCCATTACTTTCTCAATTCTCTTGTAGTCTAACAAGTGACATGGAAACTCCTTTTCATCGTAGTATGGCCATACATTTCTCAGACTTACTCATCAGAGGCCCAGTATTATCTCTCTATAAATGTGAGGGACAAATTCCATCTTGACCATTCACATTGCTCTGCATGAAAACCACTAATCCCGATCGAAGCCTTTATCATCAACCGGTCAAAGGTGACTTTTGACTAGGTCAAAGATCAGCGACTCTCATGTAGGAATCCATGATGATCTCAGGTCAAAGGGCATTGTGACACAGTTGTACATAAGAAAAGCTTATGACTTAATCTATGCAGCTTTCTCATGGTGGTCCAGCATCTTGTACTCTTCCAAGTGTCTATGACTTTGATTCGTATCTCCATACCTCATCAAAGTCACACTGGTCTTATTTCATATTTTCTCCTGCGTAGATGACTGACCAGAGACATTTAAGATAATCTATAAAATATATCCAAGGATACAGTTATCACTACAAACATGCAAATGAAATGATAACTAAAAGGAGAATACTTTAAATAACATTAACGATTAAAGTACAATGACTTGCCCCTAGGTTTGTGGTTTCCCAAAGGTCAACCAGAGCATTTGGTGGCATACTCAAATTCAGACCATGCTGGGTATAAGACAGATCGAAAGAGCACAAGTGGTCAATGTCAATTCTTTGGTGGCTCACTTGTGTCATGGTTCAGCAAGAAGCAAACTAGTGTGGCAGTGTCCTCAACTGAAGTTGAGTATGTAGCTGCCTCAAGTTGTTGTGCTATTTGACTTGGGAGTCAATCTGAAAGAGATCCCGATTTTGTGTGACAACACAAGCACAATAAGCTTAGCCAAGAATCCAGTTCAACATACTCGGACCAAGCATATTGATGTAAGGCATCATTTCATAAGGGATCATGTTCAAAAGAACGATGTTAGAGTTATGTTCTTCCCAACTCATCTTCAACTTGTCGACATCTTCACAAAGCCATTAGCCAAGGAGCAATTCAATTTTATTAGAAGAGAATTGGGAATGGTAAATCTCAATGAGTTGTAAGTAATTCTTGCTCAAATTAGTGTTAAATTATGGTTTTGATGATTAAAGATTACTGTAGGGGCAGAGGGAATTTCCGGTGGAGCGGTGAAATGCGTAGAGATCGGAAAGAACACCAACGGTGAAAGCACTTCGGGCCGACACGACACCGAGAGACGAAAGCTAGGGGAGCGAATGGGATTAGATACCCCGTAGTCCTAGCCGTAAACGATGGATACTAGGCGCTGTGCGTATCGACCCGTGCAGTGCACTTAAGCATCTAGCCGTAAACTTAAGCATCAGAGTTTCTAACATGTTTTATGTAGGATATTCAAAAATCTGAGTTTTGCTGTCAAGAAGCAAGACCTCGAGTTTTTGGAGAAAACCTCAAGTTTTGGCTATGCACTGTCGGGGTCAGAGAAAATCTGGGGTTTCTGGAGACAATGAAACCTCGAGTTTTCAATAGAAACCTCGAGTTTTCATCAGCGAAAAAGTAGAGTAGACAAAGAGTTTTTAAAGAATGAAGCAAACCTCGAGTTTTGGAAACAAACCTCAAGTTTTGTCTTCTAAAAGTTCAAAGGTTCACAGAACACCTTTAAAGCCCATGTTAGTACTCGTTCATCAAACCTCGAGGTTTGGAATGAAAACTCGAGTTTTTGGTCACGCCTATATATATGAGTCACTGTTGTGTTCTTCAAAACTCGACCTAAAACTCTAGTTTTGACCTAAGTTTTTCACTCTACTCTCTGAATCTCTCTTCTCGGCCTAAATCTCTCTCTCAAACCACCAAATGGCCTCGAAATCAAACCCTCAAGTAGTCTCCGACATTGAATCCACCCGGGAAGGGACAAAATCGTGGTCACCTCCTCCTCCTCCTCAACGACCTAGTGAGGGTTAAAACCATCCCAAATCATCTTCATCTTGGTGCAGACTGAGCAATTCGAGGAATAAGGGGCACCATTCCTGAAGCCCAGTCTCCAAAACCGAAAGGGAAGGGGGTTTCATTCAAAGAACCTCCTAAGTCACCAGCCAAGAAATGAAAGGAACCAGAAACCAAAGAAAAAGGGAAGGCACAGAACTCTGAAGCTCTTAAATCCTCGAAGAAAGCAAAAGCTTCTGAGGCTCCCAAATCTTCAACAAAGGCAAGGACAAAAAGGGTCTCAGTATCTAAGTCTCAACAATATTCAAGGGGCCAATCCTCAAGGGGACAAACTTCCTCTCAAGCACTTCCTGTAAACGGTCCTTTTTGGCTCATCCTCCCCTTCCTTCACCTTTACCAAAAAGAAAGCTTTCTCACATACCCTTTCCTCGAGATCCCTACAACACCTCCAATTTCACCCATTTCACTCAACGATCCATTGACTCCTATCTTTCCTTCTCCAGTTGGAGCTACCACACCAAACACAGTTGTCCTCCCATCACCATCTACCCTCAAGAGGCTCAATCAGCACCTCCCATCGATCATCACGCATAAACGCATCTAGCTACACGAGATCAAGGAAGTTCTTCATCCACGCATGGAATTTGAGTTGGGTGGACACTCCTTCCAGCTTAGAGATAAGGTAGAAGAAGCTCTTCATGTTTCCCCTCCTTCTACTCCCTTGGTTCACTTGCCTTTTGAAGATGACAAAGGGGAGAGGAAAACAAGGGTTGAATTTGAGTTGTTTTGAGTGTTTTTTTTGGAACACTTTTCTTTTGCATTTTCATCCTGTATTGAATTATGGTATTCTCAATTGTAATATGTTATCCTTAGTAATATGAAAATGCATTTTGTGATTCTCTGTGTTCATTTAAGCTTCTGTAGCTAATCTCTGACATTAATGTGGTTGTTTAAGTTGTGGTTTTTACAAATTTGTTGTTTAAATGTTCAAGTTTTTCAAAGTGAAATTTTTTCAAAACATTGTTAATCACTAAGCTTACTTCAAATTGAAAACTCTCTCAAATTCAAAAAGGAGTTTGTTTACAAGTATTGTCATCATCAAAAAGGGGGAGAATGTTAGTTCTCTAAGGGTTTTGATGATCTCCAATAATCGTAAACAAAGCATGAAGTTTTGCTATCTAATGTGTAAAACTCACTGTCAGAGCAAAACTTGAGGTTTGCACAGAAGCCTCGAGGTTTGGCCTTACAGAGACAATTTCAAACATTCTGAACTGAGTCAAAACTTGAGTTTTCAAAGAAAACTCGAGGTTTCAACACACGAGACTTCTCAGCATTTTCTAAGAAAATGCAAAATGCGAGAAAACTCGAGGTTTTGCCTTACAAAGAAAACTCGAGGTTTTGCCTTACGAGAGTCTCTCAAGATTTGAACACTTGAAAACCTCCAGTTTTATCTAAAACCTCAAGGTTTTGTTTTTGACTTGAATGATTTCAGTTTTCTCAAGTTTTGTGAAAACTCGAGGTTTGGTCAATGTTTCAAAACCTCCAGTTTTGATCAATGTTTCAAAACCTCCAGTTTTGACTGATAGAGAAAACTTAGATTTTGATCAATGTTTCAAAACCTCCAGTTTTTCGAAGAACCTCCAGTTTTGAGTTTGACAAAATCTTTTCAAAGTTTTCACAAGAGGTGAAAACTCGAGGTTTGAGGACAAACCTCGAGTTTTGTCCAGGCAGAAAGCAACTATGTTTTATCACTTCTCAAAACCTCCAGGTTTACTTCAAAACCTCAAGGTTTTTCGCCTTGGCGCAAAAACTCAAAGTTTTCACATTTGAACAAAACTCGAGTTTTGGTGAGAAAACTCGAGGTTTTGGCAAACAGAGAGCAAACAACTTATCTCGAGATTTAGAAACTCGAGGTTTCAAAGAAAACCTCCAGGTTTTTCCTTTAGCATGATTTTTTCAAACTTTCACAATTGATCAAAACTCGAGTTTTGGTGAGAAAACTCGAGGTTTTGGCAACCCAAGAGCACTGAAATTTTTAAAGTTTTGAAAACCTCCAATTTTGATTAGAAACCTCAAGTTTTGATGTTTTGGACATAAATCAACTTTACAAGCTACAGTCCAAAACTTGAGGTTTGGAGAACAAACCTCGAGGTTTCTTCGCTGGTTCAGAATTTCAAATTCCGCGATGTTGTAAATCACTCTTGTTTGATCTTAATACTTTCCAGTATTATTCTCTACTATTCCTAGCTATGTTTAACCACTTTGTTAGTGAGTTTCAGATGAATTAGAGAATGTTTATTGAAGGTTTAAAGCAAAAGCAAAAGTGACGTCAGCACATTAAATGCAAACCCAGAAAGTTGCTTTCTTTTGGGTAAATCATCTGCACACATCTAAGAAAGAATTAAAGAATGATTTCCACATCCAGAAACTGTCTTTCCAATGGATCAATTCTTAGGAAGTCAACTTTGAACTTCTGGACAGTTGGATTAAGTGAAGATTAGTGAGAGAAGAAGACTAAACCATTCCCTAATCCTGGCAGAACATTTCCAACGGTTACATTAGGGAAATCAACGGTCATTTAATGCTCTCTTGGTATAAATAGAGCTGCATTCAAGTCTTCTCAACAACTACAACTATTGAAAATGAATTGCATTTAAGTCTACATTTATTTTCTCCAGTTTTCACTTGTATAGTATCTTCTGATACAAAGAGCTTTAGTGTTTATCAATATCTACTCTTAGAGAGAGTTTCTTTCTGTAAATCATTTATTGTAAAGAATCACAAGTCAAGGGGACTTGATGATTTGGGAGTTCATTGATTACAACTTGTAAGGGGGAGTGAGTTCTAGTGAGAGAACTACTTTTGAGTACAGAGTGTGTAATCTTTTGTGATAGTGAAAATCCCAGAGAGTCTGGGGACTAGACGTAGGTCAAGTGGTTAGGACCAAACCAGTATAAACCTTTGTGTCTTGCTGATCTTCTCCTTACTTTGTTCATCTCTGTTTTACTGTTTTGAAAATAGTGTTATTTCTGAAATTTTTAAAATACCCAATTCACCCCCTCTTGGGTATATAGCTCCACTTTCACCTCCAATGTCCTTCCTTTTGACATTGGAAGCATACAACAGTAGCAGTAACCTTAGACTTCTCCTTTCCTTTGCCCTTGTCCTTCTTCTTCTTGGGCTTAGCCTTAGGCTTGAGCTTGTCGGTCTTCATAGACTTGCCCTTTCCTATAGCATTACAAGGCCCACCAATCAGAAGAGCTTATGCCCTTTATTTCCTAACAGTACCTACAGCAATAGTCAGTAGACTCAACAACTATGGGAGCGTTGACTATATCTTATTCATATAATAATTAACCTGAAAGCCCTTAAACAAATGTGACAAGAACTGCAAGATCAAGTCAATACTCGACTCATGGTTGATGATAAAGCCCAGGGAAGGAAGCTTCTCTATCAACTCGATCATCTTAAGGATGTACAGTCCAACTATCTTGCTTTCAGCCATCTTGCAGCCAAATAACTTCTTTGAGATCTCAAAGCACTCAGCCCTTCCTTGGTTATCATAAAGCTCTTGGAGATGCAAGACAATAGAGGGATCATCCATATGCTCATGTTGATGTTGGAGCTGTGTGTATATAGATACCACTAGGATGTAGACTGCCATAATGAAGAGTTAGGGCAAGTGTAACTCACCGTCTATAAATGTGTACTTATAGGATTCGACATTTGTCTAGGATGATCAAAGGATTGGGAGCTGATAAGTCATATTTTTGTCATATATTTCCACTATGTCATGATTGTTTTGCATTATGATTCTGAGCTTAAATGTGTCATGCATATATGGAAATAGGGATTAGATGAAGTGAATTGTTGCATATTAGACATTATCCCATATGTAGGCAGAAGAAAAAACCTTCAAATTTATGTAATATGAAATCGCATGACACTGTTAATGTAATGCTACAGGATCATGGGTGTTTGTTTTGAACTAGCATCACAATGCGGTCCCAATGCTATAGCATCGTAAGTGATAACCTATGATATGTTGTTATACATTGATCTTTTCTTAAGAATATTTCAGAAGACAATTGTAGGAAATTGAGCTGAATGTTATAGGATGGTTGACTTGTTAGAGACATAAATAAAGAGTATGGAGAGTTAGAAGGAAATAATAGGCATGAGCAGTGGCCTTAGCCTACTAGAAGGAGTTAAGTTAGACTTTTGTTAAGCAGTGTGTGGTAGGCAAGCTTGTGCAAGGCTCGATCTAAATTGTAATCTACAAGAATAAGTTTACCTCCATAGCTAATACACGTAGGTTAAATTGATGTTCTAAGCTGAAAATTCACATAGGAATATGGGAGAAGTAGAGTAAAGAGCATATTTACAAGATTACGAAAGCTTCTATTCAAATAAGTGGTGGGTTAACTATATAACATATTGTGATAGGTAGTTTGCTTTAGTATGGCAAAAGCTATATAACATATTGCTGTAGCAATGCAATAGATGCAATCTGAGGATAAAACTTTTGGTAAAGTCTTCTTGTATAGGTCCACGATCTAAAATTTTACACTTTTATTTCTATTAAAACTTTCTATGCGATATTTAAATTGGAACAAAACAATGTCATTTACCAAAAATATGAAAATATAAATAAAATTTAAGTCGAGACAAAACAATCCTATTTACCAAAAGAAAATTTAAATAAAAAATTTATGTCATTTACTCAAGACATAATGACCATCCCTTTTCTTGTATCTACAAAAAGGTTAGAAAACACACACGCAATTTTGCAAATCCTAAATTATGATTGAATTGAATTCAATAATAGTACTTTATGTGTTTATGGTAACGAGCTTGGCGGTGATATCACTTGTTGATTGGTTAATTTCGACTATTGCATGACTTTCATGCAAAGTCTCATAAGGATGAAAAAAAAATTGTTAATCATTGTAGAAACTCGTAACTCCCTATAATCCTCATGATTTATTAACCTTAACTTATTAGACTAAGTAGTTATTATTATTATATTCATTAATCCGTAATTCTTTACAGTACTCATGAGAACTCGTAACACTTTATGATACTCATGAATTTTAGAATTAATTGTTAAAACAACTATTGAGGATTAGCATTAGCTTAGATCACTCAAAGACTTCAATGTTGTTGTTGTCCTCTAACGTTGATCCACATGGTTATCCCCTGATTGCAATGAGAACTTTTTCTCTTAATACCTTCGAGTCCTTGGATGATTGCTAGGTGATGACAAGGTTGAGGTTTCGCTTTCTTGGGTTTTTCTCTTTTCAAGAAGATGGTGGTTTCTTGAAATTAGGTTGAAGATAGGATGAACAAGATTGGATCTTTACCATTCTTGGAAGACACCTCTTTCTCTACCTTTTGGTAGTTAGCCAAAATTATCAAGAGCATGAATGTCCATGCATTTTGGCCAATTCCCCTTTAAATAGCCTTGGTAGGCTGAAAATTCCAAGACTAATTGTCTTGTGTATTTCGGCCACCATACTAAAAATAGGGTTTTAGATGATAGGCTCATTACTTGGTGATGTCCAAATCATTAAGATATTAAATCCCTATCTTGATTATTTGATTGAATAAAAAATTTAAAATGATGGATCACATCCATATCTTGATTATTTGATTGAGTCAAGAATTTAATATGATTGATTACATTAATATCTTGATTATTTGATTGTATAAAAAATTTAAGATGATGGATCACATCCATATCTTTAATTAAAATTCAAGATAATGGATCATATCCATATCATTAATATATGTCTTGAATTAAAAAAGATCTTTTTAATTCAATCTTTATTCATTATTTCTTCTATACAATCATTGTTGGATCTTTATTAGATAATTCAAAATTATCTTTTATAACTAACCTCTTGAATTTAAAATCCAAATTTAAATTTCATACTTAAATTTAAATTTTTAATTTCAAATTCAACTTAGTTTTGGACCCCATTTGGCTTTTTAACACATTTGGGCCTTTTTGTAGAGAAACTAATTTCCCACTAGGGGCTCAAATGTGGTGCCATTTTTTACTATTGGGCTCGGAGTCTCATTCCAACCTAATTACACATTTACTCTTGATAAAGCCTGATAACAATTATGGGCCCAAATTTGCTAATTTTAAGCAATCGGAAATAACTTTTGTATGTGACTCATTAAGCCCAATTAGTCACTGACATAAATAAATTTAGACCAATTAAAACTCCTTTAACGGGCCCAAATGATTTGATGACCACATAAGACATTAGCAATGCTCTGCGGCCTTGAACTAATTGAGTTGATCAAATGATCTACCTTTCAAATTTGGATACCGTGCAGGCATCATCCCTCACATCATTCACATTTGGTCGAGAGTAAAGATAGAGTATCGTCTCTCTTGGTTAATTAAATGTAGCTAATTCATAAAAATATGAATCTTGTTATATTAACTCTATAATGGATCATGACTCTTCATGATCACTTCCTGTGCGCAAGAGTCCCGAGACTGTGAGTCATTTCGGCATGTTCATCTATACTTGTGTATTCAAGTAACACCTAAGAGTACATTGTTCTCTCCATTTTCAGGCGGATAGAGTTGTATAGTCAAAGTATTACCCTAAGACATGGTGTTCGATGACATCCTTATATCCAGGATGATCCATACTACCAAAGGATTAGAGACTTTTTTATCCAATGATATTTATTTACAATGAATCTTTGTTGAGTCTATCAGTGGGTCTTATATGTTCTCCAAAGAGTAATAAGTTAGAGAAAAATAAAATAACTCATTGATTTAAGGAGTTACAGTTAATAACTCATGAGGACCGTAAGGAATTACGGATTCCAAAATGATTAACAAAATTTTTATTTTTCAACCTTATAAATTATTGCATGAAAAATACCCTAAATTAACTAACATATAGTGTCTCAAATATGTTGCTTTATACAATCATTGATACTTCTCCACCCCTCTATCAATATGTTAGGCTTGTTGCATCCTAGGAGGCCAACAAAACTCCTATATCGGCTTGCATTAGGCTTGATTGGTTTCCAATATCTACAAAACTAAATCGAGATCTTTTCCCTACACTTTGACTTAGGGAAATCTCTATCAATCGTGTGCCTCTTCTACCCTTTTGCAAAGACCGGTTACTAGGCTCACTTTGAGATAACTCTGGCTTACTCTAATTCACACTAGCTGGCTCACCTTGAAAAGGACTAGAATGTCTTTGACCCTCATTTTCCTATAAAGAGACAACAAAATAAAGTTTAATAGTAGGTGATTTAAAAACAAACAAAAATATTATTGCTTACACAGTTCTATCGTAGTGGGTGATGCATGTTCTTTTGTTTTTGGATTAAGGTGCAAATTCACCAATAAACTATTAGGCCAAGAGCACCCAACACAAAAAACAATCAAAAGGACCAAAAGTATCAAAAACCAATTAAAAAGTTCCAATTATCACAATTCCGTTTGCTAACTAAACTCACGGCATTAGGATATACACGTGTCATCATAAAAAAAAAGGAAAGAGGAGACCTCGACTTTCTCATCCGTTTCAATGGATCCCACCAAGAAGCCAAAGCTTGATGACAACGGTGTCGTCACTTCTGATTTCGACTTAAACCTCACTCCTTCTGACGCTCACAAAATCATTGAGCACTTAAGCCCCGATCAGCTCATCGATGTTCTTCAGGAAGCTGTTGTTCATTACGTTGACGTCCTCGACGCCATGCAGTCCATCGCCAACCCTGATGTCACCCAACGCAAGCTGTTTATCCATGGTCTTGGATGGGAGATCACCACTGACGGCCTCTGCTCCCTGTTTTCCGCCTATGGTGAGCTTGAAGAAGCCATTGTCATTCTTGATAAGGCCACCGATAAGTTGAAGGGTTATGGATTTATCACCTTCAAGCACGTTGATGGCACTTTACTTGCTCTGAAGGAGCCCAACAAGAGGATAGATGGCCGTGTTACTGTGACGTAACTTGCCATAACTGGCAATACAGGATCTAATACCAATGCTGCCGACGTAGCCATGCGGAAGATATGTGTTGCGAATTTGCCGTCTGATCTATTGGTCGATAAATTGTTGGCTCACTTCTCACTTTATGGAAAGATTGAAGAGGGGCCATTAGGGTTTGATAAGCAAACTAGTAAGTCGAAGGGGTTTGCACTTTTTGTGTACAAGACACCAGAGGGTGCGCAAGCGGCACTTTTGGATCCGGTGAAGATGGTTGAGGGAAGGCAGCTGAATTGCAAGTTAGCGATAACCGATGGGAAGCAAGGGAAGCGAGGTGGGATGGGGCCAATGGGTCCTGATGGAATTCAAGGTCTAGGGAATGCTCATGGTGATGGAATGGGTTTGGCTCCACCGTCTTCCATGCCAAGGTCACTTTCCGGTCAATATGGCGGGCCTGTCGGCATGGGATCTTATGGAGGCTTTGGGAGTGGGCTTCCTGGTCAATCTCCACTCAGGAATCATCCTCTCAACTCATCTGTGGGTAGAATGGGGTTGTCTTCGGCAGGTAGTCATCAGGTGCCCTCTTCTCTGGGAGGTACTGGCGGGTATAGTTTTGGGCTAGGTGGTCCATATGATTGGCTTGCTTCTCTTTCCACACTTTTTCCCCAACGCCAACGCCGTGAGTTTATTGTTAATAGAATTGTGATAATTGGCCCTTTTTAATTGTTTTTTGGTATTTTTGGTCCTTTTAATTGTTTTTTGTGTTGAGTGCTCTTGGTCTAATAGTTTATTAGTGAATTTGCACCTTAACCCTTGTTTTTTTTACACAAACTTGAAATGAATTGAAGGTCTATTTAGAGCAAAATTTGGGGGAGAGTAATAAGCTGTTGATGAAGAAATAGTCAAGCAAGACCATTTATTATTGGAAGAAAAAATAACAAGCATTTCCTTCTAATCAATAAGGGAAAAAATAGAGGTGGACTATAAATTGCAGACATATATATATGAGGTTTAAACTTCTCATGTATCATGAGAAGAAGAAGATTCATACACACACATGAAATGATGAGACCACACACATATATATATAATGCCAATTATATATATATGTGGGTCCCACTATTTCATGTGTTTGTGACATGAGAATACACTTCTCCTACAACATAAGAAGTGTTTTTCCCTATATATATAGCTTATTGCAAAAACCCAACAATCCTATAGAATAGGGACCAAGATCGATTGCTAAACATAAAAAAAGACCAAAACGTTCGAATCTAATTTGGATGCATTAGATTGGTTTTATTTATTATTATTATTATTTTTTGCTTTTGCTTTTTTTCCCCTAAGAGAAATATCTTAATTTGTATAGATATAATATAAAGATAATATGTTAACATTCAAATATGAATCATTGAAAACCTATTTAAATGGTATAGATCTTGCCTTATTGATTAGCTCTTGGTGCTCATTATTGCAATGAGCAATGGATTATAAGCAAACTAAACAAAACCAGTTATAAATGCAGCACAAAACAAAAGCATAGACCAAAATCAAATCACACACAAATTGCCAAAGCCAAATCTCAATGGAAAATAATTTCATTGCTAAAGCAAACAAAATAGAGCTAGAAAGAACCATAAGAAACCATAGAGTATCAAAGCATTAAAACCAAAACAAACAACACACAAAAAGACAAAGGCAAATCCCAATGGAATACAATTTCATTGCATAAACCAAACTAAACAATGGTAGATATGTTGGAAATTATGCCCTAGGGGCAAGTCATTGTTCTCCATTAAGTTATCATTTCATTTGCATGTTTATATTGATAACTCTATCCCTGGATATATCTTATAGATTATCCTAAATGTCCTTGGTTAGTCACCTGTGCGGGAGCGAAGATGAGTTAAGACTAGTATGATTTTGATGAAGTATGGAGATACGAATCAAAGTCATGGGCACTTGTAAGAGTATAAGGTGCTGGACCGACCCACTATGAAAAGCTGCATGGATTAAGTCATAAGCTTATCTCATGTATAACTACGTCACGACGCCCTATGACCTGAGATCATCATGGATTCCTACATGATGAGTCGCTGACCTTTGACCTAGTCAAAAGTCACCTTTGACCGGGTGACGATAAAGGTTGGGATCGGGATCAATGGTTTTCATGCGGAGGAATGTGAATAGTCAAGATGGAATTTGTCCCTCACATTTGTAGAGAGATAATACTAGGCCCCTCGATGAGTGAGTCTAAGAAATGTATGGCCATACTACGATGGAAAGGAGTTTCCATTTCAATTATTAGACTACTCAAGAATCGAGAAAGTAATGGTCAAGAACAGGAAGTTGACATTATTCTTGCCTCATCTTTGACCAAATTATCGCGTGACAAAAGGGACGAGAAATGGTTGTACGATAGGTTGTATCATGTCATCGATCCCCATGTGAATTGGGTAGTTGCAATGTCTTGCTAGAGGCCGCTTGCGACTTATGGGCTGGTACAGTACTGGCTCACTGCCAATCTCATGTGGGCCTCCAGGGTCGCACACAAGAATAACCCAACACGAGCAAATGTATCCAGATTCATTGAATCTAAGATTTAATGAATACTGAATTTAATCTGGGGTGAATATATATATATATATATATATTAAATTCGAAAATAATATAATAATATTATTTAATGGAGATTATAATATTATTATATAATATTTGTTTTGGATTTAATTTATTTGATAAATTAAATATCTAAAACAAATAGAGATATTATATCTCATTTAATTTTCGAATAAAGATATCATATATCTATTTAATTTAAATTGAGATATAGTATCTCGATTTAATTAAATAGATAGATATCATTTCGGAATTTAATTTATAGAGATAAATTAAATAAGAAGGCTTTTAATTTAGATTTGATCTAAATTCAAAATTCAAATTTCAGATCGACTTTTAATACGGATTAAATAAATATATTAGATTAGATCTATTAGATAGATTTAATTGATATATTTTTCCGCATTCAAAATTCGAATTTCAAAATTAATGAGAATTAATTTTCTATATAATACGCTTATCGGGTTTTGAAAAACCTACGGGACTTTTAGTCGAACATATTAGAAAGCCGCGAGAAACCCTAGAGTGAAAGAGAGAGATACAAGACTCAGAAAGGTGCTAGCACGCTGCCGCAATCATGTTTGGGATTGTTCGTGTGGATACTGGTAGAGGAGGGCGATTCATAGAGTCGGCTTCTACTGATCGAGAAGGTAGTCCACCAGTTCAAAGAGAATGAGACGCGGACGAGTTCACTACAAGTAATATTCGGTTCCTTAACCTTGATTTAAACGCGCTTGAGTGATCCTCAGGACGGGATTCGTAAAATTTTAATTCCGTTGAGTGTACGGATCCCAACAAGATAAACCTTTATGGAATAGAATTTCATTGCAGAAGCGGTAAAAAAACATAAGAAACCACATAGAAAACACTGAAGCCAAACCCCAAAGGAATACAATTTCAAGCATAAGCAAACAAAACAAAACTAGAAACCATAGAAAATTAAATCATCAAAACCAAAAATAAATAGCACAAACCCCAGAAGCCAAACCCCAAAGAAATACAATTTCATAGTAGAAGTAAAATGAACAAAACCAGAAACTACAAAGCTTTAAAGCATCAAAACCAAAACAAATAAGCCACAAACAATCGAAGACCCCAAAGGAATACAACTTTATAGAAAAAGCAAACTAAACAAAACAAGAAACCATAGAACATGAAATCATCAAAACCAAAAACATAGAACACAAACCACCAAAGCCAAATCCCAAAGGAATAAAATTTCGGAGCATAAGCAAAATAAACAAAACCAGAAAGTACAAGAAACTACAAAGCATTAAAGCATCAAAACCAAAAGAAAGAACCTACAAATAACATAAGCTAAACCCCAAAGGAAAACAATTTCATAGCAAAAGAAAACTAAACCAAAACAGAAACCACACGAGACTACTACAGAGCATCAAAGCATGAAAACCTAAAACAAAGAATACAAACAATAGCAGACAAACTCCAAAGGAATACAATCTCATAGTAAAAGCAAAATTGAACAAAAGCTAGAAACTACAAGCAAACACATAGCATTAAAATCATCTAAACCAAAACAAAGAACACACAAACAACCCAAGAAAACCCCAAATGGAATACAATTTCATAGCAGAAAGCAAAACTAAACAAAATCAGAAACCAGAAGATAAAGGATCTTGCCCCAAACTTTCAAACTGAATTTTGAGCAAGCAAATAATAATAATAATAATAATAATAATAATAATAATAATACAACAACAACAACGACAACAATGACAACAACGACAACAACAACGACGACAATAAACGAGTCAATACAACGACGACAACAACAACAATGATGACGACGACGACAACAACAACAACAACAACGATGACGACGACGACCACAACAACAACAACAATGATGACGACGACGACCACAACAACGACGACGACGACGACGACCACAACAGCAACAACAACGACAACAACAACAACAACAACCACCACAACGACAACGACAAAATGTAATTAATAACCACAACAACATAATAATAACGACAACAACAACAACAAATTTGGCATAGAGGGGAATGAAAATGTGAAAAGTAAAGGGCTGTATCTCACGTGGCAAAATTTGTATGCTCCAAATTTTAAAGCCTTACCTGGTTGAGGAGGGGTACAATCTTCCTTCAAATTAAAGGGCAAACTAGTTGATTGCCATAATCAGAAACCAGTAAAAGGCATTCAAAATCATTTTGAAAATGTTGCATTTTGTTTTGGCACATTTTGAAAGGGACTAAAGGAACCTAAATATATAAGAAAGGATCATCAAGTAACAAAAGAGTATATTGACTGATGTAAAGGTTATGCGTAAATATTACCAGAGCGGCTAATTTTTTGGATAAGGAGGTCGTCTTGACTTTGATAAGCTAAGAGATTGAGAGCTGATGGAGTTAGTGATGTCGTGTGCCTAAGGGAATGCAACTGTTTGGAGCAAAGCTAGAAAGCGAGAATCTTAAAGGAGGGTGGCGAGGTAGGCGAGGCGCCGATTAGAAGAGAGTGAAGTTACATAATGAAAGTCATCGTGATTGGAAGAGAGGTTCAGGGTTCTAAGGGGAATCTTTTGTAAAAACTGATCTTAAAAGTAATAAATATATTATTTTTTACTCCGCATATTTTAGACCTGTTATAACAAACATAAGGTCTAAAAATTTTAATTTTTCAGGCCGATTGTATCTTACAACTAGTTTAAAAAAGAGTAAATACCCTTTTTGGTCCCCGAAAAAACACGGACCCCATTTTGGTCCCTTACAAAAAAATCGACCCTTATTCGTCCTTTTTATGGATTAAAAAGGGCCTTTTGAAATTTGTGAGAGATCAAAGTGTCAACCAATCGACTCTTATTCGTCCTTTTTATGGACTAAAAAATACCCCCTTTTTTTTTTGTAAGGGATCAAAATGGGGATCACGTTTTTGTTAGGGACCGAGAAAGGGTATTTACTCTTTAAAAAATAATCAATTTTTTATTTTTATTATTTTTATTTATTTAGACCAGGTGTTTGGAAATTTGGTCTAAATAATATCTTTTAGACTTTATATTAAAGGAACTGGTCTAAAAAGTTCTTTATATTTACCAAACTACAACCGGTCATACTTTTTAGATCTAATCCTCTATTACCCATGTAAAAGCCCTTTTTGTACCAATGCTAGATGAGGTGTCTCAAATATTGCTGCTGGATTATTCAAATCATAGCAATTTTACCCTAGTTGTTGCACTATATTACAATCCTTGGTTATAAAATACTTATATGTGACCCAGGGCATAAGAATATGGTCAAATCAGTAATTAACATACATACATACATACATGTATGTATGTATGTATGTATGTATGTGTGTGTGTGTGTGTAAAACTATAATTAACAAATACAAACATAAAGTATAACAACCATAGATTTTGTTGTCTGAATGAATTTTAAATCATATGAATCAATTTTGAAAGCATTTAAACACTGTGCATTACAGGGCACACCTAGTTATCCAACCAGCCGTGTTTAAAAGGTGCTTCGATATTTCTCTTGCGACTAAGTAGTAACGGTGATCGCAATGCTCCAATGTTGTTGTTACATTTAAAAGTTCAATATGATTGGTTGGCATAATTTGCCTAGGAAAATATGTGCGCTGGAGTATATCATTAACGGAAATACCAAGGAGTGTAAAGCATATTGGTTCTTAGTTTGACGAGAATCAAAGAATAAATAAATAAAATATCTTTAATAATACATATATAATTAAGAAGACGCCTATGGATAGCCTGGATGCACAAACAAACGAAAGAAGCTTTGATCAACATTGAAAAGGCTGAGAATAAGCATATCCCATTGATATATGCGTTGGCGATCATTACTCTTTATATACATTGCAAACCCTCCCTCAATTATTCCATGTCCACAACGTAAACATTTCTTCTCTCTCGGATCAGTAGGATTTCACAGGCAAGTTAGCTTTCTTTTTCATTGTGTGTGTGTGTGCTTGTGGGAGAGAGAGATAGAGAGTGAGAGTGAAGGCCATTTCTCCAGAAGTCCGGTTGCTCTATATGATGTTGCACCAATACGTTTTCTTTTTGGTTATGTTTGGATAGAGAGAAATGTGAGTGAGAACAATAAGGGGAAGGGAATATTAGGAAAGCAAACTTTCTTAAATGGTAATAGATTTACTTTTTTTTTTTTTTTTAGGTTTCCCTTCTACTTTTCTTTGCCCAAATTTCATCTCCATCCAAACATAGGGATAATTAATTGTTTTCCTGAAACTGTTAATTTTATGATTGGGTTGTTTTAAATCCAGGTAGGGTTCTTTAGGCAACTAGACAATCTGCCATATTTTACTTGATTTTCTCATCCATTATATATTTATATATGCCTTTCTCTGTCCTTCCCAAATCTGAGTTTCCATTCATGTGTTGATTTTTCCTTGTTCATGGCTGGCAGCCACGTGGAACCTTTACATTAATCTGCTGCAATCTGTCTTCTACTCTGTTTCGTTTCCTTTCATCTGTCGAGACTGCCGTTGATAAACTTCATCCGTAATCCTCTAATCAATTTCTGACGTCGTTGGCTAATAACTGAGAACAACACAAGCATAAACCACGAACAAAGGGCCTCTCATACTTTATGTATGTAATGCACCAACCTTCTCAACATTCTTTTTTATTTATCATTGCATTCTACACAAAATGAGCAATATTTTAATATGTTATGGGTACGAAATGATAGTTAAATTTTTTTTTTTTTTTTTTTTTTTTTTTACTGCATCATTTCATACAGTAATAAGATATCAAAGTTTCATTTATTTTATATAGAATCAAATAATCAATAGTAAAAAGAAAAAAAATAAAATAACATTTGAGCTGTTGAGGCAAGAGGCATTAGAGGCCCCTTGCCCAATTGCATTGCTACGGTATGTACAACCATTAGTGTGTCTGCAAATGATATATAAAATCATGCAGGTTATGTATGTTACCCAACAAATCGGTGGAACTCAGTTCAATTCTGAAAAGAAAACCCATTTGAACCTAAGTCATATATAGTAGATTAGTCTCTATATATACTACACCAGGTGCATGTACCCTTGATTTTTCTTTCATTTGTCAAGACGTCCGTTAACATAATTCGTATGTAATCCTCTAATCAAATTCTGACGTCTTTGCTTTCCACAGCCAGTTACACCTGATCGAAGGGGAGAGGATCTTCTCCTCATCGTTTTTCTCCTTTTCCCTCGTTAGCCAATGAGCCATTGAATGAGAAGAGGAGAGAGAGGTTAAAGTGGTATTGTGATTGATTGGACGGATATGATTTAGAGATGATGAGGGATAATGAGAAAAGGATTAGGAGAGAAACCCAACCCTGATCGAAGGGCTAATAACTGTGAATTATACAAGCATAAATCACGAACAAAGGGCCTCTAATGCTTTCTGTAATTGCATCAACCTCCCAATACTTTATTTATCTATGCTCTAAATGATTTATTGATATCTCTGGGGCACAAAATGGTGCAGTTTTGATTTACCTTTTTCTTTTGTTTTTCAATTTTGTTTTTTTTAAAAAAAAAAAAAAAAAAAAAAAAAAAAAAAAAAAAAACTCTGAAATTTTTTGAGAGGTTATAAGGCATTACAAGATGCATGGGAGTTCTCTTGCTCAATTATATTGCTAAAGTATATATGTCCAACGTACCATTAGTGTCTCTACAAATGATATATAAAACCATTCAGGTTAGCCATGTTACCCTACGTATAGGAGGAACTCAATTAAATTCTAAAAAGTAAACCCATTTGAACCTCATGCATATACAGTAGAGTAGAGTAGGCGATCTCTATAATACACCATCTACATGTAGCCTTGAATTTTCTAATGTTTGTAGAATTATGATGTTGCCCAAAAGAACTCAACCATTTTTTTTATTTTTATTTTTACCTCTATCCAATATTTCAGCGGGAGACTAAAATCTGGTAGCGATGGCGGGACAATTGGGAGTGCTAAGTGCACTCGACACAGCCAAGACTCAATGGTATCACTTCACAGCAATAGTAATCGCAGGAATGGGCTTTTTCACAGACGCTTATGATCTGTTTTGCATCTCCATTGTCACCAAGCTCCTCGGCCGTATTTACTACACCGAGCCCGGCACGGGCGCGCCTGGCGCCCTCCCTATTGGCACTCAATCAGCGGTAATTGGTGTCGCTCTATGCGGCACCCTTGCCGGGCAATTATTCTTTGGTTGGCTTGGCGACAAACTTGGCCGAAAAAAGGTCTACGGCTTAACCCTCATGCTCATGGTTGTCTGCTCAATTGGCTCTGGCCTCTCATTTGGCTCCACGCCAGAAGGGGTCATGTCCACACTTTGCTTCTTCCGATTCTGGCTCGGCTTTGGAATTGGCGGCGACTACCCACTCTCAGCCACCATTATGGCTGAATATGCCAACAAGAAAACTCGAGGAGCTTTTATAGCTGCAGTTTTTGCTATGCAAGGGTTCGGTATTCTCGGTGGTGGTATTGTTGCTTTGATAGTGGCATCCGTTTATGACCACAAATATAATGCCCCTACCTTTGCCGAAAACGCTTCCAAGTCTTTAGTTTTGCCTGCTTTTGATAACGTGTGGCGAATTGTTCTAATGTTTGGTGCCGTCCCTGCGGCTCTTACATATTACTGGCGCATGAAAATGCCTGAGACAGCTCGTTACACTGCGCTTGTTGCGAAAAACGCAAAGCAAGCGGCCAAAGACATGTCAAAGGTCCTAAATGTGGAATTGGACGCTGAAGAAGACAAAGTGAAGAAACTGACAGAGGATAGGAACCATATATATGGTTTGTTCAGCAAAGAATTTGTGAAACGACATGGCTTGCATTTGGTGGGGACCACAACCACTTGGTTCTTATTGGACATCGCGTTCTATAGCCAGAACCTTTTTCAAAAGGATGTTTTTACTAATATTGGGTGGCTTCCAAATGCAAAAGAAATGAGTGCTATCGACGAGGTTTACAGGATTGCTAAAGCACAAACTCTTATAGCACTTTGTAGTACCGTCCCAGGGTATTGGTTCACCGTGGCTTTGATTGATCACATGGGTCGTTTTGCGATCCAGGTAATGGGGTTCTTCTTCATGGCAGTCTTCATGTTTGCTCTTGCTATACCTTACCATCATTGGACAAAGCCTGGCAATCAAATCGGGTTTGTTGTTATGTATTCTTTAACGTTCTTCTTCTCCAATTTTGGCCCAAATGCGACTACGTTTGTGGTTCCCGCAGAGATATTCCCGGCGAGGCTACGTTCAACCTGCCATGGAATTTCGGCGGCGGCAGGGAAAGCCGGAGCCATAGTTGGAGCGTTTGGGTTCGCATATGCGTCTACAGGCAATGGGATTGGTATGAAGAACTCACTGATTTTGCTTGGAGCGGTGAACTTTTTGGGACTGCTCTTCACATTTTTGGTGCCAGAGCCAAAGGGCAAGTCGCTTGAGGAATTGAGCGGGGACAACGACGATGACGCGGCAAATACTAAGACACCCGTTTAACTACTATATATATAATTGCCCTCATATTTTATCTTCTTTTCAAGCTCCTTCTATTTTAAAACCTCAATAAATTGCTGAATAAACTAATATATGATGTTGAATAGTTTAATTCTTTTATTTTATAACTATATATGACATTATTCGATAACTAATTGAGCAAGCTTCTTGATTCACAATAAATGTGAATAGTGTAACATCATGAATTTTAAATATTGGTTAAATAGTCAAGTCCATGGGCAAAATGTACAAATAAGAATACTTATCAGGTCAAATCTATACTTTCGAAAAAAATGCTAGAAAATCGAAGTTCAATAAAGTCCCGAAAAATAGGAATGATATTCTTATTTCTAAGGCTTAGAGAAAATAATTAGGGATCGAAGTTCACGTGATGTATGTTGGAAGTTAAGGTTTAAAAATTAAATTTTATTGTATTTGTAAATTTTTTATATTCAAAAAAATATATTTATAAAAAAATTGATATTAATAGTCATATAAATATATAAAAATTGTTGTTACATAATTGTTGTTATAATTATAATATAGTATATGTAAAATTTTAAATAAAATATTATATATGGAATTAAAACAAACTATATAATATATTATAATACATACATGTATATTGGCAATTTGAATATATTGATTGTTCTTAATTAAGAATAAAAAATTAGATGTGTGTATTAGGGCCTGGTTGGATCAAAGAAGAGGTAGGAATGGAAAGGAACGGAAAATATTTTGCCTCCAACGCATTTGGTTTGCACGGGAAAAGAAAATGAGTTGAAAAGAAAATTTTTGTTTGGTTATTGTTGGGCTTTATCAAGACTAAATGTGTAATTGTGTTGAAGATTAACTACAAGCCCAATTATATATGGCGCCACATTTGGTTGTTTAGTGAGAAATTAGTTTCTCCACTAAAAGATCCAAGTGTCTTAGAAGACCTAATAGGGTCTTTGGTGAATTTGAATTTGGAATTTAAATATTGAATTTAAAATAGTAATTTAAATTCAAATTTAAGTTTAAGAGGTTAGGTGATAAAAGATAATTATGAATTTATCCAAAACAATATCCAATAAAGATTGGATAAAGATCCAATAATGTTTAGATAAGGTTCAATAAAGATTGCATATATATCCAATAAAGATTTGATAAGATCCAATAAAGATTTGATAAAGATCCAATAAATATTGTATAAGATACAATAAAAATTGGATAAGGATTGGGCTTCTCGGAAGGCACCATTCTTGGATTAGGCCTTTCTAATTGAACTCGGGTTTTCTAGTTGGACTGGGTCTTTACTGTAAGCACTAAAATTAGGGTTAAACCCTAAAATTAGGGTTAAACCCTAATTTTTGGCAACTTCTTTTTGTGTGCAAAAAGGCGCCACTTTTGCACATGCATTCAAGATGGTGCCTTATAAGGCATTATATGGAAGGTGTCGATCACCATTGTGTTGGATAGAGTTAAGTAAAAGGACGATAATAGGCCCATATTTTGTGGATCAAACCACAGAGAAAATTGAAATGATTAAGAAGTTAGTGGCGGCTCAAAGCAGGCAGAAGCATTACGCAAATCGACGACGACAACCTTTGGAATTTCAGGTGGGTGATAATGTGTTTTTACATATCATACTAATGACAGGCATTGGAAGATTTATTAAAGCCAAGAAATTGAGTCCAAGATACATCAGTTGGTGAAGACATGGGTCCATAGATACAACGCGTGGCAGAGGAAATTAAAAAAAAAAAATCTGCATTTCACCGCCTTTCTCAGCTATATATGTGTGTGTGTGCGTGAGAGTTACGTGTGTGTGTGTGTAGTGAATTGGTGAAATACTGAGTGACGAGGAAGGAACGGAGAAAAGAGAAGAAAGAGAGCTATTAGAGTTTTTTAAGGTAAGTTATTTATTTTATAAGATTATTTAAGTAGTTAAATTACTTTTTTTCAATAAACTTTCTTCATAAAAGTTGTTCTACGTATTTTTCTCTTTCTAATGAAGGTAATATAGTATTGATTAGTGAAAATTTTAGGATTTGAATATTTGCCAAGTTTTAAGTTTTGATAATGTAAGATTTGTATATATTAAGGGCATGATTAATAAATAACTTTAATCAGTTTAGATTTGTTAATTGGTTACTGTAGGAATTTAAATTTATTTTCTATTTAAAACAATTTAGGATTTATGTCATATAGGATATTTTTAACGATTAAATGAGGATTAAAGCATTTAGTTGGATTAATAGAGGTATTATTAAAGGTTTAATCGGTTAGTTTTGCTAAATCTTGAACTATATGAAATTATGAATTAGGATTTTAAATTAGAGTTGATAGTCTGGAGATTGTTTAATAAATTAGGTTATACTTATAAAAGTTAGTATTAGGTTGAAAAATTGAGGATATTGTGATTTTTTGATGGTCATAATTAGTGAGAAATAATATATGATAGAAGAAAAATGATGTAATGATGATTTGAAGAATAGATAATTTGTCACTTTTCTAAAGAAACTAAAGTGAGATAATAGTTTAATTAGTTATTTATTATGGTATTAGTGGTTATTTTTGTTAATTCTATTAAAGTATAATTATAAGGTAAGTCCCCTTCCTACTGAGTTCCGCGAGTGTATGGTTAATAGATTTGTTGATCATCACGGCCGGTGGGATCTACCTTTACTGAACAGCCTGCTTCCCCAGAATGTGGTCAACTTAATTAGAGGTATGCTCCCTCCTTCTCCTAATGATGGGCCAGACTGTTCCTTCTAGTTGGCTGGAAACTTAACTGGTGTTAGTGTTAAAAGTTGCTATCTTTATTTAGCCGAATCTGGATTTCAACGAGTCTCTTATAAATGGTAACATATGGAGGAAGTTATGGAAGTGGGTGGGCCCACAGAGAGTCCAGGTATTTGGGTGGAAATTATTCCATCAGAGACTCCCTTTGATGGCATGGGTCAGCGCCTGGTCTAACAACGATGGCCTCTGCCCACTCTGTCATCAAGAAGCTGAGTCCAGCTTGCATGCGTTTAGAGACTGTCATGTGGTTCGTGTTTTCTGGTATGAGGTAGTACCTACTGATCTTTCACTCTTCTTTTTTAGTTATGATTGGATTGAATGGATAACGGAGAATTGGATGAGTGATGAAATTACTATTGGCGGATTTTATTGGCATGAGTTATTCCTTGTCTCTTGCTGGTTTATTTGGAAATGGCGAAATGAGTTTATTCATAACACTCGGGATGCTCATTCTAAATATTGCCTGAGGCCCATTATTATGTTATTGGGAGAATTAAAAACTAGAGGTGAGGAAGGGGGGCTTCAGCGGGTAGCACAAAATCAGTTGAATGTTTGTTGGTCCTTTCCTGAAGCTCCATTTGTGAAACTTAATTCAGATGGGGCTTCAAAGGGCGAACGGTGGCGGCTTGTGGGGGTTTGTTGCGTGACTTCGGTAAGTGGCTTGGAGGCTTTGCCTCACGACTTGGAAGATGCTCGCGATGCTAGCTGAGTTGTGGGGAGTTTTAAAAGGATTAGAGATGGCATGGGAGGCAGGTTGGAGGCATATGGTTGTTGAAAGTGACTGTCATTCAGTCATTGCATTACTATCCAAACAAGGTAATGCAGCTCGTGAGTCCCATCTGGTGGCTCGAATACGAGCAATCACCCGCAGACAGTGGGTTACATGATTTTGCCACATCTTAGGGAGGGCAATCGTGCAGACCGGATGGCTAACTTTGGTTTGAGGCATGTGGAGACTCGGACGATGCACATTTCTCGGATCCCCTATTGGTCTTCATTGCTTCCTTGTTGTAGATCTGGCGGGAATTTGTCATACGAGAAGAGGCTCGAGATTTTAATCGTTTCAGTTTTTCTTGATTCGTTTGTTTAAGTTTTGATTGTTTATCTTTCCATACATCAAAAAAGTATAATTATAACTATAGTATGTTACTTATGAAAATGTATATATGTGTGAGATATTTGTTTGAAGGTAAACTTTTAGTTAATTAGGCATAAATTGTTTATATTGTTATGATTGAATTGTTTATATCTTAAGAGTTAAATACTATTTTTGCCATGGAAGTATTGGCTAGGGGGCATTCAGCACCCGAAAGTTTTTTTGGTATCATTTTGTTCCGGAAGTTTATAAAAAGGAGCAAATATGCCTTGGAAGTTTTTTAGGAGCAAATTTGCCCCCAAAGTTTTTTTTAGGAGCAAATTTTTGTAAACTTCCGGGGCAACATTGATACAAAAAATGATCAATCCAACGGTCAAGATAAATTAATGGGCAAGATTGCTATGTTTGTAAACTTTCGAGGCAAAAATGATACTAAAAAAAACTTTCGAGTTCTGGGTGCTCTAAATGCAAAACTTCCGTGGCAAAATTGGTATTTATCCCAATCTTAATTATGAAAGTTTATGCATGGTGTTGAATATTGAATATAAGTATAAATTGTTGATGTTGGAATTGTGATATTGCACTGCATATTGAGGTATACCGGATTGAGATGAGAAGTGATAGTAGGAGATTGATTTTATGCCACGTGGTATAGCCGCCACTAAGCGCACAGTGGATGACTGACATTTTCAGGGCCCTTAGTATCATCCTTATCCTGTAGCTGGGATTAGGGTCAACCTTTAGGATAGTGACACCTTTCTATATTCGAAAGAAAGAGAACTCATGGTCCGATATGAGTTCTGTACCTTTGGCCGGGTAACACCTCATCATTGGTGAGCTTGATGCAATCTTGTCAAAGAGATTAAACCTGTTACATTATAGTCCATGGATTCTGTCAGCGCTTATAAGGAGGTTATAAGGATAGTCGAGGGAGTTACGTGCATATTGAATATTTTTGAATTTTGAATTGGTTTGGTAAACTACTCAGACTTATTGATATACGAAGGGATAATTGGCCCGCTTAACTATCTTGTAATCATTCCCTGTATACTTGTTAAATTGGATATGTGGTTACTGAGTCCTCGTGACTCATCCCGTCATTGTTTATTTTTCAGGCGAGAATTTTGGCGGTGGTACTAAGGGGAAAGCATCCAAGACTTGATCTGAGTTATCAATCTTGTATGTCTCTTTTTGTTACATGAGCACATTCTAACATATATTGTCAAACTTTAGGGCCTTTTTGGTACATTGCATATTTTGATCATTCCGCTGCATACTAGAACTTGTATTATGAACAAAGTCTGTTGATATGAAGTTTAATGTGGGATAATTTATTATTGAATTAAATATGTTTAGGTATAAAATAATTATTTAAATGGTAATTATAGAAGGATGTCACACAACATCTCCTGTTAACATATCACATGACATATAAACATGGTTCAGCATACATATACAAAGATACATAACATGTGAGAGTTAGAGTTACTACCTGGATGCTTTATCCCTTTACCAAATTTGGCTCCCAATTCTTTCCATTGTTCTAGCAAATACTGAGGTAGAAGGAAACATAGCAAAATTTCATGACTTAGCTTACCTTGATTCTCAACTTCTTTGGTTTCCTTCCTTCCTTCTTTGTAAGCTTCTTTTCTCTCTTCTCTCTTCTTACCTATTTCGAATTTGGCATGTATAAATGAGAGAAAGAAGTCTTATATAATAGGTAAAAGGCATGCATAAATATCTCCCTTGATTTTTACTAAATTATCCTTGTATTTATTTCCTTTTTAACATGTGTATTTTACAAAATTCTAGATTTTTCTTGAGCTCTCTCTCGTGGACGAAATTTCCTCTTATCTTGACACAATAATGAGCTTGCTTAAGTGTCCTTTTGGTACATATTTAGGCCCCTTCCTTGGCCTTTCTTTATTGGTCCATATGTCCTTGACTTTTTGACCTTGTTTTCATTTATTTAATGTTTAAATCATACTTCTTTTGTCCTTGTCTCTTTGGTGAACGAAAATTAAGGCTTATGGGAGAAGAGTTTTGGTCTTCATTTACATTAAATAAGCATGCCAAAATGTCCCTCTTTGAGTCAACTTCCTTTCCCACGAAGACACTTGGCAAGTTCAAGACTTATCTCTTTGACAAATATGTACTCCTCCTCTTTACTCCTTTTTGGCAAAACTTATGACTCATGAAGGAAGCAATTAAGTCTTCAACATGTCATAAAAGTGGTTGGATGTCATTTTCAAAAGTCAACTTATGTCATCTTAAAAATCTTCTAAGTCTAAAGACCAAAATACCCTTGCTAAATATCTTATTCTTCAAGTTTCTTGCCTTTTCTATTTCCCTTTTATTTTTTGACGAATTTTACATTCTATTTGGGCATCCAAATTGTCTTGACAAGTGCCAAGTTTCCATGGTTCAAGATCCCCCTTATTGACCAAGAAACATTAAGAATTATCTAGATATTTTTGCAAGAGTTTTCTACCCTTTTCTAGATTTTTCTTGACCTTATCCTTGTCTTGTTGGCCAAGAATATGACTCATCAATATGCCATAAATGCTTAAGCTTAGGTGTCCCTTTGAGTCATCATCTTGTCATTAATGTCCAAGCTTATGTGTCCAATTTGCTTTCTTAGCAAGACAAGTGGCAACTTATTATTAATTGTATAAATTTTGATTCCTATTTATGACATGTGGCATATTCTTGTTTACCACAATCTTCTTCTTCTCTCCCAAGCAATTCCATTTGCACATGCTCATGAAGTTTCTTGATATATCTCAAAATGTAGCCAATTATCTTGAATTCTCTAGATGCACACTTGGCACAATTCCATGGTTTCTTGAATTTCTTGGAGATTACTCAATGTTTATTTAAGGCACATGCTCCATAATTATTAAATATTCCCTTCTTGCCACCTAGCTAAGATATTATATTTACTTAGGAATCTCATTGATTACCTTGTATTAGTTACTCTTTGACCATTTATCTCCTTAATTTTGAGGACACTTGGCATCAACGAAGACCATGGACTTGTTGCTTCTTCATTACACATGTTGACCATAGAAATATGTTCACATGACCATTGGAAATTTCCTACTTGATGGCTAGGTAGGCATGTGATGGTAAGATATAAGGAGATGGAGAATATCAAATTGACACTTTGCCTATTCTTATTTACTCTGATAACAATCAATAGGAATTTTCCATTTGGACCCATTTTTCTCTCCTTAATTAGCTTCTATAGTCCATAAAATATTGGATCTAAATTTAATTAGACAAATATTTATTCTCTAATTATTTCCCCTTAAACATTTGCAAAATTATGCCCAAAATTCCCAAATAATAGTTTTAAAACTATTTAGGCCCAATTCTTCATAATAAAATTTCATATAAAATTTTCAAAATTTCATCTCACACTTCTTGAACTGGATCTAGTTGTCCGCCTAATTTAGGCTTATCCTCAAGTCTCTAGGCCCAAAATTTAGGATATTACAAATATAAGGATTAACAAAATTAACTCCTACATGATAAATTTTTGTTTTTCTACTTCATGAACTTTTGCATGAAAAATCATGCAAGAGCCCAAAATTAACCAACAAATATGCGTCTAAAGATAAAGGCCATAGGAATATAACAGGTGTTCACTCCAGGATCTATGATAGGGATCATGATCATGAGAACTCGATGACACCACATCTTTATTGCCTGAATCCTTTTCCTAGTCTTGAATTACCAGGAAAGGGTATTGGTGATCTCAATAAGACTAGTAAGACATCATCGACTAGTATAGAGATACAAGGTATGGACATCATGGAATGCAGACATAATGATGTCTTAGCTGATATCGTAAGTGGATCTGTTAGAGAATAGATAGCACTGAACTGACTCACCAAGAGACTCCACAAGGATTCATTGAAGAGAGTATCATTTGATTTGTTATGTCTCTCATGTCATTTGGTAGTGCAAATGCTTCTAGACTTGAGGATGTCATCGAACACTATGTCCTAGGGTTATACTTTGACTGTACATCTCTATTCACGTGAATAATGATGAGAACAATGCATTATTGGGTTTAACATGAAAGACCTGGCTATCACCCAAGAGGGGGTGAATTGGGTGTTTGATAAAACTTTAGTTACTTTGAAAATCTTTTCGTAACTTACTGAAAGCAGTTTGAATGACAGAAATAATTTGTAAAGCAATAATCAGTCATTCAAATATATATGCACATTCAAATATATATATGCTGGAAATATAAGAGATAAGGGAAGAGAATATGCAAACTGAGATTTATACTGGTTCGGCTCAATCCTTGACTTACGTCCAGTCCCCAAACTTCACTTGAGATTTTCAATCTACTATCTTCTTTCAACTTGATTACATGTTCTGTACTTGGAGTAATCCTCTCACTAAGATTCACTCCCCCCTTACAAACTGTAATCAATACACCCACTTGATTACACACTCTGTACTCGAACTAATTCTCTCACTAGAACTTACTCTTCCTTACAAGCTATAATCAATACAATGGGTTTCTCACTCAAGATCACCCAATCTTAAGTAACTCTCAAATAGAATGATAAGATGATTAGAATAAATCTTGTCTCTCAGAAGTGAATGAATAAACACTGAAGTGCAATACAAATTATCTCACTCTCTATGATAAGCTATGTAAACATTGAAAACAGAGTGTGAGTAGTATGAAAATCAGAGTATGAGCATTTTGAAGATGTAGGTTTGTCTTTGTTCTTCTATCTTCTTTTATAGGTAGTTGCAATTTATGACCGTTGAGAAACTCTTCCAGATAAGAATATGACTGTTGGAAATCCCTTAAAAGTAGTCGTTAGGGTTTCTGCAGCACATTCAATGTTTTTGACACAAATCTGACATTTTGAAGATTTGCATCTAATCCTTCGTTTAATCACCTGAAACTTGTCCACAAATGATATAAACAATGTTCGGAAGTAGTATAAGTCATTTGGGTAATCATCTAGAAGTTTATCAAAAGAATCAAGATTTTCGAAATGGTGATTTTCTGAAGCGGAGATGAAAACTCGAGTTTTCATTTGCAAAACTCAAGTTTGGAAGATGCTCTGAAGTTCGCTACTCTCTATCTGATGGAAACTGGAGTTTGGATGAACTTCTGGACTTGGTTGCTCTCTGTAACTTGAAAACTCGAGTTTTGTACTTACAAACTTGAGTTTTGACTTTGTTGAGCCTTCTTGAACTAACTGTCAACTTGCAAAGGTCATATCTCCCTGGTCTGAACTCCGTTTTGGTCCATTCAACTATTGATGGAAATCTCTATGAGTCTACTTTCATATGTCACTAATTTCAGCTCAATCAAATTTGTAGTTTGTGAGATACACTCAAAACATTGAAGCTTGGTTTGCTGTGTGACGTGGATTTCACTGTCAAATTCTACAATTCGTAGCTCCTTGATTTGAACTCCTTTGGGTTTGAATTTTATATCAAAATGATACATTGGGAGTCTAGTTTCATACAAAATTGGTTTAACCTAAATAAGATTTCTGATTTAGGAGATATCATCAAATTACCAAACGTCGCCAGTGCTGAACGTGAAACAGAGTGGAGCTGAAGAGTTGATGACCGCTGGAAACTCGAGTTTTGACTTGGATACTCGAGTTTTCCTAATCCAGAGACGCTGAAGACACTTGTTAGCTCGATTTTGAAGTCCTAAACTCGAGTTTTGAGTCAAAACTCGAGTTTTCTCATACCAGAGGAGCAAATCATTGTAGTAAGGCAAGAAACTCGAGTTTTTAGATCTGAACTCAAGTTTTCTCATCCTGAAGCTAATTTTTGCTTACTTTAATTCTTAATTGAGCCATTCCAACCTCCATATGATCTTGGAGGCTTCTAGCTTCAATATAAGAACTTGAATAATTATATCTTCATTCCATTCAGCAAGTTCTTCCTTCTTCCATCTCCCAAATTGATCATTCTCCATAACTCAATTCTTTCTTTCTTCTCTTCTCTTGATCATTCTTGATCATTTAAATTTACATCTTCTTTGAGTCAATTTCTTTCTCTAATTCAATACTTCTTTATTGATCTTCTTGTTCATCGTTCTCTGTCATTCAACTTGGACTCATCATTCTTTGCAAGTTCTACCTTTTTCAATATTTCCTCTTCTTCTTGGCTATTCCCAAAATCCTTTAATAACTTCTTGCTTCCTTGACATTCTGATATTCCCATTATATTGTGTGTAAGAACTTTTTTCTTCAATCTACTTCTTGATCATTCTTCAATATTGAATTTCACATCTACATTAAATATAAGACTTAGTCAAAGTAGACGATAAATGTAGTATGCAGACTTTTTGCTCTTAATAATGACATCTATATAAGACATAAGACATCATCAAAACTAATCATATCCAACATAACTCTTGGCGAAAGGACTCATAATCCCCTACAAGGGATTAGCCATTCATAAGACCCATAGGTGAAGAGACAAATAAGCCAGGACAAATTAGTCATCTAGTTCCACCATAAACCACGAAGTCAAGGTACATTTGCAGCGCAGACCTTATTAGTGCTTGTAAATGCAAGAAAATGTCAGGACAAGAACAAATAGAGGAATAACGTGTAAGGAATGAGGGATGAAGAGACAAATACAAGATCAACCTATTTCAATGATAAAGGAAGACAAACTACTACCCCACGTTTGAATTTGCTTATCAAATGTTAATGGAATGGTGGTATAAAAACAAAGTGAAAATGGCGGGAGTTTCCAAACATGAAAATGAAATTCAAATGAAGTTGACCGCGTTTCTTGAAGCTGGCAGCTTGGAATAGAGCCCAATGAGTTTTTTTTTTTTTGAAGGGCAAGCTGAATCTCTGTTGTGAATAGTGAAATAGGTCAGTAGCTGCCTTTTTTTGGCACTCAGCTTGGGTGGAGCTGTATGAAGGAAGATGTTGATTATAATTATACATACATGATTTCTATTTTGAAAACATACACTTAAGTTCAAACTCTTAAATGTGTTAAGAATATTCTAAAATGATTCTAAGAATATTCTTAAATTAAAATTTATATGAATATAAAATTTATTTACTAATTTACACTTAATACTAAATCGAAATTTTACTTGACATCGTATCATAAATTTTAAAAAATTTGAGTAAGTTTTATAAATGTTTGTAGAAAAAATATAAAATTATATTAGATAGAAAGAATGTATTTGATATTTATTTTTAGTCATTTAAGAAACTAAAAATAAATTAATTTCAATAGATACAATAAGAAATTTAAATTATGAATTTTATAATCTTAAAATTAATAAATTTTCAACATATTTGAATTTAAAAAATTTATTAGAATTAATTTTTGGTGGTATAACTTTTTAACCCCCCACATATATATGTTTAGATAATTCTAATATAAAAGTTAGATATTTTGGTCAAAAAAATTCCAAAAATCAAACTTAATAGTTAACTAATGGTTTCGATAAATGGAAATTAAATATCAAAATATAAGGAAAAATTGTGTAACATACATTTTAATTTTAAGGAAAATCTATATAGGCTTTCAAAATAGATTGGAGACATGTGATATTAAAGCAAAACAAAAGGGTGATTAGAGTATTTTATTCATCTACTAAGAGTAGACTAGGTATATTGTAGACTAGGTATATTCTAACACAATGAACATTTTAATTATTATTACTGTAGTTATTGGTGTTGTTTTGGTTGGGGGTTTGGGCTTGCTTAGGGTTAAATGCCTAATTTGCCCCGGAAGTTTTGTTAAGGGGGTGCTCAACACCCGGAAGTTTTTTTGGTACCAAATTTGTCTCGGAAGTATTAAAAATGTATCAAATTTACCCAAAAGTGACGGAAGTCCACGTAGATCGTTAAAATGTGAGGTGGCATGCCACATCATCACACGTGGCATGCCACCTCATTACACGTGGCATGCCACATCATCAATCAAAAGTATCATTTTTGCCCTGTAAGTTTTCATTAAGGAGCAATTTTGCCCCGGAAGTTTTCATTGAGAAGCAAGTTTGCCCCGGAAGTTTACAAAAGTAGCAATTTTGCCCTTCTTTCTCTCAATATTAAATTTGACTATTAAATCAGTCAAAGACCACATATGTCATATTTTGAAAAGGTTGAACTTGGAGTCAGAGAAGGAGATCCTTGACATGTTGAGCTCAAGGCGGCCAGAATTTGTGAAGCCGAACTGGTCACAGGGACTAAAAGGTCTATCGCAAAACCCAGAGGAAACATCACTTATGATCTAAGCAAATGAAACGCAAAACAAGAAATAAATTGTTCCAAAAATTGGTCCAGTAAAATAAATCAATAGTGATAATATTTACGTTTGTAGAGACTGATCATTTGCTTAGATCATAAATGATGCTTCCGTGACGATTCGGTTTCACAAATTAGTCCGGGTCGCCTTGAGCTCAACATCTCAAGGATCTCATTCTCGACTCTAAATTCGACATTTTCAAGGCATGATATGTGTGATCTTTGGTCGATTTAATAGTCAAATTTAATATTGGGAGAAAAAGGGCAAAATTGCTACTTTTGTAAACTTCCGGGGCAAAATTGCTCCTCAATAAAAACTTCCGGGGCAAAATTGCTCCTCAATGAAAACTTCTAGGGAAAAAATGATACTTAACTCTTATTTGGTTGATGAGGTGACATGCTATGTGGACACTCAGTTAAACTTAATGGTTAAAATTAACGGAGGGGCAAATTTACTACCTTTTTCATACTTCCGGGGTAAATTTGGTACCTTTATCATACTTCCGGGACAAATTCGATACCAAAAAAACTTCCGGGTGTTGAGCACCCCCTTAGCAAAACTTTCGGGTCAAATTATACCCGCTTGCTTATATGACGACCTTGGACCTCCATGATCCAATATATACCCCTGCAAAAAAAACATCTGCCATGCCTTTATGTGGCTAAGACCTATCACTCCTAATTCTCTGACTCAAAAAAAAAAAAAAAATTTGGCTTTGTTTAGAAGGAGACGTTCTCACACTAAGTTGTGCCCTATATGTGAGGAGGCTGAAAAAAAATGGACCGGGGGGCTTGGTTTGGTAATAATAATAAAAATGTTCAAAGTTGCTTAATTCTTGTGATATTTCGTTACTTTTGCTGGATTCTTTGGTTTATTTGGAAGCAAAGGAACAATTTTGTCTTTAAAAAAGAAAAAACTCTGCAATCACTAAACGCCCATGTGAAAAGCCTTGGGGAAAACAAAATTAAGGCACGTGAAAACTCTATTTGGATTTATATGTCCAAGCAAAGCTGCCGTTTTTAGTACAAGTCAAATAAAGTAGTCGGAGTGGAACCCATAATTCTGTGACTCAAGTCCTCAAGCCACCACCAGATCTGGGGGAATACATATTCATGTACTGTACTGGGGGAAACTTCATCGTTTCTCATGATTATTCTCTTTAATAATCAAATTAAACTCAAATAATTCAAATGGTGATTACGTGCCCACATATGCCTGCTAGGATATTTTTGGACCAAGTAATAAACAAGCGAATTCTTGTGTTTTTCTTTAAAAGAAAAAGTAATGAATTATTCTGGCGCTATTTTTCTTTTCATAATACTCTCTCCGGTCTTAATTATAAGAACACTTTTTGGAGTTGCTTTTGGTCCTAATTATAAGAACAAGTTTTAACTTTTGTCAATTTTTTCCTATAATACCCCTATTTATACTTTCTCAATAATAATTAAAGACAATAATAATTTTATAATACACCTATATATTTAATAAAGTAAATAATGTTTATAACTCATTAATGTCATATACACCTCAATTATATTTTTTTCTTTTATAAAATAATTTTGAGCAATTTTTGTTATATTTTTCTCATATCACCCATACTAATACTTCTTCCACAATAATTAATTTAACAACACGCTTATATTCTATCAAGTGAGAGATTTTACTTTATTTTTTATTTTTAAATAAAATAATTTTAATATTTCCTTTAAAAATATTTTTTTAAACTATCTGTCCAAAGTGATTAATTTTTTCCTTAAAATAACCTAATAAAACATTAAGTTCATTATCTTTTTTCCAACAATAAAAAAATAAACTTGCATTTGCATTATGCCCAATTAAATAGATACTCACTTGATAGAAAAAAAAATTTCTTCAAAAAAATTCATGGAAAATATAAAAAAATATATTTATATATATTTTAAATCTACAACCTAGCATTTCATGATAGTAAAAAATCATTTTGAATCTATAAAAAATTCATTTTTACAAAAAAAAAAAAAAAAAAAAAGAAATAAATAAAAGAAAGTACCGTGCGTGGGCTTGCTCTGTGATATTAAAATGTGAATGCGAATTCCAAGATGGATTAATCGAAGGCACAGATTGCTCTCTGTGTCTCTGCTTGGGTACGGTTCAACTAATTTTGTTTCATATAATTTTTAATTTTCAGAGGGGTATTTTTGAAAAATAATTATAATTAACTAATTTAACTTCTCTTCTTAATCTTTTTAAATTCTGGTAAATTTCTCCTATAATTAGGACCAGAAGGAGTAGTAGGTGCAATATGTAATATTCGATTTATACTATATATAGAATCGATATTCCAACATTTTTGGGCTTGAACGAGAAAAAAGATCTCTTAATGTATAATTTGTTACATGTCCAGTGTTTGACCATTTGACGTTGCTTAAAAATATCGAATGATCTTTCTTTTTTTTGGGTAAAAATCGATTCATCTATTTTATTTTGTTTAAGAGCTATTAGAAAAATTAATCAAACATCTTTTTGTGCTTAAGTAAAGTAAATCATATATATATTTTTATTTACAACATTAAATTAACAAATGAATTTAACTAATGAGCATATTACAAAAAAACAAAAACAAAAAACGAGGGATTTTAAAATTTTGCACTTTTTTCTATATGAATTTAATTTGTTCAATTTCCTCGATCAATTGAAAAAAAAAAAAAAAAAAATACTATTGGTGCGTAGTTAGCTCAATTACTCAATAGGAACGTACTCTGTTCCCTCCCATGTCAACTTTAGCCGTGGTTGTATAATTTTGCTTCATTTTATATAATTTATCATTTCATAAAAAAAGGATGAACTTTAAACAATCCTGATGACAAAAATTATTGCTACTATCATCGGTCTTTGATAGAAGAATGAGATAATTAATTTACATATATTAAGGGAATTTGTTAAAATAATTATTTATAATAAATAGGCACTAGCTTCACTAAAATACCCTATATAATATTGTGCATTAGAACCACACCTTGATAAAAATCCACGTGATGTATATGCACAATTAATAGAGATACTTTGAGAAAAATTATAAATTTAGAAGACAAAGTAGATTATTATCTTATATTTAGGACCAAACTATAACCCTTGTCTCTTTTAAATTAAGGACTAAAGGTAATTTTGTTTCTAAATAATAATTCTCAAATTTAAATTTTGATATATCATATCAGACAAGGTTAAGGTGCTAAATTTTATCAAAAGTGTAAAAATAATTATAAATTATTTCTTGGAGCAAAAGTAACCATGAACTTTCAAAATTGGAGAAAACTGTTAAACCCAACTAACTTCCATATATTTCAATGGGAAAAATTAATCTTTTAGCTCATAAAGTTATGATTCACTTATAACTCGGTCTGCAAGAACTTTTGACTTGCATGCAACTCAGTTCCGGATGTTTTTGAGTCATCTTATGTGGCAAAAAAGGGTTAAAATATTTCAAAAATTGCTTAGGTAGATTTTACATAAATTAACCCCAAAAAAAAAAAAAATAGTGTCCCCGTCCCCACCAATTTGCATGCCCTTCCGCGTCTATTTTCCAAACAGATTGCCAGGCACCAGCGGCGTCTATTATAGATCCTTCTGTAGCCCTAGTGGGGCAGTGAGTGTCTTAGATTGGAGAATAGATTGAAGCCATTTATTATGTTTTTAACTCTTATAAAGTGTAATATCCTAAATTTACCTTATCAAAATAACGGAATAAAATGGTGAAATTTGGTTAAGTGCTTGAATTTTTGAAGCACTAAATTTTGGAACATATGTTAACCCAAGAATTAATTGTATGTGATTAACATTCATTTTATCCAATAAGGCCCATAATTTCGAAACAAGAGAGAAGGTAATGTGGCCAAATGGAATTCTATTAATGATCACGTTAATGGTTAAATTGTCATCAATTAATTTTCCTTACATACTTTGTGCCACATATCATATTTGGCCAACAAACTGGGAATTCAAGTAAGTAAGCGAGCATGAGCAATTGGTCAATAAGTGTGACCTACAAGCTTCTCACACATGCTCAAAATTTTGGCTAACATGAGCAAGAAAGAGAGGCAGTGTGAGCAAGTATAAGTGTTGAAAAAGTTGTCATCATCCACCTTAGATATATTAAGGGATTGAATAAGTAATAGTCGTCATCCACAAATGTACCATTATAGGAATTAACGTCTTCCCAGCCAAGTCGGGAAATTGAAAAGTAATAGGTAGTAACTCTAATATCACGTACTTTATATTACATATATGCTTGTTTGAACCATGTTGTGAAAAAATCCCGCCTATATGGGACCAGCAACATGGTGAGCTCAATTGAGCTGGAAGGACCGACCATGGTATATTCCTGGTGGCTAGGTGTAGAGCCTATTGGACCAATAGTCTTTAGGCTTCAAACCTAGCACATTCGGTTGTTATGGGTTATTACCTAATCCAATTAAGTACCTAACGCTGAGGTAATGGATCATGTGATGCATGTGATTGAGATATATGATGTTTGATCTGTAAATGCTTTATATGATGTAGTGGACTATTTACTTTATGTGGTTAACTATCACGTACTATTTATATGTTATATGTGAGTTTAACTGTAACTCTGGGATTCTTCGGGATCCCATCCCTTGCTACTACTTGTGTAATGAACAGTACATTGGACATAGCTTCAAAGGGAAAGGCAACAAACATAGGAAAATGGTGAACCCAGTGATGATCAATAGTTAGGAATGGATATCTTTACTTTTAGTTTTTGGTTACTTCTAAATGGAATCTCTTAGTATGATGGAACTGTTATATTTTGGATTATTGTATTATGAACCCTGTAGGGAACTTCTATTATGTAACCAATAATAGTATTCTATTATCAATATAGTATGCTATTTATGTTTTGTGCACTGTGTTACGCTATATATTTGATAAATGCCACAATATCGAGGAGTACGACATTTGTGGTATCAGAGCACGGTTTTGGGCAATATCAGAATAATGTACTGATATGATCTTGATTGTGTAATAGGAGATGAGATGTAGGCGACATTGGGGAAGTGAATCCTTTGAATCAATTAATCAGACTACATTTGGAGAGCGCTGAATAATACATCTTCACTCGCCAGGTAGTGCTACGGTGAAGTATACTGCCAAAAAGCGGGTGATACCTTGGCCGGTATATAGACCTCACCCTCAACTAGCACAGTGAAACCTCATCTGTAGGAGATAATGGACAACCACGAGTACCATCAGTTCTAAAGACTGCTTCTAGTTCTAAAGCTAGAACTGTAGTAGTAAGATATGATCTATGGCCTGACCATGAGTTATGGGATATTCTTTCGAAAATATATGAGCAGGCTATCTTTGAGAAGGAAACACCTCTAACACAGTATACCCAGTACACCTCTCACTTTCTCTCTTCTCTTCCTGTGTGCTTGCCGAACAATAAATACTTGATCTCCGAGCCGGACGGACCATGAAGTTCTGGAGGATCCTCAGCAACCTGATCGAGCAAACTTTGCTCGATTGGCCAACAAAGCGGGAATTCAATTATGTGAGCATAAGAAACTGGTCAATAAGTTTGACCTACAAGCCTCCCCCACATGCTCAAAATTTTGGCGAACATGAAAAAGAAAGAGAGGGAGTATGAACAAGTATAAGTGTTGAAAAATTTGTCATCATTCATCTTTCATTGTTCTTCTTGCCACCACATGTCCTTCTTGGCAACAAGTGGAAATTTTTAATTAACACATTTGCATTTGCCAAACGTTAAGAGGGTTAATAAATAAGCCTTTTAAATTAGCCCTAATTCGCCAAGTGGCAAAGAGAAAGAGGGAGCATGTGATCAAATGATTTAAGCACATGCAATATTAAAAAAAAAGGAGAAAGAGAGGGTTAAGTCAGTCAAGAAGGAAGAGGAGTGTGGGGCCCATGCAATTGCTCTCCAAGTTGTTTCAAAAGCACTATAAACTCTCTCAAGTTCACAAAGTCAGCCAAACTCAAGAAGCATACCAAAGAAGAGCTAGCTGAAAAACAAAAGGAAAAGACCAAGACATAAAGGTGAGTTAGGAAGCTATATATGATGATCATCTCTTCTACTTCTTCAATCTTGATGATTCCTAGCCCTAATATTTCTCTTGGTATGGTGCTCTATGGTGTTTTATCAAGGAAGAATTGAAACCCTAAGGACCAAAGAAGTTGGAGTTTGCAAGAAAACACAAGGAAAGCCAAGGTAAGTGGTGATTCTAGCCTTGTACGTTGTTGTTGTTTTGGTCTGTTGGTGATTGAAACTGATTTCTATTTGAGTTCTTGTGATTTTGGAAACCTTAAAGGGTAACGGGAGGTTCTGTCTAATTTTCTAAAAAATGGTTAAAGCATGATTAAGGCCTAAACTATAAGCTAAAATGTGATTTAGGGCTAATCTATGGTGTTTATTGGAATGAAACTTGGAAGAACAACTTAGTATTTCCTAGCCCTAAGTTTCAGCCAAAACAAAACATGCTTAAAGGATGGGACCATTTTGATGTTTCCAATGTGTTGAAAATGAAAAATTGTGTAGGGTAATGATTAGGAAGTGATTTTGGAAGCAATGGAATTGAATTATACAAAAACCCTAATTCTGCAAGTGTTGATTTCATGTGTGGCAGTCAACTTATAATGTGTTTTTGGATAAGCAAATTGTGTCCAATGACTATGATATTTTAAATACTTTATGTAGGCATGTCAATATTTGATATGATAGGTCATATGCCTAATTTGGATCTGTACATGTGGAGATGTGAATTTTTGAAAATGACCCTTGAAACTGGAATATGATTCTGGATAGTGTGTACTGTTTGATTAAAATTGGAATAGTATGCATGTTTCTAAATGTAGATGGAACTTTTCCTTGAAAATAAGCTTAACAATGATTACACAGCCTTTGAAAGTACCCTAATTGAACACTTGTACAATGAGTTATGAATTTTAAGAGTTTGTTGAAAATTCTGGCAATTTTGATCAAGGTGCGGAAATGACGAAAGTAAAGGGCAATGGTAAATAGTTTAACCTTTAAGGGTTAGGATGAGTTCATGGAGATAGTATAAACCCTTTAGCTTCATGATTAATAGATCATGTGATGATTGTTTACAGTTAATGTTGCATGTGATTGAGATATGTGATGTTTGATCACTGAAACTTTATATGATGTTGTGGACTTTTACTGCATATATGTGGTTAACTATCATGTATTATATCTGATCACAGCCCTTATTACTACTTGTGTAATGAATAGTACAGTGAACATATCTCCAAGGGGAAACGTAGCAAACATAGGCAAATGATGAACGAGGCAATGATCAATAGTTAGGAATGATTATCCATACTTTTAGTTTTTGGTTACATCTAGATGGAATACGCTAGTATTATGGAACCGTTGTATTTTGGATTACTGTATTATGAACCCTGTGGGGAACTCCTGTTATGTAACCAATAATAGTATTGTATTGTCAGTATAATATGCTATTCATGTTTTGTCCACTGTGTGTGTTACGCTGTATACTCTGATAAATGCCACAATATCAAGGGGTATGACATAAAGCATCCAAGTATGCAAGAAGAAGTCATTGTCGAAAAAAAATTTCTTAACTTGTGAATGATAAATGGTGAATAACACTTGGAAGAATATGAGATAAGAGAAATTCAAAGCACACCCAATTCACAACATACTAGGCACACAATCTCTCTTTTTAATAATAGACGAAGCTGGTGGATGGGGTAGGGGTTGGCCGCGAAGGGGACGATGTTTTTATTATTATTATTATTCAATTTATGCAAAATCTACCTAAGCAATTTTTCACAATATTTTTGAAAAATTTTGCTACATATGATGACTCAAAAACATCAGGGGCTAAGTTGCAAGCAAGCCAAAAGTTTAGAAACAAAGTTATAAGTGAGTTATAACTTTAAGGGCTAATAGATTAATTTTCTCTATTGTAATAGATGGAGGTTTGTTGGGTTAAACAGTTTTACCCCAATTTTAAAAGTTCATTGTTATTTTTTCTTCAAAAAATATAGTTTATGGTGACTTTTGCATTTTAAATAAAAGTTGAAGGTTGTTTTATCACTTTAACCCTATTAGATACTATAAAGCCATACCAAGAAATAATAATTAATCAATAAAACAAAACATATAGCCGTACTAAAAGAATCCAACTTATTTACTTCCTTATATATCGAAGCAATCCATGCATGCAGAAGGACCTTCCTTAATTATATATAGGGCAATTTCAACTGCAGCTCAACTATTTTTTTTTTTTTTTTTTTCTTTCCCGTATAGTTGGAAAAGGTTTACTTATAATAAGCACAACTAGTTATGGTCCGCAAGTTTTTTGGCAGGTTTAAACTCATCTTATTGTTATTACTACCTATAATTATTAAAAAGTGTTAAATACTATTAACCTCCCTCACATTGTCTTAATTATATGGACATCCGCCCTATTTTTTTTTTAAAAAAAAAAAAAAAAAAAAAAAACCTAAGTCCAAACTGTTAAATCCGTTAAAAATATTTTAAGAAAATTGAAATAAATCTTATTTACTAATTTAATACTATCATCATATTAAATATCTAATTTTATCTAAAATTATTTTGATGAGTTGAATAATACATTTTTTTCAAGTAGTTATTTGTTCATTTTTTCATCATATATTTGAACAAAAGTTAAAGCAATTTAGTTAACGTAGACATAAAAAATTTAATTAATTATATTAATAAATATATACTTGACTAAATGTGTTTATAAATGTTTGTAGCAAGAAATATGTTTAAAAATGTTTAATTATAAATTTACATGATTTATATAATCTCTCAAACTTATATCAATTATACTATATGACTGATAAAGTATAGATATGAAATATGTTTTTAGCCTTTTAAAAAAATCTAAACAAACAAGTCTGAATAAATCTGATGAAAAGTTAAAATTCTAAAATTTATAATATAATCAAAATCAACTGAAAAACGTAACTTAATTTATGCAGTAATGCATCATTCCTAATTTGTGTAACTTCTTGTTGGTAATCCATCAGTGTATATGTGTATGTATAATCATAACGATAAATAAATTAAAGGCTAAAATATACAAAACATCCATAAATTTGGAGTGTGTTGCGCATGACCTCCGATCTTTAGAAGTTTAAATCTTAGACCCTAGACTCGTACACTTTTACCACCAACTCCTTACGGTTAAAGATGGAGAGGAAAAATAGTAATATTGGAAGTAGAATCAAAGTGGCTGATAATGAAGCCCCAGGCTAAGCTAGCTGCACTGTCCCTCCAACCCACGTACGTGGATGACTGCGCCTCCACCACGTTCCCTTTTCACCGTCAGCTAGCTTGTCAGATTAAAGGAAGCCGCTCAGGAGGTTAAACCTATTTTAATATGGAAATGACACAATGGTCCTAAGCATTTGATGCTAAAATACTTAAAATTCCATGTGTTAGGGTCAAGTGGCATATTGCTCAATAAAAAAAAAGGTGAGATGGCGAGAACCATTAAATTTAACAGTAACATTAACGATAAGGGAGTTGATAGTAAAAATGTGAAAGTTCAAGGTCTTAGATTTAAAGTTTTAAAGATCAAAGAGGTACAAAGTTCAGGGAGGTTTAGATATCTTAGCATAAATTATTTCAAGTTAGACGCTCTTTGTTTAGTACTCAATCTTGTTTGTTCTTCTTCTCCTGAAATTCAAGAAGCTCTTCCAATACCTTATCTTCCAAACATTCAAACTCAATAACTTCCCTTGGGGCGTGCTGTGCAGCAGTTGAGGAACTTGAGCTGTCAGAAGAGAATGGTTGATATGGCGGCGGACGAGGAAGATTGTAGTGTTCGGGGAAATTAAGAACTGCAAGATGACCCCGGAAGTTGTATGCTGCTTCGTCATATGCTCTTGCCGCCTCTTCAGCTGTCTCAAATGTTCCCAGCCACAGCCTTGCCCCTTGCTTTGTCGGGTCTCTTATCTCCGCTCCAAACTTCCCCCATGGCCGCCGCCGGACACCACGGTACCGCACTTCTTCTGTCGGCTTCTCCTCTTTTTTCTCCTCCATCCTCGGTTGACTAGCACAGACTACTGGTTTTTTTATACCTTGTGTTTGAATCAGATATGTTATAGGATTGGATGCATGATATATATATGTGTGTGTGAAAAATGGAAAACGTCGACTGACTTTTACGTTGAATTGGTTGGAATTGCTCCGAAAGGTTCTTCTGCATGCTTGGATATCAAAGGAAGAAGATGAATTCGATTCATCCACTATGGTTGGTTGTTACACTGTGTGTGTGTGTATGTGTGTTTGTCTTCTTGATATTTTTATTCAAAGTTATTTCTCAATTTGACTTATTTTTGAAAGGGGAAAAATAAATCAAATTCAAATAATTTATTAATTTGTGCACGTGGAAGTTTCCTTCCGAAGAATAATCTTCGTGTCAGGTATATGTGAGGGAGGAAATAGCGTAAGGCCCAAGGACAAACCTGAGTTGTTATTGTTTGTATTTTGTAAAATCTGGGTACCGCGTTTTCCATTATTAATTTATTAGTACACATTATGGGTGTGCCTTTGAAAAAGAACCACGTAGGTCCCGCTTCTACTCTAAAACATTGATTCCATCCTATTTAAATATGAACCCCGCAATTAAGGCGAAGATATTCACCACTACAAAATATATTAACTAAATTCTCATTTTTAGACCGGTAGTGAAATACTAGTATAAGGTTTACAGACATTTTACCAAACAACTTCAGCGCGGTTTGTTCACCATTTTTAGGTAGGGTTCACTACTGTTGAATAAATTACGGTTACAGTAAATGAATATCATATCTATTGACGCAAAGGTAGCACAAGAATATATAATGCTAAAACTTAATTGTTAATTATGCCCACCGTCTTGTATTAGGAGGCAGAATTCATGAAATCACAAATATAACAGTTGTAGTTAATAACCGTCATTTATTTAGTGACAAAAATTATGGTTGTTAATTACGAAACAATCGTCATGTAACACTTACAAATGATTCACTTTCAAACTATTATATTAGTGAAGACAAAACATAACAGTTTAAAAAACAACGGTAACATCCCAATTTTTATTTATAGTAATTACGTACTATTTAGGATGTGATTTATTAATTAATTTAATTAAGGTTTAGGGTGAGTTTGGATTGAGGGAAGGGGAGGGAAGGGGAGGGGAGGGGAGAGAAAAAAAATGGGGGAGAGGAAAATTTTGTGCCCTCCACACTAACAAAATGACCCATGATCGAGAAAACAAAGATAAAAAGAAAGGAAAACGAGAAAGCTTGATGGAATTTCCGACGGGCGTGGTCGAGGTCGTTACGCCACCACTCCACGTCTTCTTCGTCCGTCTTCTTACCGGGGTAGGATGCTAGGTTGTCCTAGAAGTCTCGTGCTCTTGTGAAATCTCTCACTCTTCTAATCGCTGTCAGAATGCTATAGCATCGTATCAGCCCTGCTATACGATTTCCCTTAAAAACAAAGTAAATTGTTCCATTCTTAGCACATGCAAATGATTCCTAATCTTTAGTCCCTCTATCATGAATGTCTGCCTTTTTGCTTAGATTATCTGCAGTTAAGCATGTATTTAACATTCAATTTAGTCAGTAAGTATAGGGAAAACATGGTACTATTTGTGCTCATCAGTAATCCTTCACTTTTTGATAATCTGATGTTAATCCTTCATTTGATCATCTGAAACTTGCTTACAAATATGATTAATAGCATTGAGAAGTATAGCAAGTAGAAATCAATTGATAACAATCATTTCTGAAATCTCGACGTTCGCTCGAGCTTTGTTGTCGGCGGATCGATAAACTATGTGTTCGAGTCCTTCATATAATCATCTAAAACTCATTATCAAATTGATTAAACAAGGTTAAGAATAATAATGATAGATGATATGAAGAATCTAGAACCCACCATAGATAGTTAGAGAACTGGAAGATTCAAATGCACAGCATTTTCAGAAACAGAGACATATTGGCTCGAGTCAAAGATATCACTGGCTCGAGTCAATCCATCGTTCAAGCCATAGAGGAGTTTTCAAAATGCTGTCTGACTCGAGGCAACCAAAACATAGACTTGAGTCTAGGCTTAGGCTCGAGTCACAGAAAAACATGGCTCGAGTTAGTTCTTCACATTTGAGCTTTATCAGGTTACTTTGGCTGGAGTCTTCACTTACTGACTCAAGTCAAAAACTGCTCTCCATTCCTCAATCTCTCAGGTTGGCCATTGACTCGAGGTGCGCTTGTTGGCTCAAGGTAAAAACCTCTCTCAAAATGTCTAACTCTCTGCCTTCACTTAGACTTAAGGTGGAACTTCTGGCTCAAGGCAAAGTCCTCAATTCTTTCTTCTTTTACTTGAACTTGACTTGAGAAGGCGCTCATCAAAATTGGTTTCTTCCAAATTCTAAGAAACACTTGTTGAGTCTAGATTCATATGGAATTGGTTTCACTTCATTTGGTTGTGTATAGTGTGAGCTATATCCAGACAACCGAGCCTATGCTGAAATGAATCTAGAATTTTGAGTGTCAACTTTGGAAGGCCATAACTCCCTGGTTTGAGCTCCGTTTTGGTTGGTCAAATCTTGATGGAACAAATTTTGAGTCTACTTTCATATGGCACTGGTTTTGTAGATTGTGAGATACACCCAAAATACCGAAGCTTGGTGTGATGTGTGGCATGAATTGATGGTCCAACTTGTAAAATTCATAGCTCTCTCATCTGAACTCCTTTGGGCTTGAATTTTATATCAAAATGACGTGTTGAGAGTCTAGTTTCATATGCCATTGGTTTCACCTCAATTCGATCTCTAGTTTGGGAGATATCATCGAATTACTAGACGTTGCCCGAGCTGAACGTGAAACAGAGTAGAACAAAGTTGTTGAGAGCACACTTGGCTCAAGTCAACCGAAACCTTGGCTCGAGTCAGCTCGTTCTAGAGAGAGAAAATGGCTGAGAATCACTATTGGCTTGAGTTACAAATATGGCTTACTCGAGTTTTGACCCAGACTCGAGTCTGTGAGTTTCTTGGCTCAAGTCAAACTGTCCCAGGTGCCCAAAACACTGTAGAAACCATTCTAACTCGAGTCTAGACATCCTGGCTCGAGTTAATTCATCCCGAAGCTTGATTTTGCTTATTTTAACTCCAATTTGAGCTATTCCAACTTCCATATCATCGTGGAGACTTCTAGAGTTAATCTTAGAACTTGTATAATGATTTTCTCATTCCATTGAACAAGTTCTTCATTCTTTCTTCTCTTTTCTTGATCATTCTCCATAATTCAACTCTTTCTTTCTTCTTTGGACTCATCATTCTCTACAAATTCTACCTTCTTCAATATCTCCTCTTCTTCTTGATTATTCCCAAAATATTTTCATAATTTCTTGCTTCCTTGACATTTTCTGCAAGTTCTTCTTTCCATAACCTCTTATCTCCTTCTTGATTAATCTCTATAATTCAACTTGGACTAATCTACATTAAATATATAGTAGTTAGTCAATGTAGGAGATAAATATAGTATACAAGCTTTTTGCTCTTAATAATGACATCTATATAAGATATCATCAAAACTAATCTTATCCAATAGATTTCGGTCTCATTGTGACAAATTTGGAATGATCTCTGGTCATGTTTCTAGACCACCCGCTATCAATATACCACTTGATTATTCTTATATACTCGTAAACATACTTGCAATATATAAAAGATCAAGTCTTAGGTATCCATCTTATCTTGGGTCCTCTTTTGTTAGTTTGAACAATAGGGAACAGATGATCCCTTAGGTACCCATTTATAAGTACCTACTATTTTATCCATCCTTTTATTTCTATGAAAATAGGAGGGTGTGCTATCTTTGTGTTCTATTGCAATGATTGCAATGGGCAAAGGGGTTAAATAAATGAATAGATTTTTTAAAATAGTTTAAATATGATCTTTCTCCCTTTTTCTCTTTACCCTTTTTTCTTATCAAGTTTGGAACTATAGCCTATTCGAAATTTATCATTTGTAAATCTTTGATCTTTTAGAATGACATTGAGCATTTTACTTCCTTTGGTGAATTTTTCAAGAGTTTTGTGGAGATAAGAATTTATTTTCTCCAAGTTAGGACATTTTTCACAAGAAATGAGAGGGGTGTCCTGCTCGAAAGTTTTACTTATTTTCTTTTAACTTATAAGCTCTTTGGCAAGTTTTCTAAATTCAGAAAGCAAGGAATTATACTCAGATAATAATTCATCATAAGTAGGCTCATATTGATGTACCTCTTCGCTTTTTGATTCTTCATGGGCAACTAGACAGATGTTAGCCATTTCCTCTTCTTCACTTTCTTCATCAAATGAGCTATCACCCTAGATAGTTGATTCATAGGCCTTCTTTTTGAAGTTGTTGAACTTCTTCTTCACCTTATTTTTCAGGAGCGGACATTCGGATTTGATTTGTCCAGACTTCTCACATTCATAGCAGATGATTTGATCCTTGAAGTCTCATAGCAGATGATTTGATCCTTGAAGTCTCATCTGCTGCTTGATCCTCCTTTTTGAAATCTATAGAAGCCTTGATCCTTTTTATAGAATTTTTTGAATCTCGGAGAACCATTTCAACTTCATCATCTTCCTCAAGTTTATCTTCCTCATTGACTTCTTTATCTTTTCTGGCATTGAAGGCTACTCCTTTAGTTTTGTTGTTGATCTCATCAAAACCTTTCTTGAACTTTATCTTTCTTTCATATTTGGAAAGACTTCCAAAATAGAACTATTATTGATCTCATGGATTCTCCTATGGCTTATTCAATAGCCGTGAAGTTTGCTTCCCACTCCTTTGTGGGAATATTTAGGATTTTTCTCCTTTAGGAACTTTGGCCATATACTTCTCCCAAGGTGATAGTTCATTGATTAGATGAGTGAACCCAAGTTCAAATTCAACTATGGATTCACCTAACTTCATATGAAGTAAATCGTATTTAGTCATCGGAGTGTTAACTCGTTTTCCTTTATGCCCGAGGTACCTTCATGAGCTATTTCTAGAACTTGCCAACTTTTTTTTTTTTTTTTTGCCATCGAGGGATTGTATTTTTTGAAGTATTCCTTCTTACTTAGCGCAGTCGAATAATCAAGATAGCTTTGCTATTTAGAGTTATCAACCTCTTTTCATTCTCATCAAACTCTGTTGCAGTCTTTGGCACATGTCATTTTTCCATATCTTCTGAGGAACATAATTTTCATCTTCGATCACTTGCCACAAGCCGTATTCAGTGGCCATAACGAAGACTCTAAATTTAGCTTTCCAAAAAGACTAATGTTCACCTCTAAAGCCAAGAGGTATATTGATAGATGCACCATTGGGTAGTACTTCTTCCATGGGTCCTTATCGAGGATGTTAATCAAGTAAAGAGAAGACCTTGCTAAGATACCAAATATTAGTTGCAGTGTATCACCCAAGAGGGTGTGAATTGAGTAAATTAAAAAATTAAAATAATCTTAATAAATAATTAAATAACAAAGGAAGGATTATAAAGATATCACGAAGCCATATAGAGATTTAGACTAGTTCGGACTTAATATTGTGACTTACGTCCAAGTCCTCGGAGCATCTATGAGATTTCTACTATCTTTCAACGATTCACAAGTTTAGAGTAATCCTCACCAAGACTCAATCCTCCTTACAAATGTACTCTGACAATCGCACTCAAGGTCCCACGATCTTGAGATTTTACAACAATCAATTTAATGAGAAGAACTCTCTCGCAGAGTAGATATATGATCAGTGAAGAATATGAATATCACAGTATATCTCAAAGAGAATTAATAAGAAATAAGTAAGCAATAAATTTATCATAGTTGGTTCTAGTTGCCCTCGAATTGAATGTTCTTGTATTTATAGGTGAACTTCATTAATGACCATTAAAGCTTTTTGTTGGTTGTTTTCAAATTATCTGTTAGATGGGAAGCTTCCCATTCGGCACAATCCAGAGTTGTTGGAAGGTTTGAAGATATTTCGCTTTTGTATTGCTATTGCCAATCTTTATATGACATCCCTTTGGTCTCTGTAATTGACTAAGGTTGAGTCACTTTCACTTTCGCTGGAATGGGTATCTGAGAGTATGATCATTGACCTGCTCTGACAATGCTTCCGTGTGTGTGCTCTATTTCTGCTACAATGTTTAATGTTTTGACACATATCTTGCTCTTTGGGGATTTTCATGTAATCCTTCAGCTAATCATTTGAAACTGACTAATAAACATGTTTAGAAGCATTAGGAATATTAATGAGTAATAATCAAAAGATATAGATGATAATCAATGAATTTGAATTTATGAAGATGAATGTTCAGTGCAGAGACTTGTGACACTTGAGTCTTGTTCCTCAACACTCGAGTGTTGATGAACTTACTCTCTGGAAGAAGACTGTTCAAAAACAAAGCTCAATTGAAAATATGTGCTTTATTCCAAATACTTGAGTATCTTAAATCCACACTTAAGTGTCTTTTATCCATACTCGAGTGTTGATTCTTTGTGTGTCTAGTAGGATATTGTTCAAAAGATGGAGTTTAGAAAAGATGCATTGATCTTTACCAAACACTCGAGTATCACACTGGCGTGTCACTAATGACACTTCAAGTGTGCCACAAAGCCTTGGTTTATCATCAAGTATCATACACTAACCTTGAGAGAAATTACCTCAACACTCGAGTGTTGATGAGCACACTCAAGTGTTAGCCTTGTTGTTTCCAAAGTGAATTCGAGTGTTAGGCATTGATATTGCAAGTGTTGGGCAACACTCGAGTGTTTCACTTAAACACTCGAGTGTCCAACAATCTCTTCATGACAGAATCGAGTGTGAGGCATTCTTTCAGCAAGTATCAACCCAACACTCGAGTGTTTAGTCTAACACTAGAGCGTTCAAGTCAGCATTTCCGTAATAGAAGCGAGTATTAGGCACTTTTCCGTGATTTTGAAGCCAACACTCGAGTGTTCAAGGTAACATTTGAGTGTTTGTATATCAAGATACTTTGAAACTGGCTTTCTAATTCAAGTTTTGGTTTCAATAACTGTTGTACTCTCGAGTGCTATTTAATACGCACTCAAGTGACTTGAATTATCAAGTCTGTATTGTTGGAAATTGTGCCCTAGGGAAAGTCATTGTACTTTAGACATTCATGTTTAAAATTATTCTCTTTTAGTTATCATTTAATTTACATGTTTATATTGATAACTGTATCCCTAGATATATCTTTTTTAGATTATCCTAAATGTCCCTGGTCGGTCATCTACGCGGGAGCGAAGATGAAATAAGACCAGTATGACTTTGATGAGGTATGGAGATGCAAGTCAAAGTCATGGGCACTTGTAAGAGTACAAGGTGCTGCACCGACCCACTATGAGAAAGCTGCATGGATCTAGTCATAAGCTTATCTCATGTATAACCGCGTCATGACGCCCTATGACCTGATATCATTATGGATTCCTACATGATGAGTCACTGGTCTTTGACCTAATCAAAAGTCACCTTTGACCGGGTGATGATAAAGGCTGGGATCGGGATCACTGATTTTCATGCGGAGGAATGTGAATGGTCAAAATGGAATTTGTCTCTCCATTTGTAGAGAGATAATACTGGGCCCCTCGATGAGTGAGTCTAAGAAATGTATGGCCATACTGTGATGGAAAGGATTTTCCATTTCACTTATTAGACTACTCGAGAATCGAGAAAGTAATGGTCAAGAAAAGGAAGTTGACATTATCCATGCCTCATCCTTGACCAAATTATCGCGTGACGAAAGGGACGTGACATGGTTGTACGATAGGTTGTATCGTGTCATCTATCCCCATGTGAATTGGGTAGTCGCAATGTCTTGCTAAAGGCCGCTTGCGACTTGTGGGCTGGTATAGTATTGGCCCACTGCCAATCTCATATGGGCATACAGGGTCGCACACAAGAATAACCCAACACGAGCAAAAGTGTCCAGATTCTTTGAATCTTAGATATGCCTAAGATTTAATGAATATTTGAATTTAATCAAGGATATATATATATATATATATATATTCGAAATTAATATATGTTAATATTATTAATAGAGATTATAATATTAATATATATAATATTTGTTTTGTATTTAATTTATTTGATAAATTAAATATCTAAAACAAATAGAGATATTGTATCTCATTTAATTTTCGAATAAAGATATCATATATCTATTTAATTTAAATTGAGATATAGTATCTCAGATTTAATTAAATAGATAGATATTATTTCTCGGATTTAATTTATAGAGATAAATTAAATCAGAAAGCTTTTGGTTCGGATTAAATAAATATATCGATTAGATCTATTAGATAGATTTAATTAATATATTTTAATCTGGACTCAAAATTCAAATTTCAGATCAACCTTTTAATGCAGATTAAATCGTTACATTAGATCTAACAGATTGATTTAATTAATGTATTTTAATCCATATTTGAAATTCAAAATTCAAAATTAATACGGATTAATTTTATATAATACGCTGATCGGGTTTGAGAAAACCTACAAGACATTTTATCGAGCGTATTACAGAAAGCCGCGAGAAAACCCTAGAGTGAAAATTGAGAGAGACGGACAACTCAAAAGGTGCTAACACCCTGCCGTAGCCATGTTTGGGGATTGTTCGTGTAGATACCGGTAGAGAGAGGAAGCCGATTCTAAGAGTCGTTTTTCGCAGGTAGCCCACTAGTTCAAACCGAAGGAGACTCATACGTTTTCAAAGACGTAGGTAATTTCAGATTCCCTTAGCCTTTGTTTAAACGCGCCTGAGTGATCCTTGGGACGGGATTCGTAAAAATTTTAATCCGCTGCATTGTACGGATCCCAACAGTGGTATCAGAGCCAACTCAACGTGCATTTAAATTAGGCTATTTTGTTTGATTATTATATATGTATGATATATATGAAAACAAAATCGAATCCTGATGTTTTATGTCTAAGTTTGTGTTAGGGCTTCAGTCGGTTCTCTAGCATGGTGCCGCGGCCGTTTCATCCAGTTGTTCTGAATTGTTTAGGATGTCAACGATTAGGCTGAATCGTTCATCCACTCGAACCTAGGTCGCGTTTCTGAAACATTTGGAAACTCGATCGCGCTGGGACGTTTGGAAACATGATCACGCTGAGGGTCGATCATGTTTAGAGACGTCGTTTATGTCTAGTCACGTTGATCACGCTCTAAAAGGTTCGAACACTGTTCACACATCGGGCACTAGAGACGTTCAGACGTTCATGATGACAGATGAAAGAATGACCTGCAACGTTCGCATGTCAATCAGATTCTGAAACGTTCAGAGACGATGATCATACTCGACATGGGTTAAAGGCTGAGTCGAACACATCTGGATTCGCGAGGATGTTAGGGTTCATCCTTCAACATAGTTTTTCTGGGCTGTCCAGATTTGACGATGGTCATGTTAGACATGGCGCGTTCGGACGTTCAAATCAACGCGTTAGGGACGACTTTCTTCATCTACGCGAAATCACGTTTTGACGACGCGTTTTGGGGGGTTAAAATTATTTTTCATGAAAGAAATTTTCTAAAGAAATATGACGTTTTCAAAAGCTCTAGGGGCGCTGCCCCTTGACCCGCCCTAATAGGCTAAGCGGGACGCCGTAAGGGACCGGTGATTGTTCGTAGCGCGATTAATTAAATCATGACATATTATATATGTATTATATAATATAACATAAAATTAGAGAATTTTAATCATGAATTAATAAATGTTATAATTTACCTTTCAAAGCGTTGTTTGGGTATGGTGAACAACATGGCTCTAGAAAATTTACAAGTGTTGTAATTTAAATATGGCCTGCGAGCCATGCCTCTCTCTCTAAGTAATCTTGATGTACATTCTATTCTCATCTCACTCCCCTCGAATGTTAAAAGAGGTTTCTCTATATGTATTTTCTTTTATTATTTAGAGAAGTCCCTTGATTGGCTTGAGAGGACTCTAGGTTAGATGAGCCATGTTGTGTCATGAGTTTTTAATTATGTTTGATGTGATCATTGCATAATTAAATTAGACATTATATGATATACAATATTGATTGCATTCATATAGGTTGAATTAATAAGATTAATTAGATAAATATCAATAATACCCTTTAAATTAAATCTTAAGTCACAATGCCGTCAATTAATGAATACTTGTCAAAACCTAGATCACCCATTTGTATGTTCCACCAAAGTGGATGCATCTGAGTAATCTTGGTGAGGCAAGAGAGAGTAGCGGTGATACTCTATATTCATTATTGTCTTGACTTAATTGAGATCATCAAAACGGTTTTGGATCTCAAGGCATTGGATGGGATTAAACATGCTAGGTCATATGATGATCAAATCCCATAAAGATCTAAGAGTTACATGTGATGTAATTGGCAAAGTTGTTGCCTACCTAAATAACTTGTTTTTAAGCGTCCTGCCAAAGCGAACTTAAGATCAAGCCAAATACGGATCTTAGCCCACTAATTAGAATGAGGGTAGTTAATTCAGTGGGAGTATATTAACTGACTTTGCATAATTTTAATTGTAGAATCATGTCGAACACTAACAACACAACAATACCACTGCGATCAATCCTTGAGAAGGAAAAACCGAATGGGACAAACTTTCTTGACTGGTTTAGAAACATGAGAATTGTTTTCAAGCAGGAAAGAAAGGTTTATGTCCTTGATCAACCCATTCCTGACGAGCCTGCAGCTAATGCTCCAAGAGCTCAGAAAGATGCTTACACGAAGCATCAGAATGACTCTATGGATGTAGGATGCTTGATGCTTGCCACCATGGTCCCAGAGCTCCAAAGAGATCTGGAACACATTGAGGCTTTTGAGATGATTGCTCATCTCAAGGAAATGTTCCAGCAACAAGCAAGGCAAGAGAGGTATGAGACCACTAAGGCCTTACATTCCGCAAGATGGTGAAGGTGCATCGGTTTGCCCTCATGTTTTGAAGATGAAAGGCTACATTGATCACCTTGAGAGGCCGGGATTTCCCATGAGTTCGAGTTAGCCACAGATATGATCTTGAACTCACTCTCGGACAGTTATGACCAGTTTGTCATGAACCAATAATATGAACAACATGGAGAAATCAATTTCTGAACTGCATGGGATGCTCAAAACAGATGAGCAGAGCATTAAGAAAAAGCCCAGCACTATTTTGATGGTTCAGAAAGGAAAGGGTATGAAAAAGAAAGGCAAGGGCAAAAGATGGGGCAAAGGCTCAGCTGGTAAGACCAATGAGCCAGCCAAGCCCGAATCTAAGCCTGCAGCCAAGAAGGCAAAGCCTCCGAAGGATGGGGTCTGCTATTTCTGCAATGAACTGGGTCATTGGAAGAGGAATTGCAAACTCTATCAAGAAGGTGTGAAAAAGAACAAGAAGGATAGCGGTGCTATCGCTTCAGGTATCTATGTCATAGATATTCATTTTTTTACTTCCTCTACATGGGTATTAGATACTGCATATGGATCTCACATTTGTACAAATGTGCAGGGTCTCAAGGAAAGTAGAAGATTGAAGAAGGGCAAAGTTGACCTACGAGTTGGAAACCAAGCAAGATTCTTTGCTTTAGCCGTAGGCACTTATGAACTAGTTCTACCCAGTGGGCTTTTGTTATTGTTGAACAATTGCTTTTATGTTCCTGTTTTAAGTAGCAACATTATTTCGCTTTCTTATTTGGATAAGGAAGGTTATACTTCCATTACTGGGAACTGTAAATGTTCGATTTATCATAATGATGTTTTTTATGCTCATGGAGATTTGCATGCTGGTCATTATGTACTAAATTTAGAACATCCTAATAATGGATGAATCTATGACATAACTACCAAAAGGTTCAAGTCAAATGATTTGAATCCTACCTACCTATGGCATTGTTGTCTAGGCCATATAAATGAGAAACGCATTTCGAAACTCCATCAAGATGGATTTCTGAATTCATTTGATTTTGAATCATTTGATACATGTGGTCTTGTTTATTGGGAAAGATGACAAAGGCTCCTTTCATGGACACAATGAGAGGGCCATCGATTTATTGGGCCTCATACATACTGATGTGTGTGGACCAATGAATACATCTGCCGGAGGAGGTCATTTGTACTTCATTACATTCATAGACGATTTCAGTAGATATGGGTATATCTATCTAATGAAACATAAGTCTGTATCTTTTGAAATGTTCAAAATATTCCAAAATGAAGTGCAAAACCAACTTGGCAAAACAATTAAGGCACTTCGATCTGATCGAGGTGGTGAATATTTGAGCCAAGAGTTCATTGACCATCTTAGGAGTTGTGGGATCATCTCACAACTTACTCCTCCAAGAACACCTCAATGGAACGGTGTTTCTGAACAGAGGAATCGAACTCTATTAGATATGGTTTGATCTATGATGAGTCAAACTAATCTTCCACCTTCCTTTTGGGGCCATGCCCTAGAAACTGTTGCGTTCACACTAAATCGTGTTCCGTCAAAGGCAATTGAAAAGACACCATATGAGATATGGACTGGGAAGAAACCCAGTTTGTCTTTTCTTAAGATTTGGGGATGTGAGGTTTATGTTAAACAACAAGCCTCTAATAAATTATCATCCAGATCCTCAAAATGCCTTTTTGTGGGGTATCCTAAGGAAACTAAAGGATACTATGTCTACAATCCCACCGATCACAAAGTGTTTGTTATTCAGAATGGTACCTTTTTGGAAAAAGAGTTTATCTCTAAAAGAACCAGTGGGAGTAAGGTGAACCTCGAAGAAGTTCGAGAGTCACAAGACAATGTAAAACCACAAATGGAAAAGCGAGAAGACTCGCAACAAGAAGTTGTTGAGCCTACTCAAGTAACACAAGGCCCACGTAGGTCCGATAGATCACGGCTACAGCCTCAGAGATATGGATTTTTGATTACTGGAAGTCGTGATGTTTTGCTCATTGAACAGAATGAGCCAACTACCTATCAAGAGGCCGTGGTGGGGCCAGACTCCCAAAAATGGCTTGATGCCATGAAGTCTGAAATGCAATCCATGTACGACAATAAGGTATGGACCTTAGTCGATCCACCTAAAGGTTTAAAAACCATTGGGTGCAAGTGGGTTTTCAAAGAGAAAACTGACATGGACGGCAAGGTAAATGTCTTCAAGGCACGGCTGGTTGCAAAAGGATTCACACAAACTCATGGTGTTGACTATGATGAAACCTTTTCCCCGGTTGCAATGGCCAAATCAATCTGAATCCTTCTTGCCATTGCATCATATTATGACTATGAGATATGGCGGATGGACGTCAAAACTTGACCTTCCTTAACGGAAGCTGCTTGAGGATGTGTACATGACACAAGCGAGGGTTTTGTGCGTCCGGAGGACTCAGGGGAAAGTATGTAAGCTTCAAAGATCCATTTATGGATTGAAGCAGGCATCTTGGAGCTGGAATCATCGTTTTGATGAAGTAGTCAAAGAGTTTGGATTCATTCAAAACATGGATGAACCTTGTGTTTACAAGAAGGTTAGTGGGAGCACAGTTGTATTTCTAGTGCCTTATGTTGATGACATCCTACTCATTGGGAATGACATTCCTACCTTGCAGAGTGTCAAGTCTTGGTTTGGAAAGTCTTTCTCAATGAAAGATTTAGGCGAAGCCTCTTATATCCTAGGGATCAGGATCTATAAAGATAGATCCAAGAGGCTGATAGGCCTAAGTCAGAGCACATATATAGACAAGATATTGCATAGGTTCAGTATGCAGGAATCTAAAAGGAGTAATATACCCATGTCTCATGGCATCCATCTCAGTAAGGATCTGTGTAGGGTACACAAGATCAAAGAGACCGCATGAGTAAGATACCATATGCCTCCGCCATTGGATCTATCATGTATGCCATGTTATGTACTCGACCGGGTGTGTCATTTTCCTTGAGTATGACCAGCAGATATCAACAAGATCCGGTGAGGGTCATTTGGATCTTGTCAAGAATATCCTCAAGTACTTAAGAAGGACTAAGGACTTATTCTTGGTATATGGTGGCTTGGAGGATAAGCTCTGTGTGACTAGTTACACAGATGTGAGTTTCCAAACTGACCAAGATGATTCAAGATCGCAGTCAGGATATGTATTTCCGTTGAATGGTGGTGCGGTGAGCTGGAAGAGCTCTAAGCAAAGCACTGTAGCTAATTCTGCAACGAAAGCTGAGCATATAGCAGCATCGGATGCAATTAAGGAAGCCGTTTGGATCAGAAAGTTCATCACTGAACTGGGGGTAGTTCCTACCATCTCAGATCCAATAACCTTGTTCTGTGACAATAATGGCGTTATTGCGCAGACAAAGGAGCCTAGGTCACATCAAAGGACCAAGCACATACTCAAGCGATTTCATCTCATCAGAGAAATCAATGAGAGAGGTGATACTAGCATATGCAAAGTACCAGGAGAAGACAATGTAGCAGATCCTCTGACTAAGCAACTTGCACAAGCGACACATGAGCGTCATGTTAGGGCAATGGGAATTAGAGTAATTAATGATTGCACCTAGTGCAAGTGGGAGTCTATTGGAAATTTTGCCCTAGGGCAAGTCATTGTACTTTAGACATTTATGTTTAAAAGTATTCTTTTTTAGTTTTCATTTAATTTACATGTTTATATTGATAACTGTATCCCTGGATATATCTTTTTTAGATGGGATAAGGGTCTTAAATGCCATGGAAGTTTTCACTCGGAGCACCGGTAAGACGGAAGTTTTTTTTTTTGGACCAAAAATGCCGTGGAAGTTTTATTTGAGGAGCAATTTTGCCCCGAAATTTTTCACTAAAGAGCAATTTTACCCGGAAGTTTTCACTAAGGAGAAATTTTGCCTTTCTATCCCCAAATATTAAATTTGACTATTAAATCGTCAAAGACCACGAGATGTTATGCCTCTAAAAGGTCAAACTTGGAGCCAGAGAAGGAGATCCTTGAGATGTTGAGCTCAAGGCGGCCAAAATTTGTGAAGCCAAACTGGTCAAAAGGACTAAAAGGTCGACTGTCACAAAACCCAAAGGAAGCATCACTTATGATATAAGCAAATGATCGGTCTATACAAACGTAAATATTATCGGTATTGATTTGTTTTACTGAACCAATTTTTGGAACAATTCATTTCTCGTTTTGTGTTTCATTTGCGTTTTGTGACAGACCTTTCCGTCCCTTTAACCAATTCGGCTTCACAAATTCCGGCGCCTTGATTTCAACATCTCGAAGGATCTCCTTCTCTCGACTCCAAATTCGACCTTTTCAAGGCATGACATGTGTGCTCTTTGACTGATTTAATAGTCAAATTTAATATTTAGTGACAGAAGGGAAAAATTGCTATGTTTTGTAAACTTCCGAGGCAAAATTGCTCCTTAGTGTAAACTTCCGGGGCAAAATTACTCCTCAGTGAAAACTTCCGTGGCAAAAATGATACTTCCGGGGCAAAATTGTTACGTCTTGTGAACTTCCGTGGCATTTTTGGTCCAAAAAAGACTTCCGTCTTACCAGTGCTCCTGAGCAAAAACTTCCATGACATTTAAGACCCTTATCCCTTTTTAGATTATCCTAAATGTCCCTGGTCGGTCATCTACGCGGGAGCGAAGATGAAATAAGACCAATATGACTTTGATTAGGTATGGAGATGCGAGTCAAAGTCATGGGCACTTATAAGAGTACAAGGTGCTGGACCGACCCTCTATGAGAAAGCTGCATGGACCTAGTCATAAGCTTATCTCATGTATAACCACGTCATGACGCCCTATGACCTGAGATCATCATGGATTCCTACATGATGAGTCAGTCTTTGACCTAGTCAAAAGTCACCTTTGACCTAGGGTGATTATAAAGGCTGGGATTGGGATCGGTGGTTTTCATGCGGAGGAATGTGAATGGTCAAGATGGAATTTGCCCTCACATTTGTAGAGAGATAATCTTTGGGCCCCTCGATGAGTGAGTCTAAGAAATATATGGCCATACTTGTGATGGAAAGGAGTTTCCATTTCACTTATTAGACTACTCGAGAATCGAGAAAGTAATGGTCAAGAAAAGGAAGTTGACATTATCCATGCCTCATCCTTGACCAAATTATCACGTGACAAAAGGGACGTGACATGGTTGTACGATAAGTTGTATCGTGTCATCGATCCCCATGTGAATTGGGTAATCGCAATGTCTTGCTAGAGGCCGCTTGCGACTTGTGTGCTGGTATAGTATTGGCCCACTGCCAATCTCATATGGGCATGCAGGGTCGCACACAAGAATAACCCAACACGAGCAAAAGTGTCCAGATTCTTTGAATCTTAGATATGCCTAAGATTTAATGAATACTGAATTTATTCTAGGATATATATATATATATATATATATTAAATTTGAAATTAATATATGTTAAAATTATTAATAGAGATTATAATATTAATATATATAATCTTTGTTTTGTATTTAATTTATTTGATAAATTAAATATCTAAAACAAATAGAGATATTGCATCTCATTTAATTTTCGAATAAAGATATCATATATCTATTTAATTTAAATTGAGATATAGTATCTCAGATTTAATTAAATAGATAGATATTATTTCTCGGATTTAATTTATAGAGTTAAATTAAATCGAAGGCTTTTGATTTGGATTAAATAAATATATCGATTAGATCTATTAGATAGATTTAATTAATACATTTTAATCCAGATTCAAAATTCAAATTTCGAGATCAGCCTTTTAATGCGGATTAAATGCATTACATTAGATCTACTTGATTGATTTAATTAATGTATTTTAATCCATATTTGAAATTCGAAATTCAAAATTAATGCGGATTAATTTTATATAATACTGATCGGGTTTGAGAAAACCTACGGGACATTTTGTCGAGCGTATTACGAAAGCCGCGAGAAAACCCTAGAGTGAAAATTGAGAGAGACAGACAACTCAAAAGGCGCTAGCACCCTGTCGTAGCCGTGTTCGGGGATTGTTCGTGTGGATACCGGTAGAGGAAGCCAATTCTAAGAGTCGTCTTCTGCTAATAGAGGAGGTAGCCCACTAGTTCAAACCAAAGGAGATTCGTATGTTTTCGGCACGTGTAATTCCAGATTCCCTTAGCCTTGGTTTAAACGCGCCTGAGTGATCCTCAGGACGGGATTCGTAAAAATTTTAATCTGCTGCGTTGTACAGATCCCAACATGTATTTCATTGCAAGTGTTTGTTATCTTCAAAACCTATAATTTGAGAACTAACAAAGATGACAATCAATATCAAGATGTTTATTTTGCTCATGGAATGTAGGATTAGCAACAATGTGACGAGCAGATTGACTATCACAATATAAAGAAGCTGAAAAAGCAAAAGGATAACCAAAATCTCTCCACAAATAAGATAACCACTGGAGTTCACAAGTAGTAATGGCCAAAGCTTGATATTTATCCTCAGAAGAAGAAGTAGAAACAATTTATTGTTTCTTTGCACACCAAGTAATTAAAGCCTAGTCTAAAAAACCACAAAAACCAATACTACATCTACGTGTATCAATACAACCAGCGCAATTGGAATCACCAAAAGCATTTGATTTCATACGAAAAGTAACAGGAAAGAACAAACCACAACCAGGAGCAACTTTTATATACCAAAGCACCCTATAAGCAGTCCTTAAATGAACATTAGTAGGTCTTTGAACAAATTCACTCAATTGCTAAACAGGAAAAGAAATATTTGGCCATGTGTTGCAAGGTGAAGAAGACGGCCTACCAAAGTCTAATACATGGAACCATCTTGAAAGGAACACTATAATCAAGAGAAAGTGTAATACCCGGATTATAATTAATAATAATGATGATGATGATGATGATGATGATGATGATAATAATAATAATGATAACAATAATATAGTAAATAAATATTTAGAATTTAATAGTGTTTGTATTATTTTAAAATTTATTAATTGGCAATAATTATAGTAATAACAGAAATTTAGAAATTTTATTTTATTTTTTTATAATTGGAAATAGCTAAAGAGCCCGACCCATAGCTAAACCCTAAATTTTAATTATAAACTTAGGTTTAGCCGTCTAAACCTGGCGAACGCTTGATACTTTTCTTCTCTGCTACCTTTTCTTCTCAAATCCTCCTTCCGGACTCTCATCAAATTATTTTGTAGGAGGCTAGCAAAAACGGAGACCAAGTAATTCTAATCCCCATGAGTCTCAGGTTAGTTTTATGTAAATTTTGATAGGTAATCCTAATCCCATGAGTTTTAGGTTAATTTTATATGAATTTTGATAAGTAATCCTAATCCCATGAGTTTTAGGTTAATTTTATATGAATCTTGATAGGTAATTCTAATCCCTATGAGTCTTAGGTTAGTTTTATGTAAATTTTGATAGATAATCCTAATCCCTAGATCAATAGAAATCATTTGTTCATAGGTTGTATGTTCTTTAATCCAAAACTCGCGCAATTGCTCATTGCTCTTCCAAATTTCTTAAAGATATGGTATATCATATACTTGCATCAGCTTTATCGATTCCTCACGTAGGGCCCGCATTTACCTTTTTATAATCCCATGTAATGCATATGCATTATACGTAGTATATTATAATATATTATATTAGATGTACAATGTGTTCCTTGGCCATGCTTTTCACCCATCGATCACCTCTTTAAATGTGTTGAAGTTAATAATCCTTGTTTTCTTTCTCTACATGGTTAATGTTGCATATTTCGCACGTTCGAATTGACCTCCACAACAAGAGGGATTAAGTTATTTAGTTTTTAAATGTTTATTGTGTGCTGATTTTTTTAATATTATTATAAGCATGTGGTTAGCTTTTTTTTTTTTGGAGTAGTGGAGTCATTTTAATTTACTTTGGGGTTAAATACCTAATTTTCCACGGAAGTTTTGCTAAGGGAGCGCCCAGCACCCGGAAGTTTTTAGGGTACCAAATTTGCCCTGGAAGTATGAAAAAGGTAGCAAATTTGCCCCTCCGTTAATTTTGACCGATTACGTTTAGCGAGTACACACGTGCATGCCATCTCATCAATCAAAAGTATCATTTTTGCCCGGAAATTTTCATTGAGGAGCAATTTTGCCCGGAAGTTCTGAGAAGTAGCAATTTTGCCCATCTTTCTCCCAATATTAAATTTGGCTATTAAATCAGTCAAAGACCACACATGTCATGCCTTGAAAAGGTCGAACTTGGAGTCAGAGAAGGAGATCCTTGACATGTTGAGCTCAAGGCGCTAGAATTTGTGAAGCCGAACTGGTCACGTGGACCGAAAGGTCTGTCGCAAAACCGGAGGAAACATCACTTATGATATAAGCAAATGAAACGCAAAACGAGAAATGAATTGTTCCAAAAATTGGTTCAGTAAAATAAATCAATAGTGATAATATTTACGTTTGTATAGACTGATCATTTGCTTAGATCATAAGTGATGCTTCCTGTGACGAGTTCGGCTTCACAAATTCTAGCTACCTTGAGCTCAACATCTCAAAGATCTCCTTCTTTGACTCCAAGTTCGATCTTTTCAAGGCATGACAAGTGTGGTCTTTAACTGATTTAATAGTCAAATTTAATATTGGGAGAAAGAAGGGAAAAATTGCTACTTTTGTAAACTTCCGGGGTAAAATTGCTCCTTCGTGAAAACTTCCGGGGCAAACTTGCTCTCAGTGAAAACTTCCGAGGCAAAAATGATACTTAACTCTTATTGGGTTGATGAGGTGGCATGCCACGTGTACACTCAGTTAAACTTAACGGTCAAAATTAACAGAGGGGCGACTTTGCTACCTTTTTCATACTTCCGGGGCAAATTTGGTACCTTTTTCATACTTATGGGGCAAATTTGGTACCCAAAAAAACTTCCGGATCCGAGTGCCCCTTAGCAATACTTCCGTGGCAAATTAGACCTTTAACCCTTTACTTTACCGAGTCGTTGGGTAGTGATATTAGTGATCCTAGATATTAGCTATGATCCTAGATTTTAGCTAGATTGACTACCGTGCTATCACAATGCAATGTTTATATATTATTCATTATTTATCAATAAAGTAAGCAAATTAATTTTAATGGTTATGCTAGCTGTGTATATTATTTGATATTCTTTCCTTCTTTATATAATATCGCTGCATAATGAAATAGGACATGATTAGATTTTATATCAAAATATCCATGTATCCTATATTTAATTAAATAATATAAAAGTATATAAAAGATAATTAAATAATAGAAATAATTTAGGAACTTTATTATGAGTGTATTTTAGAATAAATTAACAGTGGGAGGATAGCTTTGGGATGGTACCTCCGAAAGTGATGAACACAATCGGGCTTTATGCCGTCGATATATTATTTGATGTGAACCAATGATATCCGTTCTTCCCAAAGTGGTGTCGCGGGGTTTCCGGGACACTAATAGCAACTTTGGGAAGAGGTGTGCATACTAGGAAGAAATACTTGATGGCCAAATTTGATTAATTGTGGGTGTAAGGTTTCCTGTGTCACGGGTAGTAGCGGGGTTTCTCGGGTCTACCATGGTTCTCTTCCCACTAAATAGGCGCGGGGGTTTCCGGATCTAAATAAATTTAGAAAGATGACGAATAATGTTTGATGCAATTACCATATGATTTATATATATTTGTTTTGATTAACATATTTGTGACATTTATATTGTGTTTTATTAGAATTACCAAAGCAATTCTTGATGTTTGTGTTCATAGGCAATGATCCTTCTGGGAGCAAAATTTCGGTGAAACGGGTGCAAGGGTTGGGGCTAGCGGTGAGAAGTGAGGAAGCACCTTTAGCTAATTATGTTCTGTTTTATTTTATTTTGTTCTGAATAAAACACACTTTGTTTAAGTTTAGATTTACGTTATTGTAATAAGTAGCCTTGCACTTGTCCCAGTACAAGTGCGGTGGTAACACTCCCCAAGGTTGTTTATTTTGAATTTCAGTAATCATTTATAAAAATCATTTAAATTTTATACTATGATAATTGTTAGAAATTGGGGGGTGTTACAAAATGGTATCGAGCCTAAGGTTCTACTTAGCTCCGCTTTTTGATTCTAACTCAAGGATCAAAGATCCCGAGGTTTAAAAAATTAAAATTAAATTAAATTAATAATAAAAAATAAATGAATAAATAAATTTTAAATGTGAGAGATGGGTAGTGAAGGGTTATTCTCTTGTCTTTTAAATGATTTATTTCTTTGAAATTCTAATAATTGTATATTTAAAATTATTTTGTGACTTGTTATGTGATTATTATTAACATGTGAATTTTATTTTAGTTTCGAGGACAAAACTTGTTTTAAGGAGAGTAGAATGTAATACCCCGGATTATAATTAATAATGATGATGATGATGATGATGATGATGATATAGTAATAATAATAATGATAACAATAATATAGTAAATAAATATTTAGAATTTAATAATGTTTGTATTATTTTACAATTTATTAATTGGCAATGATTATAGTAATAATAGAAATTTAGAAATTTAGTTGTATTGTTTTATAATTGGAAATAGTTAAAGAGCCCAGCCCATAGCTAAACCCTAAATTTTAATTATAAACTTAAATCTTATTCTCAAGCCATTAAGCATAGGGGTTGGAGAAAAGCAATTGAAGCTCAACTAGATGCCTTACAATAGAATCATACTTGAGTTTTAACTAATCTTCCTCTTGGTAAACTTCCTATTGGGTGCAAGTGGGTTTTTGTGAAAAATTACAATTCGGATGGCACTTTAAATCATTACAAAGGGTGCTTGGTAGCTTGTGGTTACACTCAGGTTGAAGGTATTGATTTACATGATACTTTTTCCCTTGTGGCTAAACTTACTATTGTTCATTTGTTGCTTACTCTTGTTGCTCCCCACAGTTGGCATGTTAAGCAACTCAATCTTAATAATGCTTTTCTTCATGGGGATCTTGATGATGAAGTTTACATGTTGCCTCCTCCTGGTTTATTAGTTTCTTCTCCTACTCAAGTGTAGCTTCAACGCTCTCTTTAAGGACTTAAACAAGCTAGTAGGCAATGTTTTTTCAAGCTTTTCAAGGCTCTTCTTTCTTGTGGTTATCATCATTCACATGCTGATCATTCTTTGTTCATGAAGAATTCCACTGATTCTTTTACTGCCTTGCTTGTTTATGTGGATGATATCATCATCAGTGGGACTGATTTGAATGAAATTAATCACATTTCTGAAAAATTGATGCCTCTGGCCGGTATACGTTCTTTACATACCCTTTCAGGAATTTCATAGATCTTTTAATTGGGTACATCCATCTTAAATGGATAGGGCCGCACAACTTTATCTCCCTAACTAGATGAACAATTAGATGAACCATGATGTCAAAAAATGTAGGAAGAAAAAGCTTCTCAAGCTGGCACAAGATAAGATATCCTTCATTTTCCAATTCCTCCAACTTTTCAATCTCGAAAACTTTACTACAAACCGCATTGAAGAAGAAACAAAGTCTAGTCAAAATGTGTTGAAGATCATATCCAGCGATGCCTCGAATAGCTACTGGGAGTAGCTATTGCATTAAGACATGACAATCATGAGACTTTTGGCTTACGAATTTCAAGTCCTTCATTGATACAAGCCTCTTACAATTTGAAGAATACCCTAAGGGAACTTTTGTGCCATGTAAACACACACAAAAACTTTGTTTCTCATCCTTAGACAAAGTATGAGAAGACGAGGGACAATAAGTTCTCTTACCATAAGGCCTTGGATGTAATATTCCCTTTGCTTGCAAATCCAATCTTGCCTTCACACCATCCTTTGAACTACCTTGTATGTTGAGAAGCATGCCAACAATACTATCACATACATTTTTCTTCACATTCATGACATCAATACAGTGTCTCACATCAAGATTGTGCCAATATGGAGGATCGAAGAATACAAACCTCTTTTTCCATATATTTGTTTCTTGTCTACTCTTTGCAGTCTTACCGAAGATGACACTGATATTTTTCACCTTTTCATAAACTTGCTCCCCAGTCAATCCCACCAAAGCATCTTCATACTCTTAGCCATCAAAAAATGATTTCTTTAATCGACGATATGGGTGGCCCCGTCTAAAAATCTCCTATGTCCAAGATAAACCGTCTTTCTTCCATGTTGAAGTTAATGGTAGCATGTGCCTTCTTCACAAACCGGACATGCTTTATGGCCTCTTACACTATACCCTGACAAGTTACCATATGCTAGGAAGTCGTTTATAGTAAAAAATATCATGGCTAGCATTTTAAATACCTCCTTCTTGAAAGAGTTAAAAACATCGACACTTTCTTCCCACAACTCCTTCAAGTCTTCGATCAAGGGCTCAAGGTAAACATCAATATCATTTCCAAGTTGTTTTGGTCCCGAAATCAACATAGACAACATGATGTACTTTCATTTCATGCATAACATAGGAGATAAGTTGTAAATAATTAGGAGTATAGGCCATGAACTATGTATGCTACTAAAGCTACCATAGGTATTCATGTCTCGATCAAATGACTTGGTCATGGTCGGAGGCGCTATTGTCGAGATGGCTCGATCAGGGTCATCCATGTCTTCATGGAATGGTTTGAGCATACTAACATGGAAGACGGGATGAATCTTCAAGTTTGGGGGTAGATCCAGCTTGTAGGAAACCTTTCCTACCTTCCCCACGATCTTGTACGGGCCTTCATATTTGCGGATGAGGCCCTTGTGCACCTTTCGGAACACTTTGAATTGTTGAGGAAGAAGCTTCGCCATTACCATGTCTCCCTCTTGGTATTCAGAAACACGCCTCTTCCTATCTGCAAACTTTTTCATCCGCTTGGTCGCCTTGACAAGAAAGGATCTCGTTACCTCGGCTTGTTCCTGTCAAGATTTGGCCATGTGATAGGCTCCTGGACTCTTGCCCTTGTAGGTGGTGGCAAGAGCATGAGGAGTGAGTGGTTGTTGTCCCATCACCACTTCAAAGGGAATCCTTCTGGTTGCCTCACTCTTTTGCAAGTTATAAGAGAATTGAGCCACATCGAGGAGCTTGGCCCAATCCTTTTGGTTGGCACTCACAAAGTGCCGTAAGTAGCATTCCAGCAATGAATTTACCCTTTCTGTTTGTCCATCGGTCTGTGGGTGAAAACTTTGTGGAGAAGTGTAGCTCAGTGCCCAGGAGCTTGAACAACTCGGTCCACAATTTTCCAGTGAAAAGAGGGTCTCGGTCGCTAATGATTGTCTTAGGTAGCCCCCAATATTTCACCACATTCTTGAAGAAGAGTCTGGCCGCCTCTTCTGCAGTACAATTCATAGGGGCAGCTATGAATGTTGCATACTTTGAAAATCGGTCTACCACCACCATGATAGAACCGCACCCTTCGGACTTTGACAAAGCTGAAATGAAGTCCATGGAAACACTTTCCCATGGTTGCCTTGGTATAGGGAGAGGTTCCAACAGTCCTGCAGGTTGTTGGTTCACTATCTTGTCTTGTTGGCATACAAGACAATTCTTCACATAAAGTTCCACCTCGTCCCTCGTTTGCGGCCAGTAGTACGCTGCTTCTAGTAAAGCAAGTGTACGTCTTTGTCCCAGATGACCGGCCCACTTGGAGTCATGACACTCCTTGATGAGCTCTTTTCGCAAGTTATCTCATTTCGGAACAAAGACTCGTCTCCCAATAGTATAGAGAAGGCCATCCTCTAACCAAAACCTCTTGGTTTTCCCTTCCTTGGCCATCTCTACAAGTTGTCGAGCAACAGGATCGTGGTTCATACCTTCAACGATTTTTGTGATCAAGTCGCCCTTGGCTTGACTCATTGATGCCAACTCTGCTTTCCGGCTTAATGCAACCACCACTACATTAGCCATGCCGGGTTTGTACTCCATCACATAGTCAAACTCGGCCAGAAAGTCTTGCCAACGGGCTTGCTTGGGTGTTAACTTATTTTGAGTTTGGAAATAGCGAGTAGCCACATTATCAATCTTGATCACAAACCTGGATCCCAGCAGATAATGCCTCCAAGTGCGCAAGCAAAGCACTATCGCTGTCATCTCCTTCTCTTGGACTGTATAACGTCGCTCGGCATCATTGAGCTTGCGACTCTCAAATGCTATTGGATGCCTTTCTTGCATGAGTACTCCTCCAATAGCAAAGTCAGAGGCATCCGTGTGAACTTCAAAGGTTTTAGAGAAATCCGGGAGAGCTAATACAGGTTCCTCCATTACTATTGCCTTTAGATCTTCAAAGGCATCATGGCACTCTCTAGTCCATTCCCAAGGCTTATTTTTCTTCAACAAGTCTGTCAAAGGGGCGGCCTTGGCAGAATAGCCCTTGATAAACCACCTGTAATAGTTTACTAACCCAAGGAAAGATCGTAACTCGGATACTCGAGTGGGTGGCTCCCATTCCTCAATAGCACGGATCTTCTCCTTATCCATCATAAGGGTCCCTTGGCGAATGATGTGTCCAAGGAAGTGCACCTCCTCCTTGGGAAAAGAACATTTCACCCTTTTAACATATAGCTCGTTCTCGCGTAGAGTCTGGAACACGGCCCGTAAGTGTTCTACATGGGCCTCCAAGGTGTCACTGTAAATCACTATGTCATCCAAGTAGACCACCACGAACCGATCAAGGAAAGGATGAAAGATCTGGTTCATCAATGTACAAAATGTTGCCGATCCATTGGTTAGTCCAAAAGGCATCACCAACCACTCAAAGGACCCATACCTCGCCACACAAGCGGTCTTGGGTTCATCTCCTTTGGCAAACGAATTTGATGGTACCCCGACCTCAAGTCTAACTTGGAGAAGTACTTGGCTTCGCCCAGCCTGTCAAATAAGTCTGCTATCAAAGGAATAGGATACTTGTTCTTAATAGTTACCTTATTGAGGGCCCGATAGTCGATGCAAAGTCGTAACGATCCATTGTGCTTGTGTTGGAACAAGACAAGCGCCCCATAAGGTGCTTTGGAAGGCCGTATATGTCCAGCATCAAGCAACTCCTTCAACTGTCTCCTTAGCTCTTCCAACTCAGGCGGTGTCATGCAATAAGGTTTCGTGGCGGGTGGATGTGCTCCCGGTTCCAACTCGATCTTATGGTCCACCTCTCGTCTTGGTGCAACCTCTTAGGAAGTTCTGACGGCATGATATCCTCATTCTCCTTGAGGACGTTCTGAATGATAGGGGGAAGACTTCCACTATCCTCTGCATTAAAGTTCACCTCCTTCAATGCTGCAAGGTAGGTGACTTCCCCTTTTCTAAGTCCCTTCTCCACCTGCATAGCTGACAAGTGAGCAACTTGATTATTGCTTGTTGCAGGTATTGTGCAGGCAAGCCCCTTTTCCATGATACACACAGAGTCATAACATGGCATAAGGAATGCTTTTGCTTTGCGCAAAAATTCCATCCCAAACACCACTTTGAAATCATCCATAAGGGCTACTGATAGATCCACGGTTCCCTTCCACGTGCCAAGGCATAGCTCTACCCTAGTTGCTACGCCATTGAGGGGTTTGGCAGGAGCATTCACCGTCTTCAACCATCCTCCTCGTGGCTGAGTAACTGAGAGGCCAACTCACTTAGCCTCCTCTGGAGCAATGACATTATGGGTTGCCCAAGTGTCCACCATTACCTTAACGGGCTTCCCGTTTAGTTTGGCCTCCACATACATCAGTCTGTTACTCTTTGGAGTAGGTTGCAAAGATTTAGCCTTCAAGGCATTCAAGAGTCTGAGAGACCCTATTTGAGAACCAGGCCCTTCCTCCCTGGGTTCATCTTGTCCTTCAACAAGGGCTGGCAAGGTACCGAGCTTAGGACAATTGCTCATACGTAGTGGCCCTTTGCACACGAAGCAGCTGATTGTTTAGTTCTTGTTCTTCTTCTTCTCCTCATATTGATTCTTGTGGAAGGATTTGCTAGGTCCTCCCTTAGTGGTCCCCTTGCCTTTGTCTCCCCCACCTTTTCCTAGATTAGGTTTGGAAGACTTAGGCTTGGAAGACTCACCTTTTTCTCCCCTTTGATACTCTGTAAGGCTTTCGACAATGGCAATGGCAATGGCTTCGTCCACATTGGTTACACCACGCCGTTGAAGCTCGTGTTTAGCCCAGTTCTGAAGACCATCTATGAAGTAGAACAATGTTTCTTCACTGGTCAGGTTGGGGATTTGCAATATGAGGGTAGTGAAATCCCTTACATAGTCGGTAATCGTGGTCTTGTGTTTGAGCTCCCTCAACTTCTTTCAAGCCTCATAGACCACATTTTTAGGATAGAATTGCTTCTTCAACTCTTTCTGGAATTCTTCCCATGTTGTAACGGTGCAAAGGCCTTTATCCATATCCGCATGATTCCTACCCCACCATAACATAGCATTATCAGTAAGGAATAAGGAAGCAGTGCGTACCTTGTCCGTGTCGTTGGCCAAGTTCATGCTTTCAGCATATCGCTCCATTTGCCACAAGAAGTTCTCGACCTCTTTGGCATCACGGACTCCTTTGAATTCCTTCGGCTTAGGGAGGTCCAGCCTCACCTCCCTTGCTCCACTAGTCCCAGCTCCCAACGGAGTTCTAGCTTGACTCTCCAAAGAAGCCTTAAGAGAGTTAAGTTGATCCTGCATGGCGGTAATGGCATCCATTACTTTAGCCTCGAGTCGCCTCATAGACTCAGCTCGTTCCTCCTCAACATTGAGGTGCAAATCAAGATCCGACCTCACATTGTCTAGTTGCTCTAGGGTGTGACTTTCAAGAGTAGCAAAGTCACCTTCCACTTTGTCCACCCTAGTGACCACCTCTTGCAAGGCCTCCTCCAAAGCCTCCACCTTAACCGTCAAGGTGGCTACATCCGCGGCTTGGCAAGACTTGCTAGTGCCTCGAGCCTTCTTTGGTTGGTGAGAAGGTTGAGTCTCCCTACCCCTCTCTTCTCCGGTCATCACAATGTCCTCAGTTGTGCCCGACATCCTTGCCTACACAATGGCTCTCACGAACCACGCTCAAAGCTTCGAACCAAAGCTCTGATACCACGTTTTCACGGTCTTAGATAAAATCCACCCGAAACCGTGCCGGCCTTAGCTTGATCACTCCCTTGATCTTGGCTAAGTCAGCCGAACCCTCACAAGTAGGCAAAGAGCACAAAGACAAAGAGAACTTTAGAGAGAGAATAAGAGTTCTAGAGAGAGATGCTCTGGAATGCAAAGAACTTGTATTGCACTTGGATGGACACAAATGAGGGAGGCACCTCCTATTTATAGCCTAACACCTCCTCAATGAATGGTCATGATTCAATATATCCGACGGTGGAGATTGGTCCTCTAGAACCTTCTCCCAAAATATCTAGATATTTACACTTTACATGAGAGTTCTAGAATTCTCTATACATTTCTACATCTATGTACAAAAATCTACAACAATCATGAATTCTCTAGAAACCTCTCTAGGAGTGTCTTGAGCACAAAATATCTTGTGTTCCCAGCAGTGCGTGACAGGCGTCTCTGCATCACTGTACATATTACCATATGCATATGTTTTCTCAAAAGCCTCTTCTCCTACATCACGAATAATGTCCTCTATGCAATCATCCATATCCATGTCATTATCATTAAAGGCCACTTCAACATGTTGAGATGCACTTGGCATTTTTGCACCATGCCATACCCATACTGTATAGGTCTTACAAAATCCTATACAAATTAAATGTGTGTGTATAACTTTAGGACTTAGTCACATCTCATTCAAACATCTACACAAGGGCAGTAAAACTTCCCACTATCATCATGGGCATTTCGTTTAGCAAATTCTATAAATGCCCTCACCCCATTCGATATTCAACGATCGTCCGTACAAGCACTTATCCAACTGTGAACCATAGTAGAATTCCTCTAGACGGAAAGATTTAACATACATTATCGGATTTCTTAAACTGAGCCAATTCCAAATGCATATGCTCAATGTATCACAATGAATCCAACAAGTAAAATAAATGCATGATGAGGACAATAAATGCATCGCATGAAGGTCTTGTGGACTCACTTGTACCATATAAATTCAAATGCTTTTGATGAGGATTTCTCCACCATGAACGTTGTTGTTGCAAAGACAACAAAAGTAACCCTAAAAACACTTGTTGGTCAGTTGGGTAGGTCTCAAGTTCAAATACAATCTTGAAAATACAATATTCATTAACAACAGAGGAACCCACGAGAACATCTCATCGATTTCATTCAACCCATGAAAAACACAGAACGATAAGTAGAAAAATCAAAAAGTTATATAACTGAAAAATCTCTTACAGCTTGGTGTATCATCGTTTAGCTAAGGAACCAGAAAGTAATAAGTTGACCAGCACTAGCTTGTCGACAGAGCAATGCGAAGTAGCAACGAAGCAACACACTAGAGACAGAACATGAGTTCAACAAGGGAAAATTAATTTTCTGCGCGACAAAGACATAGACATTTTTTAGCGTTTTGGGATTTATTAAAACCAGTTAATTATAAAGTATCCTATCCTAAATATATGCATTTAATGTTTTGTATTCATTTAAGAGAGGTTTCACAACAAGAACAAGGGTTTAGAGTTCAAAGAGAACAACGTAAAGTAAGGTTTCGCACGAAGAACATATTTGACGCTTAAGTCTTAAGACCAGATGTATTAAAAAGACGATCTGATTTTTTTCAATATTTTGTACCGGTAACAATTTATGTTTGGTCTTAAAAAAAATAGGTTTTAATTACTTTTACACTTTTCAAAATATTCTCAACATGCGAGGGATATATGGATCGAACAAAGGGTATATTCCCAGAAATAGGATTTCATCGGATTACAGTCCAGAAAAGGTTACCAGATTGTTAATTTTCATTTTTTTAAAAAAAAATGATTCGCGAAGATTCTAAATTCTTTTTTAGCAAGTCCAATAATCGTCTTGCGATGGATATATGATTATTATTACGTTTCTTTCCCAACTTTGATGTCCAGTTCAATGATTACGACTGGTTTCTCCCCTTGGAAAATGAACACTAATACTGTGTTTTAAACTATTTTACTGAGAATACATAATTTTCCTTTTCCTCAAGAAAAGCGTTACGTTCATATTTTAGGCTATAACATATTTCTGAGAAGGTATTTACTCTTGCCTTACTTTGGTTTACTGTTTAAAGTCAGTCATGTCTATTAAGTCAAAAAAATCTACAAATCACCAACCATTTTTAGTACAAGTAAATGGCCGACAAATTCAATTTTCTCACTAGTAAGGAATCACATTACAAGATAATCTAGCTGCTAAAAATAATACATATTCATCGTGTGCCTTAGGTTTTGCACATACAACTTGTTTTCAGTCCTATCCATTTGTGGACAGGGGACACAGGTAACACTGCTGCAGAAATTGTGGGAAGCTCCAAAAGACTCAACAATCAGAAGAATCACAGCTTTCATTCACTTTTCAATCCATCAAATTATACCAAGCATTGAAACTACAACTGCAGCACTATTGATTTCAATACGCCAAATTGGACGTTTGGAACTTGCGGCAACTTATGACTCAGTAGGACCTTCTTCACTGGGTAGGCCAAATATTCTAAGATTCCGGTCCATTGATCCAACTGCGATATATTTTGCATCTTCACCAAATTTAACGCAGGTGGCTTTTCCTGTGAAAGGATTACATGTATATATCTTAGTGACTATAGAATATTATACACTGGGTAAGAGACAAGCCTGAGGAAAAGATATACGAGGAAAAAGGAAACAAAAAAGAAACCTGTTCCAGACAGATCAGGGAAAGTTTTAATACAGTTCCATTCAGATTTCACATTTGCAACTTGGTAAATCCTGCACAAGAAACCAGCCACCGCAAATAAGTGTAACAACAAATCAAATTAACAGAAACTGTTTAGCATAATGAAGAAGATGCAAAAGCTGATGTTAGCCACATTAAGCAGATCAGAAGCATTGAACATTTAACAAAAACCATTTTCAGGTTTTTCCCCATTCTAATATAAGATCTTTGCAAGAGCAGAACTCAATTTTAAGTAAATTTTTTATACAGGCCTCAACTAGTTATTTTAAGAATTTTTTTTTTTTTTTCAACATTTTTACATTGAGTTTTACTATTACATATTTCACGCTTTTAACTGCAAAATACTTTTATGGTCATCATAGTTCTCAAGCAAATGATTTCATTAGCCCCCTAGGTAGACAGAATCAAGGATAAACACTCCTGTAAAATTAAGAATTGGATATTAGAACTCTAGGGAGAATCCCATATGTACTAATACCCTTTAACTCTTGAAACTCCAATGTTGCTCTCCTCTTTCTCTCTCTCTCTCTCTCTCTCTCTCTGTATATATATATATATATATATATGTATATATGTATATAAATAAATATGTGTGTGTGAGAACTCTGATAAGCCACACTAAACATACTCGTCTTTTGAATTTTGAGCAACGCACAAGACCCACACCACTTATTATGAGTACACTGACTTCTAATGCTAATTACTCACGATCAACAGACAACTAAATTTCCATAATTATGAGCATATATAATGCTTCTATATTATATAAAAAATGATCTATTATTCAGTGCTGATGCTGATTCTAGTGGAACTAGGGAAGACATACAAACAAGGGATGTTGAATGTTCTCTTCAAATTGAACAAGGTAAAAATGCCAGCATTCTAACAGCTACTTGACACTTAATCAAAAGTAAGCACACAGGAAAGAAGGCTGAGTTATTCAAGAAGAGAGTAAGAAATCCAAGATTGTTAAAATACTGATGTTGACATAAAGCTGTGAGAAACTGCAAATCAGGTTAAAATTTTGGCTTCCTTAAACCCAAATTTTAAATTTTGCAATCAATGTTTCTACAACTACCACAGCTTCCCCAATGCTTACATCAAGGTCTTGCACATGGTGCCTGTCATCTCATTCAAACTACTTCTCCCTTTCAAAACTAAGGTTTTTTCCTTTTTTTTAAAAAAAAGGAAGAGGACAATGCTTTACGAAGAGGAAAATAAGTATTGTTGAATTAGACTGCACTCATATATATTTAAAGTTCAATAAACTAGTTTTATATTCTCATGACGGGTTTTAGGCTATCCAATCCCAAAATAATGTTTTCATGAAATTGTCTTATTGATAAACAAGAGAAATTTGTGATGGAGGTAAATAAGGTTGTTAGATTGCCTACAGGTATATTATATCCCTATCTATCTTAGGGCACACCCTTCATTATTGAATTATAATTAATTACTATGCTTGATTATGAGCTTGTTCTTATTCTGTCATTACATTCCAACAACAATTGGAAAGTGGGTAAGGGTGGGTGGGTACATGGTAAAAGTGGACTTTGAAATAAACTAGTGTTCATCTTGTGTTATAATCTTCTTTACAAATGTTCTCAACTGTAGAGCCTAGTATCTTCTATCAATTTGTACCATCTGCTATGATATTTCAGCAAAGAAACTCTTTCATTTGATTGCTGTGTCAGGAAATTATCTTACGGTAATCCGTGATAGGATTTTGTGTACTTTGAGATGTCATCACCTTTGATGTTGTGACTTGTAGAAGGAAATAAGGTAACCCCCTTCGGTCCTTAATATAAGATAAATTTGGGGAGTTGATCTTGATCCTAAATATAAGATATAGTTTTCATATTTATCAACTTTTTTCTAATTTACCGCCTATCAATGGTCCCTCAATAATAATCAAGGAGGAGAGGTAATTAAGGAAGATGATTATGATGTTTTAGAAAATACACGTCATATTAATTAATTAAACTAACTTTGTTAATTAAATCCAACATAGTAGATATGTAGTATGAATTTTAGCACACATTTTCTCAGCATTCCATCAAACCACAAACAGGAAGGTAGGAACCAACAAATCCACCAGTCACATGAGCAATCACTTACCTTACATCCGATCCTGCAACAGCAAGGTAGGAACCGCTATGGTCGAATTCCACTGCAAAGTTCACATACAATTACATGTTTTCAAAATATGTATAACTTAATTGATGTGCATATATGCCTATAAAAAATGAATACTATGATGAAAAAGAATACCTGAATTTGTTGGAGTCTCTGGATCATATGGAGCAAAAGTCCGGAAGTTTTTCAGTTTACGTAGATCCCACAGTTTTACACCATCATGAGCTGCAGTCTGTCAAGTATACGAGTATAATAAGAACACTATGAACAACCATCCTGTCTTTTCTTTTTATGTTGTGTCACGTACCGCAAGGAAGTAGCCATTCTCAGAAAAGGATATAGCAGTCACAGCCCCTACATGTCCATCAAACCTAGCAACATTTGCCTGCAATAACATCAAAAAGATAAATATATAAAGAAATTATCAACCAGGAACGTTGCAAATATCAATAATAGAATATAAGAAACAAGACTACATACCTGACTTTTTACATCCCAGATCTTTACAAGAGCTTCAGCAGTGCCAGTTCCAAGAATAAGCCCATCAGGGTGAAAAGCTGCAGATGTATAGCCTCCAGAAGATCCAGAAGAGTCTGAAACCTGCAAAATTCATCATGAAAAGTGACGTGTCTTTGTAATTCTGACAGGAAGGAGAAAGGGAGAGAAAGGAGGGGGAAAGAGGAGAGACATACAAAGAAAACGATGAGAGAGAGGAGAAACAGGGGAATCAAGTTTCCATCAACCACCAAAAGTCAAATTACAATTAGTCCCTAAGCCATTAATTTAGGGAAAATCCATATGGGGGCCCAAATAACAAAGAAAAACCCAAAAAATGCCCCAAAATTCTGAAAATCCCATTCTAGTATAAATTCATTAAAAAGTGAGTTATTAATGGGGCTGATATAGTTGTTAACGGGGTACTGATATAGTTGTTAATGGGGCTGATTTAGTTGTTAAAAAATTGTTGTTAATGAGGCTGATTTAGTTGTTAATGACCTACCCGTTAACAACTATATCAGCCCTATTAACAACTCACATTTTAATGAATTTATTCTGAGATTTTCGGAATTTTGGGGCCTTTTCTGATTTTTTTTCTCTGTTATTTGGGCCCCTATATGGATTTTCCCATTAATTTATAGCCACTAACTACTAACGTCATCTCTCCTAACTACCCCAACTAAACCCTAACTAATTCATCTACTATACGATTAAATAACAAAATGTGTTTCTATTTCAACATATCAAGAAATCCAGAATATTCTTCAGAAAGCCCTACCACATCCAAAGAGAGCTTGATAGTGATAAAAAATAATAATAATAAATAAACTAATCTTACACATTGCCCTAGAAGACCTCACATATCTTTCCTAATCCGCATCAATGTCTGAGTATCCTCAGCGTTACTCAAATATTAAAATCTTGCACGTCTTGCCTTTATTGCCTGTCTGTAAAACTGACCATACCTGATTGAGACATGTCCCTGAAGAAAGTTCATAAAAGCACCACGAGTTGTCAAGGGATGCAGTGACAAAGTAGCTGTTGGTAGCATGTACAGTCACTGCTTGAACCTGAGAAATTGAAAAGGCATGTCAATGCTACATTGCGTAGCAGCAAAATGAGACAACCATAATGAAATGCAAATCACAGATTTAGAAGCCTCAGGTACAGAACATAGTTAACATGACCAGAGAATATGCAACTTCATATGCAGTAAATTTAATCAATTTTTTCCACTTAAAAAAATTGTTTTGAGAAAATCACGCTAACGTTGTAATTAAGAAAAATAATATCAGAAAAGTCCCACAGCTTGTCAATGACAAGTACAAGAGCAATCATTGACAAGTAAAGGAGCTACAATGGACAAGTTATAGGACTTTTATGATATTATTTTTCTTAATTGGGACCTTGCTGTCATTTTCCCTTTTTTTCATGAATTCATAGTGATTAGTAATACTAATTTTCAAACTAAAGAATTCAAGACCACAATTCCTCAACTGGAGACAGGAATGTCCTACAGACTTGTGAGAATTCATGAACCAATCAAGAAAAACAGGAAACCAATATTCGGGCAAAATTATAATTAAGGGAAAAAAATTGGACAAGAAACCCTGGCTTAAATTTGTGAACTGTTAGGACAAGTCCATTAAATGATGAGACGCAAATAATTCAAAATACCAACACCTATCCATCAATATAGAAACTAGCTATGGGTTGCGATTTACTGCACTGAATTTCATTCACCTCAGCTGTATGATCCTTCAATACATGTCTGCAGATATAGTTACCATCATCTGAGCTTTGCCACAAACGAACTGTCTGCAAAATGAATAATCCTTCATCAATATGGAAGACGATCAATAAAAACAACAAAATCATAACAGAATTGCACTCTCAGGTAAAACTGGCATTCAGCTACTCAATTTATATATTTCATGAAGTGCTTAGAGAAAAAAAAAAAAAGCCAACTCCAAAAAGAACACAGGATAACCAAACACAGAAAAAACACAAAAACACTACAATAGAGATCCTGACCCACCCAGTTGGCTACATGAACTGCACTGCGCTATTGTGCTTTCTCCAAGCACAACAATGATCCACTTAAATAATGCAGTAATAGTAACTTCATCTCTTAGAAAATATTTGCAGACAACCATTCTCCATCTTTAAGTCAACTCATAATCAAAATTGTAAGTAGCGTAAATACCCTTTCAGTTTATAAAAAGTCACTAATGGTTGGGGAATGTCAACTCTAAAACAAGAGTAGTCCCAATGGAGTGGCGCGGAATAGGTCCTTGTGCAACAGAAGCTCCTTCGCGGAGCGTTATGACATCACAGTTGTAGCGCAAGTTGCGGTGCACCTGGTCGCACGTGCGTTGCGCGATTTAGGTTTAGGGTACAGTAAGGCAAACCCAAAACGTGCAGTCCATTCCCGAAACAGCAATCATGCATTTTTTGGCCTCTTGCCATTTCTGGCAAGCAGGTGAGATGCAATCCCAGAGGGCGAGACTAGGCTTTGAAGTCAAAAGACCAACCAGACGCAGTTGTGTAGAGAGACACAACAGCCAGCCATCTAGTTATACCATGCCAGGGGCGTTCTGAATTTTGACCCTCTTGCCATTTTTGACATTGAGTTCTAAGTCCTGCCATTTTTGGCCATTTTCGGCATTCTAAGTCCTTTATAGTAAAAAAAGGCCTCATTGTCCCAGTCACAACAACCACAGACCGCAACCATAGTCTCTTCTTGTGCAATGGTAAAACCTACTGGTGAAAATATTGATAGAGCATGGAAATGGAATAGCTTGAGATATAAATAATAGGAAGAGTATGACATGTGATTTCTATGGCAAAGTGACTACGGGTGGGATTACTCAAGCAAAAAGGCACCAAATGGAAATAAGAGATGTGAACGCTTGTTCGAAATGTCCACCTGAAGTTAAAAATTACTCAAGGAAGCAGCTGAGAAAAATAAGGTTGCTCAAACTTTCAATGAGTTGCATGATAATGAGGAAGAAGAGATGGAAGAAATTCATAGCTTACAAAGTGGAAAAAGGCAATCAACATCAAGTGATCCATCTACTTAGAAAGCCAAAAGTGCGAAAGGCCTTATGGATTTACTTCTTTTTAAAAGTCCTGAAGCAACTATCAAATTGGGAAAAAAAAACAAGAAACAAACAAGTATAAATGATGCTTGTGATAAAGAAACAAGGGATAGAACTTATCAATACATAGCTCAATTTTTTTATAGGAAAAGAATAGCTTTCAATGTTGCTCATATAAGAAGCTCCAAGTTGATGCTTGAAGAGTTGATGCTTGAAGCTGTTGGAAACTATGGTCCACTTGTAAAGGCTCCAACCTATCATTGAATTGAGAGTTCCATTCCTTAAAAAAGGAAATTGAGCAAACAAACGAAATGTTGAAGAGTCACAAGGAAGAATGGATGGACTTTGGATGTTCGATTATGTCGGATGCATGGACAAATAGGAAGAATAGGACCTTGAAGAATTTCATGGTAAATTGTCCATGTGGGACTATGTTTGTGAGGTGTGTTGATGCTTCAACATATATGATGACCGGGGAAAAGATATTTCAGCTGTTGGATGATTTTGTGGAGTAGATTGAAGGAATATGGTTCAAGTGGTAACTAACAATGGCAACAACAATGTTTTAGCTTGGTAAATTATTACAAGCCAAGAGAACCAATGTCTATTATATTGGACTCCATGTGCTGCACTTTGCTTGGACTTAATGTTAGAAGACATTAGAAGCTTCCTAAAGTTAAAATGACAATACAAAGAGACATCGGTCTAGTAGGCTTAATTTATAACCACTCATTGGCCTTGAATACGATGAGGAAGTACACAAGGAAGACTGAATTGATTAGGTATGGAGTCACAAGATTTGCTACAACCTTCCTTACATTACAAAGGTTGCACAAATTAAAAAACAACCTTAGAATGACGGTCTATGATGCACCGATGCCGATACGGCATTTCCGATACATTGCTGATACGTGACATCAATACGTTACTTCAAAAATACTAATATTTCGATACATTCCGATACGTCTTAATATTAAATAATATTTTTAATATAAACAGTGTATTTCACATTAACAAAATATAATAAAAGAAAAATCATTAGCATAATTAACCTGCATCTCCACTAATAACAAAACATACGTGATTCGATTAGGGCATTTAACTCTCAAATAATCATGAAATTGACCTTCTATAAAATAACAAAATGTACGTGATTCCTCCACATATAATTTTCTACAAAGTAAAATAATAAAATATTTGATTAGGCGAGGCACAAGCGGTGCTCAAGTTCATGAAGCGATTCGCCCTTCAGTTTTTAAGAAAATTACAGAAATGCCATTTAACCCATTTGACCAAGCCGATTTGCGTCTCCCTCAAATTCACGTCTCGAAAACATTCCAATGGCAAAATTTCACGTTCCGGTGCATCATAGATGGTTGTCACCTCAAATGAATGGCTTACATTACAAAGGTTGCACAAATTAAAGAAGAACCTTAGAATGATGGTCACCTCAGATGAATGGTCTATGTCTAAGGCGTCTATGTCTAAGGCTACTAAAGATGCTAAGGGGAAAAGGGCAACAGACATTGTACTTATGCCTTCATTTTGGAATAGTGTTGTTTATTCTCTTAAAGCTATGGGGTCTCTTGTGCTTGTTCCTAGGCTTGTTGATAATTGAAAAAAGCAAGCAATGGGTTACATATATGAAGCTACGGATAAGGCAAAGGAAGCTATTCAAAGATCCTTTAATGGAAATGAAGACAAGTACAAGGAGATTTTTACTATTATTGACAGAAGATGAGAGTGCCAACTTCATCATCCATTGCACGCAGCAACTCATTTTCTAAACCCGGAGTTGTATTATAGCAAGCCAATAATTGAATTTTATGCAGAAGTGACTTTATGACTTTATCAATGCATTGAGAGGTTGATACCAACCAATGAAGAGGCAGATAAGATTAAAATGCGTTGGCATTATATAAAAGAGTTGGAGGCATCTTTGTATGAAGCAAGCAATAAGGCAAAGGACCACTATGCCTCTCGGTAAGTAAAAGCACATTCCTAGATAAATTTAATTACATTATAATTCAAAGTTTGCCAACTAGTTCACTCATTACAGCTGAGTGGTGGAGGATGTATTAGAGCTGTCAAAACGGGTCACCCCAGCCCGTTAGGCCCTAGCCTGAAGCCCACAGGGCCAAAAAGCCCGGGTGTTAAACAGCCCGCATAGGCCAAAAAATTATATAACCCCAAGGGTTAGGTGGCCCGTGGGCCAAAAATCATTTTAGAAAAGAATATACATTGGTTTTATTAAAATACTTCTTTTAATTATTTGCATTAATAAAACTGAGAAAAGAGTATCTCCACTAATTCATTTCTCTAAGAGATCAAAAGTACACTTTATAAAATTAAGTACAAAAGTATTCTTTATTAAAACTTAAAGGTATATTTTAACAATTTATAAATGATCTTTAATAATCCTTAGCGGTCCAAAAAGAGTGACAATTAGTAAATATTTCTAAAATGCTTTTATCTTTTAAGAATATGTAATTTTTTTATTTGTTGGAGACTTTTTTAGATAAATACTGTTAATGATGGAATTTCTTGGTCTGCAAGGTTGTCTCCACTATCCCTTCCAGGTTTTTTTTTTTTTTTTTTTTTTTTTTTTTAAAAAAAACAAATTTCTCATCGGCATGCATTTCTTACTTTTAACTCCACCCAAGTCATTCATATATATATATATATATATATATTAAATAATTTATGCCAGGATAATTTTAATTTTGTTAAAATTTAAAGTGATAGTTGTTTTGAACAAAACTATTAAGTTTCACAATTATTTTGAAAACATTGAGTTTCATTTAGCCTCAATAACAACAAGAAGAAGTCGCATTTGATGGATCGAATTTTATAATAATTAGTTTTATAAATATATAATAGTTATACCTATTTTTCAAATACTTTTTCTAAATAGCACAATTAATTCAAGTACTACTACTCCTACTAAAAAGAAGAAAATTTTGGGTGAAGAGCCTTTTTGTGAAGCAAAATGTGTGATTTAACCTACATGCCTCCCAAACCAATAAAAGGGAGAAGGAAAATTTTTGACCCTGTGGTTGGCCCCATTATAACCCAAGAGGAGTGGGGGTTATTTTGGGCTAGGGCCAAAAATAACCCCATCACATGGGGGCTGAAGTTGGGGCTTAATGGGCTAGCCCGCGGGCTCCAGCCTATTTTGACAGCTCTAGATGTATAGAGCATCTACTCCAAGTTTGCAAAAACTTGCCATCAAAGTGTTAAACTTAATTTGTGGTGCATCCAGATATGAGAGCAATTGGAGTACTTTTAATCATGTAAGTATTCATTTAAATGTTTCTACTTTATAGAATTTCTAGTGATTGTGAAATTCACATTTCGTTTCTATTTGTAAATTATACAACAGATTCATTCTAAGAAGAGAAGCAAGCTTGGGCATCAAAAGTTGCAAGACTTGGTTTTTGTTAAGTATAACCAAAATCTTAAAGAACACTTTGACTGCCGTGATGTAATTGATCCCATTCTCCTAAATAACATTGAAGATAGTAATGAGTGATTGGTGGGGAAAATGGGTGGAGATGAAGTTGTTGAGGAGGAGTTAGTTTTTGAGGATGACCCTTTGACTTAGGGTATGTTTGGTTTTGATATTAGGGAGAAAATTTTTGTGTTGCTAACCAAACATACCCTTAGGGAGCTGTTGCTAATGAAGTTGCGGATGGTGAGCCTAGAACATACACTAGGCAACAAAGCAAATTAAAGAATAAACAAAATGCAACTTCAAGGCCTTCAACTAGCAATAACGGAAAGGGTATCATTGAAGACAAAGAGGAAGATGAAGAAAGTGACAATGTGGAGGAAGAGATCTATAAGTCTAGTAGTGGTGAAAGCAACAATGATGAAGAGGACTTAGATGATCTTTTCATTGAAGAATAAAGAGAATTTTTTCTTATATTTATGGCCTTTAAAGACTAATTTAATGTTGAATATTTTGTTTATGGCATTTAGAAATTTTGATGATCTATTATTTATTATCTATTGAATGTTTCAATTATGGCCTTTAAATACTAATTTAGTGATGTTTGAATCTTTAGTTTATGACTTGGATGATCTATTGTTTATTATATTTTTATTTTTGAACATTTATGTATGTATCTGCTATCTTTGTATAGCGGTCATCCCGTTATGCGCTATACCGCTATAGTGTTTTTGGGGCCAACCGCTCCGCACCGCTATCCAGGATTGACTACTTTGCTCTAAAAAAAATGCAAAGCTAACAAGACCCACTACAGAGAATTGATTAACACAGCACAATCTTGATTATGTGATGTGCCTAAAATTTCAGTGCTAGGAGAAATGAAATGATGAAGATCGATGCCTTGCCTAGCATGGTCAATACAAGGGAAGGGATGAGAAAGATCAGGGAAGAATTTGAAAAGAGCAAAGAATAGTAACAAGTTATGAATTAGACAAGAACAGCAATTTACCTTGTCTGCTGAACCAGTAATAAACTGATCACCCTCAGCTACAAATTTCACACTTGTAACCTAGGAAAAAAAGTCAATCAGGTGAATGATTTTTTTGGTAAAAACAGTGCAAGATTTTTATTTTTTATTTTTTATTTTTTGGAGGGGGGGTGTGGGTGAGGTAAACCTTTTTTGAGTGACCACTGAGTGTGGATAATATCTGCCCTGATGGTCGGTCAAAAATCACAGCATTTGTATCTAGCCCTCCAGTGGAAATTAAGTCCTGTTAACAAGGCAAGGAATAATCATTTACTGGTGCCTAATAATTGTAAAATTTATAAAATGCTCAAGAGCTCTAGGAAACATCCTATGCAGGTTATTCAAAAGTTAAAATTGGGCACACCAAGCAAATTAAAAAGTGAAACACAGTGCCAGTTCGAGAAAGGATATGGTCAATATAACACAATTTTATACGAATAAACAAATAGAAATTTCATCTTTCAAAATGCAGCCCAGCTCTGCAAGCATAACTATTCTCCTTCACTATAATTAAGATCAGCGTACTATATGACTTAAATAGTAAAATACAAACCTTTTGAAAATTATGTGCAAGCATATTGGAGATTGAATGCCATACCTTAGAATAAAGAATATCCATAGATACAATGCCTGGTTTGCTCGTTTTGTGAAAGGGGTGACTGGATATTTGGGTATATCCTTCTAAAGCCTCAACAGGAGCCAAAGTTGCAGGAATCTAAATAAACAAAAAATAAATACTATATTTAATAACCAAGGGCATACAGCCAGCTCAAAATCAGAATGTCAAGAAGAAACATGACTTGCACAAGAAAAAGTCAAAATATCCAATTTTACCAGATGATTGTTATTAGAAGAACAGAAATATTACTACAATTTCACCAGACCATGTAAGAAGGATAGAACATGTGAGTTGAGTAAACAAGTCAAAAAAAATATCATAAGGTCCAGATAAACCCACGCACTTTAATCAAGCAGAGGTGAGGCCATCTAAAAAAACTAAGACTGCAAGAACAGAGAGCATGGGAAATTCCATGCTGAATAAAATTTTTTTATTAGCATACCTGCCGTTTTTTCCTCTGCTGTGACAGAGATGCATTACACTCGGTCAGCTCATCAATAATGGCAGAAGTGATTCCAGTATGCAATTTCTTCCCGCCAGGGGTCTGCTCATCATCTTCAGCAGCTATAACACAAAAGAAGACTTCAAATTAGTATTGCAGAAACTAAAAAATCCTAATTACCACAGGTATCATCTCCACAATAGTTTCACAGTAAGCTATTAAAAGGGAAAAAAGGAAACATTATAAAAACTGAACTAGTCATTGAATGAGCACTAGTTCACAATTCAATAGTTGGACCATGGGTCGAGCCAATCATATTAAATTAATAAAATTTAATATTTTTGGAATGTATTAATTAGAGGGGGAAAAAAAAGTTGTGTGTGAATAAATGTATCAATAAGAAATTAGCATTAATATATTACATCATTCATACCTCAATATTCAAATTTAAGTATAAGTAACAAATAATCAATTACCATGATTTAGTTAAAACTAAATTCTCTTTTTCTATACAAAGGTTTAGGTGATTTGAGTCTCGGGAACTTATAAGGGCCAAAGCAATCCTGCAAACTCAGAGCATTTACAAGGGGGACTTGAACTAATGACCTTACCGGGGTTATGGGCCAAGTCTTACTAATTGCACCAACCTTGGTAAAATTCATTAAATTTTAATGTCAGGTTAAGGTGCAAAACTACTCATGAGTTTTTAGCCTAAATGCACCCGCCACCATATGCTTTTCGGAGGTGCAAAAGTACCTATAAATTTTCAAAATGAGGGCAAAAATACCATTGCCGTTAATTTCAGTCACGTTGACAATTAGTTTGACCAAGAACGCTGACATGGAAGCTTACTTAGCCAATCTTAGTCTAGATTTTCAAAATTGGTTAATTTGGGGAGTTTGAAAGAAAAAAGCTTACTTAGCCAATCTTAGTCTAGTTGGTAGTTGGGGAGAAAGAAAAACTTTTCAGAGAAATCAAAAGGCAAAATCTTCAAGAACACATCAACAAACTCATGAATCAAAATAAAAATAAAAACACAAATCAAAACTAGAACCATTAATTGAAGAAAGACAGGAATCAAGTCATCTGTGCAAATCCTCATTCATCATGTGTGTAGCAGCAGCTATGTGAGAAATTATCGAACAAGAAATTATAAGTTTAAAACGCATGATTGAGAAACTAACTCCTAAATTTGAAGGCTATAGCAGAAAATTCATACACTTCAGAGAATATGGGAAAGAGTAGAAGCCAATCCCTATTTTTGCTAAACACTCTTAGATCTGAGAAGTAAATGATGTTGCCTCATCACTTCCATCTTTCTTAGAGACCCCACCACTATCGATGCAACTTCCAAACCCCAAGCACCTCCGCTAGCACCAAATTTAAGCTTTTAGGTCCCATCGTCGAAGAAGCCAATAGCAGATAGAAGCTCAGAGTTGCGGATCTCATATGATCTCAGCGTTGAAGAAAGAGGGAAGGACTCCATTGCCATCATCATCGGAGAAGAAGATTTTGAGGGAGGAGATTTGAGATTTGAGAGGAAAGAATGGAGACAAGGGGAGAAAAGGAGGGGGATCGAGAAAGTGGTAAGGACTCTGTCACCATTTTAACCGAGGTAACGGAAAGAGGGGAAAGAAACAAGGTGCGGCGAAGGATGGTGGATGGGAATGAGGTCGGTGAGAAGGAGGTGAGGTTGCAATTGGGAGAGGCAATGTAAATTATGTCGGATCTATTGATGGAAAACAATGTTTGAAATTTTTATTTTTTAAAATAATAAATTAATATTTGTGGGTCTATATGGAATATTCTTATTTTTATTTGTTTTTCTCCACTGCCAACCAAGATATTATTATAGCCAACTCAGCTTCCATGTCAACGTTTTCCATGTCAACGTTCTTGGTCAAAATAACAATAAGCTTAACTAAGATTAACTGTGGTGGTATTTTTGCCATCATTTTGAAAGTTTATGGGTAATTTTGCACCTCCGAATGCAAATGGTGCTAGGTACACTTTGACTAAAAACTGATAAGTATTTTTGCACCTCTACCCTTTAATGTATTAATATTTAGAAACATACATCCCTATATGATGATAAGAAAGCTTTGTTGGTAGAATGAACATGATGATGAACATGATGTTAAGGAAGCTAACTTTGCCTAGTCCTTCTCTCTCTCCCTCTCTCTCTCTCTCTCTCTCTGATAAAACAAGAAAAAATAAAGCAAGTTTAAACCAAAAGAATGAATTAAACTTGCACACTCCATAATTTTGACAAAGAAGGTCATCATAGGCCCGTTAGATTACTCCAAATTCATTTGCCTAAGGGAGCACATTTATGATCATCAAAGATTAGAAGGATTGCATTATATCCTTTTAAAAATAAACATTGATAAATATTTGGGATCACAAAGATGTGCCCTTTCCTAAAGAAACAAGTTCAAGAAATGAACAAAATAAATGAACAAAGATCAAGGAGAAAACGGAAGGTAGAGCAAAGAAAGCGAACTATGCCCCCACATTGTGGGGATCATGCTATTGTGCATCTGCGCAACTCCATATAAAGGAGCGGGTACCAGCTTGACTGGCGCAAATTGCCTTAGCTGTCTTAATAATGGATGAGCTTATGGCCCATTAGTCCTAAATTTTGTTTTAGCAACTTAGCTTTCTTTTTAAAATATTTAAGATGGCAACTTTTAGCAACCAGTCCTGTTTTCAACCAACTCACCAGTTGTTAAACGGTTTTTCTGGCCTTTGACAATTTCAGAAGAGGCCAGTTATGTGCCTCTTCCAGGCCAGCCTTATGCTGGTCCATTCTGGTTTTCTTAACATTGAAGAAAGATATATAGAACAAGAAAAATTGACAAAAAAACTTAAATACCTCTTTTCCCATTGCTCGTAGCAACAGCATTTGCTGTCATTGTATTTGGTGTTGAAACAGGGAACTGCCTTTCTGCTTGTGCAAGTAATGACCTTGCTTCATCCCTTTCCTTTTTAAGCCTTGCTATCACTCGGCAAGCAGCATCATGCTATAGATTAAATCAATTAAGTGCAATTCTGGCATTGCAAATATAATAGCTAAAACTAATTCTTACAATTTACAATCAAAATTAAAAAATCAGGTATACAAAAAATTAATAACAAAACCAGAGCTGTGTTTCCAGGGAAAATAAAGAGGAAAAAAAAAAACTATTTGTAACAAACTATTATTGAGATGAAATAAAATATTTAAAAAAATTCCAATAACAGATTTTTAAATTATATAAAATAACACAATCAAACTGGTTCCAAAAAAAATAAAAAATAAAAATAAAACCTTGTGTACTGAGAAGCAGAAAGCTTTTAATTAAAAAAATTGAAATAATGTGTTTATCACTCATAAGAAAACATCAAGAGTTAAAACATTAAAATATCTTGAAATTTGTCTTTATCACACAATTATTGTGCTTAATATCACGAATCAATAAACCAATTGCATATTCAAATAGCAAAATTCAAATTGACCATACTAGATCAACAATACAGCGAAGCAGTCAATAAACTTCCACAAGCCTATAAAGAGAGGAAATTTCCTCATGCGTATCACAAAATTGAGAGCTAAAACATTAAAATCCTCTTAAAATGTTCAATCTATTAACACAATTATAAGGCTTACTCTAACGAGTCACTAAATCACTTCACATTAAAATATATAAATAGAAGGCACAATAGTTGACCATGCTTCATTGACATGATAAAGAAGCATAAATTACTTCCACTCAAAAAACTTCCACAAATCTATAAAGACGGGAAACTTTTTAGTCATATCACACAACTTTGTTGGCTTACTTGATATAGAGCATGACTTAGCTCTTGCCTTGCTGTGTGTAGTTGCTGCTCCAATGCAAAATTAGACAGCATCAATCCATCCCATTCCTACAAGTAGACAAACAAACTCATCATAAGTGGAAGACTACACAACTAAGTACAAGCTAAGCAGACTAAGATTAAATTTTAACGATTTCTTTCAAAGTCTTGTGCAGTAAAACATTAAGCCAACAAGTAAAGCATAATAAAGCAATCAAAACGATATAAAGAAGATCTTAAAAAATACAATGTTCACATATAATCTGTAGATCACAGCCCCTACACTCTGTTTTGTAGGTATCCAAGTAGCTAACAAACCTTTCCCTACAACATTGTTCTTAGAGGAGAAGCTGACAAAAATGTTAAAGTGAAAATTCCTTGGCCAATCACAGTATTTAGTTCTAGGCTACAATCAATCCAACAATATGCACACTCTGCATATGTTTATCATCCTGACTTCTGACCAATCAAAGATATATGCAACAGAAATACATCATTAGATAAACTAATACATCTCATTGAAGTATATTTTATAGGATATTATACCAAGGAAAAATCCTAAGAACCCAATTTTAAGCTCTAATTTTCCTGTCAATGACCAACAGGTATTTCCTTTCACTAATAATAACTAAGCTTTTACTTTTCACAAGACCACTCTAATAATATGCCTCTAAAGGCTGTACAGGCATGATGATGAAAGAGAATCCAGAATGCCCGAATGCAGAAATGCAGGGCTAATGATCCTCTAAATTTATTTTATTAAAACGAAAGAAAACAGAGAGAGAGCAGCCTACTACTCCAAGCCCAGCTAAAAGACATGACTCTCAAAAATAGGATAATTGCATCATAATCTAAACAGAAGAATTAAAACTAACTTGAAAACAAAAATGCTTTTTTAAAATGAACAAATAAACCTTAATTAAAACTAAATAAATAATAACAACTCAATTACAATAATCACATCATGTCACACTCCCCGTCACTCTCCCTGAAGCTAGATTTTGTCAGTTTAGCATTATTCTTCAAGCGTGGTCAATCATCTTCTCTAGATGGTTTTCTTCCCCCTTTTTTTCCTTTTCTTCCTGCACTCTACCTTCTGGGAGCAGAAAGAATATTCACTGGTTTCAAGTGATTACCAGGCTGATTATTTGAGGATGAACCGTATGGAAGAAAATTTCCCCTATCTCAGTATAATTATAATACGCACATAATCATGCAATCTCCAACATAATAAAATGAGAAAGAATACTAGAACTGAAATAAAATTATTATACTTCAAGGTAAATGTTGATTTTTCCCTCTTCCATATACATTGCAGAATGAAAAATCCAGACATACCATAGGTCTCTATATCAAGCTGAATTACATTTATATGAAAAGCTAAAAAAATTAGATATTCAATTGACAGAACATTCAACTGTGAATGTTATTATCATCTAAGAAACAAAGAGACCAGTTATAAAGAAAAATTGGCAGTCAAGCACCAGACTTTCTAGCCACTGGGCAGATAACAAAGTTTAGATTCCCAGTAAAGAGAATAATGAAAGCACATAAATAAATTTAAAAAAAAATAACAAATAATTATAATAACAGGTTTACAGACATTCTGCAGCCAATATAGCATATATTAGATACAGTAAAATGTCCTAAAGCGTTAAAAACCACACATTTTGGAACATTCCAAGCATTCCCGGGATACTTGCTGCTTGTACAGGCCTTGGCTTCACTATCTGCAAGACAAATTATCCAGAATGAATTGCCTATTCATTGTAAGGTCTTGAAAAGCAAAGAGCCGCAAACATGAGTAGGTTAGTCCACTTATAGACTGAATAAAAAGCTTAATTACTGATACCATTACTGATACCAGTACTACCATACCTTGCCTGTTTTTATTGGAACAATGTCATCTGAAGTAAGAGGTTCTCCAGTAATTGGACACTTTCCATAGTCCTACGCAATTGATTAACAAAATTAGAAAAAATCAGAAAACATGAGCAATAGGAACATCATCCATTGCTATGCGCTTCATGAATAACCAAATACCTCGAGGACTCTACAAACTAGTTGATTTTACTAGCCATATTCCTCAAATCAGATACTAAATGCTAGAGGAAACCTGAATGGAGAAAGCGCTCACGCAATTATGCACCCTAATTTCCAAGGAGGAGCTAAAACCCACCACACCATTTTTGTCCCTCTTTTTTTCGCCTGAGAAAAATATGTCTTTCAAATCATCGCTCTTTCCATTAATTTCCCTCTTTATCTTCCAGTAGACCCAATTTCATACTCTTTGAGCAAGCTCCACAAGGTATAGCAAAATGCAAGCAATAGGACAAGATAAAGGAATGGGAGAAAAAGGTACCGTAATGTGCCTCTCAATTAAACGCTTCTCATAGAGCAACCCAGACTTCTTTGACACTACAGGCTCTTCGGGCACCTCGCCGGAGACTGTAGGGACAGCAAAGAATAACGATAAGAGAGGAAGATCAGCAGAAATGAAACTAACAAGAACCGAAAAAGCATAGTTAATTCAACACAAGAGAAACGCAAAGAAAGCATCGAGAGAAAGAGATTTACTGCAGCAGTTCATGGTGGCTAAACCGATAGCTAGGGTTTTGGGTTTCTCAAACCCAGCTAACCCTTCAGATTTATTTACTGGAATGAAGCTTCGTATGGTGGGGAGAGAGCGCGGTGAAGTGGATGCCTTTGAAGTTCGAACAAGTGAAGAAAATAGGTATCCTGCTCAACCAAACGGCATTAATTGGGGCGCATTGCCGCGATAAGGGAAGGATCCGATAATTAGAATAGGCCCATAATGTGTTGTTGGGCCCATCATGGAGATATATTCAGGCCTATAATTTGTGTGTGTGATACTAATTTGAATGTGTGCTTGTTTGGAAAGGGTCCAATTACCTAAATTTGGGTATAAAGTAATATTTTACATATGAGAATGCTTTAATTAAATTTTATTTTGTAATCAAACATAAATTATCAAACATAAATTATGAGTATAATACCTTATTATTATTAAAAAAAAACCTAGTTTGTAACTCCATTTTTATTCGTTAAAACTTCATCATCTAGAAGAAAAATAAAAAAAAGGAAAAACAAATAGATTTGGAGTCTAGTGTAACATCACAATTTTTATTGCTAATATTTGAATAATATTATGAAGGAATTATTTCATAATAAATTGAATTTACCATTTATTTGTTTAAATAAATACAATTTACCATAAATATGATTTATAAGAATAAAATAAATTTTGAAATAATAATACATTGAAATTTAAAAAAAAAAGTAAAATAAAAACGGACTGGAATGAAAAGGGGAAAAGGAAAAATAAAAAAGGGAAATAAAATGAATTAAAATTAAGACTTAGGCCTATGATGGTCACGTGGGTTGGATTAAAATATGCCATATCTAGAGAAATAGTGAGAGAACGGTTTAGAGATGTATCTCATGGGCTGCCGAAAGACCATACCAGACTAGGCTAGACATTGTTGTCTGAAGTGACACAATAACGATCTACCAAACCATAGTTGTTTAAGAAAATGTTGAACGTCGAATATGAAAAAAAAAAATATAGGCAGAAGACCAAATTTGCAAAGGCAATAATTCAAAGCACTTTGATCTATGAAAAAAATTGTCCCGCAGACTGTAACACCCTTAGTCAAAATCGCGCTTAAAGCGCAAAAAACGTCGCTTTTACGCTTTTTTTCGGGCAAAACGTGTTACATGGTGGAAAAAACGCACCAGAGGTAAAAGCGTAAAAAGCGCCGCTTTAAAGCGTAAAAGCGTAAAAACGCAATGTTTTTGCAAAAAGTACTGAGTTTACTAAGGGACTTAAGTGAAAGTTTTAAAAGTTCTGAGGGACTAAAGTGAGAATTTTCAAACTATTTTGGGGCAGAACTGAAATTTCAAAAACATCTGGGTCCTTTTCTGTAATTAATAAATAAAGATCATTTTACCCCTAATTACACTTAATTCAATACAAATGTTCCTAACTCAACTTAGTACTTAATCATACAATAATGTCCCAGAAAATGCATTAAAAATCCCAATTTAATCATGTAAAATAATATAAAAATATGGTTTGATCAATGACAATGTTAGACATTTTGATTGATATCGTATTGATCAATATATGTGTGTATGAAGGCAAGTACCTTTATATACATATGCAGGTAAAAACTCAATTTTATTTTACGATTTTACGTTTTACGATTTTTCATTCTCCTTCCGTTTTTACGTAAAAACTACGCTTTCACTACCATGGTAACACCCTTATACATCTCATAACTTCAACGTAAATCTGAAAACATTTTGGGAGGATGACCTTGATTGAAAAAAAAAATGACTCAAGGTAGGATTATCGAGGTTATAAAAAATTGACGTCACTTTGTGAATCTTAACCATGACAACAACAACAAAAAAAGAAAGAAAAAAAAAAGAGAAGGAAAACGTAACAAAAATCTATCATGGTTAATTAAAATGTTTTTTCTTAACCGCATGCGGTAAAAACGATTAACTCGCCCATGTAATAATTACACCCTCTAATCAACAATATAGGACACTTGTTAAAGGAAGGAATCATCCAGAATATAGGTTACCTCCAATTTAATTAATGCTTCTTCTCCTGTTTTGCCCCCTATGTAATCACATTCCAACTTTGCCAACTCATTATATCCCCCTCTCTCTAGAATAACATTCTCAATGCAACTAAAAATATTTCTCAAGAATGGTAAAGTGAAAAAAATTACATTTTAGGACAAATTAAATGACTTAACTGTCAATTTGTGTTCCCAGTGATATGATTTGAGGTGCCTATATGTGGACTAGAGGAAGTACAATATATAAAGGAACTCAGCTCCAGGGCTCCGATCTCCAACACAACAAATGATGTACCCAGATAACTCAACTTAAATTTAAACAAAAGGAAAGAATAAATTATTCAAAAATGGGATGCTCACCTCAACAAACACTTCACAAGTTAAGTGAAGAACCCAAAACTGCTCGCCTCAATGAACAACTTGCTCACTAGGGTGAGAGGCACAATGAAAAAAATAGAACATGAATAGTCATGAAATCATGTCCACATTCTAGAATCCAAGGTCCTAGTGGTATGATCAATTTAACATAATCATAAGAAAACTAGAGTAATTGTTGCTTGTCCAGTACCTTTCCTAAAGCTCCAACCCTATTGTTCTAACTTGGAAAAATGTTAAGTAATAAAGGGTGAGATCAACACTTACCAACTAAATTCCATCTTGTAGTGTAACTACCACATGCTTGTGGGAAGCCAAGGGGGCAGTTCGCAAAATCATGATATTCATACAACAATAACAACATCATAATATAACAAAACATCATGTATACAATCAAAATATTAATTCTTATTATTAGTTCAATTCCCACCTTATGCACTCTAATCCACTAACATGTGTTAGTTTTTGGATTATGTTTTGATGATAACATGTTGTAATCTGTACAACGCAGCGGATTAAAAAAAACTTACGGATCCAATCCTGAGGATCACTCAGGTGTGTTTAAACAAGGCTAGGGAATCTGAAATTACCTTAGGAGAATTGTTCGCGGCTTGTTCTTCGTTGAACAGGTGGGCTACCTCCTCGATCGCCGAAGACGACTCGTAGGATCATCTTCCTCCACCGTATCCACACGAACAACTCCCGAACATGGCTACGGGCAGCGTGCTAGCGCCTCTTGTGCGTCTCTCTTAATTTTCCACTCTAGGGTTTTTCTCGCGGCTTTCCGAATGCGCTTGACAAAATGTCCCGTGAGTTTTCCAAACCCGTTCGCATTATATAAAATTAATCCTCATTAATTTTGAATTTCAAATTTCAAATATGGATTAAAATACATTAATTACATCAATCAAATATGATGTAACGTATTTAATCCGCATTAAAAGCCGATTTGAAATTCGAATTTGGAATCTGGATTAAAATAAATGTATTAATTAAATCCATCTAATAGATCTAATCAAATCCATTTATTCAATCCAAATTAAAAGCCTTCGATTTAATTTATCTCTATAAATTAAATCCGAGAAATAATATCTATCTATTTAATTTAAATTTGAGATACCATATCTCAATTTAATATTAAAAGTATATACGATATCTTTATTCGAAAATTAAATGAGATATAATATCTCAATTTGTTTTAGATATTTAATTTATCAAATAAATTAAATACAAAACAAATATATTAATATTATAATCTCTATTAATAATATTAACATATATTAATTTCGAATTTAATATATATATATATATACATATATACATATATATATATATATATATATATATATATCCTAGATTAAATTAAGTATTCATTAAATCTTAGACGTATCTAAGATTCAATGAATCTGACACATTTGCTCGTGTTGAGTTATTCTTGTGTGCGACCCCGCAGCCCATATGAGATTGGCAAAAGTGGGCCAACACCGTGTCGCCCACAAATCGCAAGCGGCCTCTAGCAAGACATTGCGACTACCCAATTCACATGGGGATCGATGACACGATACAACCTATCGTACAACCATGTCACGTCCCTTTTGTCACGCGATAATTTGGTCAAAGATGAGGCATGGATAATGTCAACTTCCTTTTCTTGACCACTACTTTCTCGATTCTCGAGTAGTCTAATAAGTGAAAATGGAAACTCCTTTCCATCACAGTATGGCCGTACATTTCTTAGACTCACTCATCGAGGGGCTCAAGATTATCTCTCTACAAATGTGAGGGACAAATTCCATCTTGACCATTCACATTCCTCCGCATGAAAACCACCGATCCCGATCCCACCTTTATCATCACTCCGGTCAAAGGTGACTTTTGACTAGGTCAAAGGTCGGTTGACTCATCATGTAGGAATCCATGATGGTCTCAGTCATAGGGCGTTGTGACGCGATTATACATGCAGCTTATGACTAAATCCATGCAGCTTTCTCATAGTGGGTCGGTCCAGCACCTTGTACTCTTACAAGTGCCTATGACTTTGATTCGTATCTCCATACGTCATCAAAGTCATACTGGTCTTACCTCAGTTATCACTGTAAACATGCGAATGAAGTGATAACTTAATGGAGAACAATGACTTGCCCTAGGGCATAATTTCCAACATAACAAACCTTGAAAAACAATGAGGACTTGATGATTCAAGTCACTCGAGTTCTGTGTTTGAAGACACTCGAGTGATAGAACTTTATTTAAACTAAAACCTGAATCAACAAGAATACTCACTTCAAGTGATATGAGAGATTAGTTGAGTGATAGTAATCCACTCGAGTGATGATCCTTAACTTCCTGTGATTTTCTAAGTCACTAATGAAAGTTTGGAGAGTAATGCAAGATCACTCAAACGGCTAAGTTAGCACTCAAGTGATCCCCCTAGACTTGCAGGAAATCAGCAAGTCACCTGCAAGCTTTTTGGAAATTATGGCAGATCACTTGAGTGATGGGTTCATCACTCGAGTGAATAAGTGACCACTCAAGTGCTAGTGATCACTCATTGAAATTTTGCAAATCACTCATGTGTTCTCTTGATAGATTTATGAAGATCACTTGAGTAAATGAATTGCCACTCGAGTGATGGTATTCACTCACAAACATTCTGCAAGTCACTCACCCATTTTCTAAAAGTTGAGTGAAGCTCACTTGAGTGAGGAAATTGTCACTCGAGTGATGATGTGTAACTCACAAGTTTATTACAAGTTACTCATTGATGGACCAAGAGTGTAGTAATTCTTATTTGGGAACCACTCGAGTAAGCCTAAGAGTTACTTGAGTGACTTGAAGGTTACTTGCAGTAAGCACTCAAGTCACTGGTAGTGTTGAAGTTATTTCCAAACAAACGCAAGATCAGTTGAGTCAAGTTTTTAGTACTCGAGTGACCCAATTTTTCAATACTTCTCTACCAGAACTCAAAGTTCATCAAACACTTGAGTTGGATTGAAAAACACTCGAGTGATGAGCATTTACTTGAGTGATTCTACACTCAAGTACAAGTTCTTATTTCAAATCACAACGTCTCTAAGAATTCAAATATTGTGATTAACATATGTTTACACCTGAATATTACTTATACTACTCATCAATACTACTAATCTTGTTTGTGCATAAATTTTAGATGTTTAAAATCATGGATTAACACCAAAAGCATGAAAATAATTTCATGTGCCAGAGCATTTAATGCATAGTAGGAAACAAAGCACACGAAAGCGGTCTCCGAGCAGACCAAAGGAACTTTGACAAAGCATTAAATGCAACGAAGACGAAAGCGACTGAACTTTGAATTCTTTCAACGAATCAATGTATCTCTAATTGGAAGTTTGAATGCTCACAACAATCATTAATAGCTTTCATCTATAAATAGCCAAAGCATTCATTACAAAGAACCTAAATAGGCATACAATCAATCTTCTGCTCATTTATTGCTCATATACTTTCTTTGTAATATCTTCTGATATTCATTGTTCATCAGTGATTATATATCTACTTTGTGAGAGAGTCATTTACAAACATTTTCAACCTCTATAAAATCTCAAGGTAGTGGAACCTTGAGTATGGTTGTATGATGGAGTGAGTCCTGTTGAGGATTTCTCTATATTATGGTACCAAGAACCCGTGAAATCTTAGAACAATAGTAAAAATATCAAAGACGCTTTGGGGACTAGACATAGGTCAGAAAGTTAAGGCTGAATCCAGTATAATCCACTGTACACAGTTTGATGATACCTTTCTAACTTTTGCTCTTCGATTTAATTTTTTATCATCTTCGTTTCAAATTTTTAATATCATCTGATTCATCTCCTTTTGGGTGAAACGTTATCTCTAACATTTGGTATCAGAGCCAAGTCTTCTCATTTCAGGATTAACGTAATGAGAAGGATTCATGAAAGGAATTCTACCTTATAGTGCATCTATTTCTAGACCTCTAGGCTTCAACGGAGAGCATTTTTCATTTTGGAAAAGCAAAATTTAGAGTCTTTGTAATGGCTACAGAATATGGGCTATGACAAGTTATTGAAGAAGTATATTGTATACCTATGAAAACTGTAGGTGAACAAATAACACGAAAGCCTCTCATGGAATAAGATGACATTGATAAGAGGCTAGTAACTATGAATAGCAATGCTATTTTGATTATTCAGAGTGTGCTTTATCAAAAGGAGTATTTCCGAATATGCAATCTCTCAATAGCCAAACAAATGTGAGAAGCATTTGAGATTGTCCACGAAAGAACTTCCAACATCTAGGAGAACAAAGTCAATATTCAGTCGTAATCGAAAACGACTTACTCGAATGAGGTATGGCGAATTGGTAGCCGAGTTTGAACTCAGATCTACACATTTGATAAACCAGCTAGTTTCCTTGGGGAAAACATAACATCAAAACTACAAAGTGAGAAAAATTTTAAATATTCTCACTAAAGAATGGGAGGTGAAGGTTATAGCCATAGAAGAAGCCAGAGTAGAGTCAATGTGGTCTGCAGCTTCATTATTTGGAAGTCTTTCTGAATATGAGGGAAAGATGAAACACAAGAAAGGATTAGATGAAATCAACAACAAAATGAATAAAAGTGTAGCATTCAACGCCATCAAAGAAAAAGAACTTAAAGAAGTGGATGAACCTGAAGAAGAGGACGAGCTCGAGAGTGATTGTCTGGATATTCAAGGAGTTTTACATGAAAGATCAAGGATTACGGAAATTCCATAAAGCTAGCTCGAGCAATAGAAGGGAATCAAAAGACCAAATCATATGTTATGAATGCGAAAAACTAGAACAAATCAAGTTTGAATGTGCACTCCTGAAGAATAAAGAAAAGAAGAAGAGCAACCATTTCAAGAAAAAAGCTTATATCTCTTCCATTTGGGGGATAGCTCATCAAATAAGGAAAGTGAGGAAGCAGAAATGGCTAACATTTGCCTTATGGCTCATGATGAATTAGAAATCGAAGAGGTAAATGATTATAAACTTTCTTATGATGAATTATTATCTGAATACAATGCTTTACATTCAGAATTTAGAAAGATAGTCAAAGAAATTGTGAGTTCAAAGAAAAAGGTTAAAGTTCTTGAACAACAAATCAAAGAAACTCCTTTAAGTTCTTGTGAAATATGTCCTATGTTAGAAAGTAAAAACTCTGATCTCAACAAGACTCTTGAGAAATTCACAAGAGGAAGTAAAATGATCAAGGTTATTTTAAAAGCTCAGAGGTTCACTAACGACAAATCTAGAATAGGCTACAATCCATACCTAGATAAATAGAAGGGTTAAGGTACGAATTGGCCAACGAAGTATTACGCTAAAAGCACGGGATACAAAAATGTTTTCAAGGCAGCAAAAATAACAATGAACAATTGTAATGGAGCAAAAATGAATAATTTAAAACATCAGTAAATAGACCAAAATGGGAATTGTGCTACTTTCACAAGTTTAAAATCCATCATTGGTATTTTTGCTTCCTTTCAATTGTTCATTGGTATTTTCGCTCCATTCAAAACATTTATGTGCCCAATGCTCCTAGTATAATACTTCGTTGGCCAATCTTCACCTTAACCCTAAATAGAAAGGTAAAAATAAAAAGGAAGGTAAATCGTATTTAAATTACTTTCAACAATCTTTGCACTCATTTAATCTCTTTGCACACAGTAATTTTTGCAATAGAAATTGGCACAACACATCCTCCTGCTTTCACAAGAATGAAAAACCAATAGGTACATATAAATGGGTAACAAAAGGATCATTTGTTCCTCCAATAATTCTGACTAACTATAAAGGACCAAATAAAAGATAGGTGTGATGCCCGTCCTAAATGTGCCTTGATTTATCAGATTTATAGCGCACAGGCATCGAAATGATTTGGACAATTTAATTGCGGAATAAATCTTTCATAAAATGACCTAATTTGAAAATATGAGGATAAATTTTTCGCGATTCGAATCGATCTCTTAGGGGTATCTTAATACAATAATCCAAAAATAGACAAATGATAAATGATACAATACAGTCTATCTAATCCTATTTTTCCAAAAAGTTCAATCTGCTGTAACCCTTACAGCTGCATTTTCCCTCTTGATCCCGATCCACTACCTATTTCTTTCATGCGGTCTGGAGTTCAAATGAATGAATCCCAGGGATAACAGTTAATCTCATATGCAGATATGAAATGTAAATGACAAGATAACACATGTATAAGCATAGAATAATTCGCGGTAAACAAGTCGCACCGTAACGACAGTTATCGGCCAAGGACCGCAACCCTTTAGGACACACAGCCTTATGAGACAGGCAGCCTCAATCCATAGCTAGGATACACACATGCAAATTATCTAGCAACCATGATACATACATACAAGCTAATAAGATAACAGTTACCCACCTCAAATTTGAATCCTTAACTGGTTCGGTACGTGTTGGGATCGATTGAGGTGTTAAGGTATGCCTATAAACATTTGTCAATGTCATTAGTCACTTCTTGTGTCGCAAAGTAACTAACTACACGAATTAATTTTTAGAGGATTAAAAATAGTTATTAACCCCTAAAAATTCCCTTAATAATAATACCCCTTTTTATTTATTTATTAATTAATAATCTTCTTTTCTCTTTATTATTAATTAATAATTCTCTTAATTATTCATTCATTTCCTTTAATAATAATAACAATATCTATTTATTATTATTATTTATTTATTCTATTTTATTACTTATTCCTTTTTCCTAATAAAAATATTAATAACATTTATTTACTTTATTATTATTATTTCTCTACAATTAATTTAAACTCTCAGAGGCTATCCTAACACCTTAAATTAGGAACTCAATAGTTACTAACTCCATATAAATTATGCTTTAATGCTTCTCATGGTTTTCCCAAAGCTTTTGATAAATACTAAGGGCCTGTTTGGGAACACCCCAAATGGACTTATTATCCCATTAGATGGGATAATAAGTCCATCAAAAAATTAAGAGTGTTCGGGAACACTCAAAAATTGATGGACTTCAATGGGCAATGGGGTTTTTTTTTTTTTTTTTTTTGAAGCTCTCATTTGTGGCTTCTGATCCCATTAAAGGCTTCTCATCAATTTTTTATGTGGGGTCCATTTGTTAAATTACCATCTCACCCTCTCCCATTCGTGGTTTACTTCTTTTGTCTGGTTCTCTTCTTCGCCTCTCTCTCTTCTTCCTGCCATATTAATTCGAAAGCTCAACAATAATGGAGATGACGATGGAGAGCAGAGAGAATTCGAGCTATCCGTTCCTGCCATTAATTCGAGCTACCTCCTGTTCTCCATTAAAGTCCGACCTACCTCGTCTCTTCAATTTATGGTTGAACTCGCCATTAATTTAATGGAATTTTACCATTTTATTTGGTAAATTTATATTTATTTTTGATTTTTTTTTATCCCAAATTATTACATTTTATACGGCACATATGTGTGTGTGTGTGTGTGAGAATTTGATTCATGCCCTTTTTAGTCATTTTCCATCTCATCTATCTTTTTTTAAGCTATGCCAAACAAGTTCTCATTACAAACAAAAGCCACTTCGCTCGTTATCCCAAACACAAATCACATCAGGAAAAGGTCCATCACAAAAAAAAAAATCCATTAAGAAAAGTCCATCAGAAACAAAAGTCACTTCTCCTACAGCTATCCCAAACGGGCCCATACTACATAAAATATGCTTCAAGTATATGGGAAAAGATATCCTAAGTTGAATGAATATATGTATGTCATTATGGATCAACAAATTTCATATATAGCACCTATATATGACAGCATCTTAATATCATATTCATACGACAGTGCCATATCCGCAAGATTTTCTTTCCTTATATATATATTTGCATTGATTTTATATACACACACACACTTAGCCTACCACTTGAATTCCTTTTTAACTTCCACCTACAGTAATACATATATACGTATGTTTTTTTCATGATAGCAAATTTAAGCAACAATGATACGACATGTTTGGTTTCTTCTCCTAATATCTACATCAGCTCCAAATGCAAATATAGGTAGCAAGCAATAGGATTAAATAATTGGCATTTATTACCTTACATATATATTAATAGATCTTATATAGGTAGCGTTATAGACCAAGCCATATATATAGGTTGCATGTGTGCAGGAAAACGTTGCTAAGCTTTCAAGGTTTTAGGAATAGCAACTTATGTACACAACAAATCTTCAAGGTTTATGGGTTCTATATGTACATATATGTACTTAAATATGACAGCACAAAAAAAAAAAATCCTCCTCTCTTTCCAATATGGAGTAACTTATTTAGATGTATATATATATATAACAGCTTTTCTATTCTCTTTTTTTTTATATATATGACAAACAATACTTTTTTTACGATTTGGCTTCATATGAGAAGCAACCAACCATCTATATTAGCAAGTTTTGATTTCCCTTTTTGTTTTCATTTGCAACGACACTATGACAACAACAATATGTGTTTTATATAAACATAGCTTCTCATTTCTTCTATCTCATACCTATATATATATACCAAAACCGACACATACCAGCCCTTGTTCATTATTCCTATTGCAGAAAACTCAGATGAAATTATAGCTACTCTCTCAAAAAAACTCATGTTGGAAACACATAGAAACTAAGAGAAAAGCTAGGCTCGATGATTACCTCTGGTTGCTGGTTTTTACGATGGAGGTCCAGCTGAAACCACCAACCCTGATACGACAACATTATGTAGAGTAAAACAAAATTTACAGCAAACTCTTTCTCTCTCTCTCTCTGTAACACCCCCAATTTCGAACAGTTATGATAACGTAAAATTTAAATGATTTTCATAAATGAATATTTGAAATTCGAAATAAATAACCTTGGGGAGTGCTACCGCCGCACTTGTACTGAGACAAGTGCAAGGCTACACTTATTACATTAATCATAAATCAAAACTTAAATAAGTGTGTTTTATTCAAAACAAAGAAAATAAAATAAAAAAGAAAAACTAGCTAGAATACTGAATGATCTTCCTCACTTCTCACTGCTAGCCCCAACACTTGACACACTGTTTTTTCGAAAATCTGCTCCCCCAAAGGATCATCGCAGCCCATGAACACACACATCAGCAAAAGCTGGTAATCCTAATAAACACACTTTATATGGCTCCATTATATTAATAAAATCAAATACGTAATCACGTAGTGATTTAATCAATTAACAAATCCAATATTCACCATATATATACATATATTCACACTGAATCAAATATCATTCTTTATCTTTATTAAATTCATATAGATCTAGGAAACCCGCCATTATTTAGTTTAGTGGGAAGAGAACCATGGTAGACCCGGAAACCTGCCAGTCTACCTGTGACCCGGAAACCTGCTAGTCACAATCATCAATTGGCCATAAACATATCAACATTTCTTCCTAGTGTGCACACCTCTTCCCAAAGTTGCTACTAGTGTCCAGGAAAACCCGCGACACCACTTTGGGAAGAACGGATACTATCTTTTCACATCGGTGGCATAAAGCCCAAAAGTTGTGTTCATCACTTTGGGAGGTATCATCCCAAAGCTATCCTCCCACAGTTAATTTAGTTCAATCACACACAAAAAGGAATTTTCTCGAGTCTACGGAAGCAACTAAGGCAAAACCATTTAAAGCATACATGTATTTAATATATATATATATATATATATATATGTTTATATTTATATTTATTTTAATGAAAGACATATGTGTTTCAATCACCAAATAAAAAAATGACACACCTGGAGCACAAACAAAACGCACATATACATATGAAAGGCATATTTGAGTTTTAATCACCAAAAAGAAGGTGTACATGTTTTATGAGTATATAGATGATTCATGCACGAAGGCCGAGGTGAAGCAATGGTTTTCAATCTCAAAAAAAAAGACAAGAGACGCACAAATTGGATTCAGTGAAAGATCGGACTAAAACATATACATGTCCAATTCTAGCACAGAGGCCGAGGCGAGGCAATATTATTCAATGAAAAAAAGACACACAGGTATATTATGTAATTGAAGCACGCAAGTCGAGTCAAGCAATAACATACATTATATATATATATATCTACACGTATGAGAATCAAACAACAATTGGTTACTATAACCTAGGGATCAGGATCACCTATCAAGATATTAAACTAACATAAAATTCATGGGGATTAGGATTACACATAGGGACACATGGGGATTAGAATTACACATGGGGATGAGAATTACCTGGTCTCCGTTCTTGCTAGCGACCTAATTTTAATATGATGTGATGAAAGTATAGAAGGAGGATTTGAGAAGAAAAACAATGGAGAAAAAAAGTATCGAGCGTTTTTAAGGTTTCGATTTGGCTAGACCTAAGTTTATAATTAAAACTTAGGGTTTAAGTATAGACTGGGCTTTTAGCTATTTCCAGTTATAAAATAATACAATTAAACATTTTAAATTTCTATTATTAATATAATTATTGTCAATTACTAAATTGTAAAATAATACAAACATTATTAAATTCTAAATATTTATTTAATATATTATTGTTATTATTATTACTATTATTATTATCTTAACCAATTATCATCATCATCATCATTATTAATCTATTATTATTATTTCTAAAAATCGGGGGTATTACACTCTCTCATACTCGTTCTCTCTTTCTTTGTCTCTTTTGTCAACTCACTCTCGCTCTGGTTTTCTTGCTACCACTACATGAATGGAAAAAGGTTAGGAAGCTATGAATAAATATTAGATTACGAGTCCAATCCGAGAGCAGAGATGCTCGTCAAAGGAAGAATGTCCAACAGTTAGCGGCGCCTGGCTCAAGAAGCATGGTGTTGCTACCTCCAATATTCTTGCGTGTTCGCGTGATAGCCGAAACTGAGATATACGTTGATTGAATTGTCTCTTTTGTTTTCTGTGTTTGCGTAATGGCGCTATAATTTCCTTCTGTCTTTCTTTATGATGGCATACATGGATTAGCTGTGATATGATATTGGATTTAATGAATAAATGGTTTTAGGTTTGTTTGTTGCAGTTAGGTTCGAATGGGCTGGAGTGTTTTGTTGATTAAATGGGCTTAATGGATTAATGTATGGGTGTCTTGCTTGTCCCATTTAAAAGCCATCCCTTAAGACCACAAATTCCATGTTCTCCTTTTGTTTCTAATTTTAGCTAATAAACTTCAATAATTCTTTTCCTAAAAATTCAAGGAAAATAGGCCTTGACTTCTAATACTTATTTTAGACCATAAATTATCTCTTCCAAATATTCCTTAAATTTATTCTTTTCCCCAAAATAAATTAAGGAAAAAAATAAGGCTAAATTTCTAATAATTATTCTCATAATTATTTTAAACCAAATTTCAAGAATTAAATTTTCATATAATATTCAATTTCAAATCTCAAAATTTGGGATGTTACATTAGGTACCTAAGACTTAATTTTCATTTTCGGTAGATATGTCTAAGAGCATCAAAGACCAACAACTGGTACATTGATAGTAGATGTTCTTGGCGCATAATTGGAGATCAAACCAAATTTGCCGCAATGAGATCAAAAGATGGTGGCAAAGTGAGCTTTAGAGGAAACCAATATGGAAAAATAGTTGGGATAGATGAAATTAGTGAGAAGAATGAAGTACAAATCAAAGATGTCTACTATGTAAAAGGACACTGCCATAACCTCCTTAGTGTTAGTTAGAGTGCTGATAAAGAAAACTAGATCTTCTTTGATTTAGAAGAATGCCTCATTGTGAATATAAGGATCTCTAGTTGAACAAAGACCAACTCAAGGTTGAAATATGAGCCTCAAGAGACAATAACTATTATACTATTAATATGCCCAACTGTAATGCTAATTTTGAAAACTATTTTCTTAGCAACACCGATGAAAGTTGGCTATGGCATAAAAAACTGGCACATGTCAATATGCACCAACTAGGCAAGTTGCTAGAAAAATGACTTAGTTCTTGGTTTACCTAACCTTCAATTAAAAAATGATTTGATCTGTAATGATTGTTCAAAAGGTAAACTGACTAAGTCTTCTTTTAAATCAAAAAATGATTTCATGCCAGAAAGACCACTTCAACTTCTCTGTATGGATGTAGTTGGACCAACAAGAGTTAAAAACTTAGTAGCAATCTTTATACTCTGGTCATTGTTAATGATTACTCAAGATTTACTTGGACCATCTTTCTTTCCTCCAAAGATGAAACCTTTGATCAATTTATTGTTTTTGCCAAGAAAGTGCAAAATGAGAAAGGTATGTGCATTTTAGGTATAAGAACAAACCATGGAAGGGAATTAAAAAAATCAAGCCTTTATTTATCAAAGAATACTACTTCGAGAATTCAACAAATGGTATTAACCCACGAGCCCCATTTTGGTCCATTACAAAAAAATCGACCCTTATTCGTCTTTTTTTATGGACTAAAAAGAACTTTTGGAAATTTGTGAGGGATCTCAACAAATTGGAGTACTAAAATGACCTTTTTTTGTGAGGGACCAAAATGGGGATCGCGTTTGTTATTAGGGACCGAAAGATTTATCTAGAAAGAAATGGAGAGTTATGGCCGAGCCATACTGAATGAAAAGAATTTCTCACAAGTATTTTATGTGGATATAATGAGCATAACTAGATACATTTTCAATAGACTTATATCAGGAAAAAGCTCAATAAGACTTCTTACGAGCTTTACAAATTAAGAAAACAAAATCTCGATTATCTGCATATATTCAGCTGCAAATGCTTTATTCACAACAATGGTAAGGACAATTTAGGAAACTTTGATCCTAAATTAGATAAGTATATTTCTAGGCTACTCTAATCGGAGTAAGGCATACATAATTTGTAACAAATGTACTTGCACTGTTGAAGAGTCAGTTCATGTGTGTTTTCCAAAAATGAACCTCTAGTAAAGCATTTGAAAGATGAACTTGAGATGATTCACCAAGAGGAATATCAAATTATTTTGAAAACACCTTCTTCTTTAGAAAATGAGCCTGAAAAATATTTTCAACCATTTGATCAAGCCCAACCTAGAGCTTGGAGGTATAACCAAAGTCATCCCAAAGACCAAGTCATACGTGATGTCAATTAGGGGGTAAAAACCATAAACAAAACTATGAATGAAGTGATTTCTCTACTTTTATATTTGAATTAGAACCCTTTAACATTGAAGAAACCTTCTCAAACAATGATTTGGATGATAACAATGCAAGAGAAATTAAAACAATTTGAGAGAAATCAAGTTTGAGACTTGGTATCTAGGCTTAAAGACCATCCAGTCATTGACACTAAATAGGTATTCAAGAACAAGATGAATTTGCAACCATTGTAAAAAAACAAGGCAAGATTGGTGGCAAAAGGCTTTAATCAAGAAGAAGGAATTGATTATGAGGAAACATATGCTCCAGCTGCTAGATTGGAAGCCATACAAGTACTCATAGCCTTTGCATGCATCAAAGAATTCAAACTCTATCAAATAGATGTTAAAAATGCCTTCCTAAATGGTTACATTGTGGAAGAAGTTTATGGTGAACAACCCCTAGGCCTTGAAGATGTGTCTAAATCCGACCTATATTTTTAGAGTTAAAAAGGTTCTTTATATTCTCAAACAAATTCCCGGAGCTTGGTATGAAAGATTGAGAAAATTCTCATTGAGATAAGATTTTTCAGATGAAATATTAACAAAATGCTTGGCATCAAAAACAAGAAAAATGATTTATTAATTGTGTGAATATACGTTCATGATTTTATATTTGGTTCTACTAATGATTCTCTCCATCAAGAATTTTCAAAGACCATGGGGTGAATTTGAAATTTCTATGATGGGAGCATTAAATTTCATCCTCGGACTACAAATGAAGTAGAAAAAGAATGGGATATTCATCTCACAAACCAAATATCTCAGAGAACTACTAAATGGACATGCCAACGGTGCTGATACTCCAACAAGTTCAACAAAGTTGGTGGATGCTGATGCAAAAGGACCAGACTTCAATATCACCAAACATAGAGGAATGATTGGTTCTTTAATATATATAATTGTTAGAAGACCGGATATTCAATTTAGTGTGGGAATCTGAGTAAAATATAAGTTGAAGATGGAATATCACTAGAGGGGGTGTGAATAGGTGATTATTAAAAAAAACAAATCTTTTCTCTCAAGTCCTCAAGAATATAGAGACAAAGTTAGAGAAAAAGAACACATGAGATTATATTGGTTTGGTCTAATTCCACAACTTATGTCCAGTTCCTAAGCACCTTGGGATTTTTCACAAACTCAATGGCTGTTATAATTACACACTTAGTATCGAATGATCCTCTCACACTAAGACTCACTTCCCCCTTACAAGCTGTAATTGTTCACCACACCCAAAGTTCTACAACCTTAAGATTTGACTAATGAAGCAATGAATCATTGATACTTTGTAATCGCCATCTTCAACATTCCTTATTCCTTCGTTTATGATCGTTGAGGCACAACAGTAGGAATGAGGAATATCTTGCTAGAAATGTCTTTTGTGTGATCAGAGGCATGGTTGTTGGATTAGAGTCTCAAAAAGGCAAAGAGCATTTAATTCTCTAACACATGAGATTGTTTTATCCTATTGACAGAGTTAATCCACATTCTAATCATCTAAAACTCATTAATAAACTGATCAAATATAGTTAGGAATAATAATGATAGATGATATGAAGTATCTAAAACAAACTCAGTGAATTTAGAGATTTGAACATGGTGTTTTTCAAACGGAGAGCAATGGCTTGACTCTATAGTATCCTGGCTCAAGTCAACTTGATTTTGAAAACGCAAAGAAGAAAAGAATCAAGGTAATAGACTCGAGTCAAATTACCCTAGCTCGAGTTTAGGATCTAACTCGAGGCTCAGAAATGCGTGGCTCGAGTCAATTTCCAATTGATCACTTAGCTCCTGAAGTTTCTTCGACTCGAGACAGGAAAACATGGCTCGAGTCTATGTCCAAACTCGAGGCACCAAAATCTAGCTCGAGTTAGGTGCAATAAAAACACTTTGAGCTATTTTTGAAAGAGATCTTATTGACTCGAGGTGATAAGTGATGGCTCGAGGCAAACTCAATTTATTTAAATACAATAGTCAAGATTGGCTAGAGTCATTTGTCTTTGGTTGAGTCATGTAAAATATGATTTTAAAATTATTTTTAAGTTTGAAGACCATTGGCTCGAGTCACAAAGACTTAAAGTTTAAACTCGAGGCGACTTTTTTGGTGGCTCGAGGCAATATATCAATTTTGATATAGATGCAAAGGGGATTGACTCGAGTCAGCAAGCCTTGGCTTGAGTCAATCTGACAGCAAAAAGGTTCAACTGATATGACTCAATTTTTCGACTAAGTTAAATCATTTTCCTAGATCATAAGTCTTACATTGTTTACAATGGTTAATCATCATCAAAACACATATAGGGAACTAACATAAGTCTGCACTGATGAATAACATGCTGAGACGATGAAGAGGATATTTAGATATCTTACCAACACAAAGCAGAACTTTGAATATGGTACCTAAAAGGGGGTAATGAGTATCTCATTACTTACTTAGATTAGATCATGGAGGATAAAAGGTTGATAGGAAAAGCACCAGTTGATAATCTCAGTTCCTCAGTGGCTCCATCATATCATGGTTCAATGTCAAACCCCTTAATATTTTGACATTTATCATAGTAATAATGTTCAGCTTAGTGGTGAACAAAAATAATATAAACATACTGATATGAAGTACTTGATTACATAAAAGGAATTCCCATAGGGTTTACACATAATATTTACAAATCTCAAAATTGTATTACAATACTGCAGACAACCAACATCGATACTCGAACTGGACGGAACCTTCAGTTGCAGGTATCTATTGCCTTGCTCTGGGAACTACGCATCTATTGTGCTGACCACCTCCTAAATTTGTCAAAATAACAAAGATTCATACAAATCTCATAGTAATAGTTAATCACCCACATGAAATTCATATAGAGTATATGGTAGTCAACCATGCACATGAAAAACATTCAACATCTAGAGGAAAACATGAGTCGTAGTATCAATTACAAACAAAGGATCCAACTGGCCCATTCCCACAACGCTGGGCATTCAACTAGGCCTCTGCCCTTCTCATCTGAATGCTTAAAAGGTTTCACAACTAAGGATCATTGGTCCACTAGGCCCTACTGTTCAACTCCTATTCACAACATAGATCAACAATGGTTCACACACGAGTGTAAAGGCATATATAGTATGTGAGATAAAATTTACTACCTAGTGACGTTTCCAATTCTTGAACTGGTTCCCAGTCCTTTGGTCATTCTAGTCAAATATCGAATCCTATAATTATATAATCACAGACAGATGAGTTACTACTTTTCCAAGCTTTTAGTATCTTAAGATACTATGGTTGGTTATCTTTAATGTTATTGCACTAAGCCCAACATGTAGCTAAAGGGCCTACATTAATTCCAAGTGCTTATCTTAATCATTTCAAATTAACTTTACTATCATTTTCCCTTACTTTCTCCTTTTCATGCAAAAGTCAAAAGTTGGAAGAATTTTCAATCAACTTTGAAAATTCACATCTTTATGAAAAATGTCCAATTGTAGTGATTTCAAAATTTGTGACCTTTATTATGTCTAACTTTAGGGGAAAAAATGCATTCCATTCTCAAATACATGGACATTGTTCCATAATTGTCAACCAATCCTCAGTGGTCCAAAAATGTTCCAATTTCATAACCTAAATTCAAAAATTTATAACTTCTAGTATACAAATCCAATTGGCCTATATGACCTATAAAATTAAATCTTCACAAGACTACTTGAAATTTGGAAAGTTTGATAGTCATTGGATATCATTTAGTTAATCAAAAACAAATCACAAACAGACTGCCTTTCAGGAACTTTAGTTGGCAGCATTGTTCTAACTTTTGGATTCCAAACCCATTCCTTATAATATCAAACCAACATCTATTCCTACTAAATTTTACTTAAGGAATCCAATGGAGACCTTAAAATAGAAAAATCATACTCCTTCTTTATGCCATGTTTTGACAAAAAAATTAGGGTTTCAAACAACAATTCACCGATTTACAATTTACTCACTAAACTAGGTTCATATGGTCCCAAAACATCATATAACCACATGTATATGAACAAATTATCATGAAACCCTAAAAACCAAATTTGGCTAAAACATTAGGGTATCCCAACATATTCATGAAAATCATTAAAACCTCGAGACAATCGGTTCAAAATGAAGCTTAGCTTACCTTATCGTGATTATAAAAACGGTTCAAAAATCCGACAACATCTCATCTAACTAGATGGCACAAAACTTCTCCAATCAAAAAACTAAGACCATATAATTGAAGCTCTCAAGGAGTAAAACAACTTTCATGAAGAGTATTTTTGGATTTAAGGTGTCTAGGTGGGAGTTTTTCCTTGTTCATGTTTCTCTTTCCTTTATCAATTTTGCTTCCATTGTTGCATTGGTTTAAGCTCTATTTCACTTCCTTTGTTTGATTTGGGTCAAATAGAGGAGAGAGGATACTAAATTGTATGAAGGACTCTACCAGGTCCCTTATTACTCCTCCGGTCTAATTAAAATGAGAGAGTTAAAGAGATTAAATTACTTTAGAGTATTGGATTTTTTTTTTCTTCAAACTAATTAGTTTAACTAATAAACTAATAAATCTAAAAATACACAACATATGAAATGATTAAGTAACTTATTTAATCTCTCCAAAGAAAGTCAACCTATAATTATTTTTCTTCATTCTCTTTATTTTCTTTTTCTTCCTTTTGACCAAAAATCCCAATGGTCTTGGAGGATTAAGTAAACTTTAATCCCATGTAATTAGCTCTTGTACAAGTGATCGAATCACAAGATGCCAAGTGTCCTTGAAGTATCTTCTTTCCCTTTTCTCTCTCTTATTAAGGGCTACTTTTTGCTAAGGAAGGGAAGGCCTGATGAATTCCCCTGACTCCTGGTTTGGTGTTCAGAAAAGTCAAGTACATGACCGAACTGGAGACCGGCGGATTCCCTGGACTCAAGCGCTAAGTGACGTGGTTTGGAGATGCCAACACAAAAGTGATCTTGTACTTTTGTTAGTAAGTTGGTGTCCTAGAGACAATATGTTTTGACAGATGAACACCTTTTTGCATTTTAGTATTTCATGATTAATATAAATGAGCACATTTTATCTTTATCATATTTATGTCTCACCATTACTTTAAGGTAAATATGTGTTTAAAGATAAAAGCCCTAGGAATAGAATAGATGTTTACTCGAGGATCTGTGATAGAGATCATGATCATGAAGACTCAAAGACACTAAGAAACTTGTTCCTAGTCTTGAATCACTAAGAAAGGGCATTGGTGATATCAATAAGACTAGCACGACGTCATTTACTTGTATAGAGATACAAGGTAGGGATCTCATAGAATACAGGCATGGTGATGCCTTTGCTGATGTCGAGGGTGGATTTGTTGGAGAACGGATATCACTAAATTGACTCACCAAGAGACTCTACAAAGATTTATTATAGAGACTATCATTGGATATGTAAAATCTCTCATTGTTTGGTAGTGCGGATCCTCCTAGATTTGAGGGTGTCATGACCACTATATCTTAAGGTTATACTTTGACTATACAATTTTATCCACCTGAGAATGGGGAGAACAGTGTACTCTTGGGTGTAACTTAAATAGACGAGTACAGATGGACATGCTAAAAGGACTCATAGTCCTAAGAGGGATTATTTATTCACAAAACCGGTAGAGATTGGACAATTTCTAATTGGTCGGGAGTCTATGCGCACAGCAAGTGATCATGAAGAGTCATGATCTTTCTTAGAGTAAAAGAAGAAGATTCATGTTTTGTGAATTAGCTACATTTAGTCAATAAAGAGAGATGATACTCTATCTTTTGCTCTCGACTAAATGTGAATGGCAATGTGAGGGATGATGCCGGCATGATATCCAAATTAGAAAGGTAGATCACTTGATTAACTTATTTAGTTGAGACTGCAGAGCATTGCTAGTGTCTTATGTAGTTATTAGATAAATTGGGCCTATTAAAAGAGTTTAATTGGTCCAATTTTATTTATTTCAATGACTAATTAGGCCTAATGAGTCACACACAAAGGTTATTTTTTATTGCTTAAAATTAGTGACTTTGGGCCAATAATTGTTATTGGGCTTTTAAGATAATAGGTTGTTTTGGGTTAGAGTGGGACTCCAAGCCCAATAAAGTAAAATGGCGCAACATATAGTCAACTAGTGGGAAATTAATTTCTCTATTTATGGGCCTAAATATGTTAGAAGACCAAACGAGGTCTTGGGTCAATTTGAATTTGGATTTGAAATTTGAAATTTAAATTTGAATTTAGAAGTTTTGGTTGTGAAGTCTTGGATAGTTTTATGCGTATAACTTATCCAAGAAAAGTGCAGCATCCAAGGTTCAATCCAAGGAAGGTAATATCCAATCTTATTCATCCCATCCTCTACCTAACCTCAAGACACCATCACCGTCTTGAGAAAAAGAAGATCCAAGAACTTGAGTCCTTAACTTGCCCATTGCCTAGCAAGCATCCAAGGACAAAGAGGAGTCAGGGGGAAGAAGTTCACAAGGAAATCAGAAGATAGCTATGTGGATCAATGTTAGATGACATCAAAAACTTTGAAGTCTTCAAGTGATCTCATGAGTGTTTCTCTATATGTGTTATAATGATTAGATTTGAAAATATTTCATGAGTGTTTCTCTATCATTTAGTTATGGGTTCTCATGACCATCGTAAAGAGTTTTGATAAAGGAAACCAAATTAGGATAACTTATGAGTCTTGTAAAGAGTTATGGGTTATAACTCATGATCACCCGTAAAGAGTTACAGGTTCCGTAATGATTTTTGTTTCTGAATCATAATTGAAATCATAACTTATGAGTACCGTAATGAGTTATAAGTTCTCATAAGTACCATAAATAGTTACGAGTTATAACTCATGAGCACTATAAAAGGTCACAAGTTCTCATGAGCACCTGTAAAGAGTTACGAGTTCTCATAATTACCGTAAATAATTACGGTTATAAATCTAGATTCCCTGTGATTAGTGAAAAACAAAATTTTTGTTTTTTACCTCATGAGTAGTTGCTTGAACATCAGGAAACACCCTTAATTTTACCAACAACTTTATCATGATGATAGGATATTTGCCATATTCCTATGGAACCAACAATGCTAACACATAAACATAGCAGACGCAAGCGAACTCAGTGGAAGTCAATGAATAACTTTTGAAGTGGCAATTGTGGAAAAGAGAAAGCAACCCATCCTTAAGAAATTGTAGAAACCAAAGGGATGTTGTATAAAGATCTATAGCAACAATGCAAAAGCAACCTATACTCAAAATCTTCCAACGACTCCTGTTTGTGTCTAATGGAAAGTTTCTCTGAGTAACGGGAAATTTGAACACACCCAAAAAGAAAGATTTAATGGTCATAAATGAAGTTCATCTATAAATATAAGAGCATTATTCGAAGCCAAATAACAATGAACAATAAAATTTATTGGTCACTTATTGCTCATTAATACTCTGTGAAATATCTTTTGATATTCTTTTCATCAGTGTTTATCCATCTACTATGTAAGAGAGTGTTACAATCAATTTGATTTCTATAAAATCTCAAGGTAGTGGGACCTTGAATGGTTGTCTGATTATATTTGTAAAGGGATGAGTCCTGGTGAGGTTTACTCTGAAAGAACTTGTGTAATCTTTGAAAGATAGTAGAAATCTTAGAGACGCTCTGAGAACTGGACGTAATTTAAGATATTAAAGTCAAACCAATATAAATCATTGTGTACACTTCAGTGATATTCTTTAACCCTTCCATATCGATTTAATTGTTTGCTAATATTGTCTCAAAATTTTATAAATCACTCAATTCACTCCCCTCTTGGGTGATACACTACTACTAACAATTTCCACTTTGGAAATTAAAACTTAGCAATCCTCAATATGTTAGTTTTGGTAACAATGCATATGTCCTTGTCTAGTATTATATGCAATCAAGTCATCACGTGAATTAAAACAAGTAGTAAAGCAACAAAGCACAAAGGAGTCACCAACAACGTTTAACAAAAAATATCACAAGAAAGGAAAAATTAAATTACAACCATATGATTTTACCACAAAATCATGAAAGTTTAAACCATTCAAACCCATAATAGATGGTATGAGATAGCTACTTAATCTCATTTAAGGCAGTGCATGAAGCACACCACAGAGAATTAAGTTCGTTTCATCACATTAAGTGAATTTATAGGACGTAGATGCTTGTGACCTCAATCCTCATGTCGCCTCCAAACTTAATTCTCTTTATTTCATTTGACAATAGAGAACATTTCATAAAAGATCATCAATCCCTGTTGTAATTTGGAGCCTGACTTCTTCAACACTCATTTTTTGTGGGACAATTCATCTAAAAATAGCTAATTCTCTAGTAGGAAAAATATTTGACCTCACTTAGGTTGGCCTTCTTCCTGAAAAGACTCTTGCCCTTTTACAATATAGGATTGTCCTTTTTTTCTCTTTTCTGGAACTTGTTGCCCTTTTCTGGATTAGAGTTTGAAGGACCTGCTTCCTCTATAAGGTAAGCATGTCAAGGGGATTTGCATACCTCTAGATGTTCAATGGAAGCTCCAAGTACTTTTATACATTCCTAAAAATAAGAATGTTTTAGTAATGGGTTGTGCTAACTTTTATGAGCTCCCATCTAGAAAGGAGCATCCTAATGAACAAGCTACACTTGTTGTTCATTAGACAATACATGTTCAGCATCTTCAATTCCCTTGTCATTTTGGTTATCTCACATAGGTGCTATCTCATAAGAGCAGTTAAAAGTACTCCCAAGTTTCTATTTCAATGAAATCCACATGACGTCACTGTTGGATTTCTTTATATTTCCACACATACGCGTCAATTATAGCAATGTGTATGATAATTTGTGCTATGACGCTTACCTTTTCAAGCCATGTAAGTCTTGTAATCTCCTATATTTGCAAACTTCAGGCAATACCATGACTCTAGTCAATGGCTTGATAATGTCTCATTCTTTTATTTAAATGAGACCTTTCAATGCCAGATATCAAAATTTTGCCCATTAAAATTATTAATTACATTCATCTTCTTGGAAGCCTTTCTTGGCTTTGTCACTAAAATTATCCCACAAATAGGGGTTTTTCACAATTAATTTGAACTATGAACATTTCTTTATATAACACATTGAAGTATACAATGTCATGTAGTTATATTATTCCTGAAAAACAATAACAATATTTGGGTCCACAGCCCAGAGAATATGTTGTACCTCCCATCACATATATTACAATAATGCCATTATCATCTATTAAGAATTTCATAAAAATATTGAATATGCTCAATTATGATTCTCAAAAGGCTTTTTTTCGAAAGATCTCACTTAGAAAGATCACATGACATTCTTATAAGACTTCATTTCCAAGAGCTCCCACTCAAAAAAAAAAAAAAAAAAAAAAAGTACTCCCTTCGGTCCTAACTTATAGGAACACTTTTGTAATGCAATTTACACTATAAAAGTATTCCTATAATTAGGACCAGAGGTAATATTTGACATTTACTTATTATGTCCTTGATTGCATTGTTATGTTTATAACTTGTCTTGTTATCGAGGAATTTGGGTCTTTTTTCTATATATATATATATATATATATATATATATATATTTTTTTTTTAATGTTTAATTTCCAGCCAAACAAATCTTCAAAGAGGAGAACCTTCGTCGTTCCTCAAACCCAATTTGATAAGTTCTTAATAACTAATGTTTTCCAAAGGTTGCAAGAATTTTATGTTCCATGTTGCTTTGATCACCTCCCAGAGTTTCTCTATCTTCTCGGAAAGATATTTCCAATGTCTTATATTGTTTGTATTTGTTTGTTTATAGAAAAATTAAGAATTTGCTCTCAACCATTTTATAGTTTCAAGCATGTATTGGTGGTTGGATAGAGCTTCGGATTCTATTTCCCTCATGAAGTGGGCTCTTTCTTCCAAGGTGTGTCAATATCCTAAATTTCACCATGATCTGAAGTTTTGGCGTTGGAAAGTTTCTCCCTTTGAGATTCCCTTTTGCTTTGATATGATACTACCTCTTCAATATCTAATCCCTCACTTTCACCTTCTTGCAGATTTGAATCTTGACATTCACCTTCTTAAGATTCAAGAGATTCAAGTTCTTCATTAGATGCATCTTCAAGATTTCTTTCTAGTTACACCTCTCATTAAATTTCAGGTTCAAATGAACCTTACTTTGAATAGTTTTCCTCTTGACCCTCTTTAGGATCTTCTCCTCCTGATTATCTTTCAAGGCTCAAACTTCAATAAGCAAATCCCTCATTCATCCATTACTCAGAGGCTCACATTCCTTTAAGTAATTTAGGCTTGGATCAATATTTAGATGGAACAACAAATAACTTGCTCCTTTTCTGATCTACTACAAAACACTAGTTCATATTGTGGAATGTGTTTTCCAATATGCTCATAATCCAAAAGAATAAATTTTTGGTTCAGTGAGTTTAGAACTCTTTAAGCTCATATTCATTTGACATAAAATTATTATAAATAACTCTGAATATTTTAGGATTTTTTAAATGCATAAAAATCACTAAAAATGATAGTGGAAGCCTCTAATATAGATCTAAACATGCCTTAAAATATGTATATAATATGTCTAAATGTAGATACTGAATTTTAGGGTTTTTACAAACATACCACACCTCAGTTGGAGTTAAAATGTGTTGACACGTGCCCCAAAAAGAAGAAGGCAAAAGCAAATTATGGTAAAATTGAAAAAACAAAAAACAATTCTTTCCCACTCTCAAAACATGCACGTGACCCCATACACCACCTTCCCGTCCATCAATGTTTAAACGCCAGCCGCCTATTCTCCACGTGTAGTCTCGATTTGGAATGTGCATGCCATACAGCTTCAATATCATGCTTTGGATCCCACACACCTCTACATCATTTGCTAATTTATTTATTTTAAATGTTTTTGTTTTTGTCTATTGGGCTGCTGATTTTTTTAAAATGTTTTAGTTGACCAGCCCAAGTCGATAAATATTGAATCAAGTCTGGGTATAAACCCAACTTGTCTGCCCATCCACCACCCGCAACATTTTTTCACTATAAATGAAATGAAGCCGTTTCGTCGCGAGAGGTTATCTTCAATCTCCAGCTAGGCCAGATTGACCTTGTTGGGTTCACAGGTCGAGTCTAAAAGACTCGAAACTTCATTCTCCATATCTTAGCCATCTGACGTCGATTTTGGGTGTTCTTTGTGCCATTTTATTCATTTCATCCTTCTCCAATCAATGGAACCAATCTTTTGTCCAAGAAATGCAGCTTTTGAATGACCAAGTTTTAAAGATCAAATTTCTTCGACTCCATTTATGCTTACAATATGTTTCATGTCTCTTTTGTTTCAGTTTCTCATGTTCTACACATTGGTGTGGGATTCAGGGCCTATAAAATTTTTTTCCATTCAAGCCCAATCTTAATAATCAATTATATCAATTTTTGTTTCATACAATGTACATGCTATGCTATACTACTTTTCCTTTATTTCTAGGGTCTAGAAACTGAATGTCATGTCTTTGAATATCATTTATAGAGTAACAAGTCATTTCTATAACGCATAAAACGAAAAGTAGATATGAAAAAATGGAGGACCATTGAGTGCCAAATTGACTAAATCATGAAACTAGACATAATTCCAAATTTGCATATATTTATCAGAAGTAAATCATGTTATCTCATATTAGCACATATATGAGAGAATCAAGATACATAAGTTAGTAAACCAAAATCATGAAATCATGCTAGAAATATGGAAGTCGTCATAAGGCACAACGAAAGGAGAAAATTAAAATTCTGGCCAAGGAAGAGTCATTAATCTAAGGGTTAAGGTGCAGATTGGCCAACGAACTATTACCCGAGGAACATCTGGCACAAACATTAATTGAGGGTACCTTAGTTATCAATCAACAATTAAAAAGTGAAAAAAAAAACACAATACCGTTAAACTACCCCATTATTTTCTTGGTGTCTCCGTCTTCCATTGACTGTCACAGTATCAGCAATGTTGACGTCTACAAAGCTTTAATTGTTGCTGGGTGTTCCGTTCACCCTCTTGAACTCATCAAGATCCGTATGCAGCTTCAGGGCGAGAATCACACACCGAAACCAAATCTAGCAGTCCACAACTTTCGACCGACACGGGCCTTACACCCTGGTTTCGTCCCTTCGATGCCACAGGTAGCTGCCGCCGCTGCCACAGCACCTGCTCGCATGGGTCCCATCTCTATTGGTGTTTGCCTTATTCAACAAGAAGGCATAGCCGCTCTTTTCTCTAGCATCTCCGCCACCGTCCTCCGCTAGTGCCTCATATTTTAGTGTAATTGTGATTGTTGTTTTTTTAATTGTTATTTGGTACTTATTTTCACTTTTTAATTGTTGATTGATAATTAAAGTATCATCAATTAATGTTTGTGCCGGATGCTCTTTAGATAATAGTTCGTTGACCAATCTACACCTTAACCCTTAATCTAATACCACTATAGGATTTTGAGCCTACCTATAATCCAACTAATTCTCTGAAGTTACCCACAGGAAATCAGAATACTGATACGGACTCCGGTCACGTTATACGGTAGATTAACTATCGAAAGGATGAGAAATAGAGAGGAGTTTTTACGGGAGCGTTTCAATTGTTATTTTCAACTAACTCCCATAAACTGATATCATACCATATGTCACATACAGGAAGTTATCATGATTTGAATTTCAAAGATAAAGTTACTTTTTTGGACTCATATCTCTCAATGTTTACGTAAATGCCAACCCCATGTGTTGATAAGAGTGAAAAAAACTTAGTAGAGGGTATATTTTTATAGAGATGGTTATATTGAATTTGATAAAATAAAATTAATAGGAATAATAATTCATAATAATTCATGTTATTTTAAATTTAAAATATAAAATAAAAACTTGAATGATTTCCAATAAATTAAACAATCAATCATTCGCTTTTAGAAAAGGGACAAAACGGGATAAAAATTATGCGAACAATGCGATCCATTCATTAAATTTCATGTAATACACATGAAAATATGTCTAGTAAACTATAACGTTTTATGCTATTCATAAATTATAAATAGAATAACTTATTTTTATAGATTTCTTAAGAAAATTTTGAATAATTTAATCTTTAAAAAGGGACAAAACAACATCAAATCAACGGCTTAATTTTCTTTCATGGAAATATCATCATTTGTCTTTTGCTTGAGCCTGTTATTAAGACTGTGTGAAACAGACAAAGGCCTGAATTTAAATAACTTTGATGACAAAGGGGAAAAAAGCAAACAAGTTAGGTATTTAATTTGATTTCACATACATTCAAATATTTTGACTTTGAAAGTTTCCAAATTCCAATGGAGTTAGGTGTTCAGACGGCTCCTATAACTAGAAAACAAGACATTTCTTTTTCACTACTAGTACTCATATAATTTCAAACCACCCATTGTTGACTCTCAAACACTTCAAAGATTCATCAGAAAACCAACCTAATAAGTTTAATTATTAAAAAAGTTGGCCCCAATCTTTTATTTATCAAAATTTTGACTTTTTAAATCTTCTTAGGGTTATTGGGTAAAGTTCTCGAAATAGGTTCAATCAGACAGGTTTTGAGCCGTGCGTTTAGGGAGTTGAGTGGATTGGGGGGGGGGGGGGGGGGAACAGTACTATTCTCCTCTATTATCAAATATTCCTTTGGTCCATATATAAGTGCCTTCGATCCTTAATAATTTTAAGAAGTATTAATTATTTTTCTTTAATGTATACTCATATTTATCAAAGATAGTGATGGGATAATAAATAAAAATTAGCATAAAAGTTCAATAATAAAAGTTCAACAATACCGCTATGGTGCTTATTATAAGTCAATTATGATCAAAACTTCTGGTCCTTGTTAATTATAAGTTCAGTTTCAAAATGATAATGTATTTTTAACAATTTTGCCCCTATTAGTTAGAATGAACAAAAGAATTTATTGATGTAGACTCTTGAAACCAATCATAAATAAGGGTAAAATATAAAATTTAACTCATAATTCATAAGTTAACTAACTCTTTTTCTTATGTGAAAATTAGTTAAATTGAATTTATAAATAGGAACAAAGTGGTATTATATTGCACACACAAAGTAAGTAAAGATTTCAATTATTGTTTTATTTAATAACCCAAAACAACCTTTTTTTTATTAACGCCACAAAGAGACTAAAGAGATGGAATGCTATTAAATTGGAATTAGATTGTCCTTTATTTCAGTTCTAGTGTTCCTTTCAAGTTGATTAGTTATCGAGAATGACAAAAATGTCCTTCACTTTGACCCAAACAATAGAAATGCGACAGGACCTAGGGAGATGTCATGCCATTGCCAATTTGACTTGTTATAAAATAAAAATGACTTCTGATTTTTTGTGCTAATTTAACTCAATTATATACCATTCTTTTCAGTTCGACAGGCATAAAGGGGTTAAATAATGAAACTATGTTAAACTACATGACCACCATCATTCTCAAATAACCAAGATTGTCTTAAGTTCTAGGCAACAGATCAATCAAAAACAAGAGATTTAAAGGTTATTAACGCCAACCAATAGTTCAAATACAATAAAACTTCAATATTTATCATAATCAACTAGCTAGACTTGTTCCCCCCAAAAAAGTCAAATAATGTAAATTTAAAAAGAAATGAAGAAGCCCAGCGAAGAAATAAAATAAAGAAATCGACAAACCATAATCGAATTGAATTCGGCCTATTATTGGATCGATCAACAGAACCCACACCAAGAAATGATGAATAATAACTTCCCCCGCGAACAAGCAGCGACGGAGATGATCAAGCGGCAACGACCTCTGTTCCAGGGCGACAGCTACAGTGGCGACACTACAGAGAAGGAACTATTTTGTAGAGGTCAAACTCGGGGGTTTATAACAGTTTTGACAGCTACAAATGCGCGTAATAGCGATTTGCAAAACCCTTACAAAACTTACCATAGCAAACGGTTTTGTAGCAGTTCCCAGAAATTGTTACGTAATGGAAACCAACCACTACTATATTTATAGCGAGTCTAGCCAACCGCTACAATATGCGGTTGTTGATTAGCCTTCATTGGAGCATATCGCGGTTAGTAAACCACTACAAATGTCAAACAAATTTTGTGTAATTAATTTTTTTGAAGAAAAAAAATAATTGTTGTTTGTAGCAGTTAAGTAACTGCTACACAAAAGGTATGAAAATATTTTGCCAAAATTTAGTCATGGCGGGAAATGAAATTTGAATGTTTGATGGCAACATTTATAGCGGTTGTAGAAACGCTACAAAGGTAAAAAGAAATTTGAATATTTCGTGCCAATATTTATAGTGGTTGTAAAACCACTACAAAAGTGAAATGAAATTTCAAATTATTGCTCCAGAAATATAAATTTGATCTTTGAATGTTTTTACCAGTTGCAATAACCACTACGAGAATGTTGTACAAATATTAAACAAAATTACATGAATTATTTTTCCAATAAATTTCTGTATTATTATTTTAAAATGTGGTAAAATAAATGATATTTTAAATTATAATAACTATTCTTTGATTAATTAAGTATGAACATGATGATTATGATTGAGAAATATAATGTAGAGGTAATAATGATTTAAGATCTTGACTTTATGAAAGTGGACTTGAAGATGAGAAAACATGAAGAGACATCTTTGTTTATGGAAGGGAAGTTGAAAATGTAGAGGAAAAAACACATCCTTGCATTTCTGTAGAACACAAAAAGAAATAATTAGTATATGAAGAAACAAAATCAAATTAAAATCAAATAAGAATCATAAAAAATAAATATACCTTGCAAGGATAAACCTTTCATTCTAAAAAAGAGAATGAAAAAAGAAAGCAACTCGCATGACAGTCACTGAGCAAGGGTCAAGTACATTCACTAGCATGGTTGTCATTGAGAAGTTGGACGAAGGCTTTTTATGGTGGGGTTTGATTAAAAATGACTCTCGATGGCTAGAAAAGATAACAGGTGTCATAGGATTACAATGTTAGTGGGTTTCGTTGAAACAGACTAAGTGTCAAGTTATTATGTTTCAGATGTTTAAATAAAATAGGTGTAATATCCCAACGTCTCGCTCTCAATATTGTCCACTTTGGGGTCCTATCACCCCTCATAGTTTTAAACTGAGTCAAAAGGTAAGGTATCCAGACCCTTATAACGCATCTTTTGTTCCTCTCCCCAACCAATGTAGGACAAAACACTACACCCACCTTTAGGCCTAGCGTCTTGCTAGCACATCAACCGAAACTTGGTTCTGATACCATTTGTAACATCACAGTATCTTGCTCTTGATATTATCTACTTTGGGATCCTTTCACCCCTCACGGCTTTAAAGAGGAGGGGAACGAAAGACGTCTTATAAGGATCTACATATCTCTCTTTCTTGACGCATTTTAAAGCCCTGAAGGGTGGTGGGGTGCCCAAAGCAAACAATATCAAGGTGAAGCCTAGGATGTTACAAATGGTATTAGAGCCATGCTCAATTCGATGTGTGTTGATATGCCAGTAAGGACGCTGGGCCTAAACATGTAAGGATTGTTATGTCCACATCCGCCGAGGAGAGGAACGAAAGATGCCTCATAAGGGTCTAGATTCCTCCCCTTCTCGATGCTTTTAAAGCTGTGAGGGATGGTGGGTCCCCAAAAGCAGACAATATCAAGAGCAAGGCGCTAGGATGTTACAATAGGAATGGTATGATTTTTTGCGTTATTGCACCTAAGGCTTTATATCATGGTTTGTTCGTAAGAATTGTTATTTATTATTTACATTTATCACGGTTCTTTATTAATAACCGTAAGATATGTTATATTTTTTCAAAAAAAAATTGGGTTGGGTTTATAGTGTCGGATAATTACATTTATTTTATATAAAAAAATCCAAAAATATCACCTATGATAGATGATCGAGGTCTACTACAAATTTTTGAACTTTTGTTTCCTTCAATTTGAATGAATCAAAAGTTCTGAAAATTAGCAACATACACTACAAGAAAACTGGTAAATGGAGGCGGTTTTAGGAGCATTTAGAGGCGGTTCAAACCGCCTCTAATTGCACAAGCGGCGGTTGAAAAAACGTCGAAGTTACCATCGTCGGGAGCCAACCGAGGCGGTTTGAAGGAACCGCCGGTACAACCGCCTCAAAATATAATTCGAGGTGGTTTTTCGAACCGCCCGAATATCATTCGAGGCGGTTTCAGAGGCGGTTTTCTGAACCGCCTCTGAAAATGAAAAAGGGATCTAAAAGGAAAAGGGAAGGTTCGAACCTGGCACCTCTAGGTGTGTTGGGTGATAATGTAACCAACGACACTATCGAAACAAGTTGTAACAAGATTCGTTCTAAATATATATATTCTAAAATTTTTGTGAGTGTGGGTCCGCCACTGCGCCTCCCCAACGGCCTATAAATGTAAATTAGAGGCGGTTTATAATAACAGCCTCGGAATGATTCAGATTTTTGGGCAAAAACGCCTCAGTAACCGCCTCTATATGATCCATTTAGAGGCGGATTAAGATAACCGCCTCTTTTTTAATAATATTGAGGCGGTTTGTAATTCCGCGTAAAACCGCCTCTAAATGTGTTTTAGAGGCGGTGTACGTAAAACCGCCTCTAATAATCGGTCGGTATTTACCTTTTTTCTTGTAGTGATACCTCACATCATCACACTATTCATCACCAAAGGAGTGACTTGAATCATCTAGGTGTATGTCAGGATCTCCATACTCAACAAGAATAAGATTGGACTTCTTGTTCATACTTGACAAATATCCGATCAGCCTTTTCACAACACGATCAATGCGTTCTGCATGACACATCATTGCATCATCATATTCTTCCTTCTCCAATAACTTGTTCACTTTCTCATTCAAAGAGTGAAAAGAGTAGTAAGTTCCTTCAAACACTAGTCCATGTATCCTTGCTTCGGCAAGTAAACCTAAACTATATGATGTAGGTTATAGGTGGCGTGGCCGAGCCCCTTCATGGCTTATTGGTGGAGGGAATTCATCTTTTAGTTTGTCCCCAGATGATGAAGCAGAAGTCCTCTTGCATTTGTCCATAATTTTGGTGAAGAAGAACAAAAGGTTGCAATTGGCTATGAGAAGTTGAAATGGAAGTGGGAGTTCAATTTTTGGATATATAAAGAGGGTTTTGTTGATTATAGAGCCATCGCGTCCTTTACTTTTACAGATCATTATATTTTATAGATGGTGGTGGTTATTTTTTAATAACCTTTAGGAATTTGAAGTGGCATGTAGTCTAATAAGTGATGGTTTTTCTTAACAACTGTTATTTATTTGATATATTTTTTAAATTTTACAGAAAAAATTAAAATAGGTTAATTTGATTAGAGATTTATAAAAGGGTTAAAATATGATTTTCGCCACCGAAGTATTGGCTAGGGGCATTCAACACCCTGAAGTTTTTTAGTATCATTTTTGCCGGAAGTTTACAAAAAGGAGCAAATATGCCCCAAAAGTTTTTTTAGGAGCAAATTTTTGTAAACTTTCGAGGCAAAAATGATACCAAAAATGATCAATCCAACAGTCAAGATCAATCGATGGACAAGATTCCTATGTTTGTAAACTTTGGGCAAAAATGATACCCAAAAAAACTTCCGGTCTTGAGTGCTCCAAAACCAAAACTTCCATGGCAAAATTGGTTTTTACAAAAAGGTACTTTAAATAAGAGTAGTTGGGAAAGACAGATTATTTGAAAGTATTACCTGACGTTGGTTTTTAAGAAACATAATATTTCTCATTCATACTTCATAGTCAATTGTTATGATTGTTATGGTTTTGTTTACGCTAATACTAGATTGGAAGATGAATCGTTTGTAAATGTGACAGTTTTTTTACGTAAAAAGTGTCATATTTATCACTAAATAAATTACGGTTATTAAATACAATTGCTATTTTTATGCATTTGTGAATTCCTCCTCACAATATATGAAGGTTGGGAACAAGTAGTTGGGAAAGACATATCGTTTGAAACTATTACTTGAAGTTGTTTCTTAAGAAATATAATATTTCTTATTCATACTTTATGCTCAATTGTTATGATTGCTATGGTTTTGTTAACTTATTTGATACTAGGTTGGAAGAGAATGTAAGTGCTACATGACAGTTTTTTACATAAAAATTGTCATATTTGTCACTAAATAAATGACGGTTATTAAATACAATTGTTATTTTTGTGATTTCGTGAATTTCTCATAAAAAACATGATGGTGTGTATAATTAATCGTTAATTTTTAGCAATATACATTCTCATGCAACCTCTACCTTAGTATACATGATGTTTATTCACTATAACCATTATTTATTAAGCGTTACATATGTGTGAATGTAGAAGTGCTTCTTGTCCCTTGATCTTGATTTAATTTTATTTGCCTAGGAGTGCAAATGATAAGTGTAGGGGAGTTGATAAATCCTAATTTTTATATATTTTATCACACCTTATTCATTTATTTTGGAGGTGATTTTAGGCTATTTTGGATTTATTAGGAAATATTTAGATTATTAGCCAATCTTGGGGAAAAAAAATATAAATTTGAACAAATTATGATATTATTTGGTATAAATCGTTAATATTTTAATTTCTTATTTTGTGATGGATCAATATTTCCAAATATATGATAGATCATAATCTCATGTAATTTTTGCAGGTCAAAGAAAAGCATATTAGGAAATCCTATGGTTCAAAATAATTTGAGAAGTTTGAAGAGAATCTAATTGCTGAATTATAATGGGTTCAAATTTTGTACCCAAAACTCTCCTGTCTTACCAATTAACCCAGCAGCCATATGATTATAAAAAAGGACACTCACGCTCTTTAACACATCCTTCTACCCTCCATCCTTTCGTTTCTTTGATGGCTACTAGAGATCGTCATCGACAGTCTTCATACGATGCATTTTTGTCTGGTCAGTGGTTGACTCTAGATAGAGTTGCTTTAGTCTTTTACCGGAATGGGTATCTACCATAGTGATCATTTGGTCTACTCTGACTTTCATTCCGTGTGCGTGCTCTGTTTTTTGTAACTCATTAATGCTCTGACACAATTTGTTGCTTTTCGACGATTTGCAGTTATACCATTTGTTAATGATCTGAAGCTCACTCAATAAGATGATTAAGATCAATATAAGTAATATTGAGTAGTATTTAAGTAGATTCAAATGGTTAATCAAAATATTTGAATTTACAAGTACTGAGACAGCGAAGAGATTGAACCTACTAAAGAACAGTGCTCGAGTAGACATTCAAAAATCCTTTACAGAAGCCTTAATGTTAGGCTTGCTTGAGTATAAATTAAGTCTTGCTCGAGTATCATGATTGAGTAAGACTCTAAAGCTGCTTGAGTAAAGTCTCTGAGTAACACTGAAAGACAAGTTAGAATACATATGCTCGAGCATAAGAATGAGGATGCTCGAGTAAAATCTTTGTTGTGCTCGAGTAAGCATTACTAAAGAGCAAATATAAGTCAAGAAAGAGTTATGATCGAGTAGTACATTAACTCTTCTCGAGCACATGCTCAAGTAAGACTCACTATGTGCTCAAGTATGGTTTCTGATATAGAGACATTCTTGACACCAGTGTCCTTGCTCGAGTAAGCTTATAGTAGTACTCGAGTAGCCTGTAGTGCTTGCTCGAGTAACTTCTTTAAAGACTAATGCAAACAGCTTTCACTGATGTCATGCTTGAGTAATCACTTATATTCTTAGGCACCATGCTCAAGTAAGCTCTGTGGATGTGCTCGAGTAAGGGTCTTAAAACACTTCAACATTGAAATTAGTGTGAACCATGCTCGAGTAAGCTTATATACGTGCTCGAGTAAGAGATCTGCTCGAGCAACCACTTAAGTGCTCAAGTAAGCTCTTGCTCGAGTCAACTTCCAGCCTGCTCGAGTAAGTTCTTGACTTAGGCACTTTTCACTGATTCAAAGCCTTATACACTAACAAGTCTTGTTATCATCAAAACATATCAACCGAGAACTAACAGGTAACTGCTATACCATGAGCATGCCTTGTAGTAATTCTGAAAAATGTTTTGTTAGCAACACAGATGAGAATTGGTTGTGGCAAAAACGATTAGCACATGTCAATATGCACCAACTGGACCAGTTGCTTAAGAAGGAATTAGTTCTTGGTTTACCCAAATTTAACCTTAAAAATGATTTGATCTATGATGCTTGACAAAAGGGTAAATAGACTAAATCCTCTTTTAAATCAAAGAATGAAATCACAAGTGATCGACCACTCCAACTTCTCCATATGGATTTAGTTGGACCAATAAGGGTTAAAAGCCTTGGTAGCAATTGATATACCTTAGTCATAGTCGATGACTTCTCTAGATTTTCTTGGACAATCTTTCTTTCATCAAAAGATGAAAATTTTGAACAATTATTGTGTTTGCCAAGAAAGTATAAAATGAGAAGGGCATGTGCATCTTAAGAATAAGGACATACCACCGGGAAGAATTTGAAAATCAAGCCTTTGGAGAATACTGTGATGCCAATAGAATCAATCACAATTTCTCAGCTCCAAGGACCCCTGAACAAAATGGAGTAGTAGAGAGAAAGAATAGAGTCCTTACCGAGATGGCAAGGGCTGTACTTAATGAGAAAAACATTTTAAAGTATTCTAAGCAGACGCTATAAGCAATGCATGCTACATTTCCAATAAAGCCTATATATGCAAGAAGATTGACAAAACTCTCTATGAGCTTTACCAAGGAAGAAAGCCTAACATTTTTCATCTACACATATTTGGATGCAAATGTTTCATCCACAACATTGGTAAGGATAACTTGGGAAAATTTGATCCTAAGTCTGAAGAAGGTATATTCCTAGGCTATTCTAACAAAAGTAAAGCTTACAAGGTCTATAATAAGGGAACTTGTGTTGTAGAAGAATCTATCCACATTGTGTTTTCTGAGACTGATTTTTCTAACAAATCCTTGGATGATGACCATGAGACCCATCAAAACCAAACCTTTTTCAAAAACTCTTTCTGTTTCAGAACAAGAATGTGAAAATGCTTTTGAAAAAGAGACTGAAATATCTCGACCCTCTCAACCTAAAGCTTGAAAATACAATAAGACTCTTCCCATAGAATAAGTGATAGGTGATGTAAACGAAGGGGTGAGAACAAGAAATAGAGTTTTGAATAAAGTCAATTTCTCTGTGTTTATTTATCGATTGAACCCTTCAACATTGATGAATCCCTTTCGACAATGATTGGATGATAGCAATGCAAGAGAAATTAAATCAATTTGAAAGAAATCAAGTTTGGGATTTGGTGTCTAGGCCAAAAGACCATCCGATCATAGGCACCAAATGGGTATTTAAGAACAACGTGATTAATCCACTACTCGAGCATGAGTATATGCTTACTCGAGTAAGCTTGTTTGAAGAACTTCTCTGTAGCTTCCTGTGTTAAATCTCAAGGGTAACCGAGTAAGTTTGATTGTCTACTCTTGCATACTCGAGTATAAGGAATTCATACTCAAGTAAAGGTATTCCAATTCTTACAATTCTTTGTCTTCTTCGTCTACAGAAATTCAAATTGCATTGTTAACATTCGATAACATATGGTTATTACTCATTATTGTTCTCAATGCTTTTCTAAACATATTTGTTAGTAAATTTTATATGATTAACCAAAGGATTACGTGCAAATCCGCAAAAACCAAAGATCGTGTGTTAGAGCATTAAATGCATACCAGAAAACAAAGCACACACACGGAATTCAATCGAGCAGTCAAATGATCGTGGTTTCAAAACCCATTCGACGAAAGTGATAGCGACTCATCCCTAGTCAATTAGAGACCAAAGACATGTCATATGAATATTTTTGACAATGATATGAAAGTGACACATCCTCAAATCATCTAACGACTCTGGTTTGTCTAAAGGAAAGCTTATGTGTCTAATAGAAGTATTGAAGTCTCTTAACGGATAGTTTGAAGCTTCACCAACGGTTATTAATGGAGTTTAACTATAAATAAGAAGAGTATTCAATCCAGAACCACCAACCAACGACGATATCATTCATTGCTCAGTCATTATTCATTAATGCTTCCTAAGATTTTTTTTATATTTAATTCTTCAAGTGATCATATATCTACTCTGAGAGAGAGTTATTATCATTCAATTGTTTGTTGTAAAATCTCAAGAAAATAGGACCTTAAGTGTGGTTGTTCCATTAAAGTTGTAAGAAAAAGTGAAACCTCGGTGAGGATTACTCTAAGCTTGTGTAATCGTTGAAAGATAGTAAAAATCCCATAGATATCTCGAAGACCGAATGTAGGTCGAAGATTAAGGTCAAACCAAGATAAATCTCTATGCACACTTTGGTGATATCTTTCTAACCTTTTCTTCCTAATTTGATTATGGATTAAGATCGTTTTAATTTTTATAATTCACTCAATTCACCCCCATTTTGGGTGTGTAATATCCTAAATTTTAGGCCTAAAGACTTGAAAATAAGCCCGTATCGCATGCACGACTAGACCCTATTCAGGAAATGTGATATTAAATTTGGAAATATTATATGGATTCCTATGAGTATTATGATTTTTGAGATAATAAGAAGGAAAAGGAAAATGATGCAATTATTAAATAATGAGACAAGAAACTTGTGAAAGGAGATATTGTGAGGACATTTTGGTCAATTGCCATAAGGGACACATGTGCATGCAATTAGTATGAAATGATGACTCAAAAGCTTCTTTAATAAGATTTAAATTCATCCAAAAAGGGTAGGGGAGAGAGAGAAGGCATGAAACTTGCAAAATAAGCCCAGTTAGAGAATATTTTGTAAGACACTTTGGTCATTTGATTTGGGGGATTTTTAAGTGCCTTCTTGACGTATTTTAAGATGTTTTGCACTCCCTTTTGTAACATCCTCCGTTTTAAAGGACAATTATTAGTTATTAACTTGATTAAACCATTTATTAAAATGTTTTGTGCACACACTTAAACTATAGATTTCACTAGGCCCATATTTTTAAACTAAATATTGCTTTAGAATTTGCTAAAATATCCAAAATATACTAGAGTATGCCAAGTGAGCCCTAATGTGGCAATATACAATAAATCAACATATACCAAAAAGTTGGAAGCACTACCGTTAGCAAAAGTAGCTTAAGCTTCCGAAGCCTTCCCTGATTGACTTACCTGAAAAATGTTTGTAACCATCAATCCAGCTCATTATAAATGCTAATATGTGCTCGTGAAGCGCCAAGTGGAACATTTTCCAGAACAAAATACTAGATATAAAATTTAAATTCATTAAACCAAATCACAATTACCGTAATAAAATTTCTATATCAAATTTCATTTCATGAGTCACATATATAACATGCCAAGTAAAATATCGATGCCCTGACAATCCTTATCACCCCCATCCTTATAACCGCTGACAGAACCCATGAGCTGTAACATAATAGGTTTAGTCTCTATGACAAGATTACATCAAGCTCACCAATGACGAGGTATAACCCGGCCAAAGGCTATAGAACTCATATCGGACCATGTGTTCCCTTTCCTTTGAATATGGAAAAGTGTCACTGTCCCAAGGGCTGACCCTTAACCCGGCCAAAGGAAAAGGGTGATACCAAGGGCCCTGAAAATATCAAAGTCATCCACTGTGCACCAAGTGGTGGCATACCACGTGGTATTATATACACAATAACTCTCATCATCACTCCACAACCATCACCACTCCACATAATCTTGGCATGTATATATAAGATTCCAAATATGATTTATAAAATAATACATCGTCTCAATAACCATTTCAAAGTACTTATTGGTGGCCAATAATACAATCTCACCAGTCACACTTTAAAGTAAAATCCCACAAGGCAACTTCATTCAGAGCATAGTTTTTCATAGATTAAAAATCACTCACAAATATCATACAAACAAATAAAATGAGTAGAAAGTGGTTACCTCAAATTCTTGACACAAGAACTAAACTTGAAAGATATTAAGTCCGCTCTTTAAAAAACTCTAATAACTCTTTTTTTCCTCTTATCTCACGCCTTTCTCTCTCTCTCTTTCTCTCTTCTTTTTTTTTTTTCCGGATCTCTCTCGGTCTCTCGCCTGATCACACCTCACACACTTAAATCACTCACACACACAATTACATATATATAATGGAGATTAAGGCGGTGGGTTGGGATGCAATATTTTTTTATTTTTCAAATAATACTCCTTCTACCACGTGAAGTGGCTTCCTGCCACACAAAACATATATTTATAATATATTTTTTTCTTCTTCTTTTGCTGCCACGTTTTGGCCTTCTCTGTTTTTTTTTAAACAACAATAAGATAATAATATTATCTTATTCATTATTTTTACGTCATTATTTTTTCTAATTTATTTTATTATCATAAATGACATTTTATATGGAAACCTTTATTTTGACAATTACATAATAAATTCATTTATCATGATTAACTAATTTTTTTTCTTATGTATAATTAAATCTTAATATAAAAAATTAGGATGTTACACTTTTGCATGGGTATTTGGATCGAGAGTTCAAGAGCCATAGAAATTAAAGTGTCGGTGCAGTAAGGGCACAAAAACACTTATACAATGTTAATCGATTAGTAAAAATGATATTTAGCTATGCCCTAAGGTATGTTACAATTAGCTGAGTAAAAATGTGCTAAAATAGATATGCACAAGACATTTCCTGAATTGATGAGGGTGCCCTACGTTTTTTAAGAGGAAAAGTCAGTTGTAATAATTACTTGAGGACATATGTCACTGCAGGGTTAAAAAGAGAAAAAGTAAAGTAGGAAAGTCAATTATTTACCCTTTAAGGAGAGGATTTCAACCACAAAAGAAATAAGGAGAAAATCAAATGATTTTATCTATATTTAAGCCCAAACACAAAGTACAGGCTTTAAGGGAAGCTAACTAGTGAAAATGAGACCGATAAGGACCAATTAGGGACTTTCTTTGTGGAACAAATATTGGGCCATCCTAGGGCATATAATGGTGCCACATATGAAGTCCAGATCAGGGAAAAAATCTGAAAATTTGAAGGAAAATGGAAAACGAAGCACCTTTTTAACCAGCGGTGCACTACAAGGACCAAGTGGATAAAATGTTGAATTGGATAAATCAAATAAAAGTCATATGAATCAGATTTCCAAGCCCAAAATGCGCCACATAGAGCCCTGGAAATATCTTGAATTTCTTGAAGAAAAAGAAAAGAGAAAACATGCCCACACACAAAAACCAGGGTACATGCTTTTAACCACCTGGACAAAAGGGTGTTTCGGTAAAAATAGGTAATTTGCACATGGTAAAAGATAAAAATCTGAATCTCATAGGTAGAATTTTTCCACCTCGGGTGCTTCCGAATACTCGAAATTTCTTGGGAAGCAAGTTAGGAAACCCTAGTTCATGCTATTAACCAATGGGCAAAAGCATGAACCAGATAATTCTATGCACCCTAATCATTTTATTAAGACACAACCCTCATATTTTTGGTAGCGAAGGGGCACATACAAGGAGAGTGTGAGAGGAATCAGCCAAGTTCCAAAACTCGAGCAAGAAGCGGGGATACCGGTTCAAGCCCCGAAATTAGGTAAACACCGAAACTAGCTTCTAAAGTTTGAAGCTTAGGTTTTTCGTCCAACTGGTTAAAGCATGAGGTTGTGGTCTGATTTTGATATTTTTAAGGGTTCCAATGAGTCCGAAATGATATTTTGTATAGGTTTAGGTCAGAGTTCAGATTTACAAACTCGGAAACCCCGAAAACCAAAGGAAATAGTTTGCTACCAACTTCAGGATTTCTGGGCAGCGAAGCTTCATCAATATTTTTTAAATAGTAAGGAGTCCGTTGGCTTTGAAATTTTACAGGCTTAAATTATACTTCCTGAGCTTTAGTTTGATCTAAAATTTGGTATTTTTCCTATTATTTTACTAGGAGAAATAAATTTTTGAAAATTGCTCAGGAAGCTAAGATACTTTTCTGACCAGTGAGTGAAGTTTAGGCTATGTCATAGAATATGAACTCTTTTGGACTTTGAGAGTATTTTTACCTAAAACTAGGCATCCTAAGGGTTCCACAGCCACGATTTCGTGTCCATTAGATTTGTTTGGAATTAATTAAAAATGTTTGAAGTTGAACAAGGGTTTATGGAATTTTGAGAATATGGCTCGGATTTCTCAAGAATAAAAGGGGAATTTATAAACATACTAAAACTAAGTTATATTGACGTTGTCTAGGAAAAAAGCATATCCAGAGAGGTTTTAGGACATTGTAAAATTTTGAATCTCTGAACAGCCAACAAGTAGTAACTGTTTACTCACGTACTTTATGTTATTGTTGTATGTTTGTATGTAATGATTGTGTTTGCCTAATATGCATCCAGAACAGTTGGGGTTCGAGGCCCGACTATTTTTTTTTTTGTTCCTAGCGCTGAGGATTTTCCGAGGCTTGTCTTGTTAGGCGACTCGACGGCTTTTTGAATTCTGGGGCTGGCTTGATTCAGATGGCTCAATGGCTTGTGATTCCGGGGCTTGCCTTGGTAAGGCAACTCGACAACTTGTTGATATTGTGTTGTGATTCTAAATGCATATATGGTATGTTTTCCATGTGACTAATATTTCATGATTATAGTTGCATTCATACACTGCATACATATAGTACTTGAGTTTAACAATTACTCTAAGGTTCAATCTTGAACTCCAGACCACTTTGTAGATTAGGTGAAAGGCGTTCAGCTGTTCAGAAAGTCAAAAAAGGTAAGGGCATATGGTGGAGAATTGAAGAAGTGGGGAATGCCCTATTACTCTTGTATATTTATTTTGGACAACTATACCCTTAACCCTACGGGGACTATTTACTTTTGGTTTTTCATACTTTTACCAAAAGGTATCATATCTCGTCAAACCAATAATATGCTGTTGTGCACACTCTAATGTATGGTTAAAAAGGAATGAGTAACTGTGGAAGGGTAATTGTTAAAAGAATCCCTCTAACCCGCCACTCGAAAGAGTGAAGCCAGTAGAGATGTAACAAAGTGATTCGGACATGTGCAAGATCTTTTAAGGCTTATTAGCGTATAGCACTCCAGTCCTTATTATAAGTTATTTGTTGGATAAATATTTAGTTATAAATATAAGTCACTTCTAAGACATATTAGCGTATACCACTTCAATACTTTATTTTTGTTAGAAAGTGAAAGAAGGGAGAGATTTTATAATAATTTGTAAATATAGATAAAGATAAAAAAAATTTAATAAAAATTCAAAATTTTATTAATTTATCGTATTCCTAAGTCACTGATAATAACATGAGAGTGATATGACTTTTTTCTTGAAAAATTTTATGTATAGTAGATTGTAGAAAATTAATTCCCATTAGAACATAAATAAATCTAAAATTTCATTGGAGTCTCGTGGGACTGCAATGAAATTAATTTGTAAAAAGGCACAAACAAACCTTTTAAAAATTAAAGGAGAAGCAACATGATTTACAAGTCACGAATCCATCCTAAATAAATGAAATATTTCTATAAACAAGTGGGATGCTCCAATGAACAAGTAAAATTAATTTCTTAACAAGAACACATTAGAACTTGATCAAATCAAAAATTTCATTTACAAGTAGCAAACACATCATGAATAAGTATAGTCCTACAAACAAGTGGACTAGTCCTATAAACAATTTCAAAATTATACTTGATGAAAAAGTGAAATTCCACTTGTTCACTAATATCACTTGTTTATAGAACTGTTCCACTTATTCATGATGCATTTAGCAAATCAGGTTTTCCTTTCTTGATTTTGGAAGGTCTATTTTTGTCTTTTTACTTCACAAATTAATTTCATTGTAGCCCCACAACTTTTCAGAGAATTTCATGTTTTTTTAGCTAATGGGAATTAATTTATTACGGTGGTCCTTATCTAAAATTTTCCCCTTTTTTTTTTTTTTTTTTTTTTGGGGGGGGGGATTTTACATCTAGTGCTTCCTAATCACACACACAGTGTTTCCCATATGACCATTTTAACTTCTTCTTTTTTTTTTTTGTCAAAACCCACGCAATTATTTATACAAATGTGTAAAAATGGTCTTTGGGAGTAATTATTTATACAAATTTGATGCAACAGTGTTTCCCATATGACCATCTAAGACTTTGGGAGTATTTTTACCATAAACTAGACATCCTAAGGGTTCCACATCCACTGATTTCGTGTCCATTAGATTTTTATGGAATTAATTAAAAATTTTTGAAGTTGAACAAGGGTTTGGAATTTTGAGAATATGGCTGGATTGCTCAAGAATAAAAGGGAAATGTATAGAAATACTAAAAATAAGGTATATTGATGTTGTCTAGGACAAAAGCATATCCGGAGAGGCTTTCGGACATCGTAAAATTTTGAATATCTGAACAGCCAACAGGTCGTAACTGTTTACTCACGTACTTTATGTTATTGTTGTATGTTTGTATGCCATGCTTGTGTTTGCCTAATATGCATCTAGAACAGTTGGGGTTCGAGGCCCTGACTGTTGTGTTGTTCCTAACGCTGAGGATTTTTCGGGGCTTACCTTGTTAGGCGGCTCGACGGCTTTGTGAATTCTAGGGCTGGCCTGATTCAGGTGGCTCAACGACTTGTGATTCTGGGGCTTGCCTTGGTAAGGCAACTCAACGGCTTGTTGATATTGTGTTGTGATTCTGAATGCATATATGGTATGTTTGCCATGTGACTGATATTTCCTAATTATGGTTGCATTCATACACTGCATACATATAGTACTTGAGTTTAACAGTTACTCAGACCACTTTGTAGATATAGGTGGAAGGCGTTTAGTTGTTTAGAAAGTCGAAAATGGTAAGGGCATATGGCGGAGAATTGAAGAAATGAGGAATGCCCTATTACTCTTGTATATTTATTTTGGATGACTGTACCTTAACCCTACGGGGACTATCTACTTTTGGTTTTTCATACTTTTACCCGTATATCATATCTGTCCAAACTGATAATATGCTCTATTGCGCACACTCTAATGTATGGTTAAAAAGGAATGAGGAACTGTGGAAGGGTAATAGTTAAAAGAATCACTCTAACCCACCACCCGAAAGGGCGAGGCTGATAGGGATGTAACAAGGTGATTCGCCGTAACGAACACCAACAAGGATGTGACATGTGCAAGATCTTTTAAGGCTTATTAACGTATAGCACTCCGGTCCTCATTATAAGTTATTTGTTGGATAAATATTTAGTTATAAATATAAGTCACTTCTAAGACATATTAGCGTATACCACTTCAATACTTAATTTTTGTTAGAAAGCAAAAGAAGGGAGAGATTTTATAATAATTTGTAAATATATTAATAAAAAATTTCAAAATTTTATTAATTTATCGTATTCCTAAGTCACTGATAATAACATGAGAGTGATATGACTTTTTTCTTGAAAAATTTTATGTACAGTCAATTGTAGAAAATTAATTCCCATTAGAACATAAATAAATCTAAAATTTCATTACAGTCTCGTGAGACTGCAATAAAATTAATTTGTAAAAAGACACAAATAAATTTTTAAAAAATAAAAGGAGAAGCAACATGATTTATAAGTGACGAATACATCATAAATAAGTGAAATATTTCTATAAACAGGTGGGATGCTCCAATGAACAAGTAAAATTAATTTCTCAACAAGAACAATTAGAACATGATCAAATCAAATTTCATTTGTAAATAGCAAGCACATTATGAATAAGTATAGTCCTACAAGCAAGTGGACTAGTCCTATAAACAATTTCAGGATTATACTTGATGAAAAAGTAAAATTCCACTTGTTCACTAATATCACTTGTTTATAGAACTGTTCCACTTATTCACGATGCATTTAGTAAATCGAGTTTTCCTTTCTTGATTTTGAAAGGGCTATTTTTGTCTTTTTACTTCACAAATTAATTTCATTGTTAGCCCACAACTTTGCAGAGAATTTCATGTTTTCTTTAGCTAATGAAAATTAATTTATTACGGTGGTTCTTATCTGGGGGGATTTTACACCCAGTGCTTCCTAATTATAACCTTTGATATTAGTATCCAAATTTGACACACGCAATGTTTCCCGTAGGGCCATTTTAACTTCTTTTTTCTTTTTCTTTTTTATCAGAACCCACGCAATTATTTATACATCAAAATTAATTTGATTATATCTTAGGTTTTGATCAATTGACTCCCAAAAGCTCATAAGCTGCCGAGGGTTTAGAATAGTGCCCGGCACATGTCAACTAAGTAATAAGTGGACAAGCATTAAAGTTAAATGAAAATGCACATGAAACGAGGTGAGCGCCGCCCAAATGATGAATGGAAGAAGAATATGAGTGTAATCAAGTCACACTCATGAGAACAAATGTCTGCTTTCTCTCAGTATGCCACGTGTTTTATGTTCACAAGCTCCATGGATTCCCTTTGTTGAGGACGAGGGGAAAAAGACAAAAGAAAATATAAAAATCAACAAAATACAAAACTTTAGAAAGTATTCTGAAATTATTTTTTTATAAAATAATTCAATTCTCTTACTAAAATTAATTGTCACTCTTAATTATTTTTATCATTTGAAAATATAAAATCTTTAATTATTAAATTGTCTTTGGTCAAAAAAAAATTATTAAATTGTCATTGTCATAAATCTTTTAGGCAAATTAAGGAAGTTAAATAAATTATGTTAAAGTAGTTATATTTATCTTTTTAATATCAAACTAATTTGTTTGATTTATAATTATATACAATTAAATGACACATAACATATGTTATGACAAACTAACTTATTTAGTTTCTTTAATCTCTCCAAAAATAAGTGAAATAGGTCACATATTAAAGAATAGAAGGAGGAGTATTTAGTAAAATAATACTCTCTTCGGTACCTATTGGATCTGGTTGACTTTTCTTTGAAGAGATTAAGGAAGTTAAATAAGTTAAATTATAATTTATATTTATCGTTTTTCTTCAAAATAACTTGTCTAATTTATAAACTCGCTATATGCATGGTAATCAAAATCGCGTTTTAAACGGTAAAACGTCGTTTTTGCGTTTTATTTTGGGTTGAACACGTTTCGTTGTGAAAAAAACGGTCTCAGAGTAAAAACGGTAAAAACGCCACGTTTCAACGTAAAAACGTTAAAACGGAGCGTTCAAGCAAAAACGCAGAGCTTTACTAAGGGACTTAAGTGAAAGTTTTAAAAGTTCTGGAGAGGGACTAAAGTGAGAATTTTCAAACTATTTGTGGGGCAGAACTGTAATTTCAAAAACATCTGGGTCCTTTTCTGTAATTGTTTTCTAGCTCATTTTCTTCATTGATTTCCAATTTCCAGGAATTGTTGGGGCCTTTTCGTAATTTTCTTCAGTCCTCAAAACATTAATTTTGACCCTCAAAAATCTCCATTTTCTTCTTAAACACCTACAATGCAAGACTAAATACAATGTAGCATCAAAAGTCCAAGAAATCATTTGCATGAATAATTAATAAATAAAGATCATTTTGCCCCTAATTACACTTAATTCAAGTACAAATGTCTTTAACTCAACTTAGTACTTAATTATGCAATAATGTCCAGAAAATGCATTAAAAATCTCAATTTAATCATATAAAATCATATAAAAAATATGGTTTGATCAATGACAATGTTGGATATTTTGATTGATATTGCATTGATCAGTATATGTGTGGATGATGATAGGTGCCTTACTTTTCTTGAATTTATATATATATATATATATATATATATATATATATACAGTAAAAACTACGTTTTGTATTACGATTTTATATTTTACGATTTTTCATTCTCCTTCCGTTTTCAGGTAAAAACTACGTTTTCACTACCATGGCTATATGATCTAAAAATATACAACATATACTATGATTAAGTAATTCTCCTTAATCTCTCTAAAAAAAATCAATTAGTTTTATACTAAGAAATAGAGGTTGTATTATTATATCATTATATTTCAAAATTAAATATTATTCAACCTTTATTCGTGATGGTTTATGTAATTAGTCTAACATATTATTACAGTATCCCTTTCACACGCGCTCGTCTTACTTGTCAAAAATTAATATTAAATCAATATGTGTCAGCTTTTCTTTCGCCCACTTTTCCAATCCCTCGTTTAAATTAGGAAAAACTTAGGTCCCGTTTGGTTTACGGAATTCACGTAAGTTCTAAGGAATATAATACAGTTCCCACCTCCAAAATCGTTTGGTGTCACAGGTTCCGGTGAGACTGAGTTCCAACCTCACCCAATCTTCCCACAAACGTGGGAAATTCAGATCTCTTCAAAAATGGCGGGATCTTGAAAACGTTCTTGGGAAACTGAATTTTGAGACAAAAAAGCCCCTCTGAAATTATAAATCACATGCTTCTCGCCTTCTTTCCCAGATTCAGTGTCACTATCCTTCTTTTCTTCCTTCGGTCACCACAGTCGATGCTGCCTTGTAGGCATGTGGGATCGAGTACTTCTTTGTGTTTCCTCTTCCTTCTAGTCACATCTGTGTGTGTGATTGTGGCATGGGTTTTTGCTCGTTTTGTCTTTCTTCTTCATCGTTTCTGCTAGATGTTGTGGGTATGTGGAGTCGCGTTTTCCTTCCCCTATTTTGTCGATGTGTGTGACTCGGGAGCATTTTTCATTTACTTTTGCTCATCGGCTCAATATATGTGGGTGGGTGTGGTGGTAGATGGCTTTTTAGTGTAACTTGTTGTCGGCGCTTTAAGACTCTGCAACAGGGGAGACTCATGGAGCAAGGTTCTTGCAGAAATTTGAGAGATTGTGTACATGTTTATTTTTCACTTACCTCCTTAATTTTACTGTACTGGTTGACATTTTGTGTTGTGAGTTCAAACTTGACTGTTGTCCATGAATGGTTGGCAAATTCTTTTAAATGATTTTGGTCTTGCTTGCATTTATTTTCATATTTGCTCTGCTGATATGTCCTTCTGTCAAATAATGCGTTCGAACTTTACGCTTACGTTCGAACTTATTCATGTTGCTCTGTAACATCAGGAGCATTGGTTTTTATGCTGAAGTTTGCTTTTAAGCAACTCTGTTTTTTCTTACCAACGTAGTAATTTATTTCATCCACTTCACAATTTCAGGGTTTTCGCACTAAGTAATTTCAATTTTTGATTTTTCCCGTCAAAGCAACAACTGGGTTCATTGTTCATTGATCCCTAATCCTCTTGCAATATTCATGTCCACACCAGATTGCTTCATTTCGTGTTGTCCCCCTCTATTTCTTTCCATGTCCAGTGTCCTTCTCACCTTCCGTAGCCATTATGCTCGTCGCGGTTGCAGATCCCTTCGGTGCTGGTTGCAAATTTCTTTCTCCACCAAGACGTGATTCGGTTTGGCTCTCTGTCCAATTCACAAAACAAAACAAAAAATGTTTTCTGGCTTTTTTTGTGGGAGGGCATTGTGGGAACTTTACCTAAAGTTCCCACTTAACCAACACCCAATTCTTCTTACCAAACAATTTATCTTCCCTCAACTTACTTATATTCCCATGTCTACCAAATAGCTCAACTTTTTAAAGTTCCCTCTCAATCTTCCCTTCAATTCCTTTCCCTTCTTTAAGTTCATTTCCTCCTTAAAAGTTCCCCGAACCAAACGGGCCCTTATTTCTCTTCTCATTTTCCTTCCTAATTTTTCTTTACTCCCTCAATTTTTTTAAGGGAAAATTCCAAAAGAAATACCAATTGAATTTGCAAAACCCACAGAAAGTCTGTTGAATTTGTAAAAAAGCGAGAGGTACAAAAGGACCTATGAGGGATATGCAAATTCGGGTCAAATTACCTTTTTTACCCTTAGTGTTAAATAAATAAAAAAATAAACTAAAATACCCCCCCCCTCCCCCCCACGCCACCACCACCACCGCGGCGGGTCGGCGGCCACCACCACCACCGCCACCACCGGGTGCGCCGCCACCACCACCACTACAGTCACCGACCACCACCACCACCGGCTACCACCGTAGCCGCGGTGGTGGTGGTGGTGGCGGCGGCGACGGTGGTGGCCGCCCGCCGCCGCCGGCGATGGTGGTGGTGGTGGTGGCAGCCCGGCCGGCGGTGGTGGTGGTGGCGGCCCATGCGGTGGTGGCCGGTGGTGGTAGTGGCCGACGGTGGGGGAGGGGGTGGGGGTATTTTAGTTTTTTTTTTTATTTATTGAACGCTAAGGGTAAAAAAGGTAATTTGACCCGAATTTGCATATCCCTCATAGGTCCTTTGTACCTCTCGAGTCTTTTTTACAAATTCAACAGACTTCTAAGGGTTTTACAAATTCAAATGGTATTTCTTTGGAATTTTCCCCTTTTTATCCAAACAAGTATAGAAATATTGAGTTAGATATACATATTGATTTAATATTAATTTTTGAAAATCCATATTAATATATCAGTAAATTGATTTGTTGGCCAAAAAAGAACAAATTGATTCCATGGGCGAAGAACAGAAACAAATGAAAACTTTATATATAATAATTATGAGCAGATTATTTTTCATTTTAAAAAAATAATTGTCAAAGTCATTGGACTTAGTCACATTATTGAACAAAATTAGTCGATGTTAGATCCATAATGGTTGATTTTTATATGGAAAATAAATTTTCTTTGCATTCCTTGCAAAACCAATTTTTAATAACCCTAAAGTGTGCGTATGTGCCTAATGAGGGAAACTACTAAGCCATCTAGATCAAGTGATGAGAATACAGTGTGATATGAACTACTCAATTAAGAAACAATTAACATGAATTCATATGATAAATAGATGTATAATGTAATTATTGAAATAAGAAAATTTTATCTAAATATGATTTATAATAGTGAAATAAATTGTTGGAATATAGATGTAGAAGTAATAACATTTTATTATTATTGTTATTGATAATATAATTTTTTAAAAACTGGAAACAAAAATAATATGATTAGAAAGTAAAAGGTAAAAAAGAAAAAACAATAACATACATACATATACACATGTGACATTTTTTTAATAATGTTATGATGTTATAAATATCTCACTTGACACCTCACAAGCACTTACTCATATACCCGATGAGATAGACTGTTGATTGATGAAGCTTTTGTATCACCCTATTGATTTAACATTTTTCTAGGTGATAATTCTTGTGAGGGTCCATCAGACTAATAGTAGTGTTTCTACCTTTTTGGTATGTTAGATTATTGTATATAACAATGTTAGCCCTCATCATGCATACTCTGATTTTTTTGGGGATTTGATACATTAGCTATATACTTTTGATTTCTTGTGATTGGATAACTCTTGATGATTTTGGGTGGCCAAGAGGCCTTATAATTATGTTTTAAATTTGTGGATCCACATCTCAGTTTGACTTGGATATTTTTTTATATGATGAAGTATTGTTCAGTTTAAGAGCTAGGCTTGATAGTGAATGTCTGTTTTGGGCTTAGTGAAATCTAAAGCTCAATTGTGTACTTGAGTTTCTCGAGAGGTTTTATTCTTTTAACCATGATAGTTCTTGTGAGAATTTAGTTTTAAATTTTCTATCATGGTTAACATATTTCAATATTTAATACTCTTTCACGACCATATTACTGTTTGGTTGAATGATTTTGTTATCAATTATGGTTAGTAAATGATTTTACACTTGCTATCGCCACCACTATCTCCTCCTTCTCCATGTCCCCGCCAACCCCTGTTACTGCTACCTCCACCTCTACTACCTCTTCTCTCTTGTTGTCATTCTCATCACTTGCTATCGCCACCATTACCTTCTCTTCTTCCATCATTGCTTGTCGCCGCAACCCCTCCCTCGCCATCGCCGCCACCTCTATCGCCACTACTACCTTCTCCTCCACCACCTTCGCCGTCACCACCTCCTACCGTCGTCACATCCACAGTTTCTGTTGTTGCCACTACCACTACCTCCTCAACAGTTGTCGATCTCACCACCTACCATTGACCCTACTATCATTGCTATACCACTGTTACCGTCATCTCCACCACCACAACCATCACCATCGGACAATCTTGTACAAGGTAATGGTTATGATGAGGCAGCATTATGGTTCTTAACTTTTTTTTTTTTACAAAGATTATATTAAAGGTAAAATAGACTTTGTATGATATTTTAATTTTAAATAATTATAAAAAAAATAACTCATTACACTTTACTTACAAAACAAACCAAACAATAGTTCTGTAATTAATATTGCATTAAATTACTATTGAATCGCGCAATGCACTTCAAGGTGCAATGAGATCAAACTAAACAAGCCCTTGAGTTTTCCTTTTCAAAGCTTAAAGAATAATGGGTTCCCTTGTTTGCATTGTTACTCCGTACGCTGCTAATAGAGTGAAATTAAAGGATTTAATAAGGACAAAAAATACATTCACCAAAATATGAAATTTTAAGGAAATGGTTTTCTCTGTTTTATTTTGAAATTTTTTTTCCAACCTTTTTATCTGCCAGGTCCAAAGCTCGTCCAAATTTCTGAAAAACGTTCTAGCTTTGGGTGTAATTTCAGGTTTTGGGTCAATGTCTAATTTCTTCAATCATTGAGTCAAATTCAGTTTTAAAATTAAAGCACTTTTAAGTAATAAATTCCCTTTATCTAAACGCGAGCTCTGCTAGGGCACGCGATTTCTTCATCAGAACTGAGAGACCCATCACCCACTGCGGCGAGAGAAATGAGCGTCCCCTCCGATTGCGCCTTGCGCGGAGGGGAAAGTGAGGAAATGCTGGAGGCTGAGAGCGATGAATTGGGAAGGAGAAAGAGGAAGGTGCGATTTGCTGAGAAGGAGTTTACAGGTGAGGAATCATTGAAGGTGCGAGATGAAAATTGGATGCGTGCAGATGAGAAAGACCAAAATCCGAAATCTTATAGGGAATCACTTCTTCAGAATGTGACTTCCAGGCTATGTTGGTGGGAATGGGCAAGAAGTAAAGACGATGAAGATTCAGAGGATTATGGGCCCGAAACTGATTTTGCTAAAGTCTTGAACTCAAGCGATGGTATCACGGTGGATTTAACTGATCCACTTTGTCCGAACTTTAATTTCGAGGATAAGGAGAAGGAGAGATTACAGAGGCCGTTTCGAAGGATGCTGGTGGTGAAGTTGATGGGCAGACAGCCAGCTTATGGTCTCATGGTGAAAAAGCTAAGGCAATTTTGGGAGAGGAAAGGTAAGATCGACATCTTTGATCTCGAAAATGAGTTTTACTTGGTGAGTTTTCAGCACGTTGATGATTACATGGGGGCGCTGTTAGGGGGGCCGTGGGTTCTAGCTGATGCTTATTTGAGTGTCTCACGTTGGAAACCCGAATTTAATTCGAAAAATGAGAAGATTGAGTCTCTAATTGCGTGGGTCAGGTTCCCTGAGTTGCCTGCTCCACTATTCAACAAGAAATTCCTCCTAAATTTGGGGAATGCCATTGGGAAAGCTATACGTCTTGATGTTCATACGGCGCAACGTTCAAGGGGCAAGTTTGCTCGTATGTGCATTGAGCTAGACCTGACGAAGCCTTTGATTCCATCGTTTAGTGTGGAGGGATATAAACTGAATGTTGAGTATGAGAGTATGAGTTGCTATGTACTAATTGTGGTTGGTTTGGGCACAACAAAGAGGGTTGTGAGAGGTTCCATAAGTCCAAAGCTGAGGAAGGCATGGTGGTAGAGATGCAAGGGGAGATGAAGGAAGGTGGGACGGGTGACTAAGGAAAAGGATGTGTGGAAAATATTGCAACGAACAAGACGACCGAGAAGAGTTGATATCCCTCCTCAAGGAATTAATTTGGGCTCAAGATTCACGGTTCTTCAAGGAGGTAAGGAGCAGGGGGCTAGCGAAGTGAATGGGGAGAAGAGTGCAGCTAACATGGTAACTGAATCTGCGAATGTGCAAGCGCCTAAAGGGAAGACCCAGAACTTTCAGTATAAACAAGGGAAAGTGAATGCTATGAACGCAGGGGGTGTTTCCACAGAGTCAATAACAAAGGCATCTGCAAGGGGTGGGACCAAGGGAGAGGCTAGTGGAAAAGATGTAAGGAGGGAGAGGGTATTGAAAGTAAGGAACAATGAGGCCTTGAGGAATAAGAATCAAGAAGAGACTCAATTCAAGGGTAATTGTCGCAGTGGTGTCGGAAAGTAGTACGGACCGGGTTAAGGGGAAGGAAGTGAACTTGGTGAGAAAAGAGAATTTACACCCAGGGGAAATCCTTAACAAGGATGGTTATGACCTCTCATGATGTGAGTATGGTGGGAGGTGAAGAGGTGCTTCAGGAGTGTGGAGATATGAGTATGGGGGAGGAGGCTCCTAACCCTGTGCTCGCTGATGCTTAATTTGTGTGGTCTTTCCTTCTATTTCCAGGATTTATGATTAATATCCTAACATGGAATAGTACGGGGCAGCGAGCAAGGCTTTTGCAGCTATCCTAAGAGATCTTAAAAAGAGGTATAAGGTTGATGTTGTAGTCATTTTGGAACCGCGTATTAGTGGTAACCAAGCAAGAAAGGTTATTAAGTCTTGGGGATTCAAATATTCAGTAAGAGTGGAGGTTGTGGGTTTTGCAGGGGGAATATGGATGGTATGGAATTCAGAGGACCTCTTTGTGGAAGTGTTAGCTCAAGAGGAGCAGTTCCTTCACTGCAAATTGAGGCTTGGGCTAAAGGAAATGTTGTTCACTGCTGTGTATGCTAGTCCATGTGAGCAGCGGCGACAACAGACTTGGAGTTTGCTGCATAGTTTAGCTAGGGAAATTACTAAACCTTGGCTAGTGGCTGGGGACTTTAATGAAATTAAAACCTCACTAGAGCAAAAGGGGGGGACGTGTTAGTGAAGCGAGATGCAACAAGTTCAATGAGTGGATTCAGAATTGTAGCCTTCTTGATATGGAAACAAGTGGTCCTTTCTTCACTTGGAAAGGGCCAAAATGGGAGGGCTTAGAGAGAGTTTTCAAAAGGCTAGATTGGTGCTTATGCAACGTCAATTGGCTTGAAACGTTTGAGGATGCTGAGGTTAGAGTCATCCCTAGATTGGGTTCTGATCACCATCCCCTACTGATTAAAATGGTTTTGGACACTAAGCTATCTGGAGTACGAAACTTTAGGTTGAAATGTCTTGGCAGATGCATGGGGATTTTAAAGAGTTCCTTCGAAGTAGTTGGAGGGGTGAAGATGTACTAAACGAGATGCTGGTGTCATTGCAACAAGATCTAAAGAATTGGAATAAGGAGGTATTTGGAAGAATAGAGGGCCGCAAGAAAAGACTTTTAAATAGGTTGAATGGGATTCAACAAAGTATGGGCAGACATAGTAATCCTTACCTAATTCGGTTGGAGAAGGAACTTGAAGAGGAGCTACTCCAGACATTGAGGCAGGAGGAGGTCCTATGGTTTCAAAAATCAAGGGGTAGATGGTTGGAGGAGGGAGATAGAAACACAAGGTATTATCACACCAAAACTTTGTGTAGAAGGAAGAGAAATAAAATCATAATGCTAAAAAATTCTGAGGGGCTGTGGGTGGATGATGAGGAAGGGATCGTGGCATTGCTGAAAGATTACTATGTTAATCTATTCAAGGAAAGCCAGACTGATAGGGGCTGGATCAGGACAGATCAGAGATGGGGGGAGGTGAAGGAAGAGCAGGAAGGATGTTAGTGGAGAGCAGATCCGAAAGGCTTTTTTCCAAATGGGTGGGTTCAAAGCTCCGGGGGTAGATGGATTTCCAGCAGCATTTTATCAGCATAACTGGAGTTTGGTGGGAAGTTCAGTCATTGGCTATATAAAAGGACTGTGGGAAGATCCTAACAAAATCAGTGATATCAATGACACCTTGCTGGTGCTCATCCCTAAGACGGAGCAACCGGAAGTGGTAAGTCAATTCCGCCCTATTGCCCTTTGCAATGTTTTATATAAGGGCATGTCAAAAGTTATTGTGAATAGGCTGAAACCACTCATGAATAGGCTAGTATCGCCTTTTCAAACGAGTTTTGTCGGGAAGGAGCATACATGATAACATTATTGTTGCTAAAGAAATAGTACATTCTATGAATCGGCTTAGTGGTAAGAAAGGATTTATGATAATCAAAATAGACTTAGAAAAAGCCTATGACATGATGAACTGGAGTTACATTGGTAATGTCTTGGAGGAAATTGGGGTCGATGTGAAACTTAGGGAGGTTATAAAGGGATGTATAACTTCGCCAAATATGGCTATTATGTGGAATGGTGGCAAAAAGGACATTTTTGCTCCATCTAAGGGCTTGAGGCAAAGGGACCCGCTTTCCCATATCTTTTTGTTTTAGGTATGGAAAAGTTAACTCATCTAATTGTAGATTATGTGAGTAAGGGTAAGTGGAAGCCTTTGAGGATGGGGCGCCATGGTATGGAGGTTTCTCACTTGCTATTTGCAGACGACTTGCTACTGATCTACGCAAAGCAAACATGGATCAGATGGGCTTAGTTATGGAAATTTTGAATAAGTTTGGTGAGATTTCAGGCCAAAGGGTTAATGTGGCAAAGACCAGTGTATTCTTCTCTAAGAATGTATAGAGGAGAGTCCAAAATGAGATCTGTTTGTTGGCTGGATTTAAGAGGATGGAGGATCTAGGGAGATATTTGGGGGCATTTATGACTAAAGGAAGGGATAGTAAGAGGAGGTTTTAGCACCTTATTGATAAAATGCAGGGGAAGTTAAGCTCCTGGAAGAAGCAAACGCTTTCTTTGGCTGGAAGAATTACCTTGGTTCAGTTAGTTACCAACCAAATGGCAGTATACAATATGCAGCATGCCTTAATTCCATCAAATGTATACGTCGGCAAATGGAAAAAATACAACGAGACTTCATTTGGGGTAGTGAAGAAGGGAAAAGGAAGATTCACCCTGTGAGTTGGGACACTATTTGTAAAGGGAAAAGGAATGGAGGCCTCGGATTGTGTAATCTTGAGGTGATGAATAAGGCCTTATTGGGTAGGGTAGTGTGGAATGTAATTGCCATGCCTAATAATCTTTGTTCTAAGGTGCTGCGAGGTAAATATGAGAGAGGAAGAGACCTGCACAAGGAATGTAGATTGATTAAAACAGATTCAGAGCTATGGAGAAACTTGGGTTAGATATGGCCGTTGGTTGTGGGGAAAATTGTGTGGGAGGTAGGTCATAGTATTAACTTCTCGGAAAGATCATTGGGTTGATGTGGGGTGTAGTTTAATTGATAAAGCTTCTGTGATGGTGTCCGATGTGGATAGAGAACTTAAAGTTAAGGATATGGTTAATGAAGAAGGGAAGTGGAATATTGAGAGGATTAGAGGTTGGGTTAAGGAGGAAGAGCTTAATCTTATCTTGGCTATTCCTCCTCCTAGTCCTTCAAAAGGGATTGACTTCATCAGATGGGGGAACAATATGCTGAACAGGTATTGTGTGGCAGAAATGTATCAGCTAATGTGGGGAGAACAGGAACCTAGTGAGGAGGTATGGAGGAAACTATGGAAATGGAAGGGGCCTCGGAGGATTAGAATTTTTCTTTGGCTTGCTATCCATGGTAGGCTTCTAACAAGGGAGCGGAGGAGGAAGTTGATGGGGTGGTCTGACTTGTGCTATTATTGCTCAAACCAATGTGAAAATTTACTGCATGTACTACGGGACTGTGTGGTAGCAAGGAGAATGTGGGGGGAGCTGGTAAGTGGGAGTGCTATTTCTCAGTTTTGGCAGCTGCAAGGAAAAACTGGTTTGAATGGAATTTATCTGTAGCTAACAATAATTGGGCGATGATTTTTGGCCTGGGTTGCTGGTTGCTATGGAATTGGCGGAATAGGAGTCTTTTTGAGGAAGGTTTTACTATACCTACAAACCAGAGCTGCATTGTGAAGAGGTATGTGACTGAGATTAAGCAGGCGGATGTGGAGTTTGGGAGGATTAGAGGTAGTAAGAGGGAAGTGCTTATTGGTTGGGTTGCTCCAGTGGAAGGGGTGGGTTAAGCTCAATGTGGATGGAGCTTCAAAAGGCTTGAAGAAAGTTGCAGGGTGCGGTGGTCTGATTAGAGGAAGTGAGGGTGAATGGTTGTGTGGGTTTGCAAAAAAGCTGGGCTCATGTTCTGCTATAAAGGCTGAGTTGTGGGGAGTATTGACTGGTTTGGAGCTTGCCCTTTCCTACAAGTTTGACAGGTTAGTCTTGGAGTGTGACTATGCTGCTGCGGTTTCCTTGCTGCAAAATCTGCAGGATGAAAGTGCTGGAACCCCTCGGTTGCTGTGGCTTATCAGAAGGGCCATGTGTAAATTTCCTAATCTTTTGATTAATCATGTGTATAGGGAAAGTAATACTTGTGCTGATGTTTTGGCAAATGTGTGCTTTGAACAAGAGGTGAGGGAGAGAATTTTTGTTACCCCTCCCCAAGAGGTAGTTAATTGTCTGTACAGAGATAGCAGGGGTTACATGTACCCTCGTTCTATTATTGTTCATGAATGAGATGGGCTGAGGCCCCGCTTTTCCACCAAATAAAAAAAAATTAAAGCACTTTTTTTTTTTTTTTTTTTTTTTTTTTTATATTTCTATGAACAATGAAGATAAATAGACCCACAGAGATCTCCAAGCCAACCATACACTGAGTGTGTGCGCCTAGCTTGGTGGGTTCAAACCGTCATCATGCGCCACAGCTCATCCCTCATTACCCTCTTCCCTCTATCAATTGCGCCCCACCACTGATTTGTAAGTTTGGTTTCCCGGGGTATTAAACAAGCCTTATCTGTAGCTTAAAATATTTTATTTTCATAATACAAATTCAATTTTTCTAATTCAAATTTTATTTTTAAGTATACTATATCACAAAATAGTACCATGAATTATTTTTCAAACTCATAAAAAATTCAAACATAGACTAAAATAAAATATAAATTATGAAAAATTTGTCAGAATAATCTAATGTATATGTATAAACTCACATTTTTTTTTTCTTTCCATTTAATTTTGTTTTACCTGTTGAGGCTTTTCTCTTAAAAAAATAAAATCTTAATTAATTTGTGTATGTTAGAAAAGAGAGAGACAAATTTTAAGCCGCCCTTAGTAGCGTATAAGCGGCTGAGTCGATCTTAACCGCCCGCTTTCCCCTCTACTGCCCGAGGTTCGAACCCCGCCTTCTTCTCCTACATGATGTATCAAAAAAAAAAAAAAAAAAAAAAGAGAGACCACAAAGACTTAATTTTCTTCTTCTTCTTTTTAATGTAAAACCAAACTTAAATTCAAAAAGTTTATATAACCGTGCTTTAATTGTCAAACACGAATGAACCAACTGTCAATATTCTTTTTTCAACCTTTATGGAATAAAATCTACCCAAACAATTTTATTTATTTGTTCCATAATTTTTTCGTGATGAATATTATACGTATGGAAAATTAAGAATATTATATATACTAGAAAGGCCAAATTACAAAATACTTTCATGAATCCCTGAGGCTTCAAATATCAAACTTTCAATTCTACACATTAAAATTTTTTTTTTATATACATATAATCTCTTAAACTTTGAGTTATATATAAATAAATCTCTTAAAATTTAAATTACTTACAAATAACTAATGAAAAAAATTAGAAATATGAGAGTTATATAAATGTAAGTTCACAAAATTCTTTTTTTTTTTTTTTTTTTACACATAAGAGGGGGCGGGGTTCAACTGGGCGTAGAGAAAGCTCCTATGCCACTGCATTACTAAGGCGCTGACTAAGTTCACAGAATTCTATCATAATATAAAGTTCACTAGTTTTGTATAATTTAGCATATTAGAAACAATTTTAGGAGTTGACTTTTCCTTTAAAGAAAAAAAAAAATCTTAACGCGTTAATTTTCTTACATAAAATTATCATATCTTTTTTTGGCGGGGTCTCTCATTCCGAGTGGAGAATTTTCAACCAGGAAACGTGTCTTGCATAACCCACCATTTTCACAGCCCCACTATGTCCTCTCCCTTTGCCTGCAATAGTATCGTTTCCTCTCTCTCTCTCTCTCTCTCTCTCTCTCTAGAATTTTGCCATATATTGATACAGTTGCATATTACATACGCCCATACATTGAAGCTTGAAAGATTCAAAGAGTTTTAGCAGCTCTTTCACTCGTCTTTTACCTTGCTTTTGGCGAAGAAAAGGAGGAATAATTCAAAGAGCTTTTTCATGTAAGGAAGCAGCTTCTTTGGTTAAGCTTATCTCATAATTAGCATTTTTCTTTCTTAATGATTTTCCTATTTGCTTATGTTTACTTGATTATTTCTTTTCGGATTAATTTTCCGTCTTCTGTTTGTTTTTACTTTGAATTCAGAATTTTGGCCCCTGGTTTTTAGTAAGATTCCAAGAATTGAACATTGATGCTCTGTTTTTCATCCTCAATTGCAGTAGTTCATTTTAACTTTTAACAAAGCAACGAAGAGTAAATTGTTGTTGAATTGAGTTTATTATTGGCTTGTTTATGTAATTAAATATTTATTTAGCTATCATAAACATTAATAATTGCTGAGAAATTAGGTCTAATGATGCGTACAGTTTATGAATTTGTTTGCTTACACGCATAATTACTTGTTTTATGACTATTCTATATGTTTAAGTACCCATCGATTCATGAATTTAAGATTTGTAAGCTTTCCATATTTAAAATTTTCTGTCAACGTTTCACTTTCAGAGTTGCGTGTATTGATTTGTGTTGCTTTCGAGGATATTAATATTTAATTACTTCATCCGTCCTCAATTGAAGATTGCAGATTGTGAGAGAAATTGCCTGCCATTAATGCCCAAGAAGCTATTTTTCATAGAGCAAGAAGATGGAGAAAACGTACTTATGGATTCCTGAGGAGGGCCTTAAGAAAAAGGATACATTAGATAACTTATGCAAAGATAGGGAATTATCCACTGAAGACTCTTCAAGTTTTTCTGATTCACAACTGAAGAAGTTGATCAAAGGGGCGAATTCTCGCGGTGCCATAGTTGTAAATATTGTTCAGTCACTAATCAGTAAGGATTCTTCCCCTTCCTTGGCCACTCACACTATAAGATACCAAAGAATATGGTGAGTGTAGATGAGAAATATCTTCGTTGCTGCTTGGAATTCATACACACGAACACGATCAAAGGAGCTCGGACCAACATAACCGTGTTGAACTCGAGATCAACAAATATGCGAATTTTACCAGAAAGCTCAGATCCAGGTCAGTTTATCTTTGAATGCCCAATGGCAGATGGTATTGGAAGTGTACTTATAAGTGCTAATCCTGTACGGTGGAGCTTAAGTTCAGCAATTAGGAGTAAAAGTATGCTAAATATTTTGAGTAGTCCTTTGTTTCACCAATTTGGTGCTTCAGATCATAAGAATGAAAATTTGAGCATGATGAACTATGCTGATGCTAAAGGAATAAAATGCTATAAGTACATGGACTCTCCTAGCGGTTTGAGTATTTCTTCATCACACAAACTTGAGAAAGAAACTCAGATTATGAAAGGCGAAAAATTTGGCTGTGTGTCATCTGTTCATGAAGGGCTTGCTTCTACCTCAACCACGAATTCAGATAGTTTATCTTTTGCTTCTCCTACACCATCTCATGGAATGCTTCAATGCACATGGAGGGAAGGAATTCCTCAGATTGTTTTTTCTGCAGATGATAAGAAGGAGATTTATGTAGCCAATTTGAAGAAGGTAGGGCCAGCAGATAACAAGGCTTTGGACTATGTGTATCTGATACATTTGGACAAAGGTGAGCAAAAGGGGCGTGAAATTTCTGACAGCAACTTGCTACTTGTCGGTAAGATGAATGTATCAACGAGTTTTACCCTCGACTCGAACAATGATAAAATCATGGAAACTGAATTTGTTTTGTTTGGTGACAATGAAAGTTATGAGAAAGAACTGTACAGTTCAAGCCATACACAGAAGAGAAACAAGGGGCTGTCAAGGAAATTGTCCCAGGTTTTCAAAAGTCCTTTGTCAAAACACACAACACTCTCAAAGTCTGATGAACTAGAAAGTTGCCCGTGGGATCAGCATGCAAATAGCAGTTTGTTAGAAACTAATGTTCCACCAAGTTTTGAGATGGCTGCCATTGTTGTGAAAGAACACATTCCTTGTACTAAGCCAAACGAAGTTGGAGGTTGGGGTTTAAAATTTCTCAACAAGTCTAAACTCAAGCAAACTCCATCACTTTGTGAGAGTTGCACGAGAAATACGGGTGATTGCTCAACCAGCATGAACATCCTAATTCCAGCCGGTATTCATGGTGGACCAAGACACAAGAATGGTGGGCCTTCCAGTCTCCTTGATAGATGGAGATCTGGGGGCCACTGTGACTGTGGTGGTTGGGACGAGGGATGTCCTCTGACAGTATATCAGACGAGATCGACAAAAGCAGAGGTTCCTTCTGAAGCAGATATGCAAGGCGAGAACAAGAATGTTGAATTAGTTACTCAGGTATTTTAATCTCTTCATGTTCGGCTACTGCATTAAGTGTGGCCGCTGTTAGGATCTGTACTGGCCACGTGTTTCTGTTTTTCTTCTTAATTCGTGATCCGTTGCTTTTTTTTCCCCTTGATGTTCTTGATATTTGATCATTTGATCTCTCTTACAATTTGACATTAATCATGGCATAACTTGAAATAACTGAGATAAATTTTTCTGACAGTTTTGATTGTTGCAAAGGCTGATATGATCTGCACTTGAGGTCTAACATTTTGCAGTAGTTTTTCCTTAGACCTATGCCATTTTGTATTTTAAATTTTTGACATAAATCATCTATAATGATAGACAAGCCTTCCTTGTTGTCTAATTATTTTGCATATTCTTTATGTGACAATGAAATGAGATGACCCTCTCCTCCTAACTTTTCAGGGTTCAAGGGATTTCACCCCAACTCTGAGGATGGTGAGTGTTCGTGATAATTTATACTTTATTCATTTCCGGCCGCCCTTGTCTGCATTGCAGTCATTCTCTATCGCAGCGGCGATGATTCACACGCAGAGCCCTATTCTCCGATCCAATAGTGCTCAGCGGTTTTGATAACAGTAGCTATAAACTGAGATTTTGTAGCATTCATAATTTTTTCATGATTGATTTTCAAGTTAGCTGTTTTGTACATGCATCAAATATTTATTCATATGGCAAGGTTGTTTTTTTATTGTAGTGTCAGAGGTTATTTAGCTCAGGGCTCCCTATTTTCCACTCCTGGTTCCTAATATTAAGAATTCTTGTCGTCATTTTTTTTTTTGGTTTCCCTTTATTTTGTGCTGTTTGTCTTCAAGGGGATGGGTGTTAAGTTGTAAAAGTAAACCTTTTGTTTTTCCAAAAGTATAACCAACATTAAGTGTTTTTTTAAAATGTAAAAGTGACTATGTGGTTATAAAAGTGGAGCAAAAATATTCATTGGCCGTTAGTTTGACTTTTTTGTACTTTTAAAGCTAATATGAACAATGACTTAGCAAAATTTCATCTTAGCTGACAATGAAAAATTGGAGAAAATTACAAAAAAATGGCCTAGATAGTTTTGAAAATTACAGATTGGCAACAACGGCGGCGAGGAGGAGGAGATGGGCGGTCCAATGGGTGAGATTGAGGTTGGGAGAGATAAGGGTTGAACTGTAATTTCCAAAATATATTGTCATTTCTGTAATTTTCTCTAATTATTTACTGTCAGTTGTGATGAAATATAGCTGAGTCGTCGTCCATGTCAGCCTCAAAAATACAAAAATGTCAAACTAACGGTTAATGAATATTTTTGCTTCACTTTTTGTAACCACATAGTCACTTTTACACACACACAAAAAAAACTTAGTATTGGTGCACTTTTGAGAAAATTATTTGTGTATGTTTGTACCTTAACCCCTGTATATAATATAACTGCTTTTTGACCAACAGTGAGATTGAATTTTCCATATTTGTCAACAAGTTGAGCCCATATTAGAAGTAGCATTGAAAAGCTATTTGAGGATAACACGTTACTCTATGGATTATGAGACTTTGATTTGAAGCATGTGGGTGACGAATCCCTATTTTATTATATAATTTTAAATGTATATTAGGAATTTTTATGGTAATAATTGGGTTAAGTCACAGCAATTATACAACAAATATAATAATGATAATTAAATGAAATAACTAATAAAAAGGGTATATTTGTCTATTGCTTTTATACTGAGGACAGTGAGGCATTGTGTCTGTTCATTTTATCAGTAAGAAATTAATACATTTACTATGTATAAAATGTTAGATTTTTGGATCTAAATTCTATGGGTAATGAATAAGAGTGGGTTGGAGAAGAAGAGGAAAAAGGAAGGTAAAATGGGTGTGTAAATAGAAGTCTCACATTGAACAAATTAGGAGAAATGAAAGAATATATAAACCTTAACTTCAAACCTTTAAATTGGGCTCTTGGACCACCCCACTTTTATTGAGAAGACAGGACATAGGTGGGCCTTGGTCCATCACACACGGTCACACGCACACGTCGCCATGCGGTTTGTGCGTGTGTGAGATTTTTTTTTTCTTAGTTTTGTTTAATAATCTCTGAACTCCTATTAATTCCCTTTTTCCCCCTCTGTGATTGCCCAATCAGCAGTTGTAGCAGATTGTAATATTGGATCATAATTTTTGAAATCAAAACACAGTGACTGAACCAGTGCACACCGATCCGTTCATGATCGAACTAGTACACATGTCCGTTCTATAGCATCTGTTTGCCTATCCATTCTATTACGTCTATTCGTATGACGCACCAATTTGCTAGCAGGAGTCGAGTTCATTTGATAAGTTTTCATTTTCTATAAATAGGATGTGCGAGTGACATAAAATCATCTCAATTTTCATTACTACGCTCTCATATACTACATTATCCAATCATCTCATATACTGTGTGATTTTAAAAACATTTCGTTTTGTTTGTTAAGGCTCGTGATTGATAGTGCTATCATTATAGAGACGCAATCCATTCTATCATGAGAGGCAATCCGTTCTAATAGTGCCTAATTAATAATCTTAATATTTGATTATCTTTAAGTAGGATCTTGGTTAGTTAGCATGGTTCTATGAATTATTGTTTTGAAATTTGAAATTCCTTTTCTGTTTGATATCGCCGATATTATAGAGACAAAATTTCTAAGGTTAGCTAAACTTATCTTTTTCTCATCTACTTATACATATTATTGATATTCAGTAAGATCAAATTTTCAACGCTCAACTTGCTCAAGGACCCAAGAAGATGAGTATATATTTTGTTGATTGAGTAGTTGCGAGTTAGTGACTTAATGTCAAATATTGGTTTAAAGTGGAAACACACACTACAAACAAATGGTGCCTAATCCTACTTTCTCTCTTTTTCACGCTGTTATGAAAAGGTAATATTTTTAAATAGCCAACAACAATCGGTCCATTTAATATGAAAATCACTCATTTATATATTACAATACCATGAATTTAGATTCCATAATTTCGTTAATAGGTAATTAATTTATAAATATATCTATAAACACAACGATCATAAGATTCAATTTATCCAAACTTTTTTTTTTTTGGGGCACCTAAAAAGATTCCTACATCGTATTGTCAATATCCAAAGTCACAAGGAAACTTTTGTAGTTTTGGAAAGGTATGGCGAGTAAATTTTGGAGATTGAAACACAAAACATGTGAACATGTAACCTAAACAGGCACAAGAAAACAAAACTGGGAAGTGAAAAGAACTGAAAACGATATATTGATGACTAAGAAAAAATGGATGCATTCATACTTCATCATGTGATCCTTGCATATACATGAAATTAGAATTCTTTCTCTCTCTATATTTATACACATGCTTACCTCAGCTGTACTAGTGTTAAATACATTAATTTGATCACATTCGATTCAATCAAAATTTAATTATAATAAATACAATAAATGTTGCATCAGCCTTTCTGCCTAAATTTAAAAAACATTGCTATTTCTTTTGTCTCTCTCTGTATATATATTCCTTAAAAATAAAATATTTAATATATCTGTAAAAAAGCATAACTATTCTATATCCTCAAGTGGTAAGTAGTGTTATTAATCAGAGGGAGCGTTTGAGAATTTTACAGAATTTGTTTATTTTTCTGAGGAGCCGCATTTTGTTTCAGAATTCAGATATTGACATATTGTAGCTAGGGATAAAGCTGAGCAAGTTGCCTGCAACACAGTAAGCTTGCTCGAATTATCTAAATTTTTTTCATTTAAGTCCACCCATAAAAGACTTATAACGGGGCGGGTTGAAACTCACCCATTTAAAATTAAATGGACGGGTTATGACACACCTTTGAGCCTGCTCATGGCCGCCCATTTAATTTTTTATTTTTATTTTTATTTCTATGTATTTGTATTTTGTTAGCACACTCCATTACTTTGCCTCCTGTTAGTTTCCTAGTTTCTTGTTTATATGATTACTATGAATTTTATGCTTTTTGGTCTCCGAACTTAATCCTGTCTATTTCTGGTTTTTATTATGATAACTAGATTCCAAAGTGGGACTGTGGTTAAGACTATGGCCTTTTATTTCTCAGAAATATTTTTTCTATAGCATTACCTTAAGTGTTATTCACCGGTAGATTTTCACGTGCAGTTTTTTAGAAGAAAAAAATTAGCAAAGAAAATACTAGTAATTCGTTATTTTTGTTTGCATAATGAATTAACAAGGACCAGAGTTGTTTCCTGATAATTGTCCATTGACTTCATGGATTTGGTTTTATTTCATAAGGAGAAGAACAATTCTTTATGGTTCATTTTGACAATATTTTTGAAAGTGATTATTTTTGTCATGATTGTATTTTTTCAGAAGGGTATAAAATACAAAGACAGTATATAGGCTGTGCAAGTAACAAATTTGTGTTTGTGTTAATATCATCTCTATAAATACAGGAATTTTGTTTTGAAATTATATCAATAAATATTTATTTGGTAGTTAGAGTGATATCCCCTTCATCAAGTAAATATGAAAATGACGATAAGTATGGAGATTTAATGGAAGCATGTCATCTCATAAATCTTAGAGCTTATAGTTGTTATGATTTAGTTTGAAAGTTAAAGTTTGAACATAAAAATGATGTTATGATGATGTGTGTCTAAATTTAAGTTCTTTGGTGCAACATGTGATAATTGAACTTTGAAAATTCAAAATGGTTATTCTTACCTATATTTTTTAAAAAAAATTAGTTCAAAATTTAAATGGATTGCTCATAACCCATTTTAATCCGCATGTTTATGTCATAAGTCATAACCCATTTAACATGGACTTAAACAGGTTGAGATTGTGCGTATTTGTGTAACATTAAATGGGTGGGCTATAAATTTAGGTACAAGCTACCCAACTCGCCTGTTGCTCCATCCTAACCAAGAGATGTTGCCCTGTGGTGATTTGCAGTTACGGGTTTGCTCTTGATGTCATAAAAAAAGAGTTGTTATTTATCAGATACTTTATGTAAAGTACAATGCCAGATTTATATTCTAATTTAAATAAAAGTCAATTTTGAAAATTGCTAGTATTTTAGTCAATTCAATTATTATTAATTTTTATTCAATTTAAATATAGAAAATTATGTTTATTTATAGGCTATAGAACGATGTGACTCAATTAGATTACAACAACCTCGTAAAGTACAGCCCTGTAATTTGGTTTAAGTAAAATAAATATTTGGAAATATTCTAATTAAATCTAATTGAAGTACCCATATTTAAATTCAGGCCTACATTTAACAAATGCTTAATCAGAGCAAAATGTCTAATTTGGGATTTATGAAATTATTGAAAGACTAGAATACCTCTGTGTAGTTAAATAGGAAAATTGAAGTCATGTAATGGCCTAGTATTTACAAAACTCTCCTCGTTGTGAGAAGTCACATCAAAAGAAGTTTAGGCTCCATGGTCAGGTATTAGATCACCCAATCTGCATGATTGCATATATCAAAATTATATTTTAGTTATGTGGGACTTTTTTGCAACAATTGTCAAAATGCTCATGACTTGTCCATCGAAGCTAATAGATTTGTCAATGAACACCTCTGAACTTGTCAATGGAATTAGAATTTATTGTAAAAAAAAAAAAAAAAAAAAAAAATCATAGGATTTGAATGCAATTTTTGAGATTTTAAGGGACTATTTTGTCATATGTTCTCTTATCTAGGATCCTAGCCAGGAACTCGTATAGAGAGATTGATCATCAAGATGCAACTTAATTCCAAGAGCAAGACGCTCCAGAGATAGAGATGCTTTGGCTTCCTTCGTATAATTGCCACACTTATCATTACTTTTGCAATTCAGGACCTCTGTGCAGGACTTTCGCTCTCTTGAAATATATGGGGCTTGTTTGGGTTGGCTTATTTTTCGGCGTTAGTGTGTAAAAATTTCGGTGGCTTTTTTAAGCCTACCGACAAAGTGAGAAAAAAACCGAATTTTTTCCGTTTGGATTGCCCATTGCGTTGGCTTAATTTTAAGTCAAAAAAGCTCAAAAAATCGTTAAGGAAAAAGCTCCGTAATCCGGCTTTTTTCATAACTTTCTCGGCTTTTTGACGTGGGCCCCGCCACTTCTACCACCATCAATCCAAACACAAATCATTATCTATAACTTGGCTTTTTTCTACCGAACTTTTTTAAAGTTAGATATTTTGCCCACCGCCCTACCGCCAACCCAAAAGGCCCATGGAGAAGGGAGAAATAATCATTGGCCAGAAGCTACACATAAAGAAAAGGGAAGAAGGAAATAATCAAAACCAAAATTAGGCCTAAACCTGCTTTCATTTCTTTTCTTTTTTTAACTACAAAGGAATGTTTTAATCTTTTAACAACATTGACATATTTATTTGGACTCTTGACCTGATTAGTAGAGGCTTCAAGTTGGATTGTAGTACTTCAGTTAGATTTAATGTGGATTTTCCCTAAAACTTACATAGCTTTATTTTTTCCTTCACTTTTTTTTGCCTTCATTTTACCTTCACTAAAACTTACATAGCTAAATCATTTATTAAATATAAAAGGATAAACATATCAGAGCACTAATCCTTTTTAGAAATTTTCTATTAATAATTTTTTTTAATAATTAATGCTTTCATTTCATTAAAACATGCTTTATTTTTACCTTACTTATTTTTGCCTCCATTTTACCTTCACTAAAACTTATATAGCTAAATATTTTATTAAATATAAAAGGATAAGCATATCAGAGCATTAATCCTTTTTAGAAATTTTCTATTAATAAAATTTAATTTTTTTTATAATTAATGCTTTCATTTCATTACATTGTTTTCAATAATTGTTCCTGATTAGTAAAGGTTGTTTTTGATTGCTTGATTTAGCAACTTTGGGTCGATAATTGTTATTAGACTTTATCAAAATTGTAGGTGTAATTGGGTTGGAGTGGGACTCTAAGCCCAATTAACTAAGGCGCCACATAACCTTATGGGGTGATTTGACATAACCTTATATCAAATAACACGACAAACGATAAATCCTATGTATGTATGTATGTATAAGAAAATATAAAACATAAACAAATCTCATAATATAACTTTGAAAATCATAATACAGTAAAAATTGACAAATATAATAACTTGAGCAAATCTTGGAACTTGATTCAACAAACTTGATCTCAACCTACATTTTGGATTTCAACAAACTGCCAAAATAAAACTTGCGTAAAAAGAGTACACAACCCACTAGGGAAGCTCAAAAAATGTTTGAGAAGAAGTTTAAAGACTTGCATCACGTAATTTTTTTTTAGAATCTCATTTATTTATATTTGATATTTTTTAGAATCCCACCTTTTTATTAAATAATACTTAACGGTCCATTGTAAAGAATTGTAACATATTGTCAAATAATTGTTTTTTCTTTAGAATTCTGCCTTTCTATATTTGATATTTTTCAAAATCCTGCCTTTGTTTATATTAAAGATTATTTAACAGTTTTTTAGTGAAGAACTGTAATATATTGTTAAATAAATTATTTTTTTGCATATTCGGCCTTCTTATATTTGATATATTTCAGAATCTCATCTTTATTTATATTAAAAAATACTTAACGGTTCTTTGTGAAGAATCCTAATGTATTGTCATTTTTTTAGGATCTTGCTATTAGTATGTAGGTATCCTAGATGTAATTTGTTTTATCATATGAACATCTTGTACTGTTTGGTATTTCGTGATTTATAAATTTGAGCACACTATCTTTATCATATTTATGTCTCGCGTATGTTTTACGGTTAATATGTGTTTAAAAATAAAGACCCTAGGAATAGTCTACAGGTGTTCACTTAAGGACATGTGACAGGGATCTTGATTATCAGGACTCAAGGACACTACATGTCTATAGACTGAAACCTACTACTAGTCTTAAATCACCAAGAAAGGGCATTGATAATCAGTGGCGGAATCAGGAAATATTTTTAGCCTAGGCCAAAAAATAAACATATTGAACTATATAAATAATATCGCATAACATTGAAAATATAAATAAATAATAATAACAAAAAATTATAAATAAAAACAAGATACAAGATGATAGCATTTTCGGTATGTATCTTAAACAAGAATTTTACTTTCCTCTTACAGCTCAATGATTAATAAACCAAACATTATCCTAAAGATATCACAAACACAATCATAATAATTATATGTATATAAAATTTAATGAAATTAACACTTAAATGTGTATTCTACCTACCTCAAAACAAAATAATTAGAGAAAATAAAAGAAATATAATATGAACCCCAAAAAATATTTTTAAAAAACATAAAGATCTGATTCAATTTCAGCTAAACAAATAACTTATTATAATCTATTTTTTAAAAATAGAAATTAATTATAAAATCATAAGACAACCAAATAATAAATCCAAACTAATTAAAATTAGACATTAATCATTCTCTACATATATATAGTCATATATTGTCAAAACTCAAGACTCTCCCAAAATCATAACCCTAAAATTTTCACTAATCAACACAATATTACCCTCATTATAAAGAGTAAAATACGTAGAATAAAATACTTAACTGGGGGTCAAATTATTGGATAAAATAAAATATTATATGATACATATATATAAATACATAAGATAAGATAAGGTCAATCATAACCTAGTTCCACCATTGTTGATGATCTCAATAAGGCTAGTATGACATCATTGTATTGTATAGAGATATAAGGTAGGGACCTCGTGGAATGTAGGTATGATGATGTTTTAGCTGATGTTGTGGGTGGATCTGTTAGAGAACAAATAGTATTGCACTAGCCTATTGAGAGGACACATCACAAACATGATCTCGTGCAAACAATACAAAAACAAGGATTCGTTGTAGAGAGTATCATTGGATTTATAATGTCTCTCATTGTTTGGTAGTCACTGTCTTAACTTCTTTTTCAACTATTTATTTCACATATTAAATCTTATCCAAATCCATCATATTATATATGTAAACTCATGCCCCAGATGTCTAGTTTCTCCATAAAAATTTTCGGATCGTCTAGTCCCTATACAAAAAAAACTCATTCCAGAGACTTTGAAGACCTTAAAAATGTAAAAATCCAGACTCAAGGATGTCATCGAACATTATGTCCTAGAGTTATACTTTGAATGTACAACTCTATCCGCTTGAAAAATAGGGAGAATAGTGTACTCTTGTGTATAACTCGAATACATGAGTATAGATGAACATGCTAAAAGGTCTCACAATCCTGTGCAAGGGATTAGTTGTTCATAAGATCAGTAGGGCTTGGATGACTTCTAGTTGACTCGAGAATCTATGAATATAAGCGATCATGAAGAGTCATGATCTGTCTTAAAGTCAATGAAAGAAGATTTCTAGTTCTGTGAAAAGCTACATTTAGTCAACTAAGAGAGAATATATTCAATCCTCGCTCTCGACTAACTGTGAATGAAAATGTGAGGGATGATGCCGGTACGGTATCCAGATTATAAAGGTAGATCACTTAATGAATTTGATTAGTTTTGGGGCTGTAGAGTATTGCTAGTGTTTTATGCGGTCATTCGATAAATTAGGCCCGTTAAAGGAGTTTAATTGGTCTAAATTTATCTATATCTGTGACTAATTGGGCCTAATGAGTCACATTCTAATATTGTTCTTGATTGCTTGATTTAGCAACTTAAGGCCAATAATTGTTGTTAGGCTTTCTCAAGATTATAGGCGTAATTGGGTTGGAGTGGGACTCCAAGCTCAATTACCTAAGGCTCCAAATTTGGACTCTTAGTGAGAAATTAGTTTCTCACTAATAGATCCAAATGTGTTAGAGGGCCCAATAGAGTCTTGGGCTATAAGTGAGGTTAGTTGATTAAGGATAATTTTGATTTATCCAAGGCTATATTCAATTAGGATTGGGTAAAGCTTTTTGCAAAAAACCTTGAATAAAGATTAGATAAAGATTGGAGAAAGAATCCAAAAATCATAATAGGATATAATCTAAGATCATGATAGGATAGAATCCAAGATCATGACAGGATGTAATTCAAAGATCATGATAGGATAGAACCTAAAGATTATGATAGGATTAATCATCTTGGATTGGGCTTCTTAGATGGCGCCTTTCTTGGATTGGGCTTTTCTAGTAAGCATGTGAATTAGGGTTAAAACCCTAATCAAGTGGCGACATAGGAGAGAAGGCACAAGTCACCATGTGTGAATGTGTCGTAAGTTTCAAGAAGGTAAGCACCACAATCTTGCTTCAAGAACCCTAATATAGGTTGTTTACTCGTCCATCCCATCTTCCATCATTGCGCCTCACCTACCTCAAGACTGAAAGTGGAGCTTAATCACTAAGAGGGGGTGAATTGAGGATTTTAAAATCTTTTCTGAAGGTCTCTGTTTTGAACAGCAAGAACACATATGAACAGAGAAGAGAGGAGAAGAGTAACACACAGAGATTTTATACTGGTTTGGTCCAATCTCTTGACCTACGTCCAGTCCCCAGACTTTATGGGATTTCCACTATCTCAACTGATTATACACTCTGCACTCAAGAGTAATTCTCTCACTAGAACTTACTCCCCTTACAAGTTGTAATCAATGAACCCAATCACCAAGTCCCCAGACTTGTGATTCTTTACAATAAATGATTTACAGATCAAAACTCTCTCTAAGAGTAGATAATGATAAACATTGAAGCTTGAGTAATAAAAGACACAATACAGGTGAAAACAGAAAGGTAGTTGAAGAACTTTGAATGCTATGCGTTTTCAGCAGGTGTGTTGTTCAGAAGACTTGAATGCTACTCTATTTATACTAAGAGAGCATTAAATGACCGTTCTAATCTTGATTATAACCGTTGCCTTCATTAGACAAGGATTAGCTTAAGCTTTGGTCTTCTTCTCTCTCTAATCTTCACTTAATCCAACTGTGCAGAAGTTCAGAGTTGACTTCCTGCAAATTAATCCATTGGAGTAGCAGCTGCTGGATGTGGAAATCATTTTTTAATTCTTTGTAAGCGTGTGCAGATGGATTACCCAAAAGTATGCAACTTTCTGGGTTTGCATTTAATGTGCCGACATCAATTTTTGCTTTTGCTTTAAACCTTCAATAAACATTCTCTAATTCATCTGAAACTCACCAATAAAGTGGTTAAACATATCTAGGAACATTAGAGATTAATCGAGGAAGTATTAAGATCAAACAAGAAGGTATTGTAAATTCATCGATTTGAAATTCGAAGACGCGATGAAACCTCGAGGTTTGTTCTTCAAACCTCGAGTTTTGGACCGTAGCATGTAAAAGAGATTTAAGTCCAAAACATCAAAACCGGAGGTTTCCATCCAAAACCGAGGTTTTCAAAAGCGCAAAAAGCGTCGGCCTCTCGTTTGACAAAACCTCGAGGTTTTACCGAAATCTCGAGGTTTCATTTGAAAATGAAACCTTTGAAAAAATCGCGCCAAGGCAAACCTGGAGGTTTTCTGGGAAACTTGAGGTTTTCTAAATCGAGGAAAGGCGTATGCTCTCTCGGTTGCCAAAACCTCGAGGTTTCTCACAAAAACTCGAGGTTTCACTCAAACGTGGAAACTCTGAGTTTTTTGCGCCAAAACAGAAACTTGGAGGTTTGAAGGTAAAACTGGAGGTCTTGAAAACTTGGAAAACACAGATCCTCTCTGCCTGGACAAACCTCGAGGTTTGTCCTGAAACCTCGAGTTTTCTCTTAATTGTGGGAACTTTGAGAAAACTGCACTGGACTCAAACCTGGAGGTTTCTCACAAAACTGGAGGTTTTGAAAAAGCTGGCTAAAACATGAGTTTTCTCTGGTAAGGCAAAACCTCGAGGTTTCTTGTCAAACCTCGAGGTTTCACAAAACTTGTGAAACCTGTAATTCTCATGTTATAAACAGAACCTTGAGGTTTTAGACAAAAATTGGAGGTTTTCAAATGTTCAAACCTTAGGAGACTCTCTGTAAGTTAAAACCTCGAGGTTTCTCACAAAAACTCGAGTTTTGCATTTTCCAGAAAAGGTTGAGAAGTCTCGTATGATGAAATGATGAAACCTCGAGTTTTGCTCGGTCCGAAACCTTGAGTTCTCTCTCGTAAGGTCAAACCGGAGGTTTTCGTGCAAACCTCGAGGTTTGCTCGACAATGAGTTTTACAATATTTGAAAACAAAAACTTCATGATTTGTTTACAATTATTGGAGATCATCAAAACCCTTAGAGAACTAACAAAGACATTGCCATTGTCTTGAGAAATTAAACCCAAACACTTAAAGCATTCACCTTGCTATTACCTAGCAAGTCTTTAAAGAGAAAGAGTTCTCGTTGCTATTAATAAGAAATAAATTTTGATACCGAACTAACATAAAATATGATGGAAAGTGACAAAAGCAAATTGTCGTAATAGTTTTCTATATGATTATTTTTATTTAAAATAAATAAATTTAAATTATATAAAATCCCCTCAAACGTAAACTCTAACCTTTGAAAATTTACCATAAATCTTCCTAGATTTTATAAAAAGATAACTCCCAGACTTGATATTTTAAAGGGTTTATCAAGGTTTTAAAGATTATGAATGATATTAACATATGATATAAAGTTGATGGGAGTTTTATATGATTTAGCCAATAAATAATGTTTTCCAAGTATAATACCAGTAACCAATTTTTTTCTTTGATTAGGGTTTCCCTTTTAAAGCTTAGAATGCCTCTTCCAACAAACATTAACCAATTTTTAAACGAGCATATATAATCAACCAATTCTACAATTACAATATTTATCAAATATTCTCTTCTTCTTTTGGGTCAATACAAAAATGGTGTCCCTTCATGTTCGATTCATTTTTGGACTCTCGGTTTAAAAGCCCAAATAGTGAGCTCCGTTGATTGATACTATGGTCCAAGATAGCGAAGCGAAGCTCATTCAAAAACCATAATGGAAAAAAAAAAAAAAAAAAACCCTAGATGCCTAGCAAAAAGAACCCTAATGGATCTATCCCTATAAATGCCGTGAAATCCTGAAATACCCCTATGCTCGAATTCGTCTTGCTCCACCACATGCTCAAGATGGCGAAGCCATGGAATTCTGACCGTCGCAAAATTTTGGTTCATGAGGAATTATATCAATTTTAAATATTTTTTCTGCTCTCCCCTCTCCTTGTTTGATATCCTCTCATATGAGCTTTGCGCTCGAACTGTTGTCTTCTCTGGAATATGAGTGAAATTTCGTTTATCAATGGCGTAACTAGCAATTCAGAATGTTGGTCTTGGAATGAAATGGGTAATATATTTATTTAAATGTTTTTATCTTGTATAGATGTCGCATTTAATTTTGGGCTCAAGTCTTCGATTCAAATAAAGTGACTGTTTTAGGAATGAATATACTGATTTCTTGAAGTTGACGATGGAGGATCTCGGCTGATCCAGTTAGCCTTCTTCTCCTCTTCCTGTTTTTGTGAATTGGGGATGATTTCTTAAGAGACTTGTGAGAGTACAGTTATTATTAATTGATAATGGTGATGATTAGTGTGTGGCTGATTCCTGAGGTGTACTTATTGGCTAATGTGCATATACTTGGCTTTTTTGTTGTTTGGGGTTCACATTTTCTTTTTGTATGGTGTTGAAACTTGGTTTCTTTGGAAACTCTGCTGGTAATGTCGTGTGGAGGATTTTATTTGTTGTGTCTTCACATGTCCCATAACCAGCAATATATTGATTCTCAACCTTCCCTAACCCGGATGATAATATCCTTGTTTATTGTCCCTGTCAGGGTTGAAACATGTTCCTTTTTGAAATCAAAGTGACTTGTTATGCTCCATTTTGATTGACTTTAATTTCTGTTTTCAAATGTTAGTGGTTCTTTTTGTTCTCCTGTGAATGGATAATCACTTAGACTTTGTTTGGATGAAGAAAAAAGTGAGAGGAAAATATGGGGAAAGAATACTAGTGAGGACATTTTTAAAAATGGTCAAAAATTAGTACTATTTATGGGAGTTTTTGCCCTAGTATTCTTCCACCTAATTTTCCCTCATCCAAACATGGGGTTATTGTCTATGGAGTCCAGACATTAGTCAGGTATCTTTCATATAACGTAAATTGGGTGAGACCGTTATGAGTCTGGCAAACTAACTGAGTCCTTCGTTACAGATGTGCTGGTTCTTTTAAATGCTCAAATCTGCTCCATTAGGGCCCTACAAGTATTAGTTGTGATTTATTCTCTAGTTACTGTGTGATATTATACACATTGTGATTACTTGGTTAGATTATATTCTTCTGTGTAATGCTTGTTTTTGTCTTATTTCCATGATCTCTATCTCGTAACTTTTTCTCTCCTGTTTTAAAAACCAGACAATTATCTGGTCTCTTGATGTTGTTCGAGCCTTTTTAGAGATTGATAGCTTCTTTTTTTCTTTCTTTCTCTTGTTTTTGAAGTAAAGAGTGATTAATACTCCTTTAGTTCTAAATATAGGACAAAGTTTATAGCGTAAGTTGTAATACAAATTTTATCCTATATTTAAGACCGGAAGTAGTAGCTTTTACTTACACAAAGCGAGGCTCCCAACTTTTCCCTCTCATGTCCTTAGATTAATATACCCGTAATTGATGAATTTTGCCCTTCTTTTGTTTTTTGTTAAGTAGGTACGAGGTGTTTTGCTTATGCTTGGATTGTTATTTTGTTTTGTTTCCTATAATAGATTAGGTATTGATTACACTTGATTAGCAATTTCTTATGTGAGATTTTCAAATTTTGATTTTTTTTTTTCACTTTTTTAAAAGTGGTTATTTGTATTTAATTAATGGCCAGACAATAGTAGCTATTTGTGCCATTTTCTCGATAATAAAAATAAGTGGACTAGGACCATTATACATCCATTTTTTTTTTTTTTTTTTTTTTACTGAGCTTCCCGAGAATTTCTCCTATCTACTCTTTTGTTCCCTTCTAAGTTCGCTCACCTATGTAGTTTCCACATATTATTATTATTATTATTTTTTAACCAAAGCACCCAATTCTTGGTCTTGGAATTTATTTTTAGGCGACAAACAGCTGAGGTATTAATTATAACAAGCATTTATTGAAGTCTCTGAATTAGAGTTTTGAGAATATTCTGTTTAAGAGAGTTTATTTATTTCTTCACTTGGGGAAGCTTTTTTGTGTGTGTTTTTTTCAGCGTTTGATTAGAATAGTGATCAAAAGATGATTTCTTATTGGATTTGGTGGGAACATTTAGCCAAGGTTTCAGACATGGCCTTGCTCATGAGCCTCTTCCAAAAGAAGATAAGATATCTTGTATGTTTCGAATATTCACATGGAAATCAAAGTCTTGGAAATATAACTAAGAAATCATAAAGTACAAGAAAAGATTCAGCTAAAATAACAACTCTCAATTAAAAATAATTAGAGAATATAAAACTTAAGGCACAAGATCCATCCTCAAAGAGGACTAATTAACCACACATGGTGATGAAAGAAGAAAGTAGGTGTGGTGTGTGGTCACGCTCTTGAAACGAAGCATTGAAGTCCTTTTTATAGGCATCTTTATGCTCGCGATGAATCTTTATCTTTTTATTGGATAGAGGATTATAAAATGGCGTGATTTCTTTTAAAATATATTGGAAAAAATGATGATTTAGCCTTTGATATTTGGATAGATAATGACACTTGCGTTTTTCTCAAAATATATTTGAGGAAAAGAATTGAATTTCATTATCAAGGAATAAGAAGATATAATAATTTGAATTTAATTCTTTTTTTTAGAAAAATATATATTTATAATCAAATCTATCGATTATGTGGATATGGGGGGAGGTAAATTTGTGGGGAGGAGTTTATGTTGGCGTTGTGAGCAATCCGGAAGAATAAAGAAGAGGATGATTTGAGTCGTGTTCGAGAACACTGTCCTATAGAGTTATTCCGCAACCAACGGTAAAGAAGAAGCGGTACTTTGTGGGATTAAACAGATCCTTCTTGATTAAATCAAGGCGGCAAACTGGCCGAAGATAAGATAACTCAGTAAGAGATTACCGATGTTTTCTAATTCTCTCTTTTAAATAGTGTCACAATTTGGGTATTTATAAATAATGAATTAGTACCTTGAAGTGGTGACTCTTGAACATTACACCTCTTCAAAAAGTCATAATTATTTGTTTAATTCATGAGTCATGTTGATTCATGAACCAACACAAATCCCTTAGTTTATAATAACATGACTTCTCAAAACGCATCTCTTCATTTAAATATATTCCACAATATTGGAAAGACTCTTTCTTTGACACACACATATGCAATATTTACAACAATCCCCCACATGTGTCAAAGAAAACACCATTAGCTAAGTTACACCCATGGATACAACCATTGTATCTGGTGGTCCGTAGAACTATGAACCAGACCTAGACCAATAAAACTTAATACACAGAGATGTTAGTGAAGCATGCTTCTATGAACTAACAAATCTTGATGTGTATTAGAGGCATTAATGGTCAGATTATATCCTAACATTTTCACTGTTAATCAACGGCTTTGCGCGTTATGACGGCCATGCGCGTGCCTGGTGCATAACGAATGCTCTAGAGATTTCGCCACGATCTCATAGGAGCGGCCACACTCCACATTCGTAGAGGTGATTTCATGTAAGTGTACCTGCACTAAGCACATCGTCTTCTATGACTATGAAATCATTAAGAGCTTTGCTCAACCTCAAAAACGTGCATTCTAGCACTCTCCCATTGTCATAGGAAGGGACAAATATTATTTTTGTTCTAGTCAGAATTGACGAACGATTTGTTCTTACCCATTGAACCTTCTTCATGGGATCACCAATCACAAAGGTTGGGTTGCCATCGTTGTCAATTACGAGTTGGCTTTAGTCCCATTCCCCTTGACCAATATATTTCATCTTGCAGGGTTTTGTTAACGGCCGATAGGTCTATTATTGACCTCACCAAATCGATTGAGATAATTCCATCACAATTCTTAAGCTAGCTTATCATATTATATCTCAAACGATTTTTATTTCATCATTGTACTTTTACAATGGCTATTGCCATCTGGCAATCACATATCGTCGACTTTAAGCGTCGGTTTCTTGTCAAAATAGTTGCTAAGAGATCTTTAACATTCTCAGCACTCCATCCATTTCCAGAGTAATCAACTCTGATTCGCATAAGACTTAAATTTTGTCACCACTAATGGTCAATGATAACCAATGGATTTTCACACATAGACTAGATCTTAGTTAACATCTGTGTGCATCAATACAACGGGAATCCACTACTTGATGCCAATATTATTTATGGCATTATCTCTTAACTATTTCTTTCTCTTCATGAGAGTTTACATATGCTCAATCTCCACATATCAATCGGTATGTAATGGGATTAACATTTATCAATGCTACAAATTCTCAACAATTTATGCATACATTGATTGAGCTCTAAAATAATCTCAAGTAGTATCATAAAGAATATTCACATAATGGTTCTCAAAACCAATATTCAAACATTTCTTATTTGTCATCAATATTCTTTTATAATCTTTAACACTCAAAATCACATCCAATTCTCTCATGCTTTCAAGCACATAACATGATATTTTTGACCATGCAAGTCATCCACTTTAAATTAAAAATTTCATGATATCATGCATGCTTATACTAAGAGAAATTAATAATATCATGAAAATTAAAGCACGTTTATCCCTATACTAGATATGGTTAACTTTTCATACCACTGCTATATGCTTTTCACACAAAATATTTGATAATTCACAAAATTTGCTTTCAATAGCAAATAACAAAGCCTTTGTTAAATAAGCATAACGCATGGCAATTTTATAATTTTCAACATATTTTCTTCCCCCAAAATAATAATTTTTAAGGTACCCCTTTATCTTAGATACCCCCACACTTTCAAATATTTTATAATCAATAAAATTCTAATTAAATTAGAATTTCACTAGTATATTTTTAAAGCTTCACACTTTATAAAACTACATAATCATATGACTTGTATATTTCAACAAAAGGTCATGCCAATTTAATCTTTTATTTTAATTAAGTGGAAATGTCTCAAACATTATCATTTATTTCATATAACAAAATTTTCTTTTCACATAAAAAGAAAAAGCCTCAACTTAATTAATTTCCTTTTGTCAAAATAATTTATAATTTATATATTAATATTACGTCCTCATACGTAATTTTCCACATAAATTTATAACTCTTTAATTATTTTAAATACCAATATTTAATAATATTCACACTATTTAAATATGTGTGAAACCAATGCCACAAATTCTTTTTGAAAAATTCAAAGCACCAGATTATATAAATCACCGAAATATAAACATAAATTAAAGCATTAAAAATCTAAGATTTCCAATATTCAAATGAATTTATATGATATATCAAAATAAATCACACATCATGCAATTTATTATTTTTATTCATTGATCATAATAACAAATCTTTCGATAAATTAAATAATGGCTATATGATATATTCACAAATATATCATCGATTTATTAAAGCGAAAATTCGTTTCAACTTCCAACTATTATCATGTTGAACACAACAAATCCCCACTTTTATTCAAAAGATTCACAATATTATAGGAGATTAGAAATTATCAAACAAATTAATATCTCTATTAATAATAAAGCCTTAAATGGAAATAAATTCCCCTCTCATTCTAATTAATTAAATTAGAATAACATCCTAAAATTTAGGAATTTATACCATTATTACATTAACTATATTTAATTTTTGCAACTAGAAACCAAATAATAAAATAACAAGTATGAACCCAATAATGATCTCATTATCATCAAAAATTTCATCTTCATACCATGAATAATTTTATTCGAAATATTTACTAATAAAAACAATAAAATCTCCCGATCAATCCAAGGGCATAAGATATACGATTATCTTCCCTTTATTAATTTAATATTCATCAAATCCTCATTAAAATAATAGGAGATTTATTAACTACCATATCAATCAAAACTAATATATTTATTAACTAAAGATAATCAAACTTTCAACAGAATTAAATTCAGTGCAAATAATCAATAATTAAATAAAATATTGATTTCTATGGCACATTCTTCTTGAAAATTAGCGCATCAAATATTAAAAAAATAATAACCACATTATTAAATTTTTAATATATGCCCACAAATATTATATATATTTATATAATATTCCAATCAATCACGCGTACCTTATTCTTGTTTGATCGTGTGAAGAAATATGACTCTTCCTTCCTTATCGGAGAATTGTTGTTACGACCAGACGCAGGCCTTCACGCCTTCTTCATCAAAACATCGCAAATACCATCCCTTACTCTGATGAAAACTTGCAAACTTCTTTTCTGCCTCTGGCCTATGTTTGCAAGGATCACAACTCCCTTTATTTTTAGACCCCGACCAGGCTGGCCAGCAATGCTCAAGATCTTTCGTTGCCTTCCGAATATATAACATCCTACAATTTAGGATTCCTAATAAAGCTCATCATTTAACTTTTAAATATATTTACTTTTTGCAAATAGAAAACAAGCATGATTGATTAAAGAAGAGGATGATCGAGTCGTGTTCGAGAACACTGTCCTATAGAGTTATTCCGCAACCAAAGGTAAAGAAGAAGCGGTACTCCCCGGGATTAAACAGATCCTTCTTGATTAAATTAAGGCGATAGAAATAGCGGAAGATAAGATAACTCAGCAAGAGATTACCGATGTTTTCTAATTCTCTCTTTTAAACGGTGTCACAATTTGGGTATTTATAAATAATGAATCGTGCCTTAAAGTGGTGACTCTTGAACATTACACCTCTTCAAAAAGTCATAACTATGTTTAATTCATGAACCATGTTGATTCATGAACCAATACAAATCCCTTAGTTTATAATAACATGACTTCTCAAAACCCATCTCTTCATTTAAATATATTCCACAATATTGGAAAGACTCTTTCTTTTACACACATATATGCAATATTTACAACAGTTTATGGGACCTTGTTTGCAATTCCACATCTGAAAAAGAGCCGAGGCAAGACCGTGGTGATTGCCTCAACTTGTGGATGGTTCCCTCTTCTGAGAATTAGCATCTTATGTGCTTCCCATCTATCGCTTCAAAGTCCTAATTATATGAACATTTTTGTACCGCAAATTGAATTATACAAATGTTCCTATAATTAGGATCGGAGGTAGTATAATGTAATTGAGGCTCAAACATGGATTCTCCCAAAAGAATACCATTTGCTTTTCTTTTAATAAATAAATAATAATAATCTTCTTAAGAAAGTTAGTTTAGTTAGTTGACATCCCATATATTTTCTAGAACACCTCAGTCATATTTCTTAATCCTCTCATTTTCTCCCCTCTTTAATTATTGTTAAGATAGTATCAATAGGGGGTAAATTAGGAAAACAAATTGACAATAAAAAATTTATGGAAAATCATAGGATTCACAAAGTTATGAACAGTGCAACCCGTTACGACATACTTGATTTTAGTGAGAGGCAATGAAAATCCATGTATTTTGAAATATAATATTAAGCTGCAAATAAATGTTTAAGATGGACACTCATTAATTAACTCCCATGATTCCTTTTTTATTGAATATAACAGAGACTTCATACATACTCGTGCAAAATACCACAACCTATGGTCCTCAATGTAAGAGCTGCTTGACTAATTTGAGTAGATTAAAAAAGTTAGTAATGTTAATTATTTAAGAAAAAAAATAGTTTTTTCCCCTAAAACACTTTCTATCATCATGATTACCCTGTGATATAACCTCTGTAATGTATGAAATCAATAGGGATACTCTGAGAAAAATTATAAATTTTGGAAACGAAGTGGATTGTGGTTTTATATTTATAATCAAATGCAATCCCTAACTATCTTTTTTTAATTTGATAAATCCCTAACTATGTATTATATTATGAATTGGAGTTAGCGTAAGTTAAAAATGCATTTTTTGCTACGGTTATAGCGTTTGCTGCTTGTTTAACGGATGTCATGATATGCGCCATAACTATTGTTACAAATTCTATTAAAATGAGAACAGACGCAAAATTATGATGATTTAATTATTATTTTTGTTCTTCATGTAACCGACGCGAAAATGAAGTCATTAGATTAACAGTTTTGCACTAGTGACACCTCAACAAGATAGTTATAATTTTGGCTCCAATTATAGTTAATTAGCAATTACAATAAATTGGAATTATTATGTGGAAGCAGGCTAGTTTTGGAATATTTCCAATGGAATCAGCAGATGAATGTGCAAATTAAAAGCAATTGTGGATTTTGTTCATCGCTTGGTTGGTTTTCAGGATACCTACCAACAACACTCCTAAATACGAAGGAAATATGCATTTACTACAGAATTCACAACTTAAGGCAGAGTAAGAGGTTTTTGAATTTTCATTGCTGTGGTCATTTTGGACAGTAAATGTAATCTTTTTGGTTATTTTATCATTCCTTTTTTATTTTATTTTTTAATTGGTGTGAGAAGCAGCGCACATATATATGGATCAATAAATTTTCTTCTTCACACAGACAAAATTAGATCTTATAGTCCAAATATTTATATTATTACGAGGAGGTGGAAAAAGAACACATAGATTACACATTTGATAAAGATGACAGTCAATTATTGAGGGAAGTTAAAAAAACTTAAAATATTGAAGGTATTCTTATTGTAAACTCAATAATTAATATCATCAAATTTTCACTTAAAATATCGATACGTTAACTATACTGCGCTAGTTTGGATGCCTTGTAGGTTTGGGAAATTAACGGACATTACTTTGAGACGTTATCCTTGAAATGGATTGATATACATAAACTTATCTTATTGATGATAACTTGTATTAGCATATCTATAACCTCTTAACTCTTGACTTTGAATTGAAAAAATCTATTACTCTAAGTTTAAGAAATACAAAAAAGTACTCGTAAGTTGTGTTAAATAACAATAATGCTGCTGTTGTTGTTGTTGTTTTGATGGAACGATTTTATATTTTAATTGGGTTGAATTTAGGCATCTTTGAAAGACCCTAGTCAAACTAGAATTTTTACTTTCCAAAACTGAACATCTGCCTTTTGGGGTCATCCTTGCCTAAAAAGCAAGTATTGGGCTACTTTGATCCTTACCTAAAAATAATACTCCCTTCGGTCCTAATTATATGATAATATTTAAAAGTTGACTCTGGTCCAATTATATGACAAAGTTCTAATTTTTGTCAATTTTTTCATAAAATACCTCTATTGATACTTTTTCAATGATAATTAAATACAAAAATTGATACTTTGTGTTCACGGAGAATTTAAAGTTACATGTGAGTCCAGATTTAAAAAATCATGTGGATTAATTGTAATATTGTATTGGTAAAATATATGTTTGTATTAAGTACAACATTAAAATCCAAAAATTACCTTATTTTTATCACATTATATATAATATATGATAAAAATAACAAGGAAGGTCTCAATTCAATATATGATAATATATTTCGCGCGTGCGTGCAGTAGCTAGAGCTCTTCTATATTTTATTTTTCCCCCCTTGTCTTTTAGGTTTTTCTGGTAGATAGACACGAGGAAGGTCTCAATTCAATTATGGTGACACACACACAAATACCCTCAAAACTAGCTAGATAATAACAATAACAATAACATATCTTATAGGGGCTGTTGATTCACTTTTCTTGATATCATTTTAAATTTAAATAGGAACATTTTAGAAAAATAAATATAATTAACTAATTTAACTCTTATCCTTAATCTCTCCAAAATTTGATAAATATGTCCTACAATTAGGACTAGAGAGAGTAATATGTATTTTGTCGGACCAAACATGTGATTCCATGAATGATAATCTAAAACTAATAAAAATGAGATGCCCCTAAAATCAAAGAAACTCAGGACAAAATGCATTATCCATTCCCCACTTGACTTTTTTTTTTTTAACTAAACACAAGTATTCTTCTGTTGAAAGCAATTTTATTCGAGACATTGTTAAGTATTAAATGTAGACATTTCTCCTAATAGGAATTCAAACCGTGATTTATCATATCCTAAGGGACTAACCCACCCAACCTTATTGGTTCCCACTTGACTTGGTTGTTAGGGAAGAAGTTTGGAAATGTGAATTTGAAGGCAAAAATAAAATAAAATAAAATAAAATGATATTAATGAAACTGGGCTTAGTCAAGAAGCCTATGTAACAGGGCTTTAATTTGAAAAGGGGCCATGGGAACAGGTTTTATTAAAAAAAAAAAAAAAAAAAAAAAGAATTATGTTGAGGGTGGGGCCCATGTCTCATCCTTATTATTTTTCAAAAGCAGAGGAATTGGATGATCGATCTTGAAGTTGGATATTTATTCAAAAAGGAAAAAAAAAAAAAAAAAAAAATAGCGAGGTGAAGCATTATTATTCTAGACGAATTCATACAAGTCTGCATATTTCATAAAAATCAAAGACTGAAAAAAGAATGATTACTCTAATTTTGCATATTTCTTTGATCTAAATTTTGGGATCTTCAGCCACTTCTGACGAAATCTTCCAAACCCATGAATTTGAAGTCTGGAACGAATTCTTTTTACCTGTCTGCTAAAACCACCCTGTTACGGACCGGCCCAAAAGCCTCCAAGTCCATAGCAAGGCCCAAGCAGAAGGCGTAATCCGCCAATAATGGCAGGAGAGCCAGAAATCCCGGCTAGGCAGGATTCGCCTCAATCATACCAATCCACCGAGATACCCGTCCCATTTAGAAAGTATCTCGGATATCCGCCCCCTTAATGACACGTCACATTAATGGAATATCGTTCAATATCCGCCCCATTAATGGCCCCCATTAATGGCGTGCCTCGGATATCGCACCAGACGCCTCTATAAATATAGAAGGCAGGTAACAAGGTGCACACACTCTAAACCTAGACTATTTACCTTCAGTCTCACTGTGCACACACAGCACCCCTTTGTCGTGTACGGTGATCCCACGCTTTCCTGGTTATCTCCCTCATAGATACCCAGGTCTGCCGATACATCCAAGATCAATCTACCAGCCCCTGGCTGGACATCTGTGTTCTACACTAACATTGGCGCCGACCGTGGGGACCATAAATTTCTATCCCCGTGACCATCAATGGCTCACACCGTAAGCCACACGCAAAACCAAAGCAATTGGACCGGCCAAACGAGGAAAGCCTGGTACCCCCAAATCAACCTCAAAGCCGGCCCGAGTCGACCTCGACCCGACGGATCAGCCCCACGACCCATGATCGACCATCCCGAGGAAAACTCCGGAAGGATACGCTCGACTCGAAACCACCTCACCTTCCGTCGACAAGTCTCTCGCATGAAGAATCCCCAAAAGACCCCCCCAGACCCGATTCGGACGCTCGGGTACTAGACACCGACGTCCGCATACTAAGGAGAACCCAAGAGGCGATGATTCGAGATTCGAAAACAAGGAAAAGTTCGATCACCTACAAAGGCGGGAGGATTTTCATGCTCGGAACAAATGATAGAGGAAAAGCTTGAAAACCTTTTTCAACGCGGAATCCCGAAAAGCCCACGTAAGAGGAAGGAGGTTGTACGCCCGGATAGCAATAGTCCGCGTACCGGCCCTTTAAACGAATCAACATCCCCGTGGCGGGGAAAGAGGGGACGGCGGGGAGGGAGCGAGATCGCCAACCAACCCCCAAAAGGCACAAAGAGGCACCTTTGCGGAGCCGGGATAGGGAAGGCCGAAGGCGAGCAGGCCACCATGACGACGATAGGGAACCGGAGAACCGAGATCGTGAACACGACTCGGACGAACTACACGAGGCGATCAGTATGCCTCGGACACGAGGATCGCCGCGGCAATATAAGATGAAATACTTGGCCGGCGCAGGTGGGACTCCGTTCTCACGAGCTACGGCCACGGCTCCTTACCCGAAGAATTTTGACCTAGCCGACCTCCCCCAATATGATGGGACCCAGGATCCACGTCATCACCTCGAGTTATTTGAAAAGTTAATGTGGGTAAGATCAATAGAAGGTCTGGTGATACTAAGACTCTTCTCGGCCACTCTAATCGGGCCGGCCCATAAATGGTTGAGTTCGCTACCCAATAATTCCATTCGGAATTTTGAAGACCTTGGTCGTAAGTTCGAATTACACTTTGCCACCAGCAAGAAACAACCGAAATCTCAATTCACACTGAGTAAAGTGAAGCAAAAGAAGGGCGAAACATTGCAGAAATATCTGGATCGTTTCAGAGATACGGCAATACAGGTACGATCCTTATCCGAAGAGGTCCATGTGCACTGCCTCGTCAACGGATTGGACCCGATGACGCGCCTGGCCCGACATCTATGCAAGAATCGAGTATATTCCTTGACGGAATTCTATACTGAAGCAAAGAAATATCTAGACGTCGAGCAAATGGAAATCGCCAATGCAGATGAGCCGGAGAAGGCCGGGGAATTCATCACCCGAAAGAAGAGACCGGACCGACAAACACAAGGCGGAGCCTCGCCGACGTGGCGAGAGAGCGGTCCGGCACGGAGCGAACGGACAATAAGGGGACGTACGGAAACTATACCCCCTTGAATGTCCCGCGATCCCAGTGTGGAAGGAGGTCGCGTTGCAGGCCGAGATGAGGAAGGTGACGAAGCCAAAGCCTCTCGAAACCGGGCCAATACAGCTGACCGAGGGAAGTTTTGCGGCTTCCACGACTGTCTCCGGCCACACCACGGACGAATGCTACGAACTCGGGGATGCTATTGAAAAATTTGTAAGAGAAGGGAAACTACGCCAATACGTCATCAAAACTCAAGGGAAATCCGGCAAGCGGAATGGTAGCCGCCGAAGCAGAGTCCAGCCCACGAACGCTTCGGACTGCGAAAAGAAGCGGAGAACCGGCCCTCCACGGGGGCTACCCGGACGCCGATCTCCAATGCACGGGGATGGTGGCGGCTTCGGAGGAGGTGGAGATACAATAAGTCAGCGCAAGAAATACCTGCGAGAGGTATTAACGGTAAAAGAGGTGCCGAGGTTCAAGGGCACGTCGTCAAACCCGAAACCACCCTTGGTCTTCACCGACGAGGAGCTCAAGGAGGTTATTCCGCCATCAAGACGGATTGGTCATCACCGGATCGTCGTAACCGCCGTGTCAAACGGATATTTGTCGACGCAGTAGTTCGGCCGACATAATAAGCCGGGATGCATACCGAGAGAATGCACCTCGATGTCGAAGACCTAAAGCCATGCAAATCTACCCTCATCGGGTTCAATGGAGAGCGTTCCTTCCCAAAAGGATATGTCGACCTTAGGACCGACTTGGGAACTAAGGAAGCCTTCAAATCGGGACGGGGTAAGGTTTGTAGTGGCATTTCCGCTCCCCTTACAACATTATACTGGGCCGACCCACTATACATAGTTGGGACATGCTGGCATCCACTAAGCACCAGAAATTGAAAATGATCAATGATCAGAATCAGGTGGTTGAAGTGTCCGGGGACCAGAAAGCGTCGCGGCAGTGTTACTTCGAAGCCCTCCGTGTAGAGGAGGAAAAGACGTCATCCCCGCCACGGCTGCAAACCAACGAGGTAATGACTAATGACAGAAAAGAGGGGCGACCCGCAATCGGTCAACATGGTAGAACTAGACCTCCGTGAACAGAAAACCCACGCCCGAGCCGGAAGGAGAGTTGGAGGAATTAATCCTCGGGACGGACCCCTCCAAGACAACTAAAATCGGGAGGGACATGGACGCAGAGATCAAGGCAAGGCTGATCAAATTTTTAAGGCAAAACCAGGACGTCTTCGCCTGGACGTCAGCCGAAATACCCGGGATCGACCCACACTTCGGCTGTCACAAGTTAGCCATATGGCCGGGGTCGAAACCAGTGGCCCAGAAGAGGAGAAATATCTCGACGACATTTGCGAGAAAGCCCTTGAGAGTCACATTGAAGAGCTCCTTTCGCCGGGTTCATAAGGGAAATACAATACACGACCCGGCTCTCTAACGTGGTCATGGTGTTAAAACCAACAGCAAATGGAGGGTGTGCACCGACTACACCAATCGAATAAAGCATGCCCCAAAGACTCCTTTCCCATGCCCAAAGATTGATCGGCTAGTGGATAACTCGGCCGGATACCAACTGCTCTCTTTTATGGATGCCTACTCCGGGTACAATCAGATCGCTATGCACCCCGACGATCAAGAGAGAACCGCCTTCATGACGGATAAGGCGAACTATTGCTACAACGTCATGCCATTTGGATTGAAGAATGCTGGGAGCTACATACCAACGCATGATGAATCGAGTCTTTGAAGATCAAATCGGTCGTAATGTGGAGGTATATATAGACGACATGATAGTGAAGTCAAAACACCCGGAGCAAAGACATCCGGATCTGGAGCGGACGTTTGACAAACTAAGACAATACCGCATCGAGGTTGAACCCGGCGAAATGTGCGTTCGGGGTGCCGCCGGCAAGTTTTTGGGTTTTATGTTGACCAACCGAGGGATTGAGGCCAATCCGGACAAATGCAAGGCCGTGCTAGATATGCAGGCCCCCAACTCCAAGAAGGAGGTGCAAAGAATCGACGTGTCGCTTGGCCGCCCGACAAGATTCCTACCGAGGTCGGCCGAGAAAGCTCTACCTTTCTTTAAATTATTAAAGAAAGAAACCCGTGGAGGATGGAATACGGACTGCGAGACGGCCTTTGAAGAAATCAAGAAATGCTTGGCAACCCCGCCGGCATCGACGGAGCGGGGAAACCTTATTCCTATACCTCTCGGTAGGGGATGAAGCGGTAAGCGCCGCCTTGGTAAGAGAAACCGAGGCCGGACGGGACACCCATCTACTTTGTGAGCAAAGCGTTACAAAACGCCGAGCTAAGATATCAAAAGCTGGAGAAAATGGCATTCGCATTACTGACAACGGCAAGGAGACTTCGCCCATACTTCCAAGGGCATCGGATTGTGGTCCGGACCAATCAGCCGATCCGGCAGATTTTGCACAAACCGGATCCGATCGGGCGGATGACAAGTTGGGCAATTGAATTATCTCGAGTTCGACATCACCTTTGAGGCACGGCGGAGCAATCAAATCACGGGCATTGGCGGACTTCATCGGGAATTGACTCCGGTTATGACCGACACCGAATCGGAAGGTATTTGTGGACGGGTCCTCCAACCCAAAAGGCAACGGAGCGGGAGTCATTGTCGAAAGCCCCGAGGGAATCGCTGCGAACATTCCTCCACCGGAGTTCCCGACCTCTAACAATCAAGCCGAATACGAGGCCCTTTTAGCCGGATTGGCTCAAGCAAAAGATAGCGGAGCGAGGCGAATTAAGGTGTTCACCGACTCACAACTCGTCGCCGCACGCATTGATGGCAGCTATCAAACAAAAGGCCCCTTGTTGGCCAAGTACTTGAATAAAGCAAAAGAGATAATGACGGAATTCGAAGAAGTCGTTGTCTCTCACATCCCGAGAGAAGAGAATGCCGGGCCGACATCCTATCCAAACTCGCAAGCACCAAAGGTCGGGGAGTCAAAGAACGGTCATCCAACGAAGTTTGGCCGAGCCCACGTGCATCATGACTATCTCGTCCGGATCGGATGGAGAAAACCAATCGAAGATTACCCGGAAAGAGGATCATTCCCACGACTCTACCGAAGCGAAAAAGCCGATAAGAGAAGCCGCCATCTACACTATGGTCGATGACCGCCTATACCGGAAAGGAGTACATTGCCCAATGATGCGATGCCTCTCGAGTCCGAATCCGGTATGTACCGACCGAAATACACGAGGGATGCAACGGCCAAAGACATGGGCGGCAAGGCTTTGGCTAGGAAGGCATTCAAGGCTGGATATTATTGGCCCACCATGATGCATGACGCCATGGAGACCGCCAAACGGTGTGACAGAGTTGCCGAAACATGGCGGGATCTTATGGCCGCCGCCACGAGTTAAAAGGGATGCCGGCTCCATGGCCCTTCTATAAATGGGGAATGGATATTCTTGGCCCATTTAAACCGCGCGCCCGGACAGCTCAAATGGCTCATTGTCGCCGTTGACTACTTCACCAAATGGATCGAAGCGGAAGCGTTAACTACGATAACGTCGTCCGGGATTATGAAATTCGTTCGTCACAATATCTTCGCTCGGTTCGGGATACCGCTGAAGTCGTCAGCGACAACGGAACCCGTTTACGGACCAAAGATTCCAGGCCTTAATGTCCAACCTCGACATCAAACAACACTTCTCCTCCGTCGAACATCCGCAGCCTAATGGCTGTGCCGAGTCCGCCAATAAGATCATTCTCGACGGATTGAAGAAACGCATGTTAAAGGCCGACTCAAGTTGGACCGAACAACTCCACGTTGTTCTATGGGGATACAGACGAGTATGCAGACCTCTACCCAGGAAACTCCCTTCCGGGCCGACATATGGATGCGAAGCAATGATTCCGGTAGAAATCGGGCAAAGCCATCGTGGAGGAAGATCGAGTCGGGACAGATGGACCGGCATCAAATGACGACGCCTTTAAAGACAGATTCTGGACTCGATAGATGAGATCCGAGTCACAGCTCATTCATTGGCGGAACTTGCCGCCAAGCAGTTACTCGCGGCCAAATATAATCGCAAGGTTCGGCCACGATCCTTTAACCGGGGTAACCTGGTACTTCGGAGGGCCGATATAGGTAATAAGAACTCCCGAGATGGAAAACTGGCAGCAAACTGGGAGGGACCGTATCGTGTTAAAGAAAAGCTTGACGGGGGGCATATGTTCTCGAAACTTTGGCAAGAAAGCCGGTTAAAAGGACATGGAACGCCGATAAGTTGAAAATCTACTACTGACTAGCCCAAGACCGCGGCTCGGTCATTCCTTACTTTCTTTCATGTTTTTTGCAATTGCTTTCCAACTTTCCCTTGCTTTGCATTTGAATAATTTATGACCATTTGTACGCTCTTTAGAGCTGCTTTATTTAATGAAGGAATACCTCAAAGAGGAGGCGCCAACGTGCACGATTATTTGCTTAAGCTTGAAGCCGAGGCCACCAAGCCCGCAAAAACCCGACTCCGAGGTACCCATACCCGGCCGAAACCAAAAAACATCTAGATGTATGACACCGGCCGTTGTACTCCGACGCGCATAGGTAAGAGCTCGGCGAAAAAGCCATACGTGGCCTTCGCGAAATTGACGCGTCAACGCCAACGCCGCCGGTTTAAGAAGGCGGTCGTCATCCCGACCCCGATCAAGTCAAAATGTCCGATCGAGGTACTAGACACCTCGGTCGACATATGACAACCTCGCCTTAAAACGGTTCCTACCATCGTTCCCGGCTATTTAAGCTAGGATGAGGCAGTGCGGTTAAGTGAACACCCCCTGAGGGTACGACACACAACCCTGTCCCACTCTCCCACACCGCAGTGTTGGTCGAGTACATGACTTGTATATAATGCAGTCAAATAAATTTCAAACAATGGAATTTAAGAAACTGGCAGAAGGGCGGATAAATACATTCCCCATAAGTCATATAAAATTACGGCACAAACGCCGGGAGTCAATAAAATACAAAAGCACAGACGCCCACCAACAATGAAGATTAAAGCTTAACTAGAAGGACGGCCTCGGGAGCATTCTTGGTCGCCTCACTTTCCGATCCGACTCTCCCCTTCCGCACCCGGACGCAGCGGCGGAAGGAGGTCGATACGAAACTAACGTTCCGTCTTCCACAAAGGCACGGAAGTCGTAGCCGTCCAAGTTAAGCTCCGTCTTCGGATTCAAAAGTTGGATCTGCTCCAAGTGCATTCTCGAAGCAATCGCGGGTACCGCTTTAGAAGTTCGTCGGACTCTAAGCGTTCCGCGATACGGCCGAGCCTCCTCGACGGCTTTAACCTTATCAAACAACGAATCACGCTGTTTTTGCGGGGTTTTCACCACATCCATACTTTCGCTCGCGCTTCGGGCCCGAACACACTCGAGGCCGACTTCTCCGCCCCTTCGCGCCTGTTGCATATCGACTCCACCTTAACAAACGCCTCCTTGGCAAAGCATCCCGTTCAGCCGGCAAAGCATCCCGCTCCTCCTCCATAAGGCGCGCTTGGCCTCGGCATCGGCTAAAGCCCTTTTCACGGACGCCGCCCGCGAGCCTTCTCGGTTGGCCTCAACCTCGGCCCCGGACGCCTTCGGTTTTCTGTTCTCATTCGCATCGCCCGGGCGTATTTTTCCCTCACGATCATATAAGCTTGCAGAAACCAACGGACTTACACAGGTACCGCTCTGCGGCGAGCACCTCCTCAACACTAGGAGGGGACAAGGCCCGGCTCTCCATAAACTCCCGAGGGGGGAGAAACGCTACATCCAGCTCCTTGGTCACCCCCTTTTCAAATACAAAACCCCGAGGAAGCAGGGAAGAAGGACGTAAGGGCCCGGCCGAAGGAGGTGGAGGCGGCGGGGCGAAGAAGCCGGGAAGAACCGAGGCGAAGGAACGGCCGCGGCCCCGCAGCTGCACCTTCACCCTCTGGAACGACAACCTGCTTCCCTTTGGAAGTTTCAGGAACGCCCGCCTGAGGGGATCCATCGGGCACGGATGGGGCCGAAGTCTCAACACCGGACACCTTGGCCTTCTTGGCCACAACGGGGGCATCAGCCTCGGGCACGGTAGCCTTGGTAGGGGTAGCCCGCTTCCGAGACCGACCGCTCGAAGAAACCGCGGCCGGATTCACCTTCTTCAAGTAGCCGGGGAAGGGCCTTCATGTCTTGGGCTGAAAAGGACAGGTAAAAAGAAATCAACACTAAGCACAAAATAGGCAGCCAATATACAAAACATGACTAAAGGAATAAAGAGCATGGCAAACAAGGGACTCCTACAATTCGAAGGAATTGGCCTAGATCCCTCCCGGATATGAAAAAGGCTGCACTCGGGATGCCATAATGCTCCACAAAGGCGTCCAATCTTGGGACGTGAGGAACCATCTCGGGTAGGAGGTCCTCTTGAGAGATCCGGGAAGGACGAGGGGCTAGCCTTGTGATGATTCTCCACCCAAGTATAAAGGGAAGCGCCACCCTACATCGGCGGCCTCAACCCCCTTCGTAAACCAAGCCGGCTTACACGGCACGGCGACAACCTTAAAAACGCACTCTTAAACCGCTTAAAAGATTCTCGAGAAAGGCTTCATAAGCTTAGGTCGGGATTAACGCGGAGAGACACTAGCCCTTTTAACTTATCACCTTCCTTAGGTGTGCCGGGGTAAAAGGGCCGAAATAGTAGAAGAAGAGATTGGTCGAACAAGGGATTGGAACCGGATAGGAACGACACAATTGCTCGAAGGCTACTGTAAGCCCACCCGTTCGGATGAAGTTGAGACGGGGCCGGTCTCGAGTGCATCGGGCAAGCATTTGAAAACGGGTGAAAGGAAACCGGACACCAACCCGTGTAAGGTAATCCCGATAAAAATGAAAGAAATTGGGACTGCCCACTTCTCGTTCAACACAAACGGGCTCGTCGGCTTCCGGGCGTAGGACGCACCCTCCCGGGCGGGTAGGTCTAACCGGCAATATCCTCGTCCGACATAATGGACCGGGTCTTCAAGACCTCGTGGGACACCCGGGGATACCTACGACACGGGGCCTCGGGTGGACTAGAAGAATCGATGTCTCGGCCTCGGCCCTTTTCTTTGAAGGCACGGATTTGGAGCCATTAACCTATATGCAACATAAAAGGAAATCAGCGAGTTGGAAATACCGGAAAACAGGATTAGAAGGCAAAACAGACGGCGGACTCGGACGAAAGGGCACGCCGGAAGGGGACCCAAAGGACGCCGATGCCGACAAGATCCAATAATCGAGGTAGCTCGAAGTCTTCGCCACGCGCGATGTGAAATGAACTCTCGCCAAGCGGTCCAACGGGGCCGAGATAATCACTAGGATAAGGGTCCAAACTTGGGGGGATGGACCCTCACAAAAACCGATTGGTTGGGCCATCAAGGCAGGAGCACTAGAACCGATAAAAGAACCTACCCCGGCCCGGAAGGTGAAAAGGTAGGAACGGTGTTTGCCGGAATTTGAACCATGGAAGGTGACAAAGCTCTAGCAGATGTGGGTTGAGGCCCAATTCGCCCGGAAGAACCATTCCCACCTCGACGAAGAGGTGCTAACCTCTCTGTTTCCGGAGCTCGGTCCCAAGAACCCGAAGAAGCTCTCGGGTAACGAGCGCGAAGAAACTCCTCTTCCTCAGGGGTGAGCGTTGTTCTGACTCTAAGGAAAGGTCTATGTCTATCCATCGAAAGAGGAACTAGAACCTAAGGACTACAGACTTCACGTCAAAGGCAAGGAGCATATAGAGCAGAACACAGAAACTAATCTTAAAAGAAAGCTCAGAAGGCCAGGAGAATGGGAAAAACAGAGGAAAAACCGAGATTATCCAAACAAGACGAAGTATGCCGTAAAAGAGTAAAGGCAAGGACGGAAAATACCGAGTAGAAACAAAGAAGATGACTTGAACGAGTGAAATGTAACGAAGAGGATGACTTGAACAACCAAATTGTAGGACAATGGAGTTCTCAAGGGAAAGAAACTCGGAGCAAGTTCACTACAAGATTGTATGCGTGAAATAGTGAAAAACGCAAATATAAAACGAAAACTGCGAAGAAGGAGAGGGAACGCCGGGGGCATTTCGGTCTTTAAACACGGACACGATGGGAAATGCACGACATGATGAAGGAGCATTAAATGCGCACGCTAATCGGCACACGGAACGGCGCGACGTATGCAGACCCTTTCCAATCAGGACACGCCAGGTGTGAAAGACACAAAGATGGCGCCTACGGAAAGAAGACCAAACGGTTTACCCGCGAACAGGGGACTTACAATCTAAATCCGAGGCCGCCTAATGTGCCCCGGTCTGGAACGGCCCAAGGCACCATCCGGGCGACATCACGAGGTAAGCCGCGGCATAAGGAGCCGGGCCGGCCAAAGCATAGGCCCGGACACACGCCGGACAGGGAGTATCACACACCTCGGCCGTCCAACAACATGAACGACCAAGCCAGGGGGCAACTCATTACGGGACCGGCCCAAAAGCCTCCAAGTCCATAGCAAGGCCCAAGCAGAAGGCGTAATCCGCCAATAATGGCAGGAGAGCCAGAAATCCCGGCTAGGCAGGATTCGCCTCAATCATACCAATCCACCGAGATACCCGTCCCATTTAGAAAGTATCTCGGATATCCGCCCCCTTAATGACACGTCACATTAATGGAATATCGTTCAATATCCGCCCATTAATGGCCCCCATTAATGGCGTGCCTCGGATATCGCACTGTACGCCTCTATAAATATAGAAGGCAGGTAACAAGGTGCACACACTCTAAACCTAGACTATTTACCTTCAGTCTCACTGTGCACACACAGCACCCCTTTGTCGTGTACGGTGATCCCACGCTTTCCTGGTTATCTCCCTCATAGATACCCAGGTCTGCCGATACATCCAAGATCAATCTACCAGCCCCTGGCTGGACATCTGTGTTCTACACCAGAACACACCCCATCTTCGTTTCAGGATTTTGCTTTTGGATGATCTTACAAATTTCTTCATGTACCTACACCCTGCAATATGAAAGCAAGTATCAAACAAAATAAACCAGAAATAGGAACCTCTTAGCCTGGGGTAAGTCCACTTTTATCTCAGATTACAATTATTCTTGAAAATTTAAACATGTTCAGGCTTTTTTTTTTCTTTTTTTTTTTTTAATGAATCTTTTAAACATGGCATTGTTATCATTCTTAACTTGTTAATGATACTATTGAATTTGAAATTTAGCAGATAAAAATAATGGACCTTCTAGTTTTCTGGGTTGTTCGTTTTCTTCTATGCTTGTAGGGTGGAGAAGCTGCATTCAAAGAAACAGAGTTAGCATCTTTGTAGCTGGATTATTACACGCACAAGTAAAAACTTTAATTCATCAAATGACAATAATAACTAAGAGAATGACAATTAATTTCATTAAGTGCAGTTAATTCCAGAATAGTTTATAAGGAGTTTATAAAAAGACTATGTCTGTACCGTTTTGGAATTTTCCATTTTCAGATGACCATGATACAAATTTGTCCCTCTATATATTTTGTCAATTCTGTGACATTCCACAGACAGTACAGACATGGTGTTGCACTTAAAATTATTTTTGTACCTCAACCAAATTTTTCAGCTTCTTCCTCATCCTTCTCTGTATATAACCTTTGGTGCTCTGCAGCATAGAGTTAAATGAAGATTTCATAAATATACTGATTTTTAATTAGAACTAACACACATACAGACACACACCATTACCTTAACATGATATCTCACATATGCGTTGAAATTTAGTAGATTCCATAGAATCTTGTCTAGTCTTTTGCCTTCAAGATGGTGTGAGGAGATATCTGATAAATTTTAAAAAGATGAGATCCACATGCATTAGAATCTAAATGACGACTATTGAAAGGGACTTTAGCCACTTAAGCACTAGATTTTAAGGAATTTTACTCAGTGTGAATGCATAAAACGGCTTTGGGAGAGTTACTCTCAATTAGACTCGACCATCTTCAAATATGACCCAATCAGATAGTTATATTTTTTTTTTTTAAAAAAAAATTGAACTGACTAGACAATTCTCTTGTTTCTATAATTTTGAGTCAAAGTTTAAGGATCAAAACATACCAAAAGAGACGAACCCTCCATTGGTACTCAAATCCTCAAATGCTTCTCCTCTTAATTCTGGAGGAGGAATGGCTGACCATGAGCATCTTGGTGCCTTGCTCCATTTGTCTGAGTTTCCAACGTCTATAAGTTCCTGCCATAAATTATGAAGAAACAAGACAAAAGCATAATGATTGACAATTATTACTTCCTGTCCTCAATGTAAGCTCTAATTGAGAGATATTTGTTTTGGTACCAAACACAAGACCCCAAGTTCATTTTATCTTTCAGATTTACACCAGTAATTTTCTTAACATTATCCCTATTGATTTCTCATATTAACAAAGGATTTATTAAACAGTGTAGCCTCTTAGAAAAACCAACACATATTGTTATGAAGAAATTTCCTTAACTTTTGTGAAGTAGTTATCTAATTCCTACATTTCAATAGGAGTAATTATTTAGTTCTTTTCTGTCACAATTCATAGTCTCATTTTGAGCAAATTCTGACTATTTAATTGAACTTGACAATCTAAATTTCTTTTCTTAAAAAAATAATTAACTGACCCGGACCATTCAAATTAACTAAAATGGTCAGATTTCCTTTAAAATGACAGACATTTGTTGCCACAAAATTAAAGGAGAAAAGCTATAGCTATATACATACCTGAAAGAAAGCTGTTGCAATAATCACATCTGTGTTTTCTCTGAAACGAATTGGGAATATTGCTATAATTCTTTGAGGCTGTGTCAAGCATGTAATTAAATAGTCAATATAGATAAGTAATATCAATCATGGCATTGATTATCAGAACTTTGACTTATATTAGAGTATTCAAATACTCCAGAGTTCAAATGATGTATAGCAAATTAAACTTTTTGTTAGAATATTCAAGCGAAATTATACAAACATCCTTCCTTTGTTCAATATCTACAAAAGCTTATTCTGAAAACAAAGCCTATTTTGAAATCTTGAGTGCTGCTTAATTACGTCTCTTATCTCATCAAGGTTTGTTGGTCTCACATAGATGTTTTTTATAATTTCAAATGTTTCAAAAAAAAAAAAAAATCTAGACAGCCTTATGTATTTTCATCCCTGTTTCTTGGAAACTTTGAAAATAAAAAAGAGATCCATGTACTTTTAATGAAATTCAAAGTAGGTTTGCATTAGTTTTGAAAATAGAAGGGAGGCTTGCACAGTAGTTGAAAAACTTTTGGAGTAATTAATTTGTGTAACTTACCCCAAAATATGTCGTCAAATTAAATGGAAAATTAGATAAAAATAACAGTTGTTGCAGGCTAAAATAATGATAAACAGGGTATTTAATTTTGTAATCTGAAAAGGGTAGTAGGATTTTGAAAGTGATTGAAATTATTACCTGCTTGATAAGAAAGAAAGGTTCTCTTGGATGGTACGCAAATTTGATGGGTTTGTAGAAATCAACATTCTGAAGCATTTCTTTCAGCTGACAACTTAGAACTACTGATTGAATTGTTGAAATCTCTCTGATGATTTCAACATGATCTGCAGCAGGAATTGAGCATGATCGATCATCATCTGTTATGTACAAATTTAAATGAAAGGAGATTTTATGGATTATATTTTTGGGGGTTATTTTAGGTGAATCTGTATAATATTATCAGAACTCACATGAGATCTATATGATTTACTTGCAACTCTATTCATTTAAAATTTATAAAGTGTCTACATGATATCAAAACAAATTTTTTTTTCAAAAAAAAAAAAAAAATGTTCATGTACTTTACACAAATGGTAACTTTAAGTAGTTATGGCTTTATGATGTTACCTAATATTAATTTTTAATTAGATTCTTGTGTTTTTTTTTTCTTTTAATTTATAACTTTCTTAATTACAGGTACTAATTCTTTGCTTATAATTTGTTAACTTGCAAGAAGAAACAGTATTAATAATTAATGATGGGACTCTTACCCAAAATACAAATAAATTAATTTTGCATGCAACATGAATCTAAATAAAATTAAAATCAAACATATTACAAATTATATATACACACACACACATATATCACAAGGAGACAATTATCATGAGCAGAATAAATTTTTATTTTTATGTAGATAATAAATACATTTTATTTCATCTTTTTATTCTGTATTTTGTGACAATTTACATGTCATTTAGTCAGTATCAACATAATTTTAATTGACATATTTTGAGTATTGGGACCCAATTAAAAAAGCTACAAAGATCTAATTAAACTAAAAAAGTAAAACTATAAATATTGAAAATAAATATGGCAAACCTTTTGTAGGTGGAGGAATGTGATTGAAGTTAAGGATGAGAGTAAGTTGGTATCCTGCCTTGGGAGGATCAACAATGTGTAAAGCCTCTGGACAAAGCCCTTTTACCTTTTGAATGGTGAAGTTTGAGAGTTGATCTGATTGCAACCCTTGGCAAAGTGAAGGCAGTGAAATTGACAAATATGCTACTTGTGGATTTGATGCATGACACTGAAAATAAAATAGCATCACACAAATCATAGTGAATGTTTTCATAAAAAGTATATAGGAAATTGAATTGTATGTTTATAACATTTGATTGTTTTAGTTCATTTGGAATTTTGTATAAATGTATGGGTTCACATTAATTATTACTTACTCGTATAAATTGAATACATTATATATATAAAGTTTTAAATAATGAATTATAGTGTTTATGATTTATATAAATATTGTGATTTCATAAAAATACTATATTTTATAATTATAGGTTTAAAAAAATTAAAAAAAAATTAAGGAAATTGGTTTAAGGACAACTGTTACAAAAACGAGAAAAATAAATGTTGAAGTCGTATAAAAATTTTTTCTTAGTATAATAATATAATAATACTTTTTATTACCTATTAATTCTTCTTTGCAAAAAAAACTGATTTTCACATGCCTTTAGTTAAAAATATTAAGAGTTTTTTTTTTTTAATTTGTAAAAATAATTTTAAACTATCCAGAATGAAATGTCCTATATAAATGAGAAAAATTATATAAGCATGGTTAATTATATGTTTTATGCGTTGTTGTCTAATTAATTTTTATCCTCCATCTCTGAAAAATGGGAAAAAGACACTAAAATACCATTTAAATTATTAAAACCCCAAAATATCTATTAAATTAGTAAATTTACATATAGCTCATCAAGGATGAATTTGAGATTTTGAAGTTTTGGTGCTTTTACCAAAATGCCTCTTTAATTTTTTAAAAATAGGCAAGGACCTCCTCTAGCACCGAAAGCTCTAGTGACAACTTTAATAAAGAGATTAATTATTTGGATATAGAGATTAACAAATTTAGCTCTCCAAGTTATCATTGTGTATACCCAAATTGCTAATTATTATTATGAAATTGTCAATGCCCGTACTCGACTTGTCAACTTGGCATTACACAACAACAACTCGAGTACAAGCAATGACAACTTCATCATAATTATAATTAGCAACGTGAGTATATATAGTGACAACTTGGGAGTTGAAGTTGTCAATCTCTATACCCAAAAAGTAAATTGCTTTATTCAAATTGTTACTGTAGCTCCGACGAGTGGCAAAGCTTTAGTGGCTAGTGAGGGTTCTTGCCTATTTTTATTTTATTTGAGAGGCATTTTGGTAAAAATGGCCAAACTTTAAAAACTCAGATTCCTCCTCAATCACCTCTTTGTCATTTCCCTTTTTTTCAAGTTCAAATGATATTTTTTGGTCTTTTTCCCTAAAAGTTCAAGGATACAAGCAAAAAAACAGTGATAGAAATTTAGGATTTGTTTATTCTACTAAAGTGTTAGCTGATTGTATTTATTTATTCATGAAATAATTTTAGGTGGGTTGGCTCCTAGGGTTTACCTAGAATTTTATTATTTTACTAAAGTGTTTGTTAATTCAAGGGATGCCTCAAGGTTCAAAAAGCATTGCCAGACATATTTATAAGTAGCCTACAAACAAGATCCTTCTTTATATCAGCTCAGGATTTGAACTCATAACTTTATGGGTTATTACTCAACTCCTACGATTTGCAAGTAACATTTGATGGGGAGAAGAATGTTCTCCCTCTTCATTAAATATCTTTGCCATTAAATCAACTTTCCCAGGTTGAGATTTAATACTATGCAAAAATTATTATTATAACACTAATTTTAATAAAAATCTAACGTGACAAACTATTCGCATCAAATTTTAATGCATAAATTTATTAATTATTTTTTATTAGTTAATATTTAATATCATAATGATCATTTTACGTAATAAATCTTAAATATTGAAACTTAATTTAATGGAGAGAAAATGATGGGGAGGTGAATTGAGACATTTCCAGGTTGTTGTTGGTAGTTAATTGTTCTTATTAAAAGTAAAATCCAACTGGGATGACATAATTGGAGAGCATCGTATCGGATAAAGCATCTATTTGTTTTAAATTTATAAAAAATGACCTCCCTAGTCGCGTCATTGACCAAGTTCAGGATTTTTGGTTCAATTTTTCTTTATCTTTTAGGATATTGGGATGGTCAAAGAATTCATTAATGTGAAGAAAACACCAAAATAATTCAAAATTTATGTCACTAGATGAATAGTAACAAGTGATTATTTTAGTATATTCATAATTGTGGATATTCTTTAACCTTTTAGTATGACTGTTAAAACAATGGATCCCTCATTAAAAATTATTGATTGGAATTACCTAAATTAAAGTATTATTACTCTGCGTACTAAAAAAAAAAGTTACAAAAAAAGGATATTTTTTGTATATGAAAGTTTACCACCAACACATTTTTTAATGGGGAACTTTTCCTTGATTTTCCCATCAACCAACAAAGCCCAACAAAGCCCAAAGTCAGAGAAGGAAAATAATTGAAAATAACATAGAACCCACGCGAAAGGGAAAGTAAATTTTTTGAAACTTAGGGCAATGCTTAGTTGATTTTGTTTCTAAAAATAAGTTGTTGTTTTTTTTTAAACTTGTTCAAAAACGGTTAAAAAGTTTTTTAAAAAAAAAAAACTAAAAAAATAGTTTTTTTTTTCCCTTGAAGCCGCAACCTATCCACCATCAACATCAAGCTGCTGGCAACAACCACGCCACATCATCCCGATAACAAATTGCCGCCATGTCACTTCAAAAACATATTTTAAAAATCAACTATTCAAAAAGATTCTTTTTCTTTTGTTTTCAAATTTTTTTTTTAAAAACAATTTTATAAAACTGTTGCAAAAAAATAAATAAAAAGAAAACAGAATCAAACAAGCCCGAAAATTCCAAATTGGTATTAATTGTAATTCATATAGTTGCTTATGCTACTAGTTTAGCATCATGTTTAAAAATAAAATAAAATAAAATAAAATAATAATTTTACTTTTTTGTCAACATTTTAAAATTTTAACTTGATAATTAATCTTTTTCAACTGTTGTTACCAATATTGTTTCCCAAACAGAAACTATTATACTAAAATTTTAATGAAATTTGAAAGAAATGAAATTTCATTTGCAACTTACCTGAATATGGTATTCCACTGATCCAAATTCATATATGTGATGATCAATCTCCAATGGCTTATCAGCACTGTCAGGCATTCAATATACAAACTAGTTATCATATTTGTATTAGAAATCTAGGCATCACATATTTTCTGACATAGATTCCTTTTTCCTGGTAAAACAATCTCATTTATTATTTTAAATTTAAATGGTGGGAATTTAGTTTTCATGTCACCCAATGGTGTAATTTTAATTTTGAAAAAAGATAGTATATATGCACCTAGGGTCTACCTAATTAATCATTATCATGTCTAGCAAAATAATCAATATGATCAATAAATTTAAAACAAAAATTTTATAGGGAATCACATCACTTACAAACTATAAATGATCTCTAACTCCTATTAATTAGACTTTGTGCAACATTTTTTTTTTTAATGTTCTTAAATTTTCTCCCTATATTTAATTTTGTTTTGTGAAACTTTTAGTTATGAAATCAAAATTTTACCGAGATGGGTACTGATATTTAAAAAATAGTTATTATCTCTTAAAGTATGCAAAATTAAAGTTTTGTCCCCAAAACAGCTTCGGACAGAAGGATAAAAAAGGGGGAAACAATTTTTTTATTATTTTTTTAATCGAGAGGTAAAAGTTTATTCTTAGTTCTTCAATTGTATATAAATTTTTTTTGAGAAAATGAAAGAAAATATAAAATCCCAAATCAAGTTTGTTATAAAGAATTGATATTAGTAATTACAAGACTTGATAAGCAATTCAAAACTTATTTTATGAGAAATAGTTGATTTAGAATTTTGCAATTTCAAAGTTTTTTTCCCTATCATTTCTCAAATTTTTTGGTTTCTTAATTTTATAAAATGTCTTTTTAATAGTTTTATTACCATAAAACCATTATTTTTGTTGACAAACAAGTGTTAACATTGGATTGTTGACACAAAACATTGACAAAATTTGACATATTAAGTTTAATTTTTTTAAATAGTAATGATTGGCACAACAAATAATCATTTAAGACTAATGTTAGCTACCATTAATGAACCGAAAGATAATTTATAAAATTAAGGGATGAAATTAAAAATTTCAGAGAAACTAAATGTACACTTTTTCGTGAAGAAAAAAGAAAAAACTAGAATTGAAGTAGTAAAAGAACAAATTGGAGTTAATTACATACCAATAGAGTTTAAGGAGAATTTCTGTGAGAGTAGGAGAAGCTCTATCTATGAACGCCATGGATCTCTGGTTCTCTTATCTTCTCAATGTTATTGAAATATATGACAATGTGTGTTGATGAGAAAGAAGCAAAGTGAACTGAAATAGCCTCTCAAAGTGTGGTTGGTTGGAGGTATATATAATAAATCAATTCATCACTTTGAGTAAAACCAAAGTTCAACGTAGCAATCATGTTTGGTAACCTTTCAAGTAACTCCACATACACTACTAATTCCCACTATCAACTAACACACATACTCTTTTGGTTTTTCTTTCCTTTTCATTGTTTGTTTCTTTGTTTCTTTCATGACTTCTGTCTCAATCATTATCTCAATCGAACTGCTTTATAGTTTGTTTTCACACACACAAAACTCATCTGCACACAACTTGGCTACAACTTAGTAATAGTAAGTTGATTAAACATTACGTTTACAATATTTCTGATAGTGAAAATGGAAATTACGTGTGTAGCAATGAAAATTGCCTAAACTAACTTGACCACAAGTCTACAACTTAATTTTACAGAAGTGAGATATCCTAAATTTATAGTATAGTATTACTACTCTTAATTTTTCATTCAATTAGAAATTAAATATACTTTATAATTTATTTTTAAATCTTTATTTTATATGCTTCTTCTTTTAAAATAAAAAACCCACTGTGCTATTATTGGTTTTCAGCATCTTAGTAGATCTCATTGCCTAAAAATATTTCTGAAAAATGATTACATAAATTAAACAGTAAAATAATTAAATTGTATTTTTATGATGAATAAATCACAAAGCTTAAATAAGTCATTATACCTAATATAAATACATAAACTTGTTCAAACTTTTTGGGTAATTCAAGGTAGCTTGCCCATTTACAATTCGCCATCAAATCACTACTACAGAAAAAGGTTACTTTTCGCATCATAATTATCAGTTATTCGTTTAAACATAAAAACATGAAGTTTCATGAGGCATAGGTTGACTAAGGGCTTATTTCACTACTTCATAATGTTATATATGTAACACTTAATAAATAATGGTTAGAGCGAATACGCGTTACACATGTCGAGGTGGAATTCAAGCAAGAAGATACAACCTTAATTATTAACGGTTAAATTTACAATCTGTCATGTATTGAGAGGTAGAATTAGTGAAAATAAAAACATAATGGTTGTAATTATTAACCGTCATATATTGACTAACAAAAGGGATGGTTCTCTCAAAACAATCTTCATGTGATACTTCCAAACGATTTTATCAAGTTCTTACATTACCCTAGATTACCTAAATTGTTAAATGTAAGATTGCGTAAACAAGTACTTTACACTACCACAAAAAGCATGATACATGACGGTTATTATCGGCCATAAATCATGGTTTTGAACCATTTTATATATAGGTGCTATATATGCTCAGCGTAGATAAATAATAGTTCTAAAAAGTTATTTATTTTGGACCTATTATAATGGTTCTGATATAACACCCGTTATATATTGAGGCTTAGTAATATACACATTGTTGTGATAATAATTAATGGGGACATGTGAACAATTGTCACTTACATGATACATAACGGTCTCATTTTGGCAACTAGAATTTATTCAGTAACATATATAATTGATCTTATGTAAGAACCGTGAGTTTTGATAGAAATAAATAATGGTCTTGCATAGACAACCATCATGTATTTAGTAAATACATAATGGTTTCTAAATAAGAATCATGAATTGTTATAATATATAACATTTATTATATAATAACCATGATGTATGGAAGTGAGACTCTTCAAGTGAGAAATTTTAAGCTAGTTGGACTCGTCTATATATAATAGAACAGTATCTCCAACATCGAGTGGCTATGCAATTTGGGATGGATCAAGATATTCCAGGCTTTTTGAGAAGAATCAATGACAACTGTTTACATATATATGTGATAATATAACTATTCACCATATAATTATATCTCTACATAGGAATTAACCCTTGAAAGCTAAGGCTAGGGAATAAAAATGAATGAATATCCATTTTGAAAAGGAGGCAGGGCATGTAAAGCCTTGAGTAAAGTAAGGGGTATGCAAACCCTTGAGCTGCTCAATGGCACCTACTACAATGATAAACCTTCTTGTGTTGGAACTAAGATTCCCATCTTTTTCTTTTTGGTCTACCGGTCGCCCTTGTAGTAATTGGAGGCTCCAAGAAAGTCTCTGTTAGCATTTGTGTCACCGTCAGTGCATCAACACGTGGACAATCATGTGTTGCAATTGGCCGCATGCTATGTGCATAAATTTTCTCTTGTGCTAAAAGTGTAAAGCAGTCATCTACGAATGTGTACACATTACCATTAAGTACCTTAATTGCTGAACATGCATGTGGTCAAGGTATTCCACTCATTTGCCATGCTAAACAAGAGCATTCTTTTGCAACCACATCAACTTTCACATAAATTAAGGCATCATCGCGTCTAGTTTCAACCAAAAACTAGTTCTCCCCATTATATGTAGTATGCATATTTTCTGCAAAGTTCACATGTTGCAACAATTTTTTCCCCCTATATTAGGTCCTACACCATTTTTCCAATTCACCAAAGCCATCTTGCTTGCAAGCAACTTTTCCCTATGCTCATGTATTAACATTGACACGATGTGCTTCCGCTCTTCACCATCCATGCTTTGAACGATTCAGCAATGTTAGTAGTTATGTTATCCCACCTTTTGAACGGAAACTTGCTTAGAGCCCATCGATCAATGTCCCCATGAGTCTCAACCCATTGTGCCAATTGTGGATTGAATGATTTTAATTTTCCCATCGCAACAGTGAAGTCCTCAACCAGCCTTGCGTTTGCAATTCCATCGAGGAGGTACAATGCAGTATCCTTGCTATTCCTAGAGGTACGTGTCACCCTCTATTGATTTTGAGGAACTTTGCACTATAATTTTCCTTAACATGCCTGTAACAAAATGCATGTCTCTCGGTGCCAAATATATCCTTTACAGCACCAATAATGGAATTATTCCGATCAGACACAATTGTTATCATCATTGATCTTGAAATTTGTTTTACATTATTTAGAAACCAACCCCAATCATCATAGGTCTCACCGCTAATAATGCCATATGCTAAGGGAAACATTTGGTTGACTGCATCATACGCACAAGCTAACAACATTGTTCCCCTATAAGGGCCACTAAGATGACATCCATCTATATAAAGTATTGGTCGACAACAATCTACAAAACCTTTAATAGAGCAAACATATGCAATAAATAACCTCTGAAATCTGTCATCGGGTGACCCTTCCCATTTTGCAACTGTGTCGGGATCACTCTCTGAGTCTGCGACACATCCAAGGAATAACCTTGTAAGAATCCTCTACTCGTCTGTGTAATTGCCTCACCCTCTTTCTTTTGCCCTAATGCTTGACGATAGTTCAGGCATACCCCATACTTGATATACAAGTTAGTTCGAATTTCATTAGCTATCTTGTCAATATTACATCTCAAACCATCAATTACAATCGATGAGGTCAAGCTACACTTGGGTGGATGAGATACAATAAGGCAATCCTGTGCATGGTGTATGTGTTCACTTCTATATGCTCTAATGATTAGGAACTCAGTATCTTGATGTTCTCCCGCTGAATATGCACCCATGTACTAGGGACAACCATCGACCTTGCACTTCACTATTATCTTCTTTGGCTTGTTCTTCACAAATTTGTAGGAAAACTTGTGTGCAATGTTGTATTTGTACAACATTTCATGGAGGGTCACAACATTTGCAAAAATCTGTTCGGCCCACATGATCAAATCCTTCCATTTAGAATGATTCATTTCAGGTTTGGTTAATGGCACACTTTGTGAACAACACAACAATGATAGCAACTCTTGAGTTTGATTGAACATTTGAGGGAGACATAGACAACCCACCTACACCTCCAAAACTTGATCACTCATGCGACAAACAACAAGTATTAGTGCAAGTAATGAGAACCAAGTAATGACAATTTATATACGAACAAATTACATTTCTTAACACAACAAGACTTACACTTCTTCTTCTTCCATTTGAACATTCATTCGTTGTGGTCTATTGTCATTATTCCTATTTTCTTCAATGTACACATAACCGTATTCTTCATTATAGCTTATTAAATGTTCTACCCCTTCATCATCTACAAGATCAACAAATCTAGATGTATCCATGCTAAGTTTGAACTTCACGCAAATTTCAGTATTTTCTTTCCCAATTAAAGACGCTATGATTCTTTGCAACTCCTCATATGTTGTTCCTTCCTTGGTTGATCGTGTTCTAACCATTTGACCAACATAATCACTTTCTTGTCCTCCCTCATGTACAAAGTTACCCCCGACATGGAAGAAACATAATAGGCTCTTCCCTAAAGTAGTAGCCATCTTTAATTATGATTTTCAACATAAAGTTAGTATTAACAACTAGAATAGCCACATTAACAACTAAAACTGTAGGTATTAACAACAATCTCATTTCAGCATTTTCACATTCAATCATTCCCCCAAACAAACAGACCTCCATTTGTTTCCATGCCCAAAAACAAAGCAAACTACTACGTTTTAACATTCAGCTCGTATTGACAACTATATCAGTCATATTAACAACTAAAACAATATGTATTAACAACTATATTAGTTATATTAACAACTAAAACAGTATGTATTAACAAGTATCCCATTTCAGCGTTTTTGAACCAAATGTAGCTTCATCCCATTCACCCATTCCCACTTAAAAACACACCTTTCCCTCTTTTTTCATGCCAAAAAACAGAGCAATATTTTTTCCACCCTACCCTCCAATGATTAAAGACCAACTAGAATGGTGATAATGATATCTTGAGCAAAATTGTAGTATTTCTTACCTATTTCCCAGCTGATCGTAACATAAATTTGGCCAAGCTCTACAGCTACCCAACCTTCTAAATGAAAAAAACGTTCAGGAACAACAAATTTAAACCCACTGAGTTTAGCCTATAACATAGTGGATGATTGGGAATATAAACATTCTCTCCCTCGCTGAGTTGAGCAAATATAAAGGTTCAGGAAAAACCGTGTGTGCCTTGCATTCTCTCCCTCGCGTTCGCGTTGTACGTTCGTTTCTTCTCTTCCTTGTGTAGGCGCCAAAGCAGATATATCATCTGTTTACTTTTTAATCTAGACTTCCTTTTTGCTTTTTTAATCAGGGGTATTAATGTCCCTTCCTTTTTTAACTTCATACCCATCAGGGTCCTGGGGCCTTTTCTGGGATTTGAATAATGTTTGGGCCTTTTTTGGGTTTTTGTTGGTTATTTGGGGCCCCATGTGGATTTTCCCATATAAAAACTTGAGCTAATATCAAAACCTGATTCAACAAACCTAATTTCAACCTACAGTTGAGTCATTAAGATTTAGTAAAGTGAGATGCTCAACAATAAAAAATTTATCATTTTACTCATTGCTTTTTCCATGTTGTCTGCTTTCTCTGGTGTTTATATATATATATATATATATATTATAATCTTCAAACCAAAAACCATCATTATATTAGATATCATAATCCCGACCGGTGACTTTGAGCATTAACTAGTTAGTGAGCTCTTTTTATATGAAAAATAAAAAGAAACTAAAAACATTAACTGAAAAGAAAAAAAAAAGAAAGCTTACATGAGGAAGAATCAAAAGAGGAAGGAGCTGAGAGTGAATACTCATGGTAGTGGTGGATGACAAGAAGACCGTCATGCTAGAACAAAACTTATGGAAAAAATAGTATGAAATAGAGTTTAAAAAGTTGCATCAAATGAATATTTTTTTAATAATCATGCCTCTTTATATTTGATATTTTTCAAAATGCCGCTTTTTTTAGTAAAGAATACTTAATGGTTCTTAGTGAAGATTCATAACATAATGTAAAATATATATATATATTTCAAAATCCCATCTTCTTATATTTGATATTTTTTTTAATAATCCAACATTTTTTTGGTAATATTTTAGAATACTTAATGGTTCTTAGTAAAAAAACATAACGTCTTGTTAAAATACTTAATGATTTTTAGTGAAGTACCGTAATGTGTTGTTAAATAAGTTTTTTTTTTCACATCCAACTTTCTTATATTTAATATTTTTCAGATTTTCACCTTTATTTATAATAAAGAACATTTAATTCTTTGTAAGAAACCGTAATGTATTGTCAATTTTTATTTTTTCATGTTTCTGCCTCCTTTTATATATATATATATATAAATTGTTACACCCCTACCGGCCTCGCCCTCTCGGGTAGCGGATGGAGAGATCCCTTACTTAATTGTTACCTTACCTTTAATTCCTGAACAACTCAACGTAAATCACCTGTATCTTTTGAATGGTCTGGAGTTCAAAATTGAACCATAGAGTAACTATTAAACTCATATACAATATGCAGTGCATGTATGCATCCATAACAAAGAAATCACAATCATAATGGTAAACATACCACATGCATTCAGAACTACAATAACACGTAGTAACATATAAACAACATAGCACATATGCACATGTTCACTGCGGAAGGACTCAGTCCTCATAACTGTTGGACCGCCTAATAAGGCAAGCCCTGGATCCTCAGCGCTAGTAAAACACAATAGCCACAATAGCCAGGGCCTCAAATCCTAACCACCCTAAATGCATCTCAGGCTCGGTAGCAATCTATGGACACACAATCCATTAGGCCCTATAGTAGTGACCCAAGGACACAGTCCACTAGGCCCTACAACCCTACGCATGTCCTTCTCATGAGACACGTTCCTCAATCATGGCATACAAACATACAATAGTAACATAAAGTATGTGAGTAAACAGTCACTACCTAACGACTGTTCAGAAATCAATAAAATTTCCCGGTGCTTGTAAAATTTCTCCATACACATGTCGACCCTAAATAACACAAATATATCTCACTTTAATCGCTTTTATAAACTATCCTCTAAAAATCATGAAATTCGCCCTATATTCAGAAATTTCAAAAATTGTACACCAACTTCAAAAATTCATAACTAATCAAGAAAAATCCGATTGATGCGTTTCTAGCGGCCACTGAACCCTTATTATGTCTAGCTTATGTTAAAAATACTTCTAAAGGCCTTAAGGGTTCATATACATTTTCTATACCAAATTTGTACTCGCTGGATAGAGAAGAATTCCAATCTTTTGGGCTGTTTTCAAAAATTTATTTCTCACGGTAGGAATCTTGAAAAGTTAGAAAATATTATATCTATGTCCATTGTAAGCATGTAAAATGTCATAGCTATCAGACTTTATTTATGATTTTAAAACAATTTATGAAGCACAGCTATCTAGGATTTCCAGAAACTGGCAGATTGCTTAACTCTTGTAGTTTAGGGTTTTGAGTTCGTAAATCATGACCCTAAGTCATTCTCATACAAAATTTTATTTTAAACTTAAGGCAACACCAAAAACATCAAAATTACACCATAACCTCATATTTGAACCAGCTGACCAGAAATCACCAAAGTCTAAACTACCAACTCACAAAAGCTAGCTTTGCACCTACTTGATCTTATACTTAGTTCAACTTGATTTTCTCCTTCTTTGGCTCTTGAATTGTGTTGACCTTGACCTTGGAGATATATGGAACAATTGTTCAAGAGGAACCTAAAAGGTGTCCAGACGCAAAGAAGAAGATGGAAGGCTAGCTTAAACACTTATGAATCCAACTTACCTTGATTCTTCAAGGTGTGTGCTCTTTCTCATTCCTTATGGATAAGCTCTTCTTCACTCTTTTCCTTTCTCTTGAACATAGTTTGGGTAGCCATGGTGAAGGTCAGATAGGTCTTTAATAAATTCCATGGATTATGTGAAATATCCAATGCATGCTATTATCCAATGGTCCTTAACATGCATTAGGGTTTTGGACTTATTTTCCAAGTAATTCTAGATTTTCCCTTAGCTGATGACATGTGGTGCAAATCTGATCCATATGGGCAGATTTTCATTTATTCCATATCCTTCATGTGTCCTTTATTTGTCCTTTGGTACTTAATTCCAATTACAATTTAGTTGGCTTCTTCTTTAAGCTTTTGACTTTTCACCACCCTTCATTAATGCATGGCTTAATTTGCAAGTAAATTTAACTTCCTCCTTGTCCTTCATGTGGCACCATTTATGAGCTGAAGGGATGTCTGATTTTTATTTCATTTTACCTCATAAAGAAGCCTCTAATTGATCCTTGTTGGTTCCTTTTCATTGGTCAATGTTTCCCCAAGTCTTTGACCTTGTGTTTGGGGTTTTACGTGTGTTTTGATTAGCTCATTTTTCCCCTTAGTGTAGCTGCACATTTTTTTTTGTGGCTTGTAGGGCAAGATTGTTTGACTTTTGTTACCTCATGATTTCCCTTGTACTTGCCTACTCAAAGTCAACCTTGAAGCCTTAAGTTGCCATGTGTCCTTCTAGAGTTTAATTGCTTTGACTTTTTAACATGTGGTTTTGCATTGATCTCTCATTCTTTCTCTCTTATGGCTGGCGCATGTTGGGCTTCTTGGGGAAGGAATTTGTGTCTTCAACTCTCTCTCAAGTTACTTGTTCTCCAAGAAATGTAATGGCTTGCACAAGAAGCTCCCTACTCCTTGCATTTTCCCTTGGCTTCTTAGATACTCTATTTCCTCCTTTATTTCTCAAGAAAACCTATGGCTTATCCTACACTCTTCTTTAATCTTTTGGCTTCTTCCATAAGATTCTTGATTGTCTTACTATGAAAGCCTCTTGAATCTATTATGAATCAATCTTCTTGAGCAAGCTTCTTGATTATCTTCCCATGTAAGCTTCTTGACTTATTCATGTGAAAAGCTTCTTGTATACTCTTCCCTTCTTATTTCTTCAAAAAAAAAAAAAAAACGCAAGAAACCCTTATCAATCCAGGAAATGTCATGTGCATATTTATTTTAGCACATTTTTACTCAGTTAATTGTCCCATACCTTAGGGTAGAGCTAAATGTCAATTTTACCAACTGATTAACATCGGATAAGTGTTTTTGTGCCATTCTATACTGTCACTTTAATTTCTATGACCCCCGAGCTCTTGGTCAAAATACTCATGCAAAAGGGAGTGGAAAATGTCTTAGAATATGTCAAGAAGGCACTTAAAAATCCCCCAAATCAAATGACTAGAGTGCCCTTACAAAATATCCTCTTAACTTGGCTTATTTTGCAAGTTTTGTTGGCTTTTCTCTCTCCCCTTTGCTTTACACGAATTTGGGGCTTATTAAAGAAGCTTTTGAGTCATCTTTTCATATTAATTGCATGCACATGTGTCCCTCAGAGAAATTGACCAAAATGCCTTCAAAATATTTCCTTTAGCATAGCTTCGTCCACAAGCTTTTTGACTTTCTCTTCATAGCTTCTTTCACAAGCTTTTTGACTTCATAAAGATTCCCTACAATGTTTCCAAAATTTAATATCACCCTTCCTAAACTTGGTCTAGTTGTCTGCCTGATACAAGCTTATTCTCAAGTATCTAAGCCCAACATTTAGGATAACAAACACACACACACACGCACGCACACGCGCGCGCACACACACACACACACACATATGTATGATATCTTTCAATTTCTCACTTTTATTTATATTATAGAATACTTAACGATTCTTTTTTAAGGACTATAATGTATTGTCTGTAAGAACTGGCTAAACCCAAGAGGGGTGAATTGGGTAAATGATAAAAACTTATCAGCTTTGAAAATCTTTTCGCATTTTCGTAAATGCAGTATGTATGATAGTAATGAGATGTAAACCAACAATCAGTCATTTAAATGATTATGTTGGAAATATAGGAGATAAGGGAAGAGAATATGCAAACTGATATTTATCCTGGTTCGGTCCAATCCTTGACCTACATCTAGTCCCCAAGATCCACTTGAGATTTTCAATCTACTATCTTCTTGTTTAATCTGGGCACAAGAGAAAAGCCTCTACAATCCCACGAGTTGACTCAGGCACTTGTGAAGTCGATCCTCTTATTGAGATACTCCCCCTTACACACTTTAAGAGTACAATCGGTTTCCCCTCAAGATCACCTAATCTTGGGTAACTCTCAGATAAAATGATTAACAATCAATCTTCTTTTTCAGAAGTAAATAAGATAAACAATTGAAGTACATTACAAAATAAGCTCACTTTCTAAGGTAAATTATATGATCATTGAGATAATGGAGTGCAAGTGATATAGACGTTAGAGTATTGGCATTTTTACAATGAAGCTGTAATATAGTATCTCAACATCTATTTTGAATGTTTCTCTTTTTATAGTTAATGAAGAGCATTCGATCGTTGAACAATTCTTCTAGTTTAGAATATGACCGTTGGATATCTGTTGGAAGTAGCTGTTGAAGCTTTGTTACTCTTTGGCGTTGAGCTCTAATCCAACTTTAATCATAGAATATTTGACGTTGGCTTTGTTAATGCTTTGTCTTGAGTGTTGTATTAGTGACCGTTGTAAAGATTCAAGCTTTTCGTTAGAATGTTCAAACTATCCGTTAGACTCAGAAGCTTTCCATATAGGCTTTTTTGTTGTTGCAGCATTTAATGTTCTGACACAAATATGACATTTTGGGATTTGCAAGTAATCCTTCATTTTGATCATCTGAAACTCACTAATAACATGTTTAGTAGCATTGAGAATAATAATGAGTAATGATAAGAAGATCTAAAATCACAATCAATCATTTAAGTTTTACAATATGGTGATTTACTGAGGCACAAATGGAACACTCGATTTTTCATTAACGACTCGAGTTAATGACTTGAGTTGGTCTTCCAACACTCGAGTGAGGAAGATTTTCTTCTAAAATGAAGCTTGTTTGAAACAGAAGTTAAATTGAGAAGACCATTTTGTAAAGCATAACTCGAGTCTAAAAAATACTGACTTGAGTGAATAACTTGAATCAAGTCTTCACAACTCAAGTTGTGAAGATTTGTTCACATACTGAAGACTACGAGATATATTGAAACATGAGTTTGAACAAAGGACACTCGAGTTCAAAATTGTTGACTCTAATGCATGACTCGAGTGCAAAAGATCATAACTTGAGTTTTAAAGATTTGTTCTTTTGAAAATGAAAAATGAGTTATGTTGATGAGAGAAGTAAACTCGAGTCTTGAAATGTTAACTCCAACGAGTGACTATGAGTTTTGTGTGAGGGACTGGGTTGTTACCTTTGTTGTTCCAGAATAAGAGTATTAGCTAGCATTCTCTGTGAGTGATCTCCAAAACAAAGCTCAACTTCCCGAACCAAATGTAGTGTCTTTCAAAACGTAAGAATATTATCAGCAGAAGGGTCAATTTCGCGTGAGTGTAGTGTCTTTGATATACCTCCAAATTTAGAAAACCAAATAGCCCTTCAAGTCTCATTTCTAATGCAAAAAGAATCAGCTCCAAACCCATTGTATGTAGTGCGTTATGATCCGATGAATGAAGGCTATTTTTGACCAGTGTTTCTGCAACATTCTGAACTAATTGTCAACTTCAAAAATTTATATCTCATCAATTTGATCTTTTTTTTTTTCTGTGCTATTATTTTTTTTGGAAAGGTATTTGAGTGTATTTTCATATGCCACCAGTTTCAGCTCATTTGGATTTGTAGTTTGTGAGATACACCTAAAATACCGAAGACAGGTCTGCTCTGTGGCGTGAATTTCAGTTCCAACTTCTAAAATTCATAGCTCTCTCATCTGAACCCCATTGGGCTTGAATTTGGTGTCAAAATGACGCACGCATTGGAAGTCTAGTTTCATAAAAAATTAGTTTCACCTCAATCGATCTCTGGTTTGGGAGATATCATCGAATAACCATACCTTGCTCAAGTGAAATGCTGAACAGGCATGAACAAAGGTGTTGAAAACACTACAAACTCGAGTTATTGGTGGACAACTCAAGTTACCAAATCGAGTTGTGAATTTTGCACTTACGTTGGCTTGTATCTAAGGAGCAAATCACTGTAGTAAAGTAGTAAACTCGACTTTTGAGGTCTGCACTCAAGTTTGCTCATCATGAAGCTTATTTTAACTCTGAATTGAGCTATTCTAATTTGCATTTGATCATAGAAACTTGAATATTAATATTCTCTTTATATTTGGAAAGATCCTTTGTAAGTATCCTTGCTTGATCATTTTTCACAATTCAACTTGGATTAATCATTTGCAAGTTTCTCTTTCTTTCTTCTCTTCTCTTGATCATTCTCCACAACTCAATTTAGACTAATCTAAATTAAATATAGTAGTTAGTCAATGTATATGATACAAAATTTTTGCTATTGATATTGATATATATATTTGACATAATCAAAACTAAGCATATCCAATATTGTCAAATTATATTTTTTAGGATCCTGTTTCCTTACATATGATATCTTTCAGAATCCCACCTTTATTTATATTAAATAATACTTAAAGGGAAATGGACAACACAAACACACAGCTAGCCTTTTCAGGGCAAGCCAGGGTAAGGATTTAATAATACTTTTAACGATGATTTATCACTCTTGAGGGGGATTCTTCAGTTTTGGGGTCATGGAGAAATGTTGTGGAGGCGCTATTTATGTAGATGATAGATGATGGAAGATGGATATGTGGATTCATGTGTAAACTCACAACAGTTCCCTAGCAATAGCAGAAATCATTGTGGTCATCCAAGGTCTTTAGATAAATTGGAATAAAGGTTACAAAAATGTTGTTGTATTATCGAATTTTGTTGAATATGTTGATGTTTTAACTCTGGGTTGTGATCATTCTCACACCTTTAAGAACATTATAGTTGATGCTAAAGTTGGGAATTAGGGTCGGCCTGTGAAGGGCCTAAGAGGGCTGGCCCTCCAAAGCTAGGAGTAAGAGAAACATCTATTTTTCAAAGCCCGACCCGATAGCATCAGGGCCAGGGATGGCCCTTTAGGACCTGAAAGTTACTATTCCAAATTTTAACTATTTTTCCTCCATTTTTTCAAAGAAATATAATATGATATTGCGGGTCTTTTCTTTGTTTTTATTTTTGTTGTATCGAGGATATTTTTATTTAAATAATATTATATTCAAGTATTTTTTTTATCATTTTGATTAATTACACAAAAAAAATAGAAAATGAGAAAGGATTAAAGGCATGCATAAATTAACTAGCTTTGCTTATCCTCCTACACTTTTCTTATCAAATTAGGAACAAAATTGATTCATTTATTTATTTGTAGAAATTGTCTTGAGCCTCATATACAAGTCGGATTGATTGGGCCAGATAATAAACAAAAAGACGATGGGTATGTTTGTATGTTGAGGTAATCTCAAAGATTAAAAATAGTAATCTCAAAGATTAAAAATAAGGAAAAAAATAGAAATTGAAAAAGATCTCATTCGACATTTCAACTTTAGCAAGCCGTATAATGTAAGGTATGGACAAAAATGTAATTGGGTCAAGATGGAATTGACAACAATATAACTAAGTGGTAGGTGTTATTTTCAGCTCCATATACACAAGACGTTAATCGTTGAATGGTCATTTTAACATGGACACTGTAAACAATATTTACGATTCTTTCAAGAAATTTTAGTTGTTCGGCCTTATATATATATTAAGCTTATTAGTCTCCTATCTTAATTAAAGTCAGGAATGTTTTCATGAATCTAATTGAAAAAACTCAGTATTTTCTATTATTTTATTGTTTTCTATTATCTCAATTATAATATACTGAAATATAAGTACTTTCACTTGTCATCATTTTTATATGAATTTATTTATTTTCTTGTGCTACAGTTAAAAGGGCCGGCCCGTTTAAGCCCGGACCTCCAGGGACCGGTCTCCCGCAGGCCAATTTCAAAAATCTTGTTCGTTTTTCAAGCTTGGCCCTTGACGGTCCGGGCTTAAACGGGCCGGTCCATCATTTCCGGCTCTAGTTGATGCTAGGTTGTGGTTATCAAAAAACTGGCAAGTTTTAATTAGTTATATTTATAGGGAAAAAATAGTTTAATGAATCATTTGGTTAAGCTAGTTCATAATATCGTAGGAAACTTTTGTCTCCTTCATCACCCACCACCTTCATACTAGGAGGCGATAGTTGGTGAATGATAGTAGGTTGTAGTTTTCCATGTTGTAGAAGCTCTTTTGAGTTATTAATGGATTCCAATTTTCATTAAAAAAATAAATAATACTTAACGGTTATTTATAAAGAACCATAATGTAATGTGAGATGATTTTTTTCTTTGTTAAGTATTCTTGAAGAATATATAATGGTTCATTGTAAGGAACTATCAAATATTATCAAATAGTTTTTTTGTCAAAATCTTGTCTTATAAATGATGGTTGTTTCAAAAAACCGTCATTTGTCACTAAATACATGATTGTTAATAATTACAACTGTTACACGTATGTTTCCGGAATTCCTCCTTTCAATACATGATGGTGCACATATTTAATCGTTAGGTTTTAGCCTTATATATTCTGGCGCGACCTCTGCCATGACACATATAACGTTTATTCTGTAACTGTTACTCCCTCGATCCTAATTATAGGACATATTAACCTATTTTGGGGAGATTAAGGAGATGAGTTAAATTAGTTAATTTTACTCATTTTCCTAAAATGCCCTCATATAAATTTAAAATAACACAAGTAAAAGTGAATCAACAGCCTCTGCCACATTCCTCTCCGACCTAGAATTTTCTTTTCCACATGCTTTCTAATTGAAATAATGGTTTTGCTATATATACATATGGGTGTGTGTATATATATGTATGCATATAGATATATATACATATATCTACACACATATATATGTATATATACACAGACATGCTTACACACACACATATGTATATATATACATATGTGTGTGTGTGTGTGTTTATATATGTACACACACATAGACACAGATATACATATATGTACACACACACACGCGCGCATATATCTCTGTGTGTGTATATATATGTATGTATATGTGTGTGTCTATATATATATATATTGGCAAATTAACTGTAGTTTCCTAAGTCCCACATCGGTGGGATCTTGAGGGAAGGAGGAGGTGGGAGGCTATAAATAAAGCCTCCCCCTTTCCTTTCCAATCACAAAAAAGACAAAAAACAACTTCCTTCTTCCTCTCTTTCTACAAGTTATTTCTTGAGTATATTTTGTGAGGAGTTCTATTAATTCAAGAGAGGGATACGATTGTTCTCTCCTTATAATTAAAGAGAGGTTGTAATTTTAAAATTTCTCATAGTATAGTAGATATCTGTGTGCCATTTATTAATATCAATTTTCTTTACTTGTTGTTATTGTTCTGTCTAATGGGATCCTAAAATCCCAACAAGTGGTATTAGAGCTAGGTGATGTCGGTGATATAAGGAGGTGTTGTTCGTTGTGGACGTGCTGTTCAGTGTTGAGGTGCTGTTCACATATACGGAGGTACTGTTAGACATATTTTTCTTTAAGGTATCTTTCTAGTAAAGTATATTGGGTGATTAAGTGCATGTCTAAGAAAGTTTTGTAACAAATACTATAAAAGGTATAAGGAGACGGGATTTTAAGTGGAACCATTTGTGACCCCTCTAGTCTTTCCTAGAAACTTTCCAGGTGTACTATAATCAAACCAAATACTGGTTGAAGGAGCCTGAGTTTGAGTGAAACAGTGGGAGCTATCCTGAAGCAGAAGCAGTTCGTGATAGAATCATGACAACAAAGGTAAGTGGTTATAGTTTCTTTTCCTACTATTAGAGAAGACTAAGGATCAAGACTAAGGTAAGTGGTTATAGTTTCTTTTCCTACTCTCTTCTATCTTCTTCAATAGCCAAGATCTTAATAAACAACTCTCTTTTCTTATTTGGAGAAGCCTAGGCTGAATAGATCTTAGAGCACAAAGAGGACAAAGGTTCAAGAACAAGTAAGCTTCAACTCTAACTTCCTTATAATTTCAAGGTTGTTGAGATTGAAAATGGTTATTTCCTTGAGTGTTTCTTTATGAAATAGTTCTGTTTAGTTAAGGAAGAAAATGAAGATAGGACTGAATTTAATACTCATGGCCTAGAAAGATAGATCAAGCATGATTTATAAGGAATATGTTGTTAAAATAAAAACTTGGTATGTTGCTTGTTCATCATGATTTTCGGCTAGCTGTTTGAACCTGAGGATATGATTTGATTTTGAAGATTTTGATGATTTTAAAGTGTTTAGAATGAGATTTTGTATGAGGATGAACTTAGATCATGATCTTGGAAGCAAAGAGGAAAGCTTTCAAAACTTTGGAAAACTGTTTTGTGAAAACCTTGTGGAATCAGTTGATTTGTGCAAGGGTTTTGACATAGTAAATAAGCTCCTAAAATTTTGAAACTTTCCAGAAATAAATAATACATTCAAGGTTTAATTTTATAGGTAATTTGTAATTTTTGGAGTTTTGTACTAAGGGAAACGAATTTTTGAAAACTGACCCTTAAATTGGAAAACAATTTTGACCATGTTGGAATATTTAATTCAGCAATTAATATTCCGTTATTTCTATTTATGACCCACATTATTGCTAGTTTTGTAACCGTCCATTAATACGTAACGGCTCAATTAATACGCAATAAGTGCGTATTGAATGCGCCATTAATCTTTAACGGCTCATTAATACGCATTAAATAAGTGCGTATTGAATGCGCCATTAATACTGTAACGGCCCAATTAATACGCACTTATTGCGTATTGAATGCGTTTCCTTTTTTAGCTCTGTGATGGCCAGAGGGGAGACGCACCGTGAAATTCTGTCTGGTCCCCTGAACCTGCTCTGACCTTGAGGAAAGCACACCATCTGCAGATTCAAAGAGAAGGATCAGAAGGACAAAGACTCGGAGTTCTTCCTCCTTGCTGGCTTGGATTCGTTCCTGTCTGGAGACTCGGAGTTAGTCCCTGCTAGCTTCTGGAGAAAATCAATGGCGGGAGGTATTTGTGATCTTTACTTCTTATTTCCGCATTGATCTAGATGTTAATGTGTGTTTTTAACATGTCTAGATCGCTTAGTTTTCCAACATTTGGTATCGAGCAAATTATATGCCTCGCCTTGATTTTTATCCGATGAGATTGTATGCATATATAAAAATCTGGGTTTTTCTTTTCGGATTTTATATGAATATATGTATGATTATTTCATCATGATATCGATATATATGGATTTTTCTCGAATTGAGTTTCATCTGTACTGAAATTAGAAATTACAATGCTCATTGTGTGACTTTTGGATGTGATAAAAGAATTTGTTTTCTTTTGTTCAAAACCATCATCGTTCTTAATTTCTGGAAGTCTCTGATTCAAGTTTTTTCAATTACATATAAATTTCGATTCTGTGATCTTAGTTTGGATTATGTAATTGATTAATGCTTTTGGCTGGATTGGGTTTTGTTTTTGAAATGCCTGCCTGTATCGTCGGTGGAGAACCAGGAGAAACAGGAAAACGCAATTTTCGTTTTGATTTCAAGATCAATTCATTCGTTTTTATTCGAGAACTCGGAGATTGCATGTTTTTGAAATTTTAGAGGTTCTTAGTTTGGATTTCGAAAATGATTATTGAATCAATTGATTAAGCCTATATCTCGTTTTGAATGATTCATGAACGTGTTTGGAGTTTTTCATCGGTGAAAACGAACAAGAAAGATGCAATTTTGTTTTGGTTTCAAAACCCTAATTTTTAGTCTTGATTTTAATGATTTTTTGAGAGATTGTTCAAAATATTGATTGAATCATTTTTTCCATGATTATCGCCGTCAAAATCGTTGGATTTTGAGCCTCCGATCGCCTGGAAATGTCACCTGAAAACGCTGCCGAGTTCGCGGGTCGCGGCTGAAGTTACCGGGTTTAAACCGGGTCACGGGTCGGGTAGGGTTTTCTCGAAACGGGTGGAGAAGATGATCCATACGGCGCCGTTTTGAATGAACGCACCGTTTCATTAAGTAAACGGGACGACGCGTTTTGAGTTTTTTTTGTTTTGAACGTTTTTTTTTTTTTTTTAAAAAAAAAAAAAAAAAAGAAGGAGAGTTTTTTAAAATTTGAAAGGTCACCAGGAATCGAACGCGCGTCGCGTGGGGCGTGAGCGCCTTAAGGCCGGCACTTTGCCACTCTGCCGAGCCACGCACTCATAGTAGTAATATTTTTCTGGTTAAGCATTTAATTAATTTAAATTCTTCCGCGAAAATCAATCTTTAACGTTTTTAAAAACGCATAAGGAGGGCCAAAGCGGGATTCGAACCCGAGACCAGTGGGCTCGTTGGAGCCTTAAGGGCTGGTCCCATGCCACCTGAGCCACGCGCTCTCTTTGGTTTAATGGTGTGCATTAATTAAATATAAATGAATTTTAATTTTGAAAGTTAAATTTTCAAAATTGCTCGGCGTGGATTCGAACCCAAGACCCTTTTGGCGTGGTGGGAGCCTTAGGCGGTACGCTTTGCCAGTGAGCCACGTGCTCCCTTGTGCTCACTCTCGGTATTTATTTAATTTAAGTGATTTTTTTGTTATTTGAAATTTAAATTTTCAACAACCGCAATATAAATCTGAAATTTTATTTAAAGTTTGGATTCATGTGATTTAAGTTATATGTTCTATTTTGGGCATGGATTAATTATTATTTAATTAAACATGCAATATTTATTTGAATATCATATAAACTATGAATATCCAAATTTTATTTTAATATTGCTTATAGTTTCTTGCGATATTAAATATTAATGTTAAGTGATCTATATGTTTTAATTAATTGGAGAGTAGCCACAAGATCTTTAATTAGTTGAAATTATATATTGATTTTCATGATCATATAGTGACATTAGTTGTAATAGATCATATGTAATATAATAAAATTTTATCCCACAGAAATTTTTATTATATGTTTTGTATGATTAATTAGGATAAAATATCAAATTATATTCTCAACTTACCCACAGGTGTTAAGAATAGGGCAACAATTTGGTAGTTTTATCATATAGTTATGCATAAATCTGATTGAATTAGAACTTTAGCCCACAAGTGCAAGTTGTATGTCATAGATTTATGAATTTTAGCATGATTTACATTGGTAAAACATGATTTAGTTTATTAGTCTCAATTCTTGATTTTTAAGCATGTATTTCTTAATTATGCAAGTAAAACAACTTGCGAATTTCTCTCGATATGAAAAACGAATTCCCGAACCGAGGGGTGATAACTATAAGGTTTGGAGAGAAAGAGTTCTTCTCCAATTAGGGTGGATGGACGTTGATTATGCTATAAGGAAAGACGAACCACCTTCCATTACGTAAACCAAAGACTCAGATCAGGTTGATCTTTATGAAAAATGGGAGCGTTCTAATCGTCTCTCGGTAATGTTCATAAAGACTCATATCTCTTGGGATTCGTGGTTCGTCGAACAAGATGACAAAATTAGCCACTTCAAGGCGATCGATGATCAATTTCGGACTTCGGGTAAGGCACTTGCCAAAGACCCTAATTATGAAGTTTTCATCCCTAAGACTTACTACGGTGAAAGGTGTGCGTGAGCACATCATGCAAATGAGGGACATTGCGGCTCAACTAAAGCAACTTGAGGTTGACATGTCGACTCTTTCCTTGTCCACTACATTCGAACACTCTTCCACATGCCATATGGGCCCTTCAAGATATCCTATAACACACATAAGGATAAATGGTCAATCAATGAACTTTTGACCATGTGTGTTCGGGAGGAGGGAAGGCTGAAAATGGAGATGGGGGAGAGTTCACTTATGACAAGCGAGAAAAAGGGTCGATGACAACCGAAAAAAGGGTCGACTCAAGCCAAGAAGAAGGGGAAAGGAAAATCACAACCCCGGGGTGGAATTAAGAAGGAATCCAAGTGTTTCTTACAGTAAAAAGAAGGGACACATGAAGAAGGATCATTTCTAAATTCCAGCAGTGGCTTGAGAAGAAAGGTATGTCAGTCTCACTTGTCTGTTATGAATCTAATATGGTTGATGACATTAATGGCACATGGTGGATTGATTCTGGTTCTACAATCCATGTTTCAAATACCTTGCAGGGTATGCAAAACCTAAGGAAGCCATTGGGAAGTGAACAATTCATCTACTCGGGTGGAAGGATTCGTTCGCATGTGGAGGTTTGTAGGGACTTGCGGTTTAGTTCTAAGTAGTGGCTATGTTTTAAATTTGGAAAAGACATTTTATGTTCCAAGTTTCACTAGGAACTTAATTTACGTATCAAGACTTGTACTTTTGGATTATTCCTTTATGTTTTATGAGACATCTTTGGATCTGTTTTATAAATCAAATAAAGTTGGGAATGGTACATTGTCTAACGGTCTTTTTCTTATTTACTTACAACATGATACTACTTATGATGCCATGCATGTTTTGTTGGTTCGAAACGTAGTGTTATGAATGAGAATTCCTACGTTGTGGCACCGGAGATTGGGACATATCTCCATTCAAAGAATTGAAAGATTGGTGAAGGAAGGGGTACTTAGTACTCTGGACTTTACTGATTTTGAGACTTGTGTAGACTGCATAAAGGGAAAGCAGACTAACAAGTCAAAGAAAGGTGCTAAGAGGAGTACGAATTGTTAGAAATCATACATACGAGACATTTGTAGTCCCGAAATGGACGCGTATGGTCGAAATACTTCATCTCCTTTATTGATGATTACTCACGATATATGTATCTCTACATGCTTCATAACAAGCACGAAGCATTGGATGCCTTTAAGGTATTCAAATCGAGGTAGAGAAACAATGTGGTAAACAAATTAAGATCGTGAGATCAGATAGAGGTGGTGAATATTATGGTAGATACATCGAAGATGGACAAGCACTGGTCCATTTGCGAAGTTTCTTCAAGAACATGGGATTGTTGCCCAATACACCATGCCTGGTTCTCCAGACCAGAATGGCGTAGCAGAAAGAAGAAACCGAACATTATTGGACATGGTGAGAAGTATGCTTGGTAGCTCTAAGCTACCTAAGTCCTTGTGGGTTGATGCACTTAAGACGGTTGTGTACATATTAAACCGGGTTCCCACCAAGGCTGTCTCAAAGACGCCATTTGAGTTATTCAAGGGTTGGAAACCGAGTTTGCGACATGTACGCGTTTGGGGATGCCCGTCGAAGTCGAATCTATAACCCACAAGAAAAGAAGCTGGACCCAAGGACCATTAGTGGATATTTCATTGGATATGCCGAGAGGTCTAAGGGGCGGGTTTTCTTGTCCATCTCATACCACTAGGTTTGTGGAATCAAGGAATGCTAAATTTCTTGAGAATGACTTGATTAGTGGGAGCGATCAATTCGAAACCTAGTTTCGAAGAAGATCATTTAGATTGCCAACCTTCTACTTCAGGACTTAGATTGGTTGTTGACAATGCTCCTTGACTCAACCGAGTGTTATACAACCGATCATACAAGATCCACAAACGGCTGATATTGATCCAGTAGATCAAGTTGTTGATGAGGAACAACAAGAAATTGTTGAACAACCAGTTGAACAACAAGTTCCTCAAGAAGATAATGAAACAACATTGAGGAGATCTACTAGACCAAGAAGACCGCTATACCTAGTGAATACATTGTGTATTTGCAAGAATCGACTATAATATAGGAGCTGAAAATGATCCTGCAACGTTTTCACAAGCAATGAACTGTAGAGATTCAGTATCATGGTATGATGCTATGAAGGATGAGATGAATTCTATGGCATCCAATAAAGTCGGGATCTTGTTAAGTTGCACGATGGTGCGAAGGCCATTGGATGTAAATGGGTCTTCAAAACAAAAAGAGATTCATTAGGCAACCTTGACAGACATAAAGCAAGACTCGTAGCCAAAGGATTCACTCGAGAGAGAAGGAATCGATTACAAGGAGACATTTTCTCCGTATCTAAGAAAGATTCTCTTCGCATCATTCTAGCATTAGTTGCACATTTTGATTTGGAGTTGCAACAAATGGATGTGAAAACGGCTTTTCTCAATGGAGAACTAGAGGAAGAGGTTTACATGAAACAACCTGAAGGATTTTCCTCTAGTGATGGTGAGCATTTGGTATGCAAGCTCGAGAAAATCCATATATGGATTGAAACAAGCATCCCTTGCAATGGTATTTAAAATTTCATGACGTTATCTCTTCTTTTGGTTTTGTGGAGAACGTTATGGATGAATGTATATACCGGAAGGTCGTGGGAGTAAGATTTGTTTTCTAATTCTATATGTGGATGATATTTTGCTTGCAACCAATGACAATGGCTTATTGTATGAAGTAAAACAATTCCTCTCTAAAAGCTTTGATATGAAGGATATGGGAGATGCATCTTATGTCATTGGCATTAAGATACAAAGAGACAGACGTAGAGGTGTTCTAGGTTTGTCTCAAGAGACCTATATCAACAAAGTTTTAGAAAGATTTCGGATGAGGCATTGTTCACAAAGCGCAGCTCCCATTGTGAAAGGTGACGGGTTCAATCGAATCGGTGTCCAAAGAATGATTTTGAGAGGGAACAAATGAAAAACATCCCTTATGCTTCAGTTTGTAGGAAGCCTTATGTATGCTCAGTACTGTACCCGGACGACATTGCTTTTGCTTTGTTGGAATGTTAGGGAGATATCGAGTAATCCGGTATGGACCCTTTGGAAAGTTGTTAAGAAGGTGTTGAGATACCTTCAAGGGACTAAGGATTACGTGCTTAAGTACAAACGGACTGACAATCTAGAAGTGACTGGTTATTCCGACTCAGACTATGCTGGCTGCATTGACTCAAGGAAATCCACTTCTGGATATATTTTTATGCTAGCCGGTGGAGCTGTGTCATGGAGTAGCAAGAAGCAGTCTTTGATTGCTACTTCTACGATGGAAGCTGAGTTCGTGTCATGTTTTGAGGCTACCTCGAATGGTGTATGGATGAAGGGTTTCATTTCGGGCTTAGAATCATGGATTCAATTTCTAGGCCATTAAAGATATATTGTGACAATTCATTGCTTGTCTTTATGGCTAAGAACAACAAAAGTGGTAGTCGAAGCAAACATATCGACATCAAGTATCTAGCCATAAGAGAACGTGTTAAGAATGAAACAGTGGTCATCGAACACATCAACCTTTGAATTGATGATTGCGATCCTTTAACTAAAGGCATGCCTCCGATGAAGTTTATGGATCATGTGAAAAGAATGGGAATTAGTGCCTTTCTTTGAATTTCATTTTGAATGATTTTCTTTCGTTGTAAGAACGTTGTTATTTTATGGAACCCATTTGTGATGTTTTTCTCATTTCGGTTTGTGTACACATTTATTTGTTTAATTTGAGGAACATCATTGAGTTTGGACCAAGAATAAACGTAGGGTTTATTCATTAAGTTACTTGGGCTTGGGAAACACGATGCACTTTGTGATACATGGAAGATACTACTCACTTTAAGAGGACCTATCGCTATGATCCATGCATTTTGTTTTTCAAAGGTATATCTTGAAGTATGTGGGCCAAGTGGGAGAATGTTGGAATATTTAATTCAGCAATTAATATTCCGTTATTTCTATTTATGACCCACATTATTGCTGGTTTTGTAACCGTCCATTAATACTGTAACGGCTCAATTAATACGCAATAAGTGCATATTGAATGCGCCATTTAATCTTAACGGCCCAATTAATACGCAATAAGTGCGTATTGAATGCGCCATTAACTGTAACGGCCCAATTAATACGCACTTATTGCGTATTGAATGCGTTTCCTTTTTTAGCTCGTGATGGCCGGAGGGGAGACGCACCGTGAAATTGTCTGCGGTCCCCCGAAACCTACTCGACCTTGAGGAAAGCACACCATCTGCAGATTCGAGAGAGAAGGATCGAAGGACAAAGACTCGGAGTTCTTCCTCCTTGCCGGCTTGGATTCGTTCTGTGCGGAGACTCGAGTTAGTCCCCGCTAGCTTCCTCGGGAGAAAATCAATGGCGGGAGGTATTTGTGATCTTTACTTCTTATTTCCGCATTGATCTAGATGTTAATGTGTGTTTTTAACATGTCTAGATCGCTTAGTTTTCCAACAGACCAGTGATGGTATTTTGGTTTGTGGTTGAATTTTTGACTGTGACTAGTCCAAAAGAGTGTTTTTGGTCACAAAAAGACATGATAAGGGTCGATTGGCTTTTTGAACCACCTCAAATGGAGTTTTCTAAAATTAGTTATGAATGTTTGAAGTTAGGGAACTGTTTTAGAAATTTCTTTTTTTCGGTCGAAAATGAAAAGAATTTTACCAATAATAAATTCCTTAGTTAGAAAAGGAATTTAAAGAATTTGTATTCTTGAAAAAGCCTTGTTACAAATCAGTTAGTAAAATATTTGTTGAGGTGAATTGTCTTAAGTGATGGGGATTTATTATTATTTTATTATTCGGGGGCTATCTCTACTAATTGTGTATTGGAAAATTTATTAATATTTGGACGCGCGCTGGGTAATAACCTTAACCTCATATACTTTGTATGTCTTTTGTATGTATGCTTTACCTTGGATATTGTATGCATTCGGTTGTCATGTATTTCCAAGCATTTTGTGGAACCGGAATGTGTTGGGAGCATAAGGCCATGCTATGTGCTATTAGGATTTTGCCATGCCTCGAGGGTCTTCTTTGTGTGCCATGCCTTGTAGTCTAGGTCTTGGCTTTGTGTGCTATTAGGACTGCTAGTTTTGGATTGGCTATGTGCCTCGCTATATGCATGATACTGGATGCTATGGTTTGTGTTTATTTGTGGTTTTCTTATATGTATTGCATATACAATTTATATGAGATTAACAGTTACTTTGGGATCATTCGAGATTTCAGGCTATTCAAATGACACAGGTGGTACTTCTAGAGCTAATCAAGGATTTAGAGGTAAGAATGCAGAGCTGGATTGAGGTGTTGACAAAGGATGCTATTGGTGACTTTTGGTTATTTATTATACTCGAGATGACTGTATAATATTTTAGTTGTGTCGGTATCATATTCGGATGACTGTCCGAGGAATTTATTCTTATGTCATAATATTTACTTTAACAATATATTTGTCGTCCAAACCGATTGCATGTTCTGCTGCGAAAATTTACTCTGATGCTTTACGTTCTATAACCTGGGCAATAAGTAATTAAATAAAAGTAAAGAATCACAATACGCGCCACCTGAAAAGGCGAGGCTGGTAGGTGTGTAACAAAGGGCCTAGTTGGCATGAGGAAAATGGAGATAAGGGAAAATTTTAATGGGTTTAGTTTAAAAGAAATAGATTAGTGGGGTTACAAATATTTAATAAGGCTAAGATGTAAGATAAAATAGAAAGAAAAATTAATTAAAAGCTTTTAACCCCACATCTCCATTTTTTTAAAAAATAATCGAACTAATTAAAGTTCTCCTCCCCTCCCCATTTCCTTCATACCAAACACACTCTAAGGATATTAATGTAATCGACGGAGATGGAAGGCAAAATGGTGATTCCTTTTCAATTCTCGCTTATTGCTGAATCACATAATTTGGCTTTCTATGAAATTTATTTATTACTATAGTAACGAGTTTAGAAACGCGCGAGGGCCAATGGGTCGAGTGAATATAATATGTGATATTTTAAAAGACTTAATAGAAAATAAATAATTAGTTGAAACCCACAAATTTAATTTAATAATTAAATAGTACAATATCATAGTCAATAATTTCATAAGAACTGGAAAAATTAATATAAGTAAATATGATATCCGAATATGGGATCGCACCCAAGATGTCAAAAGAGTTTCATACAAAGCACGATCACAGAAAATTCTGTATGCAGAAAAAGACGAAATATTTTTTATTTGAAATTTAAAAAATGTATGGAAAAGTATAGTAACCATAAAAAGAAAAATTAGAGATTAGATAATTATCTATATAAAATTTTTTTATTTGAATTTTTAAACGAATTATAGAAGTTAAAAAATAAATATTTGAGAATTATATTTACCCAAGCATTTTTTTTGGTTGCCCACCCGGTTCACGGGCCGCCCGACTAATTCGGATCCGACCAAGGGTCGCGCACCTAGCTGTGGGGGTGAGTCTCCAAGCGAAGATTTTTTTGCATCACAAGGCTCGAACACGAGACCTTGCTTAAGCGACATGGCCACTCGCTTACCACTTGTACCAACCCGTTGGTTATTTACCTAAACATTTATTATGTTATCATGTGTATAAGGATTTAGTATTTAAATTTATTTTTTTATTATAATAGATTAAATATTTCAATTTTTCTGTTCATATTTTTAGTTTTAAATTTTTAAGAATGAACAAGGAAGTTACGATGACATATTCACAAGGAGTGGCTACATATCTCAACAAGTTATCAGGCACAACAACAACAAAGCCACCAATCAAATTGTTACTGTATGCTAAAAATAATTTTTGTGTATTTCTTGTACTTACATTAGTATACACATAATACATGGTGGGATAGTAATCATTAATGACAATTCGAGACTCAAAAAAAAAAAAGCTGTATTTAAAGAGTGAAAGAAATATTAACTTTTAGGGTTAAGGTGTAGATTGACCAATCAAGTGTTACACTAGGAGCACCGGGCACAACAATGTTTTGAAGGTATATTAAAAATACCAATCAACAATTGAAAGGGAGCAAAAATACCAATGGAGAATGTAAAACTTTAGCGAATAGACCAAAACAGAGATTGTGCTACTTTCATCAGAATTTATTTCTTCATTGGTATTTTTACTCTCTTTCAATTGTTCATTGGTATTTTTCACACCTTCAAAACATTGTTGTACCCAGTGCTCCTAGCTTAACACTTGGTTAGCTCATTTTCACCTTAACCCTAACTTTTATATTAAATTATATATGTAAAAAATTGAAAAGACTAAAATATCTTCAGCCAAAATAAAAAAATTAACTCCTTTGATATTTCCTCAACGCCAATGACATGAACAAGCCATAAAAGTGATTTCAAACAGATTAATTGTAGTCCATAAATCACAAGCCAAAGAAAAATTGTTTAGATCATATTCAAAAGATGGAACAAAAATCATGATTTTGAGTATAATATCCAATAAAAATCAACTAGAAAACTAAGGTTCATCAACAAAAACATATATGTTAGACAACGAACCAGATTTGGAACTATACAGGTATGGAACCTGTTACGGACCTGTACGAGACCCACTTAATGTAAGGCCCAACAAGGGGCAATCTGTATCAGAATCAACCTACAATCAAGGAGGATATGAACCAAAGATTCTGACCTAGATATGACAACATAACACATGGGCTTGGAGGCATGAAGGCCACGAGTCCAAACCCTAGAGGTAAACCCTATAAATAAGAGGTAAAGCCTAAAGGTACGCACATTCAATCTCATTTACTATTCTATCATCACTGTGCACACACACCCCCCCTTCGGATAACACCTATTCGTGCACAATGATCCATTATTCTCTTGGGTATCTAATTCATAGATATCTAGGAGAGTTATTTGATCAAATATCAACATACTAGTCCATCGGGCTAGACACCTCTGTCAATCTAGACAAAACATTGGCGCCGACTGTAAGGAGTCAATAATTTTGATTCCTGCGACTAAAGATGGTTAATACCAGAAGTAGTAGTCAGATGCCCTTGCACGCATAATTTCCTGAAGATCCACCGCAACCAAATTAGGAATGACAGGTTTAGCGCCAGCCACGCCTGAGGATGCGATCATTTCAGATTACAACCAAGTGCAAGTTGAAGATGTGACACAACTTCCTCCCCAACATTCATGGGAACTCCTCAGAATGCGATTGTCCAACAAGTTCCTCCTCACAAGCTCCAATCGTAGAATTGGACGCTCGTCTCATGCAAGCCACCTTAAATGTTGTATTGAGGCAGATTGACGAGATGGAGCAGTGTAATCATCTTTAGAGGAAAACTAATGTAGGAGGACATGGATTGCCGTAATGCAATTCTTCAGCAAGAAGAGGTGTGGAGAATGTAGTTATTGGAGGAGCGCCTCAGACGAATTGAGAACCCGATTCATAACGGGAACTGGAATGAGAGTAACCATAACCAGGATACTGCCTTAGGCGCTGTTCAAGTTGATGCTGGGGGTCCTCGAGTCAATAATGCTGAAAATAACATGGTCAATCAAGATTGGGTTCGAATCCCTGAAGTTCAGGGCATGGATCCTATGCTCACGAAGGGCCAACGTGTTGAGGACAACCGGGATTCAGGAGTTCAAAACTGGGATATGGCACCTTGGACGCAAAAGGCCCCTAGGACATACCGGAGGAAGTACAGTAGGGGGCAACATAACAATTGTCCGTTCACCGATGAGATTGCGAATGCTCCTTACTCGGATGATTTCGATTAGACTCTTCTTCCAAAGTATGATAGAAGACAGGATCCACAAGCCTATGTTAATATGTTCGACATGTGCATGTTTGTGAGGGGATTCGATGAGCCCATCATTTCTCGGTTATTTGCTGCAACATTGACTGGAGCTGTGCAAGCATGGTTTCACACTTTGCATGCAAAGTCAATCTAGAATTTTGAAGATTTAGGAGAAAAGTTCTTGCTGAACTTTGCAACAAGCAAAAAATAGCCAAAGTCTGAGTTCGCTCTCGGCAAGATTAAGCAACAAGCAGGGGAAACACTTCAGAAGTACTTGGATCGTTTTAAAGATTCCGCTCTACAAGTGCATGGATTAGAAGAACATGCATGTTCACTTAATCGTTGTCGGTTTGATGGTGCATCTCGGCTGGCAAAGTCAATCTATAAGGATCCCGTTAAGACCCTTAAGGAGTTTCAAACTCGGCCAAAGAAATACCAGGAATTAGAACAAATGGAGATTGCCAATGCTGTAGGAAAAGAGATGAGGAAGAGTCCACCTCTGAAAGGAAGGGAACAACCAGGAGGTCAAAAGCAGGATTTCCGCAAAAGAAACCTGGATAGTAAATTTTGGGGTGGCAATTATGAAATAAAATATGTAGAGTACACTCCCCTAAATGTTCCGTGGTTTCAAATTTAGGGGGAGATAGCATTGATTGAGATGAAGAAAGTGGACAGACCTTGACCTATGGATTGGGGCATACTACTGATCAATGCTGGGATCTAAAGGACGCTGTGGAAATTTTTTTTAGAGGGTAAATTATGATAATACGTAATAAAACACAGGGATGAAATAATAATAAGTGCAAGCAAGGAGGTCGTAGTAAGAACCCGACTCCTGAAAAGAAAAGGAAAGATGAAAAGCAGAAGAAACTAGATGATGATGATGAATTTCATGAAGCCGAGTTTGATTGCAATGTTATTAGTGAAGATTCTTTAGGAGAGCTGGAGAAGAAGTTAATTAAAAGAACATGGAACGCGGATAAACTGAGAGTATATTACTATTAAATCCGAGTTCCATGTGAAGTTTTTTTGTTTGTTTTAAGTTCAATTTCCCTTTTTGGAATTGTTTAAAGTCGACTACGACGACAAGTTCATTGACTCAAGTTTATTTTTGAATAAATGAAGAAAATCTCAGTTGAGAATTATGTTTTAAACTGTTCGAATTGTGCCAGTTATGAATGAATAAATGAAACCAAGGTAGTTGAACCCGTTTTCAAATAAAGCGTGGAGCAATGAATAAATGAACCTAGGGTAGTTAAACCTGGTTTTAGATAAAGCGTAGAGGAATGAATAAATGAAGCCAAGGTAGTTGAACCCGGTTTCAGATAAAGTATAGAGGAATGAATAAATGAACCAAGGGTGGTTGAACCTGGTTTTCAGATAAACAAAGGTATAACAATAAGCCTTCGTTGTCGTGATGCATCAAAATCGTATTCTGGGGTAATGAAGTGAACCGTCATGCAAACCTTAATCAAATCGAAATGTTTAAAAACATTGGTTAAAAACTGAGTTTGAACATGTGATGGATTGCCATTACTCCAGATTGAATTCGGTTGAGTGTACCAAAACTTAATGTGAAGATTTAATTAAAAAATTTCACAAATATGATACCTGGTTTTTAATACCGGATGAATATTGAAGCAAATTATGTGTAATATATTTTTGACTTTGGCCTAGTCATTGAATAGAATTTTAAACATATGTTTGAGTTCATATAATTAACTTATTGTAACGACAAATATATAACTCAAAAATGTATTCGAGTTGGTCAAGGAATGAATAAATTCTCATTGGTGACCGAGTCGTCCAAATACAATGAAGTTAAGGTAGAAAGATAAACCGGGGTAGAAACCCGAGAAAATTAGTTACAAAGGAAAAAAGGGGCTAAAAGAACCTCCAACAAAAATCAACAAATGAAACTGGCACCCCGGCCCTTGGTCGCGAGGACTTTAGACTCGGGTTGACCCTTAGACTCTATTCAAACTTCTCAACCAGCAGGGTCGGGGATGTTGACCTCTTCGCCTTTGTCCTTATCTTGATCAGCGGGATAAATTTCCCATCGTCAACATAAACTTGGTAGTGCATACCGGAGGTGTTCAACTCAATGCTGAGATTCAGAAACCGGATTTGCTCTAAGGCATTGTTAAAGGACTCCTCCGTGGTGCTTTCTACCATGGTTGCATAGGCAGAGACCTCGGCATTGGCAGCTTCAAGTGCAACCTCGTTCCCTTTCAACGTGACTGCAAGCTCATCATGCATCATTTGAACCATTTTCATTGCTTGCACATCAGAAATATGGGTCTTTTGAAGATGAAGGAGATTCGAGTTCGCCTTTTCAAGCTCTTCAGTCACTAGAAGCTCCTCATACATCTTCTCCTTCTTCGCTTTGGCCGCACAAAGCTACTCGAGAGCTTGGTCTGTCCCTCATCATCTTTTCCCCTTTGTTCAAGAGCTTTGGCTTTCTCCTTTCTGACATGTTTTTGATTAGCAAAAGCTTTGGCGTATTTGTTCTTCACCGAATCCAGAAGCTGGGTGAGTCTGAAGGCCTTCAGGGAATTTAGCTCGATTTCCTGAAGCTCTCGCAACCTGGCATCAGAAAATGGCCGGGGCTCATACAAGTGCCTAGGGGGACAAATAGTGGCATTTAGCTCATCTGTTACCCCATTGTTCCAGATGATCCCGCGCGGTAACCCGAGTGGTGGCAGAGGAGGAGAAAGAGTCTACGTCAATGGAGGAGGAGAAGGTGGAGTGACTTCCTGAGTAGAGGGTTCTACAACAGTGGCCAAAGTGCCTTTGGATTTTTGGGTTGGGGTGTCATGGCCGGCTTTAGATCTCTTGGTTGGGCTTCTTCGATACCCATTGTGGCTCTAATATTTTCGGATTCAGGTGCCGGTCGCTTTTTGTTCATCTCCACTTCGGAAGCCGCCTTATTGCGTTTGATCATGGAGATGTAATGAGGCGGTTTCCCCATACTTAGAGCTGCAAGTCAAGAAAACAAAGGTTATATATTGAATTGATATTTACGCGCTAGAAAATATAAAAACATAATAAAAATAGAAAAAGAGTCCTACTTATTGCCGAGTCCTACACGGCCCGAGACTGGGAAATGAGGGAAGCTGCGCTAACCGGGCCATGCTCTGTGATATGTGAAAGTAGGAATTCTACGAAGCCAACTTTGGAATCCGGTATTTGATGTGGCTCAAAATGGTAGGCATAAGAAGGAAAGTCATGATGAACATGAGTCCAGTACAATGGGAATTTTCACTCCATATCTTTGGACTTTAGGGTGTTAAGGAACCAAGGTTGCTTGCTGGACTCGGCGACAACTTTGGAAAAGTCAGTTTTAAATTTTTTGAAACTTTTATAGTAAACTTTAAAGAGCTTTCTATTGGGGGCACCCCAAAGTGTGGTCCAACCCTTTCTCTTTGCGGGCTCTTTACCAGTTTGAGTCGTTTGGACCATATATATTTAAATATTTACACAGACGCTCAAAAGCTATGAAAAAACCCCAGCTATTGGGGTGAAGTTGGGAAGGAGCTAGGTGTAAATGGTTTAGAACATCAATTTGGAACTCGGTAAACGGGAAGCGCATACTGAGCCAGGTAACCAGATCCTGTTAGAAGAAGAAATAAGACCGGTCATTTCCTTCCCTATGGGAGCAGTCTGGTTCATCTTTATGGGGTAGGCCAATGGTATAATTGTTGGGATTGTCGAGGGGAAGCCTGGCAACGTCATCCGTGGTCAACCCGGATAGAGTGTTTAGTACTTCATGGGTGACCCACGAGTACTTGTCTAATAAAGCTTTTGGAGGACATCCGGAACCTGACTCCCCAGAATGAGACTCCTTAGGTGGTGTGGAGAAGGTGAACTCATATATACCTAAAATGAAGAAATAACAATCAGAAAGTGGACAACATACCTGAATCATGCGAGCTATTACGTGAAAAGGAAAAAGTTGATAAACTGGGAGATTTTTCTGAAATGCGATAACCCTTGGTACTAGAATCCGGGATGGATTGGGAAACTAAATTATGATGGAAGGAGGCTAAAGTAGACTCGGCTAAAGAGTCACGGCCACTTGTGATGAGTTGGAAGCTTAGATAGACACAATCCAAACACGGATCGACAAATTTCTCCGTCCGGGATCTCGGACTAGATTGGGGAATATCCTCTTGCTGGGAAGTATGTGATGCTGGTATAGATTTTCTCTTACCTTGGCTCTCAGTTTTCGGTGGTTGGGTATAGGATCTCGGACTAATTACGCTCTCACCTCGACTTTCAGTTTAACCTCATTTCTCGATTTTCGGAGGTTGGGATCTCTTTTTACTACCCACACTATGTCTTCCACGAAGCAATGCCGCTTGCTTCTCATCTTCAGTGGTAGGTGTTGGCTCCAAGTGTTTTGATGATGACAATTTAAGCTTCTCATTATGGATTTTGAAGTAATAGTCAAGTGTGATATAAAAGTTCTTTTTATCAAATATTTTCAAGTTAGGATTCTCGAGAATGTGATTTCAATAGTCGAGTATATGCTTGAAATTCTCGAGAATTGAAATCTAATTCTCGAGAATGGAAGTATATGCAATACCTGAAAATATTGATCTAACTCTCGAGTATGGTAAGGCAATTCCCGAGAATAGCATACATAACTCTTCAAGCTCCTCTCAAGAAGTTCTCGAGAATAAGGTCATGATTCTCAAGTATTCCTCTTGCTTAAACTTCGAAGTATTCACACGGGTAATTCTCGAGAATGCATACATGATTCTCGAGAATACTTATTCATGGTTATTATTTCATTCTTTGGCTAACCATTTTAATTCTCGAGAATTATGTACAAATTCTCGAGTATTGCAGAGATCAAGTATTTCGACCACTTCATGCAATTCTCGAGAATGCCCAATGAAATTCTCGAGAATACTTAGATATGATCCTTCAGAATCCATTTTCCTATTATGATTCTCGAGAATTGACACATTAATTCTCGAGAATGATTGTATCAAGATCTAATATACACTGGATGATTCTCGAGAATACATTGAGTAATTCTCGAGAATGTTGAACTGAATTTGAATACTCTGTTCTTCGAAATTCCTGACTTCGGAAATCATGAATCAAGTTATATCATTCTTCTTCTGATCATTGTTCATTACAACTGCTAAATGCCTTTAACATGTTTACTTATAAATTTCAGATTACTTAACCATGGATTAACGGCTGATTTGAATAAAGCAGATTTCTGTCAGAAGCATTAAATGCTCTTACCTAAACCGGTGTTAAATACGTAAAGCAACTCTGATAGAAGTAAAGCTTCTTTGAAATTCTGTCTGCGCAATAAATGCTATTTCACAACGGCAAAACAAAAGGAATGAAAGAGAATGTCTACACTGCACATTTGACCTCAATATCAAAATGACGAAATCTTTGATGAGAAGCTTATCAGTCTAACGGACACATTTAAGTCTCTCAACGACTATTTCACAAGCTTCACCAACGGTCATTAATTGCGTCATCTATAAATAGGTGAAGCATTCAATTTGCCAACCACCGAAACTCTGCGCATTCAATTCTAAGTTATCATTATTAACTGTTTCATTTAATATCTTTGATATTAATCGTTCTTCAGTGTTCATATTGTACCTACTCGTGAGGAGTCATTAAATATCATTCTTATTCTTGTTTTGATTCTTAAGGTTGTGGAACCTTAAGGGTGGGCGTATTAATTACAACTTGTAAGGGGAGTGGAGTCCGAGAGCGAGAGGACCATCCTTTGTTTACGGTGAGTGTAATTGTTCTTGAGAAATAGTGAAATCCCGGGAGTTAGGGACCTGGGACGTAGGTCGAGTATTGGACCGAACCAAAGTATAAATTGTCTTGTGTTCTATAATCTTATTGGTCTCTATTTTGTTTATTCACGAGAGAAAACTTTATTTTTTAAAGATCACCTATTCACCCCCTCTAGGTGATATTCCATCTTCATTAGGAATCCCCCAAAACCATAAGCAAGCCCCAGGAGGACCCGTTCGACGCAACTCTTCCTCCTCCTCCGGAGTTATCTTAGCTTTATCCGTTGCTAACAGAAACTACTACCCAAGGTACACGAGGTGTTTGGTAAAAAGGGGGAAGGAGATATAGCAAGGTGATTATCTAAAGATTTAGGGTAGGACACTGGAAACTAAGTAACAAGAACCAAGAACAAGGGTTCACATTTGAAATAGATTAACCCAGAAACTTCTATCGAAGTCTACCCAGAAACCTAGAACCAACTTCTTAGAAAACATAGGTGAAGAAGCAAGAATAAAGCAAGAGGAACAGGGAAAAATAATGAGAATACCTGGTTTTCTGAAGGTTAAAAGAAACCTAAGATGTGTGAACTGGAAGAGTGCAAGAAGGTAGGTCTGCGAAGAAAGTGAGAGGTTTCTTGGAGGAAAGAGGAAGCAACGAATGTATAATGGTGAAAATGGGGGGGGGGGGAGGGGAATGAGCGTATATAAACGTAATCATTCAATTTTTGAATCAGAAGAGACAGGGGCAAAAGAGAGAATTCACTCAAAAAAGCAATGATGATATATGTGAAATGACATACATTAAATGTGCACAAATGCCAAAAACGACAAAAAGTGGCGGTTTTATGCTATGGCAATTCAGGTATCCAACTGTAAAGTTGTCATACACAAATTGCACCTGTTCCTCTTCATCATAATCCAGATGGGGGAAAACCCATTGCTAAAGTAGATAAACTCAGAAACCCGAATGATTGTTATGATATTGTATTAGTTGGTAATGATACATAAATCTATAAATAGGATGGTGTTGAAATGAGAATAGTGAAGTGTTGAAAAGTGATGTTTAGGATAAGAGAATTAATTAATTAATTATGAGGACTGTGTGAGTTTAGGGAATAAAGAAATTTGTATGTATTATAAAAATTAGTGTAATTAGCTAGTTGAGTTAGTCTCTTGTTAAAATGATTGTTAATTTTTTTAAAAATATCTCATTTAAATTTTTTATTTGAAAAATGGATAATTTGAAAAAAAGAAATTATAATAACGTTTAGATTAAACGGTAATTATAAATACAAAAGACAAACTTGATTTTGTATATTATATAAACTTGATTAAGTCTTATATATTGTTGTCTTAAATATGTTGATATGATTAGTTTTTGATAATGGCTTATATAGATGTCATTATTAAGAGAAAAAAGTCTGCATACTACACTTATGGTCTACTTTGACTAAGTCTTATATTTAATGTAAATGTGAAATTTAATATTGAAGAATGATCAAGAAAGTAGATTGGGGAAATAAGTTCTTGCACACAATATAATGGGAATATCAGAATGTAAAGGAAGCAAGAAGTTATCAAAGGATTTTGGGAATAGTTAAGAAGAAGAGGAAATATTGAAGAAGGTAGATCTTGCAGAGAATGATGAGTCCAATTTTAATGATAAAGGACAATCAACAAGAAGATCAATAAAGAAGTATTGAATTAGAGAAAGAAATTGAATCCAAGAAGAAAAAAATGATCAAGAGAAGAGAAGAAAGAAAGAGTTGAGTTATGGAGAATGATCAAGAGAAGAAGAAAGAAAGAAGAACTTGTTGAATGGAATGATTATATCATTATACAAGTTCTTAGATTGATATTAGAAGTCTCCAAGATCATATGGAAGTTGAAATGGCTCAATTCGGAGTTAAAGTTAGTAAAAATCAGTTTCAGGATGAGAAAACTCGAGTTCACAACTCAAAACTTGAGTTTCCTACTTCGCTACAATGATTTGCTCCTATGGTACAAGAAAACTCGAGTTAGACATCAAAACTTGAGTCAATGAGTGTCTTCAACATCTTTAGTGACTCTGGACTAGGAAAACTCGAGTTTCCAAGTGAAAACTCGAGTTTACAGCGCTGATCAACACCTTTGCGCTACTCTGTTTCACGTTCAGCACAGGCGATGTCTGGTAATTTGATGATATCTCCTAAACTAGAGATCCGGTTGAGGTAAAACTAGTGGAATATGAAACTAGACTCCCAATGAGTCATTTTGATATAAAATTCAAGCCTAAAGGAGTTCAGATCAAGGAGCTATAAATTGTTGAAGTTGACAATGAAATCCATGCCACATAGCAAACCAAACTTCAATGTTTTGAGTGTATCTCACAAACTACAAATCCGATTGAGCTGAAATCAGTGGCATATGAAATTAGACTCAAAGGGATTTCCATCAAGATTTGAATGGACAAAAACGGAGTTTAGACTAGGGAGATATGGCCTTTGAAAGTTGACAGTTAGTTCAAGAAGGCTTAGCAAAGTCAAAACTCGAGTCATTAAGTTGGAAACTCGAGTTTCCATCAGACAAAGAGCAGCAAACGTCAGAGCATCTTCCAAACTCGAGTTTGTGAGACCAAAAATCAAGTTTTGATCAGATAGAGAGCAATCTAGAGTAACGCAACAACCTCCAAACTCGAGTTTTCAAATGCAAGCTCGAGTTTTCATCTCAGCTTCAGAAAATCACCATTTCGAAAATCTTGATTCTTTTGATAAACATCCAAATGATTACCCAGATGACTTATAACACTTCTTAACATTATTTATATCATTTGTGTACATGTTTCAAATGATCAAAAGTTGTTAAACTGAAGATCAAGAGTCAAGTAAATGATGATGTCATAGCTGGTTCAGAAAATGAAGTTCTAACGGCTAGTTCCATCTGAGTCTAACGGCTATATTTCTTTATCCAATAGTCATTGAATCTTCTCAACGGTCATATATTGATCTCTACCTATAAAAGATGAAGCATTAAAGGTTGATAAGAGAGAGCTTGCACTTTGTCAAGATGCCAACATTCGAATCCAACAATTATCTCACACACACTCGTTTTCAATATTTATATAGTTTACACTAGAGAGTGAAATGATTTGATTGTACTTCAGTGTTTATTCATCTTCTCTTCTGGAGAGAACATTTCTGATTATTAAATCATTGTAAGAATCTTAAGTCGTGGGACTTGGAGGTTGGGTTATCAGTTTACAACTCTTAAGGGGGAGTGTATCCTAGTGAGAGGATAACTTCGAGTACAAAGTGTGTAATTGATTGAAAGGTGTATCTTGGTGAGAGATTCGGCTTCACAAGTGCCTGGGTGAACTTGTGTGTTTGTATAGGCTTCTCTTGTGCCCGGATAAACAAGAGGGATAGTGGATTGAAAATCTCAAGTGGAGCTTGGGACCGGACGTAGGTCAAGGATTGGGCCGAACTAGTATAAATCGGTTGCATATTCTCTTCCATTATCTCTTATATTTCCAAAGATATATATTTGAATATGCATATATATATATATATATATATATATATATATATTTGAATGACTGGTTATCACTTTATAAATTACTTCTGTCATTCAAACTTCTTTCAGGAAGTTGCAAAAAGATTTTCAAAGTAACTAAAGTTTTATCAAACACCCAATTCATCCCCTCTTGGGTGATAGTCAGGTCTTTCAAAATAATCACACGGATTTGTCCCATATATATTAGAAAACCTCCAATTCATGCTATGCCATGTTATAACATTGCACTTGCCTTTAATATGACCCTCATAAACTTCACAAATACTTATACGTCCCAGAAATTATTACATCAAATTGTAGCAAGTGATAATGTTGAAATGCCAATGGTGTTGCTACAGGTAAACATCATACATTTGCTATAGATTGTTACATTTTCATTTTCATTATCTCATCCATTTAAATGAAGTACAAAAAATTAAACTTACTTCCTAATGTTGTATTCGTAGATGAGCTAAAGAAGATGAAGATGTTGGTGCAGGAGCAAGCATCTGAGCTGAGCTAGACAAAGCAGCAGATGAGTCAGCAAGCAAATGAGCTTAGTGAGACACGACAGCCAATGAGTCAGCAATCAAATCAGCTGCATCAGACACAGGAGATGATGAGGCAGGTGCAACTTACACTCCTGTCTTTAATGAAAGACAAGGGTACGGGGTCGACTCTTGGTGATGATGACCATGCTGGTGATGATCATAATTTCTTTGTTTAAACTATTTTTTAGTACATATTCTTCATAACATTATTATTTATATTTAGTTTTCTCTATGTAAACTCTTTATGATTGTTATTATATATTTTTATCATATAAAGATTTTTTTTTTAACTTTATTTTATTTTAATAAAAGGAATTTTGCGACATTCCGTCGCAAAAAAAAAAAAAACAAAATTTGCCACGGAAATGGATTTCCGTTGCAAATTTTGGGATTTGCGACGAAATATAATTCGGTCACAAATTCTTTAGGTTTTGCAACAGAAATTCCATTTCCGTCGCAAATCTCAAAGTTTGCGACAAAAAACCATTTCCGTTGCAAATCCCAAAATTTGCAACGGAAATCCATTTTCATCGCAAATCTCGAAGGATTTGTGACAGTAATAGTTTTCCGTCACAAACTTCGGGATTTGTGACAGAAATTTCAGTTTCCGTTGCAATTACGATGGTAGTTTTTGCAACGAATCGAAATCCATCGCAAACAAATTTTGCGACGAAAATGCTTGTTTTGATACGGAATTTTTCCGTTGCAAAACAGGATTTTCTTTTTTTGTAGTGGTTTTGGAGAATAGCGTTTATGATTTATAATGTAAGTAGGTGAGAGGAATTTTATTTTAACTTGGGAAAAGTGCTTTTGAAACCACGGTTTTTTCTATTTCATGACTAAGCGTGCGATTGAGAGAATAAATCATGATTGGGGGCTCGGAGCTTTGTCAGCATGGAAGGAAGAGGCTCGGCGGCATTGAAGGTGGGGTGAAGGAAGCTAGTGGTAGGGCGTTGAAGGTGACCTAAGAACGATGCCGGTGACAGTGGAGATGAGTGCCGCCAGCAACAGTGGAGATGAGTGGCAAAGAGAGGCGACAGAAGGAGTTGAAGAAAAATACGAGAGGAGAGATTGAGGGTATTTGTTGTCTTGTTACTTTGGATATTGGGGACAAATGAGACTTTTCAAAACATGAAATGGCCTGCAATGAGTATTTGTGCAATGTTTTTTATCATTATAATGTAGCCAAACAGCCTTTAGGGATCAAAATTATCATTGCAGCAATTCGCTTTAACGAAACGGGTTCAAAGTATTTTATACCGGTAAAAAATGAAAGTGTTTTAGAAAAATATAAAATATTATTTAAAACTGATTTATCATGAATGATAGGAAACATTATTTCTAAAAATGATTTATCACATATCAAGTTATTACCGTTAAATTGTAGCTGAATATTCCAAATAAATTAATTAATAAGTTGTCAAAATTTGTTTACACAAACTATTTCATGCTAAAACAAGACTAAAGAAAACTCAGGGCATAATATATTTGAAAAATAATTATTTCAATTTTTGGCCAAAAAATATTTCAATTTTGAATTTACTTGATTATTGGATGTAATTTACTTAAAGTAATATATATATCTAAAAAAGTAAAACAGCACACCTAAAAACGAATTAAAGATATTTACATTTCTGTTTTTAGAAGTCCATATATTTTGATATGCTCCATGAATTTTCCTCTTTTTGGTGAGAGATGAAGAACAGGGAGTGCTTCCGAAGTACGTGCTGGAATCGAGGTGTGTTCAATTTTGGATATTGTTTATGGTGTTCTTCGCTTTTCACGTAAACCTCTCACATTCTCTCTCTGTCATTTTTTCATAGATAAAATATAAAACTTTGCTGTCATTAACTAAAAAACTGAACAACACCCTCATTATTATCAAATCTGTAGCCACAGATTAATTAATGCACTTGTTATCTCCGCCTTCTCCTTAGATAAACCATATTGACGTCGTCAAATTTTAAAGCAGCTGCGTCGCTGACGACGACGTCGCTGCCGCCTCCTCCTTCGGTTTATGACCCATCATATCACGTTAGATCATCCTAAGCATGGGTCAGCATAGCCGTCGTGAATCGGATCCCGGCCCCTTTCGATCAACTTTCTCCGACGACCACCCGTTCTTCCGCCGTCACCTCCTGTGCGGTGACATTTTTGAGAAGGAAAGAGACCTCGTGTGGCCCTTTGAGAAGATCGAGGGTTTAGATCATAATGATACACGAGAAGCAGCGTATGAGATATTTTTCACCGCTTGCCGATCGTCACCGGGGTTCGGAGGCAAGACTGCCCTCACGTTTTACTCCAGCCATGAGAACAGCGAGGGTGGATATAGCCAAGCAGTGGCAGCGCAAACAAGTAAGGTAAAGAGAGCGTTAGGGTTGAAGCTATTGAAGGTACCCTCAAGGAGGACGTTGTCCAGCGCCATGAGTGGAGGATTTCCAAGTCCGGTGTCACCGCTGAGCAGTGGCGCTTTTCCTGTGTCATGCATGCTTCCGCCGGCCAGACCGAGGCGGCCGATGACTTTGGCGGAGATTATGGGACAACAAATGCGGGTGACGGAGCAAAGTGATAGCAGATTAAGGAAAACACTCATGAGGACTCTTGTCGGCCAAGTACGTCTCTATCCAGCATGGCTTCAGTTTTCAGTTTTAATAAATTAACTATGCCTATATATTTGACTCGTAGGAAGATATATATTTGATTTCCTTCATTTTTTTTTTTTTTTAATGTATCGTGTGGTATCTGGTTTGGGCTCGTGATTATCCCAGTATAACACAAATGATTCATCTGGGACTTGAACTCAAAACCTAGAAGAATGTAATTGGCCTTGCATCACTGAATATAGAGTTGATTTATTTTTTATTTGCGTCATTTTTATTTTTTATTCCAATTTAGTATATACGTATTGGTTTTATTTTCGTTAATGCATTTGGATCTAAGCATTGAAAAATTGTTGCAGATGGGGAGGAGAGCAGAGAGTATCGTACTACCTCTTGAACTTTTACGACATGTAAAACCCTCAGAATTCAATGATCCTCAAGAGTACCATTTATGGCAAAAGAGACAAATCAAACTTCTGGAAGTAGGTCTTCTTCTTCACCCTTTAATTCCCATAGAAAAATCCAATCCTTCAATCATAAATCTCAAAGAAGTAATCAACAGTGCGGAATCCAAACCTTTAGACACCAGTAAAACCTCAGACACCATGAAAACCCTCTCCAACACCGTCACCAACTTAGCAAGGCGAAACTCCGGCGGCGACGTTTGCCACTGGGCTGACGGCTTCCCGCTGAACGTCCACCTCTATACTTGCCTATTGCAAGCCATTTTTGACATGAGAGAAGAGACTTCAGTGCTAGATGAGGTTGATGAGTTGCTTGACCTAATGAAGAAGACGTGGTGCTCCTTGGGAATCACCAGGGCTATTCACAATGTGTGCTTCACTTGGGTGCTTTTTAACCAATATATTGTAACTGGACAGGTAGAATCTGATCTTCTTTGCGCATCACATTCGATGTTGAATGAGGTTGCTAAAGATGTAACGAGTAGAGACGCGAATTCAAATTCCATGCATGTAAAGATATTGAATTCTGTGTTGAGATCAATGGTGGGTTGGGCTGAGAAGAGGCTTCTGAATTATCATGAGTTCTTCGTTCGTGGGAATGTTGCTCAAATTGAGAATATTCTTCCTGTTTTGCTCTTAGCATCTGATACTTTGAGTAGTGAGGAAGGAGCAACACTAGATTCAATATCATCATCTAGCGATCGCCTCGACCGGTATATTCGCTCTTCTGTGAGAAATGCATTTAAAAAGGTTAGTTTCTACTCTTAAACTATTTTTTTCCTTATCTCTTGTACCAACGTTCTATATTCATCAACTTCTGCAACTTGGCTATAAAAGTACAGATGATAAAAGAAGCAAATGAGAGTTATGCAAAATCAGAATTAGAAGTAGATGCAAGAGAAGTATTGCTTAATGTGGCCCAAGAAACAAAGGAATTGGCAATGAAAGAGAGGCAAAACTACAGCCCAGTGCTGAGGAAATGGCATGGAACAGCAAGTGCAGTGGCAGCTTCAACATTTCACAGTTGTTATGGGCAAGTTCTGAATCAGTATATGAATGGGGTCACAACGCTGACGTCAGGCACAGTTGAGGTGCTGGAAAGAGCTGATAAGCTTGAGAAGGTGTTGGTAAATTTGGTCGTTGAGGATTCTGTAGATTGTGATGATGGTGGCAAGACCATTGTGAGAGAGATGGACCCTTATGAAGTTGACTCTATCATAGTGGGTCTCTTGAGGAAGTGGATTCACGAGTCTCTCAAAAAATGTACTGACGTCTTTCAAAGTGTCCAAGAAGTTGAGGTAACCCATATTCAAAATTTGAGTTAATTTTCTCTCTTTCAGTGGAAAGCTTTCTGTGTGTCAGCTTTTGTCAACTTTTTTCAAGGTCATGAATGAGATTTACGCATCAAAAAATGGTTTTTGGACCACAATAGTGGTAAAAGCGACTAGATAGTCCTGAAAAAACAAGTCATGAGTTTAAATCATGTGGATATATAGAGAAATGAGTTGTAAGGAGAGTACTCTGATTTAGGATTAACAATATTCGAATACGATCTTGTTATATTAAATGCCAAATGGTTATACAATCTTGCATATATGTATACACTATTTACATTTTGTGAATGTTTTGTAGACATGGAATCCAAAGTCCAAACAAGAACCATATGCACAATCAGCTGTGGAGCTTGTGAAGGTTGCAGACACAACAGTGGAAGAATTCTTCAGAATTCCAGTTGGAGTCCATGAGGATTTAGTTCAAGAACTTGTTGTGGGTTTGGAGACTCTATTCCGAGAGTACATGACATCTATTGCAGCATGTGGTAAGCTTAGAAACTTAATATAACGCATTTTTGGCATATAAACTTGGAAAAACAAAACACAACTGAATTAAAAGTAATGTGCTTTTGTGTTTTGTACATACGAGGTTCTAAAATGACCTACATCCCCTCGCTTCCACCGTTAACAAGGTGTCGTCGAGATTCGAAGTTGAGCAAGATGTGGAAGATAAGAAACCCTTGCAGTTACGGTCTTGAACAAGAACACCAAACAATCCATTCATCAAACGAACCTCCTGAAAATTCTCTTCCTCCTCCTCCTTCTACCAGTAAAGGAACTCAACGTCTCTACATTCGCCTCAATACCTTACATTACCTTCTCACTCACATTCACGCCATTGCCAAATCTCTCTCCCTCCACCCTAACCCGAATCGCCGACCTTTCGCCGTCACCTCACTTTTTGAGATCCTTGTCTCGTCCATCCACGCTGCCTGCCAGCATGTCTCAGAGATTGCCGCCTACCGCCTCATCTTCCTCGACTCCAGCTTGATCTTGTATGAATCCCTCTATGTGGGTGATGTGGCAAATGCTTCCATTGCTCCTGCATTAAGAATCTTGGAGCAAAACCTAATCCTAATGCTTACCATTCTCACAGAGAAAGCACATATGGTGGCAATGAAGGAAGTAATAAAGGCCACTTTTGATGCATTTCTTATGGTATTGCTTGCTGGAGGAAGCAATAGGGTTTATAATAGGTCTGATCATCAGCTTATTAAAGATGACTTTGAGGGTTTGAAGAGGCTTTTTGTGAATTGTTGGGAAGGATTAAGAGTGGAGGATTTGGTGGATAAAGAGGCTGAAGTAGTGGAAGGAGTGATAGCTTTAATGGGAGAAAGTACAGAACAGTTAATGGAAGATTTTAGCACTGTGATATGTGAGACAAGCGGGTTAGGTGTAATAGGTAATGGCCAAAAATTGCCTATGCCTCCAACAACAAGAAGGTGGCATAGATCTGATCCAAACACAATATTGAGGGTGTTGTGCCATAGAAATGATAGAACTGCAAATCAGTTCCTAAAGAGGACATTCCAATTAGCAAGGAGGAAGTGAGAGTGAATGTGAGAGAGTGAGACAACTTTTTTATTCTTTTTCTCTTTAGAGCACAAGTACATATTAATTCATGTGCGTTGTAAATAGGAGAACAACAGCTTGGTAACTGAGTGTTGGTGTACTGTTTTAATAAATAGGCCTTTTCAATACTCAAGAGACTATGTATTATTGTGAAAAAAAAGTGAATTTATATGGTGAACTCAAAGAGGAATGAAGATGTGCGTCTACAGACTGTCACATTTTTTGTACATTTGCTATCAACATAAATGTACGTAATCAACAAAAAAACTAGGGTCCCTATTACAGAAACATGGATATATGATGGTTATTATAGACCATAAATTAGGGTTAAGAATCGTGTTAGAACAAGATTCTCACGAAAGAGGGGGGTGAATTGGTTGATAATTAAAATCTTAAACTTTAATGCAAACTATAACAAAAATAGGTTAGGGTTGAAGAGCTGTAACCACACGAGATTTATATTAGTACGGTACAAGCCACTTGACCTATGTCCAATTTGTAAGTTAAAATTTTGTGTTGCTGGACATTCAAGCAACTTGCTCATAAGATTGAAAAACAAAAATAAAATAGATCTTTTGTTAATCATTGTGGAACCCATAACTCTTTATGGTGCTCATGAGTTATAACCTGTAGCTCTTTACGGTACTTATGAGATCCTGTAACTCTTTACGAAGCTCATGAGTCATAACCCATAAATCTTTATGGTGCTCATGAGTTATGCCTAGGATCTACTTGTTAAAGCACGTATAATAAGGACTTAGGATAACCTTTGATCACTTGAAGACGTCAAAGTGTATGATGTCCTCTAACGTTGATTCACATGATTGCCTCTTGATGGCACGTAGAACTATTTCTCCTTGAATCCTCCTTCCCCTTGGACGCTTGCTTGGCTATGGTAAGGTGGAGACTTCAAGTATTTGGGTTTATTTTCTCAAGATGATGATAGTGTCTTGAGGTTAGGTGAGACGCAAGAATGGAGGATGGGATGAACAAGATTAGGCAACCAAGATTAGGGTTCTTCATGTAAGAGTGGAACACCCAAGACTTTCTTGTTGGTGGACACATACACATCTATCGCCATTATCCTTATGCTGCCACTTAAATTAGGGTTTAACCCTAATTCAAGTGCTTACTAGAAAGGCCAAATCCAAGAAAGGCGCCATCCAAGAAGTCCAATCCAAGAGCATTAATCCTATCATGATCTTTGGATTCCATTTGGGCTTATTATAATGGAGAAACTAATTTTTCACAAAAAACCCAAATGTGGCGCTTTAGTTAATTGGGCTTGGAGTCCTACTCTAAACCAATTATACCTATAGTCTTGACAAAGCCCAATAACGATATTGGCCCAAAGTTGTTAAATCAAGCAATCAAGAACAATCTTAGTGTGTGACCCATTAGGCTCATTTAGTCACTTACATAGATAAACTTGGACAAGTTAAACTCTTTTAACGAGCCCAATTTATCTAATTACCACATAAGTCACTAGCAATGCTCTGCCGCTCCAAAACTATTGAGTTGATCAAGTGATCTACCTTTCTAATATGGATATCGTGCCGGCATCATCCTTCACACATCGCTCATATTTAGTCGAGAAAAAGGATAGAGTATCATCTCTCTTAGTGGACTAGATGTAGCTTTTCAAGGAACTAAAAGTTTTCTTTGACTCTAAGACGGATCATGACTCTTCATGATTTCTTACTATGCATAGATTCCCGAGTCAACTAGAAGTCATCCATGCCCTACTGGTCTCGTGGGCGACTAATCCATTGTAGGAATTGTGAGTCCTTACGACATGTCTATCTATACTCATGTATTCGAGTTATATCCCAGGGTACATTGTTTTCCCTATTTTCAAGCGAATAGAGTTGTAAAGTCAAAGTATAACCTTAGGACATAGTGTTTAATGACATCCTCAAGTTTAGGACGATCGCACTACCATATGAATGAAGTATACAAGGAATATGAACTTATCTACTTTCACTAGCACATCTTCGATTTTGCTTTCGGGGTGAACAATAGATTTGTTAGCCAGCTACAGTGTTACTGTAGATAGGCCTTGTTTCTCCTCTAGTTGCCTAAAGACTGACATAGGTATCAGGTTTATACTTGCTCCCAAATCACATAGAGCTCTCCCATAGTTGTTTCGACCATTCACACATGGAATTGTGAAGCTCCCTGGATCTTTTAGTTTGAGGGAAGCTTATTAAGTAGGATAGCATTGCTCTCTTCAATTAAGGCCACTATCTCAAATTCACCCAGTCTTCTCTTCTTAGACGAAATGTCTTTCATGAATTTCACATAACTAGGCATTTGTTCCAAAGCCTCTACTAAGGGGATGTTGATATGTAGCTGCTTCAAAACATCCAGGAATTTAATGAATTGCTTGTCCTAGATTTGCTTTTATAACCTTTAAGGAAAGGGGAGTGGTTACTTCACTATCCTTGACGGCCCTAGTTCTATTGGCTTATGCTACAACCTTGTTATAGCATCGGATGCTCCGTCGGGGGTCTATAATTCTGGTATGTGATGCTATAGAAATGTTGTAACATTAGCTGTGCTGTTATTTTTCTACTGTTCAGGGGTGAATTGTTTTTCTCTTTGTTCTTCACCACTAGCTTCCTTTTCTTTCTTTGTTTGTCCTGATAAGGGCTTAGCCTCTTGAATAGGTCTTTTGGATACCTTGTGCTGGTCAATAGACTTTCCACTCCTCAGCTCGATAACTTTAATGTGTTCTTTGCCTTCTTTCCTAAGGACTTTAGTATCACTAGGTAAGGAACCTGAGGATGTTCTATATGAGAACAACAAATGTCAAGCCGTTGGGCTAGTGCATTGATATAGGATCAGATAGTTCAGTCTAGGTATCTATGAAGCAGATATCGAGAAGAACGAGGGATCATTGTGCACAATGAGGGCTTGTGCCAAAGGGGTGATGTGTGTGCACTGTGAGACAGTATCGTACATAGTAGAGATTAAGTCTCGTACCTTAGGGTTTTACCTCCTATTTATAGAGTGTACCTTAGGTTGAGATTTATGGGCCTTGTGTGTCTGGTAGCCCAAGTATCGTAACTACCTGATCTAGCCAAATCCCTTGATTGCGACCTTCCTTGATTATAGGTGGATTAGGATCTTGCAGTGTATTGCCCCTTATTGGGCTGCTCCGTAAGTAGGCCTTGTAAGAACCGGCTGAACCCAAGAGGGGGGTGAATTGGGTGAAGAATAAATTTAGGAACTTTGAAAATCTTTTTGCAACTCAGTAAAACCAGTTTGTATGACAGTAAAGAGTTCTAAGGTAATAAATAGTCATTCAAAAATATATGCTGGAAATATAAGAGATAAGGGAAGAGAATATGCAAACTGAGATTTATCCTGGTTCAATCCTATCCTTGACCTACGTCCAGTCCTCAAGCTCCACTTGAGATTTTCAATCCACTATCCTCTTATTTAATTCGGGCACAAGAGAAGCCTTTACAATCCCACAAGTTCACCCAGGCACTTGTGAAGCCAAATCTCTCACTGAGATACTCCCCATTACACAATGCAAGGTTACAATCTGTTTCCCTCTCAAGATTACCCAATCTTGAGTAACTCTCAAATAAAAGATAGAATGTTTATAATGAATCTTCTCTCTCGAAGTGAATAAGATAAACACTGAAGTGCAATACAAATTATCTCACTCTTTATTATAAACTATGTAAACATTGAAAAACAGAGTGTGAGTAGTATGAAAATCAGAGTATGAGCATTTTGAAGATGTAGGCTTGTGTCTTGCATCTTCTGGCTTGAATCTGTCTTCTTTAATAGGTAGATATCAATATATGACCGTTGTAATCTTCAATATAACCATTGCCTTCATTAGACAAGGATTTGGTTTAGCGTTGGTCTTCTTCTCTCTCTAATCTTCACTTAATCCAGCTGTGCAGAAGTTCAGAGTTGACTTCTTGAAAATAAATCCGTTGGAATAGCAGCTGCTGAATGTGGAAAACATTATTTAATCCTTTGCAAAGTGTAGTGTGCAGACGGATTACCCAAAAGTATGCAACTTTTAGGGTTTTGCATTTAATGTGCTGATGTCACTTTTGCTTTTACTTTAAACCTTCAATAAACATTCTCTAATTCATCTGAAACTCACTAACAAAGTGGTTAAACATATCTAGGAACATTAGAGAATAATCATAGGAAGTATTAAGATCAAACAAGAAGGTTTTACAAATTCGTCAAATTTGAATTTCTGCATCTGCGATGAAACCTTGAGGTTTGTTCTCAAACCTCGAGGTTTGGACTTTAGCATGTAAATTTGATTTAAGTCCAAAACATCGAAAATGGAGGTTTTCATCCAAAACCGGAGGTTTTCAACACATTAAAAATTGCAGTGCTATCGGGTTGGCAAAACCTCGAGGTTTCTCACCAAACCTTGAGTTTTGGTTTAAATATGAAAGCTTTGAGAAATCGCGCCAAGCCAAAACCTGGAGGTTTTCTTGGAAACTGGAGGTTTTCAAATCTGGAAAAACAAGAGTGCTCTTGGGTTGGCAAAACCTTGAGGTTTCTCACCAAACCTCGAGTTTTCACTCAAATGTGAAAAGTTTGAGTTTTTGTGCCAAAACAGAAAACCGGAGATTTTAAAGTAAAACTGGAGGTTTTGAAAACTGAGAAAACTTAAAATCTCTCTGCCAAGCCAAAACTTGAGGTTTCTGTTCAAACCTCGAGTTTTCACTCAAATGTGAAAACTTGGAATTTTCATGTTAAACTAAAAACTGGAGGTTTTCAAGTGTTCAAAACTTAGGAGACTCTCGTAAGGCAAAACCTCGAGGTTTTTCACAAAAACTGGAGGTTTTGAAAAACTGGCTAAAACTTGAATTCCCTTCGCCAAGTCAAAACTCGAGGTTTCTTATCAAACCTCGAGTTTTCACAAATCTTGTGAAAACTTGGAATTTTCATGTTAAACTAAAAAATTGGAGGTGTTAGACAAAACGGAGGTTTTCAAGTGTTCAAGACTTAGGAGACTTTTTGTATGGCCAAACCTCGAGGTTTTACCGGAAACCTCGAGTTTTGCATTTTCCAGAAAATACTGAGAAGTTTCTGTGTGATGAAACCTTGAGTTTTCTCCGAAAACCGGCGGTTTTGCTCGGTTCGTAAAACTTGGAAAATTCTTGGCCAATCTCAAACTCAAGTTTACATGTCCAAGCTCGAGGTAAGAATCCAATGCAAGAAGAATCAGCTCCAAACTCATTGTATTATGTCCGTTATGATCCGATGAATGAAGGCTGTTCTTGACTAGCGTTTATGCAACGTCCTGAACTGATTGTCAACTTTCGAAGGCCATATCTCCCTGGTCTGAACTCTGTTTTGGTTCATTCAAATCCTGATGGAAATAATTTTGAGTCTAATTTCACATGCCACAGATTTCAGCTCAATCCAATTTGTAGTTTGGGAGTTACACTAAAAACATCGAAGCTTGGTCTGTTGTGTGGCGTGAATTTTACAGCCAACTTCCACAATTCATAGCTTCTTGATCGAGCTCCTTTGGGCTTTAATTTTATATCAAAATGATTCATTGGAAGTCTATTTTCATATGTCACTGGTTTCACCTCAATCGGATCTCTGGTTTGAGAGATATCATCGAATTACCAAAACTCGCCCAAGCTAAATGTGAAACAGAGTAGACCAGAGTTGCTGATCAGTGCTGAAATCTCGAGTTTTCACTTGGAAACTCAAGGTTTCCTGGTCCAGAGATGCCAGAGGTGCTGAAGACACTCAAAACTCGAGTTTTGAGTCATTAACTCGAGTTTTCTCATCCAGAACCTCATTTTTGCTTGTTTTAATTATGAATTGAGCCATTCGAACTTCCATGTGATCTTGGAGCCTTCTAGCATCAATATAAGAACTTGAATAATTATATTCTCATTCCATTCAACAAGTTCTTCCTTCTTTAATCACCCATCTTGATTATTCTTCATAATCCAACTCTTTCTTTCTTCTCTTCTCTTGGTCATTCTTTGTCATTCAACTTGGACTCATCATTCTTATCAAGTTATACCTTCTTTAATATCTCCTCTTCTTTTTAATTAATCTCTATGATTCAACTTGAACTAATCCACATTAAATATAGTAGTTAGTCAATGTAGGAGATAAATATATTATACAAGCTTTTTGCTCTTACTAATGGCATCTATATAAGACATCATCAAAACTAATAGTATCTAACAGGCCTGATGTAGGTTCATAACAGAGGGCCTATTATTCAGAGTTGTAACAAGTTGCCCAACTTGATTTTTGAGATTCCTAAGAGACACTTGTTGACTCTATATGATGCCATCGTTCTTGGCCATGTATTCCTTAAGTAGGCTTTCCATGGATGACTGAGGAGGTGGCTCCAGACTCGGTTGCCTTGGTTGCTGACTGAATCTAGGGGGATATTGAGGTTTGTTGGATTACAAAGGACTACCAAATTATTGTCCTTGCTGACCCCAGCAAAAAATTAGGGTGTTGCCTCCACCTTGGATTGTACGTATTTGAGTATGGGTTGTTGTTATTGTTTCTGTTAATGTTTCCCACGTAGTTTGTAGATTCAGGATTAACTAAGCAATTGGTGTAGAGATGTTCTCCTATGCAATATACGCATGCCACTTGTATGGATTGTAGTGATTGAGTTCCAGCAGGCAGACTCATTGACTTAATCATATTGGTCAGCGAAGAAACTTATGCAGTAAGGGCTATCATGACATCAAGTTTATGAACTTCGGCTATTGTTCTGGATGTAGACAACCTTTCTGTTGGCCATTGATGACTGTTAATGGACATCCACTCAAGAATTTCTTATGCTTCATTGTAGGATTTCCTCAAGAGGGCTTCATGGCAGATGTATCAACTATTGACTTGGTTTGTGCATTTAGCCCATTATAAAAAGTTTCCAGTTGTACCCATGGTCAGATTCCATGTTGTAGGCACTTTCTTAGAAGCTTGTTGAATCTTTCCCATGCTTCATAAATGAATTCTCTAATATGTTGTTGAAAACCAATAATGTCCTTTCTAAGCTAGGCGTTCTTGGTTGGTAGGAAGAATTTCAACAGAGATTCTCACCCAAATCTATCCAACATGTGACTAAGTGAATTGGCAAAGTGTTCAGTCAAGCTCTTGCCTTAACTTGGAGGGAAAATGGAAATAACTTGATTCCTAGAGCATCAACAGGTACTCCTAGGATCTTGAAGGCGTCGCATGCTTCCATAAACATCCTCAAATGAAGATGGGGATCTTCGATTGTCATTCCCTTGAATTGTCCCACAGTTTGTAGCATTTGGAACATTACATATTTAAGCTTAAATTGAGGCGTATCAATTGCTGGTTAATTTTGGGTTGTTGCATGACTTTCAAGTAAAAGCTCATAAGGTTAAAAAACAAAAATTTTGTTAATCATTGCGGAAGCCCGTAACTCCTTACGGTCTTCATGAGTTATTAACCATAACTCCTCAGATCAATGAGTAATTATTATTATTTTCTTTTCTTAAACTCGTAACTCTTTACGATACTCATGAGAATCCGTAACTCTTTACAGCACTCATGAGTTATAATATTTAACTCTTTACCTTGAGAATCTCCTTTCTCATTAACCTATAACTCTTTATGATGCTCATGAGTTATAACCCGTAACTCTTTACGGTACTCATAAGAGCCCGTAACTACTTACCATACTATTGAGTTTAAGTTCTTAGATTCCAGATACTCTTCCATGTTAGATTTAGGAGTTACCATTATTTTAGGATCTACTCGTTATAACACGTAAAGGGGTTTTAGGAATACCTTCAATCAATTGAAGAGACGACAAAGATTATGATGCCTTCTAATGTTCATCCATAAGGCTATCTCCCAATTGTAATGAGAACTCCTTCTTCTTGACTCTTCTTTCTCCTTGGATGCTTGCTAGGTGATGGCAAGGCAAAGGCTTCAAGTTCTTGGGTTTTGTTTTTCTCAAGATGATGATGGTGTCTTGAGGTTAAGTGGAGGATAGGATGAACAAGCTTGGATCTTACCTTTATGAATTGGCACCTCTTGCTCTCTTTTTGGATGGTTGGCTGAAATTCCAAGACCTTGATGTGTATTTTGATTTCGGCGAAGACCCTTATATTTATAAAATAAAGGCGCAATTTTTGGTGTTATCCAAATAATCAAGATAATGGATTAAATCCATATCTTGAATTCAAAACTCAAGATAATGGATCTTATCCTTATCTTAGATTATACCTTGAATTAAAAAATACAAGATAATACATAAATCATATCCATATCTTTAAATTGTGTCTTGAATTCGAAATTGAAGATAACATTTTATCCAATGTTTATTCATTCTTTATCCTATCTTCATCTAATATTTATTAGATATTTATCCAACACTTATATATATATATATATATATATATATATATATTAGATAATTCAAAATTATCTTTTATAACCTAACCTTTTGAATTTAAATTCAAATTCAAATTTCAAACTTAAATTCAAAATTCAAAATGGCCTAAGACCTCGTTTGGTCCTTCTAATATATTTGGGCCTTTTTGTGGAGAAACTAATTTCCTGTTGAGTGCTCAAATATGGTGTCATTTTGTTATTGGGTTTAGAGTCCTACTCCAATCAATTACACCTTTAGTCTTAATAAAACCCAATAACAATTATTGGCTCAAGCTTGCTAATTTTAAGCAATCAAGAATAACCTTCGTTTGTGACCCATTAGACCCAATAAGTCATTGACATAAATAAACTTGAACTAATCAAATTACTCTAACGGGCCTAATTTTTCTAATGACCATATAAGACACTGACAATACTCTAAGCCCCATAACTAATTGAGTTGATAAAGTGATCTACCTTTCTAATTTAGATACCGTGCTAGCATCATCCCTCACATCGTCATTTCCATTTAGTCGAGAGCAAAGATAGAGTATTATCTCTCTTGATTGACTAAATGTAGCTAATTTACAGAACTAGGAATCTTCTTCTAAATACTCTAAGCCTCCAAGGTCTTCCTTGATGGACCCGCACGGAAACTATTACCTGAAAAATGTTGGTAACCATCAATCCAACTCATTATGAATACTAATATGTGCTAGTGAGCTGCCATGTGGAACAATTTATATAAAAAAGTATTAAAAATTATAATTCGACAACATCCATATCACAAAATTTCATATCATAAATTCTGTATAAAAAATTATGTATCATAGTTTTCATTAACATAATTCCCAAGATGTCCCCATCAATCCAACCGAACCACCTTATTTCCGCCGACTAGACCCATGGGCTAAGTTACATCCATATTACTGGTTACCCAAAAGCTCACTGGTTATGTGATGAGGACTGGCCAAAATCCTCAAAGCACATGTCCTAAACCATGGGTCTTTTCCCCTCATTGAACCAGTGGGGTGTCGCAAGCCCTCATTGAATAAATGGAACATTAGAAAGCCAACCATCATGCACCAATGGAGGCTAGACCACGTGATGAAATAAACTACTCCATTTCTTTTCAATTCAACCCTTTCCATAATTATCATAATAAATAATTCAACAAGAATTTTTCCAAGATTTTCACATTCATATTATGTTGTTTAAATAATTCTCATGTACATGCCATAATATCACAATTCTAAATTCTTATACATATATAAGTATATGTATATATTTCACAATTCAAATCATAAGGTTCCACAAGGAAATTTATATTCATAACTATTTCACAACATACTCATAAACAACATATCAATACATATAACAAGTGGAAAGTGGTTACCTCTCGCTGAAACTAACTATTATCACACTGCTCCTAATCCAAGAGCTCAAACACACGCCAAAAATCAATCTACCACAACCAATTTACTAACCATTAATAACTCTTCTAAAACTCTACATAATCAAAATTATAACTTATAATTTCATAAAATTAAATCATACAAATTTTAATAATAATATATTTGGAATGCTTGAAGTGGGGAAATTATGATGGGACTGAAAAATCAGTGAAACCATAGTAACTATTACTTCTCTTTCTATTTATTACTAATTAATAATACTTTTTTCTATTTATTATTAATTAATAATTTCCTTTATTATTTATTCCCCTTTTTAATAACAATATCTATTTATTATTATCTATTTATTCTTTTATTGTTATTTTTATTTCACTAATTATTATTATTATTATTATTTCTCTACAATTAATTTAAACTCTTAGAAGCTATCCTAACTCTTTAAATTAGGAATTTAATAAATGCTCTTGCACCACGTAAAATATGCTTCACTATATATATATATATATATATATATATATGGGATAAGGGTCTTAAATGCCATAGAAGTTTTCACTTAGGAGCACTGGTAAGACAGAAGTTTTTTTTGGACCAAAAATGCCACGGAAGTTTTCGCTGAGGAGCAATTTTGCCCCGGATTTTTTCACTAAGGAGCAATTTTGCCATTCTGTCCCCAAATATTAAATTTGACTATTAAATCAGTTAAAGACCACACATCCTATGCCTTGAAAAGGTCAAACTTGGAGCTAGAGAAGGAGATCCTTGAGATGTTGAGCTCAAGGCGGCCAGAATTTGTGAAGCTGAACTGGTCAAAGGGACTGAAAGGTCGACTGTCACAAAACTCAAAGGCAGCATCACTTAGGATCTAAGCAAATGATCAGTCGATACAAATGTAAATATTATCACTATTGATTTATTTTACTGAACCAATTTTTGGAACAATTCATTTCTCGTTTTGCGTTTCATTTGCATTTTGTGACAGACCTTTCAGTCCCTTTGACCAGTTCGGCTTCAAAAATTTTGGCCGCCAAGATTTCAACATCTGAAGGATCTCCTTCTCTGACTACAAGTTCGACTTTTTCAAGGCATGACATGTGTGGTCTTTAACTGATTTAATAGTCAAATTTAATATTTGGGGATAGAAGGGAAAAATTGCTCCGTTTTGTAAACTTTCAAGGCAAAATTGCTCCTCAGCGAAAACTTCTGGGGCAAAATTGCTCCTCAGCGAAAACTTCCGTGGCAAAAATGATACTTCCGAGGCAAAATTGCTACATCTTGTGAACTTCCATGGCATTTTTGGTCCAAAAAAAACTTATGTCTTACCAGTGCTCCTGAGCGAAAACTTCCATGGCATTTAAGACCCTTATCCCATATATATATATATATATATGTTATTTTGTAAATAATATTATAAGTGAAATAATATGGGAATGAGTTAGATTAGATCCTATTATGTAGAAGTAGGCTCCATCTTTTTGAATTTCAAATTCCCTAAATGCAACAAACAATGTATATGTTTCTTTCTTTTTCTTAAGCACTTAAACACTCCATTACTCATACGCAAGTCCAGGCAGCCACGCATATATTTTTATTCTTTTCTTTCCAAAAGCAATAACATATATATATATATAGCATTCAACTTTTCCAGTGATAATGACAGTAATAGTTTTCCTACCCTTTTCTTTTCAAATGCAACGTGATATACTTTGACAGCAACCATATTTACATATACAAGCCAAACTTTCGGGTTTTAAATCCTGGGCTTATATATATATATATATATATTGATACACACACACAATATATATATATACTTATACACTTCACAGCAAAACGTTATTCCCCTATGAGCAACGTCTCATGCCTATGTTGGGATTCGTACAACGCAGCGGATTAAAATTTCTACGAATCCGTCCCGAGGATCACTCAGGCGCGTTTAAATCAAGGCTAGGGAATCCGGATATTACCTTTTAGGAACTCGTTCGTGGTTTCTTCTTCGTTGAACAAAGTGGGCTACCTCCTCGATCGCGAAGACGACTCTTAGAATCCTCTTCCTCTACATCGGTATCCACACGAACAATCCTCGTACGCGGCTACTAAGCGCTAGCGTGCTCTTGTGCGTCTCTCTCAGTTTTCACTCTAGGGTTTCTCGCGGCTTTTCAGAATACGCTCGACTGAAAGTCCCGTAGGTTTCTAAAACCTGTTCGGCGTATTTAATACAAAATTAATCGTATTAACTTTTTTTGAATTCAAACTTTAGATCTGGATTAAATATATATTAATTAAATCTATCCGATAGATCTAATATAATAATATTTATTTAATCGAATTAAAAACCAGATCTGAAATTTCGAATTCAAATCTAGATTAAAAAATAGTTAATTAAATCTATCCGATAGATTTAATCCAACCTATTTATTTAATCCAAATTCAAAAAGCCTTCCGATTTAATTTATCTCAATAAATTAAATCCGAGAAATGATATCTATCTATTTATTTAAATCGAGATACTAATATCTCAATTTAAATTAAATAGACAATAATATCTTTATTCGAAAATTAAATGAGATACAATATCTCGTTTGTTTTAGATATTTAATTTATCAAATAAATTAAACATAAAACAAATAATATAATAATAATATTCTAATCTCAATTAAAATAATATCATTATATTATTTTCGAATTTAAATATATATATATATATATATATATTTACCCTGATTAAACTCAAGTATTCATTAATCTCGCATTAATGCGAGATTCAATGAACCCGGACACTTTTACCCGTGTTGGATTATTCTTGTGTGCGACCAATAATAATGTGCCCATATGAGATTGGCGGTGGGCCAACACCGTGTCGCCCCACAAATCGCAAGCGGCCTCTAGCAAGACATTGCGACTACCCAATTCACATGGGGATCGATGACACGATACACCTATCGTACAACCATGTCACGTCCCTTTTGTCACGCGATAATTCGGTCAAGGATGAGGCATGGAGAATGTCAACTTCCTTTTTCGACCATTACTTTTCGATTCTCGAGTTAGTCTAATAAGTGAAATGGAAACTCCTTTCCATCACAAGACGGCCGTACATTTCTTAGACTCACTCATCGAGGGGCCCAAAGATTATCTCTCTACAAATGTGAGGGACAAATTCCATCTTGACCATTCACATCCCTCCGCATGAAAACCACCGATCCCGATCCTAGCCTTTATCATCACCCGGTCAAAGGTGACTTTTGACTAGGTCAAAGGTCGTTGACTCATCATGTAGGAATCCATGATGATCTCAGTCATAGGGCGTCGTGACGCGGTTATACATGAGATAAGCTTATGACTAGATCCATGCGGCTTTCTCATAGTGGGTCTGGTCCAAAGACCTTTACTCTCTTACAAGTGCCCATGACTTTGATTGTATCTCCATACCTCATCAAAGCCATACGGTCTTAATTCATCTTCGCTCCCGCGTAGATGACCGACCGGACATTTAGGATAATCTATAAGATGTATCCAGGGATGCAGTTATCAATACGAACATGCAAACGATAATGATAACTAAAGAAAATAATTTAAATAACTTAAATATCCAAAGTACAATGAATTGCCCCTAGGGCATAATTTCCAACAGCCTATAGATATATTTAGATAGTAAAAGCTTTCCTTTCCTTCTATCCCCAAACACAACATATATATATATATATATATATATATATATATTCTATTCCTATGATAGTTTTGGTTTTTCATGCACAATATTTTCGGTTTTTCATGCACAAGGAAACAACGTTTTCTTTTATACATGCAACAAGACAAGTTCTTCCCTTTCCTATTACATGTGTAGCGTAAATATGAGCTTGCATTTATATATATATATATATATATATATATATTTTAAACAGCACCACTAATTTATATATTATACAGACAGTAAACTTATGAGTTTGAAAACCAAAAAGCTATGATACATACATACATATATATTGCATAGTTAGCTTCCTTTGTTCTAAGTTCTCATTCACTGCAACCCCAAAGGTTACTTCCTACGGCTTTAAACTTAGTCACTTGGGATGGGGAAATGACAAAAATCCAAAGGAGAAGAAACCCAATGATTTACCTTTGGTTCCGGTTTGAACGACGAGAACTCCCATTGAAAAACAAACACCCCTATTTCGGTGTTATTTTGTAGAGGAAGATTAACACAATTTTGAACCTCTGTTTCTCCTTCCACGGTTCTTCTTTGGTCACCCTTCCACTCTCGGACTCTCTCTTTCTTTTACTCCCAAATCAGCCTCTCACTTTGAGCAAAAAAAAACTCAGCCTCTCACTCTTTCTCGCTGATCTCTAGCTTTTTCTAACTAATGTAATGAAGGAAAGTTTCAAGACCAATGGTTATATATATACAGCGAACTTGGTCTGGACTAAGGAGAAGAGAGGATGAATCAATGTAAATTACACAACACTCGGCTCGAGAGACATGGTCTAGTAGTCTTTGTCTGCCATATCCGATTGTGAGATCCCGTGGAAGTCGCTGGTTTATTGATTGTGTTGATAATGATTTTTGACGTGTTCAGGCCGAGATAATACGTGTTTCTGCAGCGAGTATGGTTTCACTAACTAAATGGAAATGGTTTAAATGAATGAAAGGGAATTACGATTTGGGCTTTCATCATAGACCGTGGAGGTTGATGGTGAAATTGTGTTTTTGTTGTGGTCTCCTTTTTACTCCTTTGGGCCAATGGGAAAAAATGAAGAAATGGAATAGATAGCTAATAGGTGAGTATGGTGTTAGTTCTCTATGTGTTTTGATGATAACTGCCAATTGTAAACAAAAGATGTAGTTTTGTCTTTGGTAAGTTGAAAACTTACTGTCAAGACAAAACTCAAGTTTTGGTTTCAAAACTCGAGTTTTGGATTTGGCAGAGAGTTGCTCCTTTTCAATGATCAAAGCAAAACTTGAGTTTTCAGATGAAAACTCGAGTTTTGGGACTTACAGAGAGCACTCAGTTTTCACTTAAAGACAAAACTCGAGTTTTGATTTCAAAACTCGAGTTTTGGTTAGTCAGAGAGTTTTGAACTTTTTGAACTAAGTTTTGCGCTACAAGCGCAGAATCTTGCTTTGCTCTGAGCTTTCGTGAGTTTTCTCTAAGTTAAGAGAAAACTCGAGTTTTGGCTTCAAAACTCGAGTTTTGACTTAACAGAGTTTTCACGTTTTCACTTAGTCTTTGAAAACTCTAGTCATCGAGAGAGAAAACTCAAGTTTTGACTTGGCACAATTTCTCAAAGTTTTCATAAATATATGAAAACTCAAGTTTTGATTCCAAAACTCGAGTTTTGAGCCAAGCAGAGAGCAATGCATCTTTCTAAGATTTGAAAACTCAAGTGTTGGAAACTCAAGTTTTGGCTTGGCTCAAATTTCTCAATGTTTTCATACTTAAATGGAAACTCGAGTTTTGATTTGAAAACTCGAGTTTTGGCCAAGCCGAGAGCTTTGAACCTTTTCGTGTTTTGAAAACTCCAATTTTGATGTTTTGGACTTAAATGTACTTGTTTTTCATTAAAAGTCCAAAACTCGAGTTTTGTTTTGAAAACTCGAGTTTTGAGTTCTAGCCAAAACTATGTCCAAAAGCTCAAATCGTGACTTTTCTCTCTCGGATGGAGGAAACTCGAGTCTTGATATTGAAACTCGAGTCTTTCCTTAAGTGCTCAGTTGAAAACTCGAGTTTAGAAGAACAAACTCGAGTTTCCATCGCGATGAGTAAATTCAAATCGTCGAATTTGTAAAACCTTCATGTTTGATTTCAATACTTCCTATAATTATTCTTATACATTCCTAGCTATGTTTAACCACTTTGTTAGTGAGTTTCAGACAGATTTGAGAATGATTATTGAAGGTTTAAAGCAAAAACAAAAAGTGATGTCAGCACATTAAATGCAAAACCCAGAAAGTTGCATACTTTTGGGTAATCCATCTGCACACGTTTACAAAGCATTAAAGAATGTGTTCTACATCCAGCAGTTGTTATTCCAACAGACAAATTCGTAGAGAGTCAACTCTGAATTTCTGCCCAGCTGGATTAAGTGAAGTTTAGAGAGAGAAGAAGACCTAAACTGAACAAGAACCTTGTCTAATGAAGGCAACGGTTATAATCAAGATTACAACGGTCATTTAATGCCTCTTAGTATAAATAGAGTTGCATTCAATTCTTCTAACAACTACAATTGCTGAAAATGAAAATCAATCAAGTCTTGCATTTATTCTCTCTGTTTTCAACTGTGTAGTATCTATTGATACATTAGCTTCAGTGTTTATCATCATCTACTCTTAGAGAGAGTTCTTACTTGCAAATCATTTATTGTAAAGAATCACAAGTCAAGGGGACTTGGTGATTTGGGAGTTCATTGATTACAACTAGTAAGGGGGAGTGAGTTCTAGTGAAAGAACTACTCTTGAGTGCTGAGTGTGTAATCAATTGTGATAGTGAAAAACCCAGAGAATCTAGGGACTGGATGTAGGTCAAGGAATTAGACCGAACCAGTATAAACTCTTGTGTTTTTCCTCCTTCTTTTTTACTCTCTGCTTACCTCTGTTTTTGCTGGTCAAAACAGAGCCATTCTGTAAAGTTTTTAAAATCCCCAATTCACCCCCTCTTGGTGATTAAGCTCCACTTTCATATGGTTCTGCATACAAGGATATAGGCAGGTGGGTTGAGAAAATATAAACTTGCGTTTGCTGTTCATGTGTTGGGCCAAGAGACAATGGAAATTGAGGGAATTAATGTGGTGTGTAAAATTAAGGAGTGTTGTGTTGTTGTTGGGATGCCCACTAACATTATCCTACTTGATCCTCTTTGAATCATCTATAAGGCTTTTATTTGCAATTAAGTCTTTTGCTTATTTAATTGTAAATATTTATTAAACATTATATAAATGCCCAAAATAAATCCTTAATTTATTGTAAGGATTTTTCTTTATCAATTAATTTTTCCTAAGCCATAAAATATAGTTTCTATAATTTTTAGGCTTAAATTAGTCCTTACTCTAATTTATTCTTTTTCTCAAAATAAGTTAAGGAAAAAATAAGCCTAAATTTCCAATAATTATTCTTATAATTATTTTAAGCCAAAATTTCATAATTAATTTTTCCATATATTATTCAAATTTCAAATCCCAAAATTTGGGATGTTACAACATTCACCCTATTCTCAGGCGAATAGAGTTGTATAGTCAAAGTATAACCCTAGGACATAGTGTTTGATGAAACCCTCAAGTCCAGGATGATCCGCATTACTAAACGATGAGAGACTTTACATTTCCAATGATACTCTCTACAATGAGTCTTTATGGAGTTTCTTAGCAAGTTTCCATGAGGTCCCTACCTTGTACGCTATACAAGTAGACGATGTCGTACTAGTCTTATTGAAATCTTCAATGCCCTTTCTTGGTAATTCAAGACTAGGAACAAGTTTCAAGAAATAGACATGTAGTGTCCTTGAGTCCTCATGATCATGATACCTTTCATAGATCCTTGAGTGAACACCTATTCTATTCTTAGGGCTTTTATCTTCAAACACATATTGACCTTAAGTAAATATGAGATATAAGTATGATAAAGATAAAATGTGCTCATTTATATTAATAATGAAATACTACAATGTAAAAAGGTGTTGATCTGTCAAAACAGATTGGCTCTGGGAAACCTAAGTACTAACAATCCCCAACTTGACCTAGAGCCAATCAGGTTGATGTATTCTACCTTAAGACTCATAATGACTATTATATTTTGTCTGAGAAATTCCCTTTGTTAGAGAATCAGCCAAGTTATCATCGGTGGGGATATTATCCATCTTTATATCCTGTCTTTCAACAATCTATTAGATGAGATGATACTCACGGAGCACATGCTTGGATCTCTGATGAGACCTAAGTTCCTTGCCCTAAGCTATAACTCTAGTGTTGTCTCAATATAAAGGTGTTGGATCAACAATGCTGGGAACCACTTCAAGTTCATTAATGAACTTCTTGATCCATACTACCTCCTTAGTTGCTTCTGAAGCTATTATGTATTATGCCTTGGTAGCATGGTCTGCCGTGGTCTTTTACTTGGAACTCTTCCAACAAATTGCCCCACCATTTAAGGTGTAGACAACACTAGACTGGGATTTACAGTTGTAACACCCCGAATTTTGGACCCTGAGAAGCGAAAATAAGCCTGAAATAGGCGGACGACTAGGCCCAGTTCGGGAAAAGTCCCAAGAACGTCGAGAGTTAGGAAGCCTCTTTGGGACTAAGTAACTCGGCCATACGGGTCGATAGACTTAGTACGTACAAGTCATGGGATTAAGGTGCTAAGGTAAGATGGGCATAGAAGATGTATACGGTGTAAGTCTGGTCAGAAAAGACGCCACCCAACTATGTCCTGAGGTGTAGGACGCTTAGTTGAGCGAAAATATGCCAGTACAGGTAAGTATACGACATTTTCAGGGCAGTCATGGGAGCCCTGCGTTTTTGAAGGAAACAAGAGGGGAAGAGAGAAAAGGTGTATCTGGACCCAGAAGGGAAGGAAAAGTTAGTAATAGTAGTGCTACGTCGGACACGTGGCATTTCGAGGCCAGAAGTTGGATTATCGGGTAGCATGCATTACGAGGTGGATTTGGGGTACTGGAATAAAGGTGTCTTGATCCCCAAGGTAGTATGCCCCATCCACTTGTGGTCTGGGAAAAGTGATGATGATCCGGCCCACACAAGTGATGTTAACCTTTTGGTTGAGAGACAAGCTTCTCTAGGGTTCTTTTGAGAATCTCGAACTTATCAAGGGTTTCAATCCTTGTATGCTTCTTGGCTTATCAATTCCTTGGAATTGTGGCGCCTACGTTTTTCATTCTAAATTTCTGTTTCGTATCTCCGCATTTCCTTATCGTTTTTGGTGTTTCTTGAGCCAAATTCGTAGTTCAAAAAGCCATCTTTCTCGCTCGTTCTAGAATCACTTGAATCCAAGGTCTCGTAGCGCGAGATACATCCTCGTTCTTTCAGATGCTACGTTCTCGTTCCATATTTCTTGGTTTCGTAACTCCTGATTCCCTTATTCTTTTTTGGTGTTTCTTGAGTCAAAATCGTGTTTCGAGAAAGTGAACTTTCACCTCGTTTTGGAATCACTCAATTCCGAGGTCTCCGTAGCGTGGGATACGTTTGATTCTTATCGACAGCGTTGGCGTCAATTTCAGGTATGAAATTCCATTCCTAGCGATCCAATCATCCTATTCTTTCGGGAATCATATCATCTCGGGTATCAAAGCGAAAGGTTCTAGGATTGGAATTGGGTTATCTTTTCTCCATTGTTTACATCCAATCTGGTCACATATTTGGTAACCCTAGTCCCTAAATTTGTGTTTTTGATTTTTGAATTGTCCAGTCGTTTTAGCATTTTGTTTTGTTTGTTCCTAATTTGTTCTTTCAATCTTTTACTTGTTGTTTCTTTCAATTTCTTGTTCTTGAGTTTGTTCTTTCTTGTTCGAGAATTCAATTCCTTGAATTCTGCACTTGGTTCTTGGTGTTCATCCAATTCATCATTGTTCTTGAATTTTATTCCTTTTGTTGAAGAATCAGGTGTCATAAAAACAAAAAAGAAAAGAAAGAAAGAAAAAAGAAAAAAAAAAAAGAAAAAAAAAAAGAAAAGAAAAGAAAAGAAAAAGAGAAAAAAAAAGAAAAAAAAAACAGAAAAAAAACTATACAACACCTTGCTATTCAATTACACACACTACTACGTGTGAACGTGTGAACCAAGTCCAAAGTGTCTTCCTTGAAAATTCCTCCAAATTGTTTTGGACTTTCTTTGTCTTGTCTTCTTGACATCAATTCTAGAGTTTGGGGATTGTACTCTTGAGTGTTCTTGGAGATTCTGTTAAGAACTTAAAGAGAGCTATTGAGTGGTAAAAGGCAAGAGTTACACTACACAAAAGCCTTATAGAGAGCAACAAACACGAGTGATACATTTTTAAGAGTGTAAACACGTGAGCGAGTGGTGAGGTCCTATTACTTTTGTTCTTTTCCTTGAATTATGGCAGGTACAGGTGGTGAAGGTGTTCCTCCTCCTATAGGAGATAACAGATTGCTAATTGAAGCCATTACAACTCAAATGCAAAGGATGATGAGGGAACACGAGAGGAGTTATATGAGAGAATTGATAGAATAGAAAATCAAGGGAATCATGATGAAGATAGACAGAGAGGGGAGGGATGAAAGAAGGAGAAGAAGAGATCATGAGAATGATGCTAGAGAGGATAGAATTAAGGGAGTGAAGCTTAATATACCATCCTTTAAGGGAAAAAGTGATCCGGGAGGCCTATTTAGAGTGGGAAATGAAGATTGAGCACTTATTTGCATGTCACAATTATTGAAGAGAAGAAAATGAAGGTGGCAAACCATGGAGTTTAGTGATTATGCTCTCATTTGGTGGGACCAATTGCAAAAGGAGAGGGTGAGATATGAAGAACCATTGGTGGATAGTTGGGTGGAGATGAAAAGGCTAATGAGAAGAAGATTTGTTCCTTCCCATTATCATCGAGACCTTCACAATAAACTTCAAAGACTCCTACAAGGTAACAAGAGTGTAGATGAGTATTATAAAGAGATGGAGGTGTCCTTGATTAGAGCAAATATTAGTGAAGAACGGGAGGCTACTATGGCCCATTTCTTGCATGGGCTGAATAGTGATATAAGGGATGTTGTGGAGTTGCAAAATTATGTGGAGTTGGAGGATTTAGTGCAACAAGCTAGTAAGGTAGAACAACAACTCAAGAGAAAGGGTGTCATGAGGAAAAACTCTTGAATTTTAATTCTTCAAGCCGGAAGGATAGAAATAAGAAGGAGGGAGGTTCTTCATCAAGCAATCCCACTACTACACCTCAAAGGACTCAAACTAAATCCAATGAGATCCCTAAAAAGACAAGGAGTAGTGAAATAAAATGCTTCAAGTGTTTGGGGAGAGGTCACATAGCTTGAGAATGTCCTACTAAGAAGACTATGTTACTTAAAGAGGATGGAGAGCTTACTAGTGAGTCTTCTTCAGATTCTCCGCTCACATGATGATGAAGATGAGTATATTGAAGAAATAATTCCAGAAGGAGATTTGTTTATGGTAAGAAGGATGTTGGGTAACCAAGCAAAAGACATGGATGATAGTCAAAGAGAGAACATCTTTCATAGTAGATGCCTTATCCAAGGAAAGGTATGTTCTTTAATTATTGATGGAGGGAGTTGTACCAATGTTGCAAGTGCTAGAATGGTGTCTAAATTGGGCATTGGAACCAAACCTCACCCGCGCCATACAAGCTTCAATGGCTTAGTGAGGATGGTGAAGTGACCGTAAGCAAACAAGTGGAGGTGAACTTCTCTGTAGGAAAGTATGATGATATAGTTTTATGTGATGTGGTACCAATGGAGGCTTGTCATTTGCTTCTTGGGAGACCTTGGCAGTATGATAAGAAAGTTATGCATGATGGTTGCACCAACAAGTTCTCTTTTGTACATAAAGAACGCAAGACTATTCTTGCACCTTTGACACCAAGAGAAGTTAGTGAGGATCATTTAAAAATGAGAGAAAAAAGAAAGCAAGAGAGAAAAGAGAGTGGAAGAGAGCAAGAAAAAAAAAGAGAAAAAGAGAGAAAAGCACCAAACTTGTTTATAAAAGAAAAAAAGGTGAAAAAGGCAATGCATTTGAAAAAGTCAATGCTCTTACTTTTAAGTAAAGAGAATAATTTTACAGATGCAAGTCCTACTAACTCTCTTCCAAATGCGGTTTCTAATTTGTTGCGGGAATTTAAAGATGTTTTTCCTAAAGAGGTACCTCACGGACTACCACCTCTAAAAGGCATAGAACATCAAATTGATCTCATTCCAGGAGCTTCATTGCCTAACAACTCGTTTTTCAAAGATAAAGATGGTAAGAGTAAGGCTGAATATGTGCGGAAACTACATGAGAAGGTAAATGCAAACATTGAAAAAAAGGTAGAGAGTTACGTCAAGCAAGCGAACAAAGGAAGGAAAAAGATAGTGTTTGACCCCGGGTGATTGGGTTTGGGTTCATTTGAGAAAAGAGAGGTTTCCCGCCCAAAGGAAATCTAAGCTTCAACAAAGGGGAGATGGTCCTTTCCAAGTGCTAACCAAGATTAATGATAATGCCTATAAAATAGTTCCCCCGGTAAGTATGGTGTAAGCACTACTTTTAATGTGGTTGATTTGTCCCTTTTTGATGCGTAGGCGGGGATTATAATTTGAGGACAAATTCTTCTAAAGAAGGAGGGAATGATGAGGACATAGGAGGCGGCATGACCAAGGCAACAAACTTGGAGGACATTCAAGGTCTTGGAGGCCCAATGACAAGAGCAAAAGCTAAAAAGGCTAAAGAGGTCCTAAATCTCCTGGTGACCACCTTACTTGAGACAAGCCCAAGTCTAAAGGAAGAAGAGGCCGAAGAAGAATAAGCCTCAATGGATATACATGAAGGCTTCAATTTACTTGGCCCAAATTCTGCACTTAGTTTTATCTTTCGCTCATTTAGTTAAACTTTTGTAATAAGGCTTATTGGGCTCGCTTATTAGGCTTTGTGTGTAAGCGAGCATTTAGGTTAAACTTAATATGGGTGTTGTCCACTATATAAGGGAACACCATAGCTTTTGAGACGAGAGATTTGAATTAAGAGTTAACCTTTTTGGTTGAGAGACAAGCTTCTCTAGGGTTCTTTTGAGAATCTCTTAACTTATCAAGGGTTTCAATCCTTGTGGCGTTCTTGGCTTATCAATTCCTTGGAATTGTGGCGCCTACGCTTTTCATTCTAAATTTCTCGTTTCAGATCTCCATTTCCTTATCGTTTTCCGGTGTTCCTTGAGCCAAATTCGTAGTTCAAAAAGCCATCTTTCTCGCTCGTTCTAGAATCACTTGAATCCAAGGTCCGTAACGCGAGATACATTCTATTCTTTCGGGACGCTACGTTCTCGTTCCATATTTCTTGGTTTCGTAACTCCCGATTCCCTTATTCTTTTTCGGTGTTTCTTGAGTCAAAATCGTGTTTGAGAAAGTGAACTTTCACCTCGTTTTGGAATCACTCAATTCGAGGTCCGTAGCGTGGGATACGTTTGATTCTTATCAGACGCGTTGGTGGCCGAATTTCCAGCGCGAAATTCCATTCCTAGCTATCCAATCATCCTATTCTTTCGGGAATCATATCAACAAGTCCAGTGAAGGGCACGAATCACGAGGTAAGGTGGGATCGGCAACCGGGAGCTGAGCGGGGCCGAACAGGATTTCCGGAGTCAAGCCCAGGCCCAGGACACTGATAGGGGCAAAATTCCAGTGGGCCCAGAGGAGAGAGAAAATATCTTGTCATGTAATTATGAAGAGAGAGAATGTCACATCAAGTCATTATGATGAGAGAGAAAGAATAAAATAATCTGGATTAATCTGGACCACATATTTGAATCTGATATGGAAAGGTGAAGGACAAGTAATTATGACTCATTATGACATATCTAAGGGCAGATTTTGTGGGTCCCACGGCTTTGGAAGATGAGCGGTGCGAAATGACCGTTTTACCCCTGGACCTAAAACCTACCCAAAGTCACCATCAGGGGCAATCTTGGAATTTGGATTTGGAGGGTTCAGATGGTGCCATATGTCCTTGAACCAAGAAGACTCTAGAGAACCCTAGAAAAGAATATTCTGGAGCATCTTTGGAAAAATCTAGCGAAAAATGACTATTTTACCCCTAAGATGTTATTTTAATTACGGAGCAAACCCTAACCTTTTGGAGCCTATAAATAGGACCCCTCCTACCCATTTTTTCTGCCCTATTTTGTGCTCAAGGTGGGAGATAGGAAGGTCCAGCTGAAGGCTCTGGTCCAAGGAAGAGGAAGGCACCCGCAACTAACATCCTAAGGTAAGCCCCTAACCGACGACTTGGAATCCTTGCTTCTGCCCTATGGTGATTTTTGTGGATTTTCTGTAGTATTTTGGTATTCTTGATGTTTCCATTGAATCCAGAGGGTGTTTTTGTGTGGGGAAATGTTGGATCACCTTTTTCCAAACCCTAAAAGCCTAAGTCTTTGTTATACGAAAATCTGTCGGTTCTTACGGTTTCTGGGCAGCGTGTGTTAATCGGTGGTTTTAAAATAGTAAATGAACTCCGTTTGATCTGAAATTTTACATGGTGAAATTATACATCCTAAGGATGATTTGGATATAATATTTTGTGTCATTTGGAGTTTCCAACAGAGAGATATTTTAAGTTGAAAATGACCTAAAAACCTGGACTCTGTCTCGGACCAGTGGCTAAGTTTTAAGAATCTGGAAAGGACCCGAACCCAGATGGCTTTAGTAATTATTTTTAGGGTAAACTAGACATTCTGAGGGTTCAATGGACACTGATTTCATGTCAATAATATTTTTCTATAATTTATTACAAATCAGAGAAGTTGGGTCAGCGTTTCTGGAAAATCCTGGTGCTGTGCGAATTTTATGGAACTTGAACCAAAGTGTGTTCATATGACTAAAAGCATGATGTTTGGCTGTATCTAGGGTGTTTGCACGTGTGGACCTTATTTTCAATGTCAAGGGAAGAGTTTATTATTTTGCAAGGCGTGCCAGGTAGTAACTGTAAACTTGCATACTCTATGTGGCTCTTGTATGTTCTGTGTTATCATGATTGTGGATGTAGGGTAGGTAGTATCTATGGGACTACGTGTTCTATAGTTGCTACTGAGGCCCGAGGTATGCAGGGTAGGTAGTACCTGTATAGGTGCTACTGAGGGTCGAGGCATGATAGGTAGGTAGTATCTTCTTTGGGGTGCTACTGAGGCCCTTGGCATGTAGGGTAGGTAGAGCCTATTTGACTGTGTGTTCATAGGTGTCTACTAAGGCCCAAGGTATGTAGGGTAGGCGGAGCCTATATGACTGTGTGTTTATAGGTGTCCACTGAGGCCCTAGGGTAGGTAGTTAGGGTCGCTCCCTAACTACTGAGGCCCTTTGCGGGCTGGTTCCGGGGGCTTGTCTTGACCAGGCGGTCCTGCGGAGTACATGCCATGTTTGTGTTCCTGATTGTGATTTACATTACATGCATTGCATACATATTGTATATGATTTTAACAGTTACTCTGGGGTTCAACTTTGAACTCCAGTCTGGTTCCAAATATACAGGAGTAAGGCGGTAGACCGTTGGACCGTGGAAAAGATAAGGGCTTGGCAATGAAGCTGAGGACTGAAGACGTATGGAATGTCTTATCTCATTGTATATGTTTTATGACTGTATGGACTTACTTATTGCCCAATAGTTATGTTGGACTATTGTACTCTTAACCCTACGGAGATTATTTTATGTAATTGTTTGTACCTTTACCAGTATACTATAAGTTGTCCAAACCAATCCAATGCTCTGCCGCGCATACTCTGACATACGTTTTAAGTGTTAAATTAACAAAGGAAATGTAATAAGCGTTGAGGGTCCCTCTAACCCGCCACCCAATAAGGCGAGGCCAGTAGGGGTGTAACAACAGTCATTTATATCACTCTAGAAACTGGCATCAGTGAACCCTTTCACTTTTAGCACACAACTACCACCATAAACCAGAAACAAATCCTTAGTCCTTCTTAAGTACTTTAGGATCATCTTTACTGCTATCCAGTGATCCTCTCCAGGGTCAGCCTGGTATAAGCACGTATTGCTCAAAGTTTGAGAGATGTCTGCTCTCGTACATAGCATTACATAAATGATGGATACAATTACAAATGCATATGGAATCTTCTCCATGCATTCCCTTTCAGCCAATGTCTTAAGACACATAGCCTTAAAAAGATGAATGCCATGACTAATGGGAAGAAAATCCCTTTTTGACCCATCTATGCTAAACCTCTTTCGCATTTTGTCTATATATGTGGATTGGGATAATCCCAGCAACCTTTTGGATCTATCTCTATAAATCTTTATACCAAGTATATAGGCCACCTCTTCCATATCCTTCATAGTAAAGTTCTCTGATAACCATATCTTTGTGAATTGTAACATTGGAATGTCATTTCCAATGAGCAATATGTCATCCACATAAAGCACAAGAAAAACAACAACACTTCCACTAATCTTCTTGTAAACACATGGTTTATCTTCATTCTTGATAAAGCCATTACTTTGAACAACTTCATCAAAACAAAGATTCCTGCTTCTAGATGCTTGCTTAAGCCCATATATTAATTTTTGAAGTTTAAATACCATATGCTTTTGGTCTTTAGATTCAAAACCTTCAGGTTGTGTCATATACACTTCCTCCTTCAAGAAACCATTCAGGAAGGCGATTTTGACATCCATTTGCCAAACCTTATAATCATGATATGCGGCTATAGATAGCAAAATCCTGATAGATTTGATCATATCAACAATCAAGAAGGTTTTTGTTAGTCGATTTCCTTGTGGCAAGTGAACCAATCAAATAAGTAATAAAGAGTAAGTAAAGTTATCATCTCACAGAAACTGTCAATACCCAATATGAAGCCGGTTTCTCGTGAAAGTTGTGTGTAAAGAAAGTAGAGTTTGTTTGTTTGTTTTAGCTATTACTAATGACAAATAAAGTAAATAAGTGATCGGAAGTTGGTTGAAAGATATCAGTCTAAAAATAGTCTAAGTTCATATTTCATCCTAAGTCACGCTAGTCCCCTAGTTTGCATGTGATGAATTGCTATAGCATTTTGTTGCACAACCTCCGCAATGCTATAGCAAAATTCCTTTCACAACGTTATTCAGCTAACATACCACTAACCTATACAGAAGCATCAGCATCCTTTAAGTGCACTCCTTGCTCTACTTCTCCCATATTCCTATGGCGATTTTCCAATTCAATATGTCAATTTAACCTTTTAGTTCTCTATGTTTTGATTATAATAGACAATTGTAAAGAATATAGACTTGATGATTCAAGTCACTTAAGTGTATGTTTAAATGGTACTTAAGTGAATAAGTTTCATTTCAACCAAATCTTGAATCAGAAAGTATTTTTATGTGTTTGCCAAAGACACACTTGAGTTATGGTCCACAAACTTGAGTCACAGCCTTGAAACCTTAGTTAAAATAGTTTTCAGTTTTTGACTAACTCGAGTTAGAGTGGAAAAAATTTCTATAATTTTTGTTTAAAAGGAAACAACTCGAGTTTCCAACACTTAACTCACGTTGACTTTGTGAGTGCTAAAACTTATCTTTTCAAATATTAACTCCCACGCTCAGCTGCCTTTTTCAAGAGTCAAAATCTTTAGACTCGACTTAACATGTTTGCACTTGAGTAAATCATTAGAGTTATCATTTCAACACTCAAGTTTTGTTTGTTCAAAATCACTTTCAATGTATTTCTCAATCTTTTTTGTGAACAAATATTGGAAACTCGAGTTATGATTTTGTACACTTGAGTCATCTGTCAGAGTTAGCTATTCAAGACTCGAGTGTCTTTTAGTTAAACTCATTTTTCAATATAACTCGAAGTCTTCTATTTTTGAAACAAATCTTCAAACTAGAGTGATAAAGACTTGACTGGAGTGAACATCTCTAGTCAGTAGTTTTAGACTTGAGTTATACTTTGTGAAAGTATCTTCTCAGTTTTAACTTCTGTTTCAAACAAAATTTTATTTTAGAAGATAATCTTCTTGATTCGAGTGTTGTAAAAACAACTCAAGTTAGTTAGTGTTAACTCGAGTGTTCCATCTGTGCTTTTGTAAATCTCCGTGTTCGTAAAGTTAAAATCATTGATTATGATTTCATTACTTCTTATCATCACTCATTATATTTAATCAGTGTATTAATGAGTTTTAGATGATTATGCGGGTGATTAACTTCAAAATCTTGAAAAGCATTGATTATGTCAGAAGCATTAAATGCAGTTGCAGAAAAGTAAGCACCAGTAAGGCAACCATTATCTGAGCATTCAGAAATACTTTTTTGTTATTCCAATTCCGCATTAATTGCTACAAATGCAATGAGCAAAACAAAAGGAATGAAGGAATGTTTAAGCGGTACAATTATAGTGACAGCTCTCAATACTAACTTTATGAGTAATGAACGAGCTTCAATGGTCTAATGGCTATATGCAATACTCACAACAAATTCATTGAAGCTTCTCAACGGTCATTAATTGCAACCACCAAACATAAGGAGAAACATTCAACTCGAATTAACCACCGAAACACTTACGCTCAAATGAATTTATTGCTAATTATTGTTTCATTCATTACTCTGTAATATCTTTGGATATTTTGTACTTCAGTGATTCTTTATCTACTATGTAAGAGAGTTATTATCTGATCATTATTTCTATAAGAATCTCTAGGTAGAGGGATTGATCTTAGAGAGAGAGGATTACTCAAGTTACAGAACAATTAAAGTGTCAATGGAAAAAGGGCATAGAAGACCTATACTGTATAAATTCGGCTGGAAAGATGCCACCTAACTATGTCCTAAGGTATAGGACAATTAGTTGAGTGAAAATATGTTGGTATAATAAGTCTACAGAATTTTTAGGACAACTGGGTATACCCTGCGTTTTTGGAGATAAAAAGTCAGTTATAATGATTACTTAAGGACATGTGTCACTGCGGGGTTAAAAAGCAAAAAGTAAGTAATGATTACAGGGGTAGAAAAGTCAATTCCTTACCCCCTTAAGGAGAGAATTTCGACCACAAGAAAGCAAGGGAGAAAATTAGATGATTTTATCTATATTTAAGCCCAAACACAAAGTACAGGTCCCAAGGGAAGTTAACCGATGAAAAAGAGACCGATAAGGACCAATTAGGGGCTTCATTTTGAATTAAATGGAACAAATATATGGCCATATGAGGGAGTATAATGGATCTACATATGTAGGCCCAATCAGGGAAAAAGATTTGAAAATTTGAAGAAAAATGGAAAAGGGAGCACCCTCTTAACCAGCAGTGCACTACAAGGATCAATGGATAAAAAGGTGAATTGGATAAATGTAAAAGTACAAGGGATCAGATTTTTCAGATCCAAATGGCGTCACATATGCCTTGGAAATATCTGGAATATCTTGAAGAAGAAGAAAAGAGAAAACAAGCCAAAAACCAGGGTACATGATTTTAACCACTAAACAAAAGGGTATTTTCGGGTAAAAATAGGTAATTTGCACATAATGAAAAATAAAAATATGAGATGCATGGGTGGGAATGCACCACATCAACCCCTTCTAGAACCCCCTGGATTTTATTGGAGAGCAAGTCATGAAACCCTGGTTCATGCTATTAACCAGTGGACAAAAGCCTAAACTGGGTAATTCAATGCACTTTGATCATTTTAAAAAGACTTGACTCGTATAATTTTTGGCTGCCAAGGGCATACTCCAGCAGAGGAAAAGGAGAGCTTAGCCAAGTTCCTACATCCAAGGGAAGAAGCCAGATCACGATCAAAGCTCCAAATTCAGCTTAAACACCGAAAAACTAAACCTTTGAAGGTTGAAGTTAGGGTTTTCATCCACCTAACTAGGGCATGGATTTGTGATCTGGTTTTGGTATTTTTAAGGGTTCCAATGAGTTTAAAACATGATTTTTTATGGGTTTAGGTTAGAGTTAAGGTTTACAAACTTTAAAACCCCAAAAACCCAAGGAAATAACTTGGTGCCGGCTCGGTGGTTTTCTAGGCAACAAAGCTTCATCGGTGTTTTTAAAATACTAAATGGAGTCTGTTTGCTCTGAACTTTTAAAGAATATTTCCTGAGATTCATTTTGATTTAAAAATTTGGCACCTTTTTTATTATTCTACTAGGAGGAATAAATTTTTGAAAATCGCTCAAGAAGCAGAGATACCTTTTTCTGACCAGAGGGTAAAGTTTGAGCTACATGAAAAAATATAAACCCTTTTGGACTTTGAGAGTATTTTTATTGTAAACTAGACATCCTAAGGGTTCAGATGCAACTGATTTTGTATTCATTGGATTTTTTTTTAATTTATTAAAAATGTTTGAAGATGAGCCAAAGTCACTAAAATTTTGGAACATTGAAGTTAAGGATCGGATTTTTCAAAAGTAAAAAGGGTATTTATGGAAATACTAAAAATAAGGTGTATTGGCATTGTCTAGAGCAAAGACATATCTGGAGAGGCGTTCGGACTTTGTGAAAAATTTAAGTCGGTGAATAACCCAACAGGTAGTAACTGTTTACTCAGGTACTTGATATGTGTTTGTTGTATGTTTGTTTGCCATGTGTATTTTTGCCAAATATGCATTCAGAGCATGTTGGGCTTCGAGTCCCTGACTATTGTGTTCCTAGCGCTAAGGAATAATCTGGGGCTTGCCTTGAGTGGCAGCTCGATGGGTTGGTTAATCTGGGGTTGGCCTGATTCAAGCGGCTCAACGGGTTGTGGTTTCAGTAAATCCAGGGCTTGCCTAGGTAAGGCAACTCGACGGTTCGTGATGATTGGTTATTGTGTATGTTTCTGAATGCATATATGGTATGTTTGACTTGTTGACTGTGATTTTACATGATATGGTTGCATGCATACACTACACACATATAGTACATGAGTTTAACATTTACTCTGGGGTTCATCTTTGAACTCTAGACGGTCTGTAGATACAAGTAACAGCCCTGATGTGTAAAGGCCTTTTTTTAGAGGTAGGGGCATATGGTGGCAAGATGAAGAATAGGGAATGCCCTGTTGTATTTTGTACTTATACTTTTAGGATGATTGTACATATATTTATCTTTTAGTATTTTATTCTGGATAACTGTACCCTTAACCCCATGGGGACTGTTTACTTTTTAATTATTGCACTTTTACCAATATAATAGGTATGTCCAAATCGGTAAAATGCTCTGTTGCACGTACTCTGATATATGATAAAAGGAATAAATCACTAATAAAAGGTAACAGATAAAAGAGATCCCTATAACCTGCCACCCAAAAGGGCGAGGCCGGTAGGGGTGTAACAGATGGCACCATATGGGGTGATTGTGTAGATAGAAATGGTCCTAACCATCTGGATTTCAGCTTACCGAAGAGAAGCTTCAGGCGAGAGTTGTATAGGAGGACTTTATCACCAACCTCAAATGTCCTTGGTAGTAGCCGCTTATCATGCCACCTTTTAACTTTTTCCTTGTAGAGCTTAGCATTCTCGTAGGCCAGAAGTCAAAATTTGTCCAGCTCATATAGTTGGAGTAGACGTTTGTTCCCAGTGGCTTTTGCATTCATATTCAATTTGGAGATTGCCCAATACGCTTTATGTTCCAATATGCCAGGGAGATAGAAGGCCTTGACAAAGCCAGTTGGTAAGGTGAAGCTTCTAATGGTGTTTTAAAGACAATTCTATAGGCCCATAGGGAGTTATCAAGTTTATTGAACCAATCCTTACGATTGGGGTGCACTACCTTTTCTAGGATTCGCTTGACTTCTCTGTGGGACACATAAGCTTGCCCATTGGTTAGGGGGTGGTATACTGTGGCAATACGATGTTTGACCCCGTACTTTGATAAGATGGATTCGAACTGTTTGCTACAGAAATGGGTGCCTTCGTCACTAATGATTACTCATGGGGTTCCAAATTTAGTGAAGATCTTCTTTAAAAAATTTCCTACAGCCTTCAAATCATTTGTGGGCAGAGCGACAGCTTCCACCCACTTTGAGGCATAATCTATGGCCACCAGAATGTATTGGTTTCCCACAGAAGGGGAAAAAGGCCCCATGAAGTCAATGCCTCAGACGTGGTTTAAGGTCCAATACTGGCGAAACTTTTATAGATGGTTGTACTATTCGTTTGCGATTTTGATCCAGTTCTAATGGTTCAAACATTGTCCTTCTTGCTTTGCAGAATTGATTGTTGTTGATGAAACTGAGTTCTACTATAACATCCTTCTGATCTTTGGAATTAGTTAGATCGATTTCAACAAAATCTGGGGAGTATGATTCTTGAAGCGTATCTTGTACCAGGTCGTCCATAATGTCGACAGCTGAACATTCCTCAATGTCATCACAATACTACATTACTTTCAAGATGTTAAATGTGACCTTTTCATCATTGACTCGCATAGTGAGTTCTCCTTTGAACGTCTACCAGTTGCCATGAATGGTCTTCCCAAAATGAAAAGGACTTCTTGATCAGCTTCGATGTCTATTATGATGAAGTCAACGGGGAAAATGAAACCTTGGACTAGTACATTTTCAATTTTTCCCTCTAGGTAGACAATGGATCGATCTGCCAGTTACAATGTTACCGTAGTAGGTCGTGCATCTCCTACTGCCAGCCTCTTGAATACTGACATTAGTATCAGTTAATGCTGGCACCCAGATCGAAGAATGCTCTTCCACAATAATTGGGACCAATAGTACAAGGAATGGTGAAGCTGCTAGGGTCCCTAAAAGAGATTTGTCATGTCTCTCAAAATAACCAGGTTCAATAAAAGATTTGCAGTGATAAGGAACCTGGATCATTTTCCCAACAAATTCGCAGCGGGTTTGAATGGACAACAACAATGAACGAATTTAAAGTAAAAATGGGGGGTTTTTGGTTGAAACAAAATAAAATAAAATAGACATTAAAGAGAGCGAAGTAAATGTAAATAGATTAAAATCGATCAACCCAACATTCAAATTCCGTGAGACTTTCATCATTGAATGAAATATAACTAACTCATGATTGGTTCTCGACGACTGAAAATCTCGCATTCACCAGAAAATCTCTCGACTAGATGATCAACTAGAATATGTCCGAATAGTGACGTCCCACCGTGCAACACATAGTAAAACTGAAACCTAGTTCGAACTTAGTCCTTGGGATAAACCAAACCGAATATTAAATCTAATATTCGAACTATTTTTAGAAATCGAACCCAATAAGATGAAAATAGAAACGAGTTAAATTATCGATAAAGCACAAGCTCTCTAGACAAGTCATGGAATCCTTAACGTTGGGTTAACCATAGAAGTTTAGCCGAGCATGGCTGGAGAAAACAAAGAAAAGACGAAGAACGCGAAGAACATTGCAGAGAAAATTAACTTTTGTATTTAATCCAAAACTATCTAAAAACATGAATGATAATGTGTTGATGACTAACCTAAGTAAAAACCTAGCTGCCAAACGAAATGGGCTCCACTAGTTTGGCCCAAAACAAATAAAACAAACTGGACTTCAATTACAAAATTCGAGCCTAAATAAAAATCCAGAAAAATTCATATGATTTCAACTCAAAAATTGACTGCCCTCTTGTCCAAATTTTCCCTTCATGTCTTCATAACAATTGTAGCTCTTCGAATCATCTAAAATATGAAACAAGAATGAGGCTAATCCAATGTCTAGTTCAAGAGTTATGGTAAAAATAGCGAAGCAATGTCAAACTGGAATTTTATTATTAAAAGATTGCTAAAATCTAATCAAAGACCCAAAGCCCAAATAAGAATAAAAGTCATTACTCATTAACTAAAGAGTCCTAAATTATTAATCAAGAGTACTAAAGAAGTGTAATAAATATTCAATTATCAATCCTACAGCTTTGGAGGTAGCTTGTTTAGTACCATAACACTGCTTTCCTTTGTCATGGCTACTGTTTTGGATTCACCCAGCCACCTTTTCTTTGATAGGATGTCTTTCATGAATTTTACACAGCTAGGCATCTGCTCCGGTGCTTCCACCATAGGGATGTTAATATATGCAGTTGCTTCAGCATGTCGAGGAACTTTTGGAACTGCTTCTCTTGACTTTGCTTTTGGAGCCTTTGTGGAAACGGCAGAGGTTGCCTCATTGTTTGTGATGGCCCTAGGTCAGAGGCTTGCTGTAATGGGTAATGGCGATGCTACAGCATCCCACATTACTTCTGAAACATGAATATCTGGCATGATATGCGTTGGAATGTTGCAACATAGGATCTGCTATCATTTTGCTGTAACAATGATGGGTACCAGTCTAATTTATGGGCATCTTCAGTCAATTCTCCTCCCTTCTTTGTCTAGTCTGATACTAGTTCAGTGTCATCGATAAGCCTCTTTGAGACCTTCATTGGTTCCACTTCTTGCCGCTTCTCAATTCAATGGCTTTGACCTGTTCTTTTCCATGATTCCTAGGGACTTTAGTGTCGCTAAACGCTAGGCGAGGCCCGATGGTGTTGTTGAGCGCTTGTAGCAAGTTATCCGACTTGATTTTTGAGATTACAAAGGGAGACTTAATGGTTTTGTATAATGGCGTCGTTCTTGGCCATATACTCCTTGAGTAGGATTTCCATGAAAGGCGAGGGTTGAGTCGATTGCCTTGCTGCCTTGCTTATTGGTTGAACCCTAGTGGATTCAATGATTTATTAGAGTATGAAGGGCTGCTAAGGGATCAACAGTGGTTGATTTTGAGATGTCCATGAGAAATTGGGTGTCACCTCTATCCCGGATTGTACTTGTTGAAGTATGTTGTTGCTGCCTTCGTTGTAGTTGTTCACATAATTGATAGATTCAAGTTAGCAGAACACTGAGAATAGGGATGCTCTCTACCATAGTATATGCAGACTACTTGGGCAGGTTGCACTGATGAGTTACTGGCAGGGAGATTCATTGACTTGATTATATTGGTCAATGAAGACACTTGTGCAATAAGGGCCGTCATCGCATCAAGTTCATGAACTCTTGCTCTTGGTCTGGAAGGAGGGAGTCAATATGCTAGCCACTAATGACAATTTATGGTCATACGTTCCAAAAGCCTGTGGGCTTCATTGTAGGACTTCATCAAGAGTGAACCATTTGCAGAGGCATCGACTATCGATCATATTTGTCCGTCCGGACCTTTATAGAAAGTTTCTAGTTGGACCCATTCAATTGTGGGCATATTTTGAGTAGGTCTTTGAATTGCTCCCAAGCTTCATAAGTAGATTCGCCTAGTCGATGAAATCTAGGGATGTCTTCTCTCGGCCTAGGCATTCTTAGTTGGTGAAAAGAATTTAAGCAAGAATTTGCTACCCAAGTCATTCCAAGAGATTATAGAGTTAGCAGGTACAGTGTTCATCCATGCTTGAGCCTTGTCCTTGAGTGAAAATGGAAAATGTTTGATTATGAGGGCATCGACTATCACTCCTAGAATAACAAAAGTGTCACAGACCTCCATGAATGACTTGAGGTGCAGATGAGGATCTTCCGATAGGAGTCCTCAAAACTGTCAGCTGAATTAAGCATTTGGAACATGACATCTTTGATTTCAAAGTGTACTTCCGTCAGGTTTGGGGGTGTGATAGCCGAGTTGAGTTAGGTCAAGTCAGGGACTCCAAACTCCATGATTGCTTAGTTTAGATCAACGTTATGATTCAGTTGGCGAGGGATTTAGTTATCCCCATTGAGAAGTTGTCTCTCCTCTTGATCCCGGTCTCGATCGCATGTACTTCGACATATGTGTAGAGTCACGTTGGCAACTCCTTGGCCTCTCGCTTTCAATTTCCGGATCATACGGCTCAAAGTCAGAGATGGTGAGCTAAGCATACACTACAAAGGGTACTTGAAAATCGAGATAGAGAGAGTGAGCTTGGTGAGGTAAACATAACTTATTAGAAAGAAACTTTCAATCATAAAAGGTACCTTTATCCCTGGCAACGGCACCAAAAACTTGTTGGTCGATTTCCCATATGGTATTTGAGCCAGTCAAACAAGTAACAAAGAATGAGTAGAGTATCATCCCACAGAGACTGTTGATAACAAAGATGACACTAGTTTCTAATGACAAGTGTGTGATGTGCAAATTGTATTTGGTTTTGTTGGTTTAGCTATTACTAATGACAAGAACTAAACAAGTGATCAAAAGTCGAAGGAAAATATCAATTAAAAGTAGGTTGAGCTCGGACTTCATCCTAAGTTCGTCATTCCCCGGTTCGCATATACACATTGCTATAGCAATTATGCTGCAAAGCTCCCACAATGCCACAAAGATAACCGCCTTATACAATGATATTCGTTAACCACCACTATCTTATATAGAAGCTCCTACAATCTTGTTAGTACAGTCCTCTCTCTACTCTCCCATATTCCTATGGCGATCTCAAGTATAGCCGTCGTTTAAGCTTAGATGTTCCTGGTTATGAGCGGTAAATCCATTCTTGGAATCTACAATTTAGGTCGAGCACGGGCTCGCCCAACAAACATTGTCTAACTGAGGTCTAACCTTAACTCCTGTCCGATAAACCAAGACCACTGGGATAGCCCTTAGCGTCCGCTAACCGGCTATGAATTAAAAAACTGTTAAACAAACTGATTTTATTAAATAAATAAAAAAAACTAGTAAATTGGGTTCATTCTACAACTTAACAATTCATCCTCACTTAGCTAAAGGGAATTTAGTTCATGACTGAGAGGGACAAACAAAGCAGAATAGCAGAGAATGGCCAATGGCAGAATTACGAAAATAAAATAACAAAGGAAAAACAAGAAAGCTCATCGAAAGGTTGACGGCGAAGAGGCGTCCTATCACGTGACATCTCTACATCTCCTATGATCCGTCTCGGCTCTAGGAAAGAATTTAGTTTGATCTCTTGTCCTCTTAGTCGGTCTTCTCTTTCATTCCTTCAATCTAAGTTCAATTGGATTGGGATTGTATTGACTCGCTTGACTCTCATGATTTCGACTTCTCTTAGTTTTTGTCATGCTTTCCTCTTATATAGTTAGGTCTTCTTGCGCCATACGTCCAGTGAGTTGGGCCTTCCAAATCTATTAGGTCTAAGTTTCTAGATTTGGTTGATTGATCCTTCTTTTATACAGTGGGATTCTTCAAATCTTTCTCTCGATCCTCCGCATCTTCTAGATTCAGCTTGATTCAATCACCATCTTAACGTGCATTTTGATGACCTGTCTTATTTTCCTAAAAACTCGCAGGGAAAGGTTAAAGTAATGTAGCACATAATCTTGCCTCACTTACGATACTACAGCATAGTAGTCACATTGTATTGCTGGCACATATTTGGGCATACCCTATGCTATCGCATTGGATCAACTTCATTATGCCTTTCACGATAAACCATAAAAGGGTCCTTTTCTTATGCACATGAGAAGATAATGATATGAATGCAATAATTTGTAAGATCCATCCTCTATTTCCCTATGTACCTAAATTTGCAGACATTCTAGCACACATTAAAGCTCGATTTATCATTCAAAATAGTCAAAAGACATCCGGAAAACATGGCATAAATACTACTCATCAATCCTCTTTAAGAAAGGTAGCATTTTTGGACACCAACACTTTCTAGTCATCAGGGCAGTAAAAAGTAGTATCCCTTAGTTTCCTTGGGATATCCTGTAAAATAGCACAAAGTTCCTAACTCCTAACTTATCTGGTGCTAAGGTCTTGACATAAGTTAGACAACCTCACACCTTGAGATAACTCAAGTTAGGGTTTCGGTCCCTTTATTCTCATACGGAGTAATCTGAACAGATTTTGAAAGAACCCTATTAAGAAGGTTTAGCACTATATTGAGCGTGAATCCCCACAACGATTTTGGGAGCTTCATACTGCTCATCATTGACCATACCATGTCAAGCAAGCTTCAGTTCCTCCTCTCAGACACACCTTTTTTATGTGGTGTGTATGGATTCGTCAACTGTGAGAGAATCCAATTCTCTCATAGATGATCCTAAAACTCTTAACTTAGATATTCACCACCTCGATTAAACCGAAGTGTCTTAATAATCTTGCCAAGTTGTTTCTCTACTTCATTCCTAAATTCGGCAAAAACCAAGTGGTGCCTACACGAGTGAACAAACTCGTCTAGTTGCCTTTGAAAGAATTGTAAGTATCGTTATTGTTATTTTTTAGTTACTAAACATGTTTCATTACTAAGCTTTCGTTATATCGTATCTTACAGAAGATCTTAAAAAGAAAGAAGAGAGGGATCTTTTGTGTCGGACGAGGGGAATGATGTTCTGACCGTTGCGACCAGAAAACTGGATCACTCGGGGTGTGTAAGGGGGATTGGAGGACGGGTAGGCCTGAAGGAATACTTTAGTAAATCCAAATGCCAGAAACAAAGTATGGTTACCTAGGAGGAGATGGAACAGACGCTAGCTAAATTAAATGAGGAAGCAGGGGCCAAAGAAGCTTCATTGACTGCAATGTTTCAATCCTAGATGAACCAGATGAAGGAGGAAATGAATCAGATGAAGCTGCTTTTAAGCTCTCGTCCAGAGACCAGTGTTCCCTTCACACATTCACCTATACTATGCAGCAAATCATTAGAGGGAGCTGCATTGTTGGATAGTCAGAGCAACCTTATGACCTGTATGTGGCAGAACCTCATAAACAATTAGTTGCAAAAGGGTCTGTTCACAACTTGGGATCAACTGTACACCACCAACAAATGGCTGATGATGAAGTCAGAGTGTCAATTGAAAAGGTGATCATTGATGCACCTATCCCTCTCCCAACTGATCAGATGAAGCTTGTGAGTGATGTCAAGGGAACCTTCATCTCTTGGCCAGTGAAGCTTGTACATGTCTCTACTCCTCCTGAAGCTTCATCCCCTCCTCAAGAACCATCCCCTCGTCAAGCTCTATCCCCTACTGCTAAGTTGACTGCCAAGGAAAAAATATCCAATATGGCATTCAATGGATATTTTAAAGATAAATCATGGCATGTCAATGAAGTAGTAGGCGTCCCTCATCCTCAACCGGTTTTCATTGAAATCGATGATGTAACTTCCCTGCTGCTTCATGGAAAGGAGCTTACTAATGCAATTGTTCAAATGTTTATGAAGTAAGTATCTTCTTCTATGAGTACATAATTTAAATGCATCGTTTAGACACACATACATATATACTAATTGGTTCATGCATCGATGTCATTATTGTAAGTTAATGCATCAAGAATTGGTTCAACAGAGCAGAATCAATGATTTTGGATTCTTGTGCCCAATCTATGCAAGTACAACATCCAAGGAGGAGAGACAACAGTACATATCAATGAGGTTGTGTGAAGGGAGAAGAAAGGTGTACTTGTTTCCATACTACCAATGGTACATATGATAATTCTTGTCTGCAATTCACTTAATTCTGCTACATATATCACTAAGTACTTTACTACTGTAAATTTTCAGCCACCACTGGCAGTTGGTCCTCATGTGCATAGAGGTGCATACAGTCATCTTCTTATGCTCCACTCACAGCGATCCAAGGCCTATGTTGATGGAGACCATCAACAAGTAAGCATGTCATTTTGATTCTCTTGTCTGAAATCTCTGCTGTGAATTTTCAGTGAACAATATTGATAAATTTGTAATTTTGATGATAGTGCCATGAGGACCTTCCCAATCTAGGTAAACAAAAAGCATAGTATGATGCCAAAGATCTTGAATGGCTCACACCAAAGGTTAGTACATATTTGGACACTGGTACACTGCCTTGTGAACTTGGTCAGTAAGCTATATATGCTCTTATATATTTTTCTTGTTCTTTTTAGACCCGTTGGCAACCAAAGGGGTCCAACTTATGTGGCCTATATGTCATGAAACACATATATGAATTATCACGCAAGGAAGGACTAAATTCACTGCAAAGGTAAATGTATTTGATGTTATATATTATGGGTGAATTCAGTTTACGGCTTAATGTTACATATGAAATATGCAC